>CM026566.1:12157221-12757221 GCA_015143295.1 Tetracentron sinense
ATGTAGAAACTGATATTTTGATTTTTTTTTTCATGTACAACTACACCTTGTGAGTTATATGGAATGGGACATGAACGGTGACTTCTGCAAAATGGCAACTTACCCTAGGCCTCACATTGCTCTCGGCTGCCCTTCTGCTTTTGCCTGTGTTGTTGTCGATGAATGCCCTTGGCTCTCGGCTTCATTAACGATAAGTTTTATCATTTTATTTAATTTCTTATCTTGTTTGGTTAATAATATGATTTTTTTCTAATTTCTAAATTAGAATTCTTTGCTAAAGTAGTTAATTAGACTATTAAAACTATATGAAAATTACGATTTAGAACCAACAACTTCTAAAACGGACAATTAACTCAATGTTTTCCCTTGCTTTCGGCTTCACTTGTGGTAAGTCTCACCATTTTGATTGGGTACTCAAATTTTTCATTGAAAATTTATCCTTACTATTATTTTTTTATGGCTTTAAGTACTAATACATAATAAGAATATTCGGTGCGCTAAATACTAACACTAGATAAATAATTATAATATAATACCTCAATGAAAATAAGGGGAGTGCTAGTCATAGACGCTCATTCTTTTTAGCACAAATACTTTGTGGTGGGGCCCATAACCTTGGTGTTTGTCGAACTGGTAAAAGTGGGACGTCCACGACCGTGCGAGTCTACATGCAGTTAATTCCTAAAAGTAATATTTTTTTTATAATAATACTATACTAATGAAATATTCCTCCCTTTAATTTTATTGAGGTATATTATTTTTATTATTTATCTAGTGATAGTATTTAGCTTAGCGAGTTAATCAATGGTGACTAGATGTCTTGTATGAGGGAAATTCCCTTATAAAAACCTGATCCAAGTACAATTCTCTTCTTAGTAGTTGTACTTTTATGTATTATATTTCATATTCTTTATTTCTTCAAAAATTTTGATGTAGAAACTGGTATTTTGATATTTTTTTTTATGTACAACTACACCTTGTGAGATATATGGAATGGGGCGTGAGCGACGATTCTACAAGAGGGCCACTTACCGTAGGCCTCACCTTGTTCTCGGCTGCCCTTCTGCTTTTGCTTGTTTTCCCGTCGATGTCCCTTGCTCTCGGCTTCATTAACGGTAAGTTTCATGAATTCGTTTAATTTTTTTCTTATCTTGTTTTTTTAATACAATGATTTTTTTAATTTCTAAATTTGATTTCTTCGGTAAAGTAGTTAATTACACCATTAAAACTGTATGAAAACAACGATGGTGAATCAAAAACTTCTAAAACGGACAATTAATTCAATGTTTCACCTTGGTTTCGGCTGCACTAGCGTTAAGTCTCACCATTTTGATTGGGTACTCAAAGTTTTCGTTGAAATTTTATTCTGGCTAATTTGAGTTTTTATGACTTAAATAATCTTACATAATAAGAATATTCAGTGTGATAAATACTAATACTTGATAAATAATTGTAATATTATACTTCAATAAAACTAAGTGATGTGCTAGGCATAGACATCCACTCTTTTTAGCACAAACATAAATACTTTGTAGTGGGGCCCACGACCTAGGTGTTTGTCGAACTTGTAAGAGTGGGACATCCACGACCTTGCGAGTCTACATGCAGCTAATTCCTAAAAGTAATTTTTTTTATTATAATACTATACAAATGAAATACTGCTCACTTTAATTTTATTAAGGTACATTATTTTTATTATTTATTTAGTGGTGGTATTTAGCCTAGTGAGTTTATCAATGGTGACTAGATGCCTTGCTTGATGGAAATTCCCTTCTAAAAACTCGAACCAAATACAATCCGCTTCTTAGTTCTTGTACTTTTATGTATTATATTTTATATTCTTTATTTCTTCAAAAATTTTGATGTAGAAACTGATGTTTTGATTTTTTTTTTTATGTACAACTACACCTCGTGAGATATATAGAATGGGGCGTGAACGACGACTTCTACAAGAGGCCTATTTACCGTAGGCCTCACTTTGTTCTCGGCTGCCCTTCTACTTTTTGCTTATGTTGCTGTCGATGAATGCCCTTTGCTCTCGGCTTCATTAACAGTAAGTTTTATGAATTCGTTTAATTCTTTTCTTATCTTGTTTTTTAATATTATGATTTTTTTTTTAATTTCTAAATTAAATTTCTTCGGTAAAGTAGTTAATTACACCATTAAAACTATATGAAAATAATGATGGTGAATCAACTACTTCTAAAACGGATAATTAATTCGATGTTTCCCCTTGGTTTCGGCTTCACTAGCGTTAAGTCTCACCATTTTGATTTGGTATTCAAATTTTTCATTGAAATTTTATTCTTGCTAATATGAGTTTTTATGGCTTAAATAATTGTTTTGGAGGGTAAATAATCTTACCTAATAGGAATATTCGGTGCGCTAAATACTAACACTTGTTAAAGAATTGTAATGTTATATCTCAATAAGACTAAGTCAAGTGCTAACCATAGATGCCACTCTTTTTAACACAAGCATAAATACTTTGTAGTGGGGCCTACAATCTAGGAGTATGTCGAACTAGTAAGAGTGAGACATCCACGACTCTGTGAGTTTACATGCCTCTAATTCCTAAAAGTAATATTTTTTCTATTATGATACTAACTATAGAAATATTGCTTCTTTTAATTTTATTCAGGTGTATTATTTTTATTATTATTCTAGTGGTAGTATTTAGTTTAACGAGTTAATAAATGGCGACTAGATGTCTTACTTGAGGGAAATTTCCTTCTAAAGTCTCGATCCAAACACAATCCTCTTCTTAGTTCTTGTACTTTTAGATATTATATTTTATATTTTTTATTTCTTCAGATTTTTTTATAAAGAAACTGATATTTTGATCTTTTTTTCATGTACAACTACACCATGTGAGCTATGCAGTGGGGCGTGAACGACGACTTCTGCAAAATGGCCACTTACCCTAGGACTCACATTGCTCTCGGCTGCCTTTCTACTTTTGCCTATGTTACTGTCGATGAATGCCCTTTGCTCTCGACTTCATTAATGGTAAGTTTTATCATTTTGTGTAATTTCTTATCTTGTTTTGTTAATAATATGAATTTTTCCTGATTTCTAAAGTAGATTTCTTCGCTAAAGTAGCTAATTAAACCATTAAAACTATATGAAATTTATGATGCAGAATCAACAACTTCTAAAGCGGATAATTAATTCCTTATTTCACCTTGCTTTCGGCTTCACATGCGTTAAGTCTCACCATTTTTATTGGGTACTCAAATTTTTCATTGAAATTTTATTCTTGTTAATCTAATTTTTTATAGCTAAATAATCTTACATAATAAGAATATTCAGTGTACAAAATTCTAACACTAGATAAATAATTTAAATAAAATACCTTAATAAAACTAAGGGGAATGCTATCCATAGGCGTCCACTCTTTTAGCACAAGCATAAATACTTTGTATTGGGGCCCACAACCTTGGCGCTTGTCGAACCGGTACGAGTGGGACGTCTGCGAACTTGCGAGTCTATATGCATCTTATTCCTAAAAGTAATACTTTTTTCTATAATAATACTATACTAAAGAAATATTGTTCATTTTAGTTTTTTTGCGGCATATTAATTTTTTTTATTATTTAGTGGTTGTATTTAGCTTAGTGAGTTAATCAATGGTGACTAGATGTCTTGCTTGAGGGAAATTTCATTCTAAACACTCGATCCAAATACAATCCTCTTCATAGTTCTTGTATTTTTAGTTTAGGTAAGATATTTTATGTTCATTATTTCTTAAAATATTTTGATGTAGAAATTGATATTTTGATCTTTTTTTCATGTACAACTGCACCTTGTTGAGCGATATGGAATGGGGCGTGAACGATGACTTTTGCAAAAGGGGCACTTACCTTAGGCCTCACATTGCTCTCGATTGCCCTTCTGCATTTCCCTGTGTTGCTGTCGATGAATGCCCTTTGCTCTCGGCTTCATTAACAATAAGTTTTATCCTTTTGTTTAATTGTTTTATCTTGTTTTGTTAATAATATGATTTTTTTAATTATTTTGAAAGTAGATTTCTTCGCTAAAGTAGTTAATTAGACCATTAGAACTATATAGAAACTAAGATGCAGAATCGACAACTTTTAAAACGGACATTTAATTTCATGTTTCAGCTTGCTTTCGACTTCACTTGCGTTAAGTCACACCATTTTGATTGGGTACTCAAATTTTTCATTGAAATTCTATTCTTGTTAATCTGATTTTTTATAGCTTAAATAATCTTACAAAATAAGAATATTCAGGGTGCTCAATATTAAAACTAGATAAATAATTAAAATAATATACTTTAATAAAACTAAGGGGATTGCTAGCCATAAACGCCCACTCTTTGTAGTACAAGCACAAATACTTTGTAGTGTGGCCCACAACCTAGGTGTTTGTCGACCTGGTGAGAGTGGGACGTCCACGACCCAGTGAGTCTACAGGCAACTATTTCCTAACAGTAATATTTTTTTTTCTATAATAGTATTATACTATAGAAATATTGCTCATTTTATTTTTATTAAGGTATATTATTTTTATTATTTCTCTAGTGGTATTATTTAGTTTAGCGAGTTAATCAATGATGACTAGTGTTAATATATGGAAAGGTATAGTGGCGGATTGGGTTGAGTTTGCCTATTTTTCTATTTTGTATTCACTTTTTGTGAATTGTCTGCATCTAATTTATGATGTTTCTTTTTACCAATAAAAAAAGAAAAACTAGATGTCTTACTTGAAGGAAATTCCCTTCTAAAGACTTGATCCAGATACATTCTTCTTCTTAGTTCTTGTACTTTTAGGTATTATATTTTATATTCTTTATTTCTTCAAAATTTTTGATGTAGAAACTGATATTTTGATCTTTTTTTCATGTACAACTACACCTTGTGAGCTATATGGAATGAGGTGTGAATGACGACTTCTGTAAAAGAGCCACTTACCCTAGGCCTCACATTGCTCTCGATTACCCTTCTGCATTTGCCTTTGTTGCTGTCGATGAATGCCCTTTGCTCTTGGCTTCATTAATGCTAAGTTCAATCATTTTGTTTAATTTTTTATCTTGTTTTGTTAATAATATGATTTTTTCTGATTTCTAAACTAGATTTCTTCGCTAAAGTAGATAATTACATATATAAAACTATATGAAAACTACGATGCAGAATCAACAACTTCTAAAACGGACAATTAATTTCATGTTTCACCTTGCTTTCGGCTTCACTTGCGTTAAGTCTCTTCATTTTGTTTGGGTACTCAAATTTTTCATTGAAATTTTATTCTTGCTAATCTTATTTTTTTAATAGGTTAAATAATCTTACAAAATAAGAATATTCAGTGCGCTCAATACTAACACTAGCTAAATAATTAAAATAATTTACCTCATTTAAACTATGAGGATTGCTAGCCATAGATGCCTACTCTTTTTAGCAAAAGCACGAATACTTTGTAATGTGACCCACAACCTAGGTGTTTGTCGACCTGGTGAAAGTGGCACGTCCATGCGACTTTGCGAGTCTACAAGCATCTAATTCCTGAAAGTATATTTTTTTCTATAATAATATTATACTATAAAAATATTGCTCCGTTTAGTTTTATTGAGCCATATCATTTTTATTATTTTTCTAGTGAGAGTATTTAGCTTAGCGAGTTAATCAATGATGACTAGATGCCTTACTTGAAGGAAATTCTCTTCTAAAGACTCGATCCAAATACAATCTTCTTCTTAGTTCTTGTAATTTTAGGTATTATATTTTATATTCTTTATTTCTTCAAAAATTTTAAAGTAGAAATTGATATTTTGATATTTTTTCATGTACAACTACACCTTGTGAGCTATATGAAATGGTGGAATGGGGCGTGAACGACGATTTCTGCAAAATGGCCACTTACCCGAGGCCTCACATTGCTCTCGGCTGTCATTCTGCTTTTGCTTGTGTTGCTGTCGATGAATGCCCTTTGCTATCGGCTTCATTAACAATAAGTTTTATCATTTTTAAATTTTTTTTATCTTGTTGTGTTAATAATATGATTTTTTCTGATTTCTTAAGTAGATTTATTCGCTAAAGTAGTTAATTACACCATTAAAATTATATGGAAATTACGAAGCAGAATCAACAACTTCTAAAATGGACAATTAATTTCATGTTTCACCTTGCTTTCGGCTTTACTTACGGTAAGTCTCACCATTTTGATTGGGTACTCAAATTTTTAATTGAAATTTTATTATGTGTTTTTAGGGTTCAGTTTTGATGGCTGATATTTTTTACTTTTCCTATCTATCATGAGTGGGTGTTAGAGAACAAAGTTAAATAAATTTCTTTATTGAATGCTGATATGAGCAGGCCGTGGACATGCCACTCTTACCAGTTTGACAAACACCTAGGTTGTGAGCCTCACCGCAAAATATTTGTGTTTGTGCTAAAAAGAGGGGTGCCTATGGCTAGCACTCTCCTTAGCTTTATTGAGATATATTATTTTTATTGTTTATTTAATGTTAATATTTAGCTTAGCGAGTTAATCAATGGTGATTACATGTCTCGTTTGAGGGAAATTCCCTTCTAGTGACTCGATCCAAATACAATCCTCTTCTTTGTTTTTTTACTTTTAGGAATTATATTTTTATATTCTTTATTTCTTTGAAAATTTGGATGTCGAAACTGATTTTTTGATATTTTTCTTCAAGTACAACTACACCATGTGAGCTTTATGGACCGGGGCGTGAACGACGACTTCTGCAAAAGGGCGACTTACCTTAAGCCTCACCTTGATCTTGACTGTACTTCCACTTTTGAATGTGTTACTGTCGATGAATGCCCTTTGCTCTCAGCTTCATTAATGGTAAGTTTGATCAGTTTGTTTAATTTGTATCTTGTTTTGTTAATAATATGATTTTTTTTTCTAAAGTATATTTCTTCGCTAAAGTAGTGAATTATACCATTAAAACTATATGGAAATTTCGCGGCAAAATCAACAGCTTCTAAAAAGGACAATTAATTCCATGTTTCACCTTGCTATCGGCTTAACTTGCTGTAAGTCTCACCATTTTGATTGGGTACTCAAAGTTTTCATTGAAATTTTATTCTTGCTAATATGATATTTTATGACTTAAATAATCTTACATAACAAGAATGTTCAGTTTTAATTTTTGTAAGTTAATCTTATCGGTATAGAGTTGATAATCTAATATTTTTATAGTTTAGTATTATTATAGAAAAAAATATTACTTTTACGATTTAGTTGCATGTAGACTCGCAGGGCTGTGGACGTCCTACTCTTACCAATTCAACAACCAGCTAGGTTATGGGCCCCACCACGAAGTATTAATGTACTTGTGCTAAAAAGTGGTGGCGTCTATAGCTAGCACTCCCCTTAGTTTTATTCAGGTATAATATTTTAATTATTTATCTAGTGTTAGTATTTGGTTTTGCGAGTTAATCGAAGGTGACTAGAAGTCTTCCTTGAGGGAAATTCTCTTCTACTGACTCGATCCTCTTCTTAGTTGTACTTTTAGGTATTATATTTTTTATTTCTTCGAAAATTTTGATGTAGAAACTGATTTTTGATATTTTTTAATGTACAATTTCACCTTCTGAGCTATATGGAGCGGGACGTGAACGACGACTTCTGCAAAAGGGCCACTTACCTTAGGTCTCAGCTTGCTCTCGGCTCCCCTTCTGCTTTTGCATATGTTGCTGTCGATGGATGCCCTTTTCTCTCGGCTGCATTAACGGTAAGTTTTATTATTTTGTTTAATTTCTTATCTTATTTTTTTTGATAATATGATATTTTTTCCAGATTTCTAAAGTATATTTCTTCACTAAAGTAGTTAATTACAGCAATAAAACTATATGGAAGCTTTGATGCAGACTCAACATCTAAAAAGGACAATTAATTCCATGTTTCACCTTGCTTTCGGCTTCATTCGTGGTAAGTCTCATCATTTTGATTGGGTACTTAGATTTTTCATTGAAATTTCTTTCTTACTAATCTGATTTTTTATGACTTAAATAATCTTACAAAATAAGAATATTCAGTGCTACTTTATGCAAGTTAATCTTATCGTTATAAAGTTGATAATCTAATATTTTTATAGTTTACTATTATTACAAAAACAAATATTACTTTTAGGATTTAGCTACATGTAGACCCACAGGGCCATGGACGTCCCACGTTTACTTCTTCGACAAACACCTAGGTATTGGGCCCCTCCGCAAAGTATTTGTACTTGTGCTAAAAAGAGGGGGCATCTATGGTTAGCACTCCCCTTAGTTAATCAATGATGAATAAATGTCTTGCTTGAGAGAAATTCCCTTCTAGTGACTCATCCAAATACAATCCTCTTCTTAGTTTTTGTACTTTTAGGTATCATGTTTTTATATTCTTTATTTCTTCAAACTTTTGGATGTAGAAACTGATTTTTGATCTTTTTTTTCATGTACAACTGCACCGTCTGAACTTTATGGAACAGGGCGTGAACAACGACTTGTGCAAACGGGTCACACGGGTCACTCACCCTAGGCATCACCTTGATCTCGGCTGCCCTTCTACTTTTGCCTGTGTTGCTGTCGATGAATGCCCTTTGCTCTCGGCTTAATTAACGGTAACTTTTATCATTTTGTTTAATTCTTTTATGATTTCATAGACTTTCGTCTGATAAGTTTGATGGGGTGCGTTTATTAATTATTGTCCAAAATATTAACTTCCAGACTCAATTTAGTTTTGCCTTTCATCGTTTCCCTCCATAGGGCGTATTTCTGAGCAGGAGACAGATCCTAAAAAAATTGATAGCTAATGAATGTGTGGATGAAAGAAAGAAATTAGGATCCCTAGGTGTTGTTTGTAAAATTAATACGGAGAAAGGTTATGACAATGTGAATTAGGACTTTTTTTTTTTTTGATCGATAATATCAATATCATTAATAGGACGATTCACAAAATGTGAATCGCCAAAGGCACAAAGCAAACACTAAACACTGACATCAAGGACAAGGAACTTCAAAACAGCATAAAAGCAAAAGGGAACTTCCCTGACTCCACTAAGATATAATCTTATCAAACCCTAACTCCTCCAAGTCATATTTAGCTGACACCCAATCCCGCAACAAGGGGCGCGAACGATAGCACACACTCTCCGAGGGCAATGCGGAATTCTTAAAAACCCTCCTGTTCTGCTCTTTCCACAAAGACCACAATATCACCCCTGAGAGGAGCCCAAACAAAATCCAATGGCCAGTCCAAAGAAACTAAGAGCCAACCGGATAACAAGTCCATGAGTGTCGAGGGGAATACCCAAGCGACCCCGAGCTGAGAAAGAAAATACAACCAAAGCCTCCAAGCAAATGAGCAATGCAGAAACAAATGATCAACTGACTCCTCCTCTACCATACACAAACAATAGTGATTTGGAAGGCTCTAATCTCTATTTTGCAAATTGTCCAACGTCAGAATCTTACCCAAAACAGCTGACCAAAGAAAAATCGAAACCTTAGAGGGCACCCCAAAAAACTAGACTAACTTGTTGGGGAATCTCACGATGGGTCCCGGGTTGACAGCCTGTAAATACGATTTCATCGAAAACCTTCCATTAGAGTTATATGACCAGACCCGGTGATCCTTGGCGGACTCATCAACCGTCATCGATTCTAGCAAGGACAACAAATTGGCAAAAACTGGAACTTCCTAGTCATTAAGTGCCCGGCTGAAAGAGGAGCACCAAACCACTACACCTGCATTCCTAACAAACATATCCGCAACTACCACCGATTTGCCTGAGGAAATCAAGAAGAAATTCCTGAACAACTGCTTCAGAGAGGAAGACTCGCACCACGGGTCGGATCAAAATTTAGTATCCGCCCCATCCCCAATCACGAGATGAGTATGCTTGAAAAACTCAACCCAACCCGCCACAATACCTTTCCACAGACCAACCTTATGCGGTCCCCTAGGCTGCCGAGGCTCCCACCGGTTTCCACTCCCATGTCGAGCCGCGATCACCCTTCTCCAAAGGCTTCCTTCTTCAACTCCGAACCGCCAAAATCATTTCCCCAATAAGGCCTTATTGATCTCTTTAATGGACCGAATGTTTAGACCCCCATGCTCTTTAGGCCAATAAACCCATTTCCACTTTACTAAATGAAGCTTCTTAATTATGACCTTATTCCACAAAATCTCTTTGTAGCCTCCCCCACTGCATAAATCAAGCTCTTCTGAAGATTAATTTTCAACCCAGAGATGGCTTCAAAGCACTGAAAAAGATAGCCAATGTGAGTAAGGTGACCATCCGAAGCACCACATTATGCGTAGAATGAGCTTCAAAATCAAGTGGAGATATTGGATGAGAATTTGTTATTCGTCAATTTTCGCCATTTTAGTCAATAGAAGCCCAACTGGTTATTTTAAGTGAAGAAATTGGATATGGGTGTGTGTCATCTCTTGTGACATGCTAGCCATCTCTTGGCAAACTCTAGTTCATTTTTCCTAGAGGAGTGCCTTCTTCATTCTTCTAGGTTCACCTTCTTGTGATCCCACTTCTTATACTTTTGTTCTTTTCGTTTGTATATATAATGATTTTGATAGGCTAGAATAACAAGACAAGTTTTGTGTTGCCCAACCTTCTCGAGCCTATTTTAGTGATGCACAACTTGGGAAATAAATGTGTGAGGTGTTTTCATATATGGTGCACACATTCCTATGCTAGAGTGATCGCAAAGGCAGTTGAGGCTCACTTTCACTTTCCATTGTTGTGGAGTCTCTAGGGCCTGTTCTCTCTATTGATAGTGGTTTTCATCTGAGTAGGTACATGGAACCCCATGTTAGACTCACCATGAATCTAAGGGCACTTACATGCAAAGGACTGTTATAAGAAAGAGACCCCTGTTCTTTTAAGACACCATATAATCCAATTCTAGGAAACAGAAACAGCCCACACCAGAGCTAAAACAGAGCTCATTTAGCAGTGAGTATGAGCCCATGATTTAGCTCGTCCAACAAGGGATGATAATCTGATCTCCAATCAAAACCTTTTGTTTTTTATGGTCTGATAAAGGCTTATGGCATGCAGAATGTCAGATTAGAGAGATCCTTGATCTTGTGCTATTGGATTTAGCTAGACGTATTGTTGTGATCACTTGTTCATTCTTGCGTGATCATTCGAAGATCAATCAATCTTAATTTCAATTTCTAATCTGGAATCTGGAATTGGGTTCAATGTCATTAAACAACTTATGACCCATTGGACAGAGATCAGTACAGAACTTTTTGTAGACAAGACAAGAACCTTGCGGTTTGTGTAAATAAGACTTTGACCTCTTTGCTTGGAATATGGATCGTCGCGGATAGCATGAAGAAACAATAGGGGTAGGAACAAACTCTAGGCTTCTTGCAGAATCTGAAAGTATAGGACATTGTGCACATCATGTAAGGGCAGGAGTTGCAAATATCAAGGTGTTCTCTGTAAGACTGATGTGAGATATGAATATTCTCTGGGTAAGTAGGCGCCAGATCGAAGTGTTTGTCCAGCTTATGTAAGTACGGTCTTTGCTCAAATCTTATTCTTTTCAGTGTTCCTCATTCCTTCCGATGATAGTTTTAATGGACAATGTTTATGATAATAATAATAATAATTGAAAACATATTGAAATTATCTTATGACATGGATTGAGTGCTGATAATATTCTTCTCTCCTATCTTGGGGAGTGTGGAAAGAACGCAATTGTCACGCGTTTGAAAATTCATCCTCGTCCAACTCCCTCATTCTAGCCCGTATCCGGAGCATGATTGTGGATTAGTTGTCTGTTACTCCTTTGGGAGAGGAAGTGGGGGCTATTTTGTTATGAGGTGCCTCGCCGTTAGTTAGCAGGCCTTTGTCTATGGTTTGTTTGTATATCCATTTCATGTTGTTTTTGTTCTGTTTGTTTTTGCTTTCCTTGGTTCACTTATTATGAACTTCTTGTATATTCACTTTCTTTTTTATATATTGATGGCTTGATTACCGATAAAAAAAAAAAAATTCTTCTCTCATAGTTTCTGTTTGGGCTCTCTACTTTCAACTTTTCCCTACGTAGACATCCGTGGGATGTATGGTTAAATAGAAATTATGTGCTTATATGGCATTTTATGCTCAAACTAACTCTCTCTCTCTCTCCTTATTTTTGTGTATAATGCATTTGGTTGCTTTTGCTTTTTCCTCTTTTACCACGGCTTTTGTTCTTGGCACCTTCTGGATTTTTTCTCCTTCTATAGAATCCCCTCGCTTCTACATCTCCATTATCGCATAAGAGAGTGATGGCTTGGATTACTCAAGTTCTGGTGCCAGAAGCTTTCCTGGCCTTTTGAATCCTATTCTCTCCAGAAACCTTCGGATCTAAATCAGACGACAGATATTCGTTGAAGCTCCCTGTCTCTCTGAAACTCACGCATCTCTTGAGTTTCTCCACCGCTTGGGGTGCTCTCTGGGTAAAATTCATTGGCGGTATTATCATGTTCAAGTAAGTATTCATCCTCTCAAAGATTCCATCATTTTCTTTTCCCCTTTTAATTTAAATTTTTTTAAAAAAATCAGGAATCTTATGAGGCATCAGTTCGGGAATTTGCAGAGCAAAATGTTTCTTGCCTTTTCTCGATGGTCTGCGTTTGTTGTGCAACATTGGTGGCCTCGTTCTGTTATTTCCATCTATAGAAATCGGAATCCGCTGCAGAGAGGTATCAGCTTGGGTTTTTGCTCTCTGCATTTGCTTTCATTCTCACCAATTTGTTCGTCTTAACACTCATGACAATTGAGGTAAATCCTATGCTTTTAGGACATTAGATGATTTGAATTGAAATAGTTATCATGTTTTGTTTAGTTCAAACATTTTGGTGTATTCAGGAAAAAAATATGATTTATATAGACTCTATGTTGCGATTTGCGCATAAATAATAAAAATAATAACAATTATACAGTTTAAAAATTAAAGTAGTTTGGAATTTGATGCCTACAAGAGGGGCTAGGAGTTTTTGAATACGTGGAGATCACCTGGGAAGAAAATCTCAGAGAGACTATGATTGAGTTTATGAAGTGTGGTTTCCTTGGGTAGTTAATAGACTCCGTGTATTCCTAAAGATGGCATAGCCTCTATTGAGATATTGAGAGTGGTTCCATGGCTTGCAACATCTGACATTGCTTTTACTTTGTTAGAGCTTATGCACATGTCTGTAAAACCAGCAAGTATTGAAGTGACTACACAAAATTGCTCATATTTATAAAGAGAGACATTGCTTTTACTTTGTTAGAGCTTATGCACATGTCATGTGCTTCATTAGATGTGCCGTTGTGAATGTTGACTTATGTAGTGACCTTGATTTAAACTCCACATTCCTAAGGGTATAAATGCACTTTCACGTTAAGGGTAGTTTAGTAACCACGCAGTTAGGGTTAATCTCATGAAGAAAGTTTAATGGAATACAAATGAGCTTGGAGCTAGGTTTAGACTAAACCCTGCAAACAAACATGTGTCAGTAATGGCATTGCTGTAAATAGTTAATAAACCACTATAAAAGGAAATTTAACCTAAATCATAATCATTATTGGCACATACTAGATTTGAGAAGGAGAATACGTAGAGAAAGGAGAAAGGGTTTTCCAAAGAACTAGGGAATCCAATTGTGGATCGAAAGCCGAGTTTTTGGGAGATCCGGAGTGCGCGAGGATTGCGTCTCAGATCTCGAGGGCTTTAATCTACAGTTTTGTTCGTAAGGTGTCATTTGAGGCAAATGAATACTCCTCTAGAGTTAGAGTTTTCCATTATAAGTTTTATCTTAAGTTCATATAGATTTATCGATATTTGTGTGATATCTAGGATAGAGATCTATGCAAAATGACGAATAATACGGAATTATGAACAAGAGCATAAATCTTAATAATGATGTTTAAAGAAGAACGAGTATTGAACCTAAGATTAAATTTATAAATTAAAGAATTGTTAATCGAAACCTTTGTAATGAAATAATGCATAAATAATGTTAGAATGGAGGTTACTAATTGAAAGAACAATGATGGGTTAATTAACACGGGTTTCGAGGGTTAGAAAATCGAGAAAAAGTGTTTAGAAAGTTGGAAAAAAAATCAAGATCAAGGGTTTGGACCGATGTTTCCCAGCCAAACCATCGACCCCCGATCAATCAAAGGCATTGGGCCAATCAATCGGTGGCCACCGATCGATAGCAGGCGACTCGCCGATCGACCGGTTGGGTGCCCTTTTTGGTGCTTGTGACTATTGCTTTAGGGAGCTGAAGTGCGTTAAAATAATTAAATAAAATAATTTATGAAATCAAAAGGATTAAATAAAAGGAGAATAAAATGAAATAAATTGATTTTTATTTTATTTGTAAAATAACTATATTTGAATGATTCGTACTGTGAGCATATAAGATAAATTTGTGTAAATTCTTTATTCAGAAAAGCATGTTTAAGGAAATTTGTTTTATCTATTATCTTACATGTTCTGTATCTGCTTTAGCTTTGTATGATATTTTATCCTCTTTATTATGATGGTATGGGACACCATAATAAAGAGTGTGGTTAATAAATTAAAAGGAGAAAGACAAGAGATGACAAATAGAGAGGGAGAAACTCTCTTGGTCTAAAGTCTAATGGAGAGCTCTCTATAATCCCATTGCGAAGTTACGTGCCTCTCAGTGTGACTACCTTAGGTGAGCTACGTGTAAACCTAAGGGTCCCTGTATAAGACCATACAATATTGAGACCGTTGTCAGTAGGGTAAGCTACGTGTAAACCCTATTGACAGAAGACCTGAGTAAACTGATAAATAAAATGATGCATATTCATATCTGTTGTTTATTGTTTTATTTATCATAACTGTTGCATGTCGTTGTATTCCCTTGCAGAGCCAAAAGCTCACCCTTGTTATATTTATTGATTTTTCAGGTAATACTTGTAGGACCTAGGGGAAACGGTCAAGAACTTAGTTAGTTGTTGGGTTTCGTTTTAGAACTTTATTTAATACTTTTCAGTTGAGGTAGAGTGAGATGTCAGTGAGGTTTAAATGAATTCAGTTTCACGTTCATTGACTCTTGTTAGTTTAAACTTAATGCTAGAGATATGCATTTGTTGATGGTAATTTATTTAGATTAAATTCCATTACCTCAGGATTGGTTCTAGGTTCACGCTTCGGGATCTGCACAAATATGAGATATATTGTGTGTATGTTTTTGGGGTGTGACTACTTATCCTAGCACTCTGAAAGAGTTAGGTAGGATCTTAAGATCAAGAGGAGTATAGAGATATTTAGGAGGCTCATTGAGCTCTTGAAATCCTTACGTGCTACCAAGTTCACCAATACACTTCCTGGATGAGGACTGGTCATCTCAATCAGAAAGCTTTCTCTTTATTTATGTTTGACTGTTGTCTCTTAGAACCGTTGATAAATTATTATCAAGTAGCATATTAGATTGTATGATAAAGTTTTCACTAGATATGTGAAATTTGTTGATCTAAAATGTAACTAATGGATTTCCACGCATTTCAATTAGACTGATCTTGTTGGTGAACCAGAAATCGCTTCCTTGATCCTACGCATAAAGGTTAGGAATTCAGCTTCTTTCATATGATTTTTAGGCTATGGATTTTTAATATTTACATTTTGATTTGCTCTATTAAACTGTGTTGTGGTGCTGTCACTGGTATGAATATTAATCGAATGAAGGTGTCTTGGCTATTTTTATCGTTTTAGGAAGGTGGTAATATAGCTTTCTTTCAAGGGAATTTTCCATTGTTTAGAATTCTGGCACCATACCTCGCCAGAAGCAAGGAAAGGAAACCGAGAATCTCATGTCCTTTTATCTGTATCAGGGGCTGGACATTCCTGACGTGTTATCTGTAACTTGAGGAAATATAGCATGCCATAATGATTGTTAAGGCTATCCTCTCAAACGTTGTAGTTCCAGTCATCTAATTTATGGGACAAAACAAAAGAGCCAATCCAGTTGGGAAATCCTAACCATTCTGTTGATGAACCTTTCTGTGAACAATAACACATTTTTATTGACCATCCAAGAGAAAGTGAGTAATGGATCCTAACCATTTTACTATTTTAGACAGAGACTATAAGGCAAGGGATGGATGGAACCCCTCCATTTCCATCCTCTAGCTAGAAGTCAAACCTGAATACTCAGATTGATGTTATATTTGATGTTTATATGCATGAAATAGTGGGGAAAGATTCTTGGCATCTTAGAATGTTATTGATAATGACATAAACACAGGATTCAAGTAAGGAGGCAATCTCGGAAAATACTGCAATGACTTCTATAACTGACGATTTGAAAAGCAGCAACAGTGATACCAATGAGGTCCCTTTTATAATAAGGTGGAGAGTGGAAGCATCACTTTTGATTTAGACTCTTCTACACTCACAATAAGCAACAGAGAGGAGTTCACAAAAGGTAGACTTTAAACTACCTCCTGAGAATCTAAACATGTCTGAACTTGAAGATGGGACTTCGGTCAATCTAAAAGCTTCAAGCAGAAGCTTTTTTATACAACATGGTCATGGAGAGTCCAGTTTCTCTGCAGTGGGTCCTCTATCATGGACAATACCATATTCTGGTAGCATCTCTTTGATATGATAGTAGCACAACCAGCGCAATCTCTCTCTTTCTTTGTCTATTAAAAGGGATAAATCACAATTTCACTTAGTTTTTGGTATCTGCATATTAGCCTCGGAATGGAAAGGTAGCCCAGTAAAAATGACGAAAGTTGACGGGAGATATTTTCGGAAGAGCATCGGGGTTAGAGGCAGGGACATTTCAATAACTCATATTTTGCGCCTTATAATTCACAGCAGCCATGACTTTCAGAGGGATAAGCTTTCAATCTATTTTTCTTCATCAATAGTCGTCGTTTACTAATATTTATTAGTTTTGAACGGACTTTGTTTAGTTTATGTTCACTTAGGTTTCTTACTGATTTCTCATGAGATTATTCTGTTATGTGAAATTGTGGTTGAATATGATGCATTTTGGTTGTTTTTTCTTAGAAAAGTAGGGCAGATGCCGTTGTTAGGAGCTTGATCATGTTTTAGTTCTACTTTCATTTGGATTATGTTGGATTCTGATTGCTCAGTGGGGTAGATGCTCTTGCTTTCTTGTCCTACGCTGCTACGCCCTTCCTCATCCAAATATCTGATTTTTGAAAACCTTTACGCATTTGGCCAGACCTATTTTCTTTCAATTTTAACTTGATTGGGGTTGATTTTAGAACCTTCACATTATGGCCTGATCTATAATGTTGAAAAGAGGATGGGCTAGGATAGGTCCTTCTTTGTCATGTTTGTTTCAGTTTTCCTATTCGGAGATTAGGTTAGTAATTGAGTAAACATGTACCAAGCAGCCTTCTGAACTAAATAACAAAACTTAGAAATGATGGGTCTTAGTTAGCACATGTCTGATGTGTATGCCACAATGTCTGACTTCGTCCAAGCCTGGCAATAATTGAATACCCTGCTCAAACTTGCCTACATCTAATAAATATGAAAAATAGAAGTCAGTATTATTTGCAAGTAATCACCAGGTAGTATTGGAAGTTTGTTTAATAATGAAAGAAAGCTACAAGTTAGTGAAGGAACGATAGATTGATTCAATCATTCCTCTCTAATAGGGCTACCCTCTTCCCAAAAGATCTGATTCCATGCTTAGTGTCACCAGGCCATTATGCCCACAATGCATTGTACATGACCTGTTTGCCATGGCATGGCCATATCAGGATGCTTGAGGCCAAAGCAACTAGCTGCAGGACCTCACAGCCCTCATGAGGCAACACCCTGTTTATGGATGCATACAGGAGTCCCCTCACTACAGGTCTATGCTTCCAGATTGAATGGTCTCAATTTCATGCAAGTCATTGCTCAATGTGCAAGAGACTGTTTCGACCCCCCCTTCATGAATCAACAATATTCAGCACTTGGTTCACTTAATTTAACAGAACGATGCTCACAATGGTGTATGAGATAATATAATTTTTCTCATCATATATGTTGCAACCATGCATTATCTATTTGTATGTGTGCTTATTTATTCGGGTGATGTCATCAACTTAAATGTGAATAAGCACAAAAGGAGACGAGTCCTCCAAAATCAAGTCCTATGGACGATTTCAGAGTGTTTAGCAGTATGTTTCTCACGCTATACCGAATAAAATTCAGAGCAAGAATTATAGAGAATACAGGAACCTATCATTGGCAATTTATTCAACAGGCAGGGTGCCAGACGATAGTGAAATTTATTTCCGCCCCCCCCGCCTCGCAAAAAAAAAAAGGTAAAAGGAGTACACATGCAAGCGAGATGGTTTGTTTCTAAAAGTGGTCTGATAATTTAAATAGAAAAAGTTCTTTGTGAACACATGAAAATATACTATTGATGGTTTGTTTCATCTACTTTTTGATTATGTTCAGTTTTCTTAAGTTGAATGCAACACATTACTTGCTTTATAAATATCTCCATTCAACACAACAGGGTTGCTACTGTCAAGTGCTTATCTGCTACTGGCTCATAGAGTTTTGGAGTTGAGTTTCTTGCAGGACATTACAAATAGAGGGATTACTCTTTTCACCTTTTTGACTTCATATGTGTGATAATGATTGACGGGTAAGTTTTAGCTTAATTGTCCACCTTGTTTAATAGCACTTATTATACATTAAACAACAAACACGGGAAGACTACCCAAAAGTTTTTAGCATACAAAGGTTGCCCGTGAAGATTTTCCATTATTTTTTATTATATAAAGAAAAACTCACCCTAGGATTCTTCTTTATATTCTATTTCTTTACCAAATCGGTAAAACATGGAGAAAAACCATTGTGAATGTTCTGAGTGTAATTTTTCTCCCATACAAGTCTATACATTCCACAACAAACATGTGTTATAATTTTTCTCCCGGATATGGAACTCCTGAACTGCTTCTAGTTTTGTTTCTTGAATACAAACTAACGCCGGCCGCTTAGTTCTCACAAACTGTTTCACTGCTATATGAAAACTACGATGCAGAATTAACAACTTCTAAAACAGACAATTAATTCCATGTTTCACCTTGATTTCGGCTTCACTTGCGGTAAGTCTCACCATTTTGATTGGGTACTCAAATTTTTCATTGAAATTTTAGTCTTGCTAATCTAATTTTTTATGACTTAAATAATCTTACATAATAAGAATATCCATTGCTACTTTATGGAAGTTAATCTTATCGTTATAGAGTTGATAATCTAATATTTTTATTGTTTAGTTTTATTATAGAAAAAAAAAATTACTTTTAAGATTTACCCTAGGATTCATCTTTATTTTTATTTCTTTACCTTAATCGGTAAAACATGGAGAAAAACCATTGCGAATGTTCTGAGTGTATCCTATATAAGTCTATTTGTTCAGTGTGATTCTATAAATAGAGATCTTACAGATTGTTTTATTTTATTTTTTATGAATTTTTGTTATTGAAGGATTATAATTGGAACCTACTAGAAGATGCAGTCCTTCAATTGTAATAGTATTTTGCCCTTTGTTCTAATTTTCTATTATATTTTTCTATCTTTTATACTGTTATTTATTCTCAAGATTGAATACATGTAGGATTGGGATACAAAATACTTTATCAGTTATGAGTTTCCAAACAAATGCTTAAGGTAATTATTTTTTTCCTTTTCCTACATGGAATCTTTACTTCATTTTGATTGAGTTGTATTTTAGGTCTTGCTCTGACGAATGATTACATGATATAAACCTGTAAGCTTCATTTTGATTGAGTTGGATGACATACCATTTTGAAGCACAAAATGACTCTTATCATCCTGAATTGAAAGAACTATAATCTTAGGATTGGTATGTGGAGAATGACTCGCTTGCTAACATTATCGAGCCAAACAAATTTGGCCATTTCCCTAAATCATTGGTTGCAATTTACAATGCCAAACGACTTCTGCAAAAGGCTCACTTACCCTGGGCCTCACCTTGATCTCGGCTGTCGTTCTGCTTTTGCATGTGTTACTGTCGATGAATGCCCTTTGCTCTCGGCTTCATTAATGGTAAGTTTTATCATTTTGTTTAATTTCTTATCATGTTTTGTTAATAATATGATTTTTTTTCTAATTTTTAAAGTATATTTCTTCATTAAAGTAGTTAATTACACCATTAAAACTATATGGAAACTCCAATTACAGAATCAACAACTTCTAAAAAGGACAATTACTTTCATGTTTCACCTTGCTTTCGGCTTCACTCGTGATAAGTCTCACCATTTTGATTGGGTACCTCGATTTTTCATTGAAATTTTATTCTTGCTAATTTGATTTTTTATGAATTAAATAATCTTACATAATAAGAATATTCATTGCTATTTTATGTAAGTTAATCTTATCGTTATAGAGTTGATAATGTAATATTTTTATAGTTTAGTATTATTATAGAAAAAAAATACTTTTAGGATCTAGGTACATGTAAACTCGTAGGGTCATGGACGTCCCACTCTTACCAATTTGACAAACACCTAGGTTGTGGATCCCCCGGCAAAGTATTTGTGCTTGTGCTAAAAAGAGGGGGTGTCTATAGCTAGCACTCTCCTTAGTTTTATTGATGTATATTATTTTTATTATTTATCTAGTGTTAGTATTTAGCTTTAGCGAGTTAATCAATGGTGACTAGATGTTTCACTTGAAGGAAATTCCCTTCTAGTGACCCGATCCAAATACAATCCTCCTCTTCCTAGTTCTTGTACTTTTAGGTATTATATTTCTATATTATTTATTTCTTCAAAAATTTTGATGTAGAAACTAATTTTTTGATCTTTTTTTCATGTACAACTACACCATGTGAGCTATATATGAAACAGGGCGTGAAGGACGACTTCTGCAATAGGGCCACTTACCCTAGGCCTCACCTTGCTCTCGACTGTCCTTCTGCATTTGCCTGTGTTGCTGTCGATGGATGCCCTTTGCTCTCGGTTTCATTAATGGTAAGTTTTATCATTTTGTTTAATTTCTTATTTTGTTTTGTTAATAATATGATTTTTTTTTTCTGATTTCTAAAGTTGATTTCCTCGCTAGAGTAGTTAATTACACCATTAAAACTATAAGGAAACTACAATGCAGAATCAACAACTTCTAAAAAGGACAATTAATTCCATGTTTCACCTTGCTATCGGCTTTACCCGCGGTAAGTCTCACCATTTTGATTGAGTACTCAGATTTTTCATTGAAATTTTATTCTTGCTAATATGATATTTTATGACTTAAATAATCTTACATAATAAGAATATTCAATTTTAATTTATGTAAGTTAATCTTATCCTTATAGAGTTGATAATCTAATATTTTTATAGTTTAGTATTATTATTAAAAAAAAATTCTTTAAGGATTTAGTTGCATGTAGACTCGCAGGGCCATAAACGTCCCACTCATACCAGTTCAACAAATACATAGGTTATGGGGGCCACCACAAAGTATTGGTGCATGTGCTAAAACGTGGGGGCGTCTATGGCTAGCACTCTCCTTAGTTTCATTGAAGTATAATATTTTAATTATTTATCTAGTGTTAGTATTTAGTTTTGCGAGTTAATCAATGGAGACTAGATGTCTTCCTTGAGAGAAATTGTCTTCTAGTGACTCGATCCAAATGTAATCCACTCCTTAGTTCTGGTACTTTTAGGTATTATAATTTTATATTATTTATTTTTTTCGAAACTTTTGATGTAGAAACTGATTTTTTGATATTTTTTTAGTGTACAATTACACCTTGTGAGCTACGTGGAACGGGACGTGAATGACGACTTCTGCAAAAGGGCCACTTACCGTAGGCCTCAACTTGCTCTCAGCTGCCTTTCCGCTTTTGCTTGTGTTGCTGTCGATGGATGCCCTTTTCTCTCAGTTGTATTAACGGTAAGTTTTATCATTTTGTTTAATTTCTTATTTTATTTTGTTAATAATATTATTATTTTTCTGATTTCTAAAGTGTATTTCTTCACTGAAGTAGTTAATTACAAAATTAAAACTACATGGAAACTCTGATGCAAAATCAACATCTAAAAAGGACAATTAATTCCATGTTTCACCTTGCGTTCGGCTTCACTTGTGGTAAGTCTCACCATTTTGATTAGGTACTCAGATTTTTTATTGAAATTTTATTCTTGCTAATCTGAATTTTTATGACTCAAATAATCTTATATAATAAGAATACTCAGTGCTACTTTATGTAAGTTAATCTTATCGTTATAGAGTTGATAATCTAATATTTTTATAGTTTACAATTATTACAGAAATAAATATTATTTTTAGGATTTAGTTGCATATAGACTCACAGGGCCATGGATGTCCCACTTTTACCTGTTCGACAAAAACCTAGGTTGTGGTCCCTATCGCAAAGTATTTGTTCTAAAAAGAAGGGGCATCTATGGTTACAACTCCCCTTACTTTTATTGAGGTTTATTACTTATTTAGTATTAGTATTTACCGTAGCGAGTTAATCAATGGTGTGACTAGATGTCTTGCTTGAGGGAAATTCCCTTCTAGCAACTCGACCAAATACAATTCTCTTCTTAATTCTTGTACTTATAGGTATTATATATTTTTATATTCTTTATTTCTTCAAAAATTTTGTTGTGGAAACTGATTTTTTGATATTTTTTATCATACAATTACACCTTGTGAGCTATATAGAATAGGGTGTGAACGGCGACTTCTGCAAAAGGGCCACTTACCTTCGGCCTCACCTTGCTCTTAGCTGCCTTTCTGCTTTTGCATGTGTTGTTGTCGATGGACGCCCTTTGCTCTCGGCTTCATTAACGGTAAATTTAATCATTTTGTTTAATTTCTTATCTTGTTTTGTTAATAGTATGAATTTTTTATGATTTCTAAAGTATTTTTCTTCGCTAAAGTAGTAAATTACACCAGTAAAACTATATGGAAACTATGATGCAGAGTCAAACAATTTCTAAAAATGACAATTAATTCAATGTTTCACGGTGCTTTCGGCTTCACTCATGGTCAGTCTCACCATTTTTATTGGGTACTCAAATTTTTCTTTGAAATTTTATTCTTGCTAATATGACTTTTTGTAACTTAAATAACCGTACATAATTAGAATATTCAATGCTAGTTTATGGAAGTTAATCTTATCGTCATAGAGTTGATAATCTATTATTTTTATTGTTTAGTATTATTATAGAAATAAATATTACTTTTAGGATTTAGTTGCATATAGACTCGTAGGACCGTTGACGTTCCATTCTTACTTGTTCGACAGACACCTAGGTAGTGGACCCCACCGCAAAGCAGTGTTTTAAAACCCGGACCGGACCGGTGGGTCGAACCGGTTAACCCGTCACCCGGTTACCATAGTGGGTTGGGTTGGTCTCTTGATGGGCTGAATACCAAACCCGGGGTGACCCAGTGAAAACCGTCCAAACCGGCGTGACCCGGTCGACCCGGTCGGTTTTTGGTGAACCGCCCGGGTCATGGAAAAATGTATTTTTTGTCATATTTATTCCAAAATAAAATATATTAATCAAAAATAGGAGTTTTAAAACAAAACCCTAGAGAAAAAACAAAGACTACGTAAGAAAAAGAGGAGATTGGAGATAGAGAAAACTGAAAAATCAATGAGGTGAGATCAAAACCATTCTTTTTTTTTTTTTGATTTGAAGGATTCATATATGTTGGATAATTTTAGAGGACTTGGTCAACCATAAACTAGTTTTTAGGATTTCAGGAAAAGGATAACATAGTTTGATACTTTATTTTATGCAACATAATTGGATACTTTATTTTATGTAAATAGAATACTGTTTTTCGTAGCTTAGATAAAACCTGGATTATGCTTTTATTTTTGATTGATAGGAGTTGACTATGTTCATTTTTTTGTTAGAATTGTGCAATGATGAACTTTCTTGTTAATCAACATGTTAGCTTCTTTCTTATTTAAGTTATGTATTATTTTAATCTCTTGAATCACCCAAAAAATTATATCTCTCGAACCAAATCTTGAAATAAGAAAGAAAATATTAATATTAAATATTTTTATGGCATTAGTCATTGGGTCAACCCGATTGACTCGACGGTTCGACCGGTTTGGACCAACCCGCCCCCTTGACCGGGTTAGTGTCCGGTCTGGGTTTTAAAACATTGCCGCAAAGTATTTGTACTTGTGCTAAAAAGAGGGCATTATGGCTAACACTCCCCTTAGTTTTATTAACATATATTATTTTTATTATTTATCTAGTGTTAATATTTAGTTTTGCGAGTTAATCAATGGTGACTAGATGTCTTGATTGAGGGTAATTGCCTTATAGTGACTCGATCTAAATACACCTTGTGAGCTATATGGAATGGCGCGTAAACGACGACTTCTGCAAAAAGGCCACTTACCCTAGGCCTCAGCATGCTCTCGGCTACCCTTCTGGTTTTGCCTGTGTTGCTCTCGATAGATACCCTTTGCTTTTGGATTTATTAATAGGAAATTTTATAATTTTGTTTAATTTTTTATCTTGTTTTATTAATACTATGATTTTTTCTGAATTCTAAAGTATATTTCTTCGCTAAAGTAGTTAATTACACCATTAAAACTATATGGAAACTCTGATGCAGAATCAACAACATCTAAACAGGATAATTAAGTCCATGGTTTATCTTGCTTTCAACTTCACTCGCTGTAAATCTCACCATTTTGATTGGGTACTTAGATTTTTCATTTAAATTTTATTCTTGCTAATCTGATTTTTTATGGCTTAAATAATCTTACATAATAAGAATATTCAGTGCTACTTTATGTAAGATAATCTTATCGTTATAGAATTGATAATCTAATATTTTTACAGTTTAGTATTATTATATAAATAAATATTACTTTTACGATTTAGCTGCATGTAAACTCGCAAGGCCGTCGACGTCCTACTCTTACCAGTTTGACAAACACCTAGGTTGTGGGTCCCACTACAAAGTATTTGTGCTTGTGCTAAAAAGAGAAGGCGCCTACGGTTTGCACTCCACTTAGTTTTATGAGGTATATTACTTTTGTTATTTATCTATTGTTAGTATTTAACTTAGCAAGTTAATCAATGGTGACTTGATGTCTTGCTTGAGAGAAATTTCCTTCAAGTGATTCAATCCAAATACAATCCTCTTCTTAGTTTTTGTACTTTTAGGTATTATATTTTTATATTCTTTATTTCTTCAAATTTTTTGATGTCGAAAATGAATTTTTGATCTTTTTTCATATACAACTACACCTTCTAAGTTATATGGAATGGGGCGTGAACGACGACTTTTGCTAAAGTTACCGTAGGCCTCACTTGCTCTCGGCTGCCCTTCTGCTTTTGCTTGTGTTGTTGTTGATGAATGCCCTTTGCTCTCGGCTTAATTGACGGTTAGTTTTATCATTTTGTTTAATTGTTTATCTTGTTTTGTTAATAATATGATTTTTTTTATTTGCATTGCAAATTTCTTTGCTAAAGTAGTTAATTATACCGTTAAAATTATATGGAAACTACGATGCAAATTTAACAACTTCTAAAACGGACCATTAATTCCATGTTTCACCTTGCTTTCTGCTTCACTAGCGGTAAGTCTCGCCATTTTGATTGTGTACTCAGATTTTTCATTGAAATTTTATTCTTATTAATCTGATTTTTTATGACTTAAACAATCTTATATAATAAGAATATTTAGTGCTACTTTATGTAAGTTAATCTTATCGTTATAGAGTTTCTAATCTAATATTTTTATTGTTTAAGATTATTATAGAAAAAAATACAACTTTTAGGATTTAGCTGTACGTAGACTCACAGAGCTGTGGACGCCCCACTCTTATGAGTTCGAAAAACACCTAGGTTGTGGGCCACTCCGCAAAGTATTTGTGCTTGGGCAAAAAAGAGGGGGCGTCTATGGCTAGCACTCCCCTTAGTTAATCAATGGTGAATAGATGATGTCTTGCTTGAGGGAAATTCCTTTTTAATGACGTGATCCAAATACAATCCTCTTCTTAGTTGTACTTTTAGGTATTATATTTTTATATTCTTTATTTCTTCAAAAATTTGGATGTAGAAACTGATTTTTTGATCTTTTTTTTCTTGTACAACTACACCATGTGAGCTTTATGGAACAGGACGTGAAAGACGACATCTGCAAACGGGCTACGTACCCTAGGCATCACCTTGCTCTCGGCTGCCCTTCTACTTTTGCCTATGTGCTATCGATGAATGCCCTTTGCTCTCGGCTTCATTAACAGTAACTTTTATCATTTTGCTTAATTCATTTCTGATCTCAAAGACTTTCGTCTGGTAAGTTTAGTGGGGAGCGTTTATAAACTATTGGCCAAAATATTAACTTCCAAACTCAATTTGGTTATGTCTTTCATCGTTTCCCTCCTCAGTGCGAATTTATGAGCAGAAGACAGATCCTTAAAAAAATTTTGATAGCTAATGAATGTGTGGATGAAAGAAAGAAATTAGGATCCCTAGGTGTTGTTTGTAAAATTAATACTAAGAAAGGTTGTGACAATGTAAATTTGGACTTCCTTGACTACATTATGCGTAGAATGGGCTTCAAAATCAAGTGGAGATATCGGATGAGAATTTGCTATTCATCAATTTCCTCCATTCTAGTTAATGGAAGTCCAGCTGGTTATTTTATGTGAAGAAATTGGATATGGGTGTGCATCATCTCTTGTGACATGCTAGCCATCTCTTGGCAAACTCTAGTTCACTTTTCCTAGACGAGGATTGCCTTCTTTATTCTTTTATGTTCACCTTCTTGTGATCCACTTCTTATACTTTTGATCTTTTCGTTTGTATATATAATAATTCTGATAGGCTAGAATGACTAGACATGTTTTGTGTTGCCCAACCTTCTCGAGCCTATTTTAGTGACGCACAACTTGGGAAATAAATGTGTGAGGTGTTTTCATATATGGTGCACACAGTCCTATGCTAGAGTGATCGCAAAGGCAGTTGAGGCTCACTTTCACTTTCCATTGTTGTGGAGTCTCTAGGGCCTGTTCTCTCTATTAATAGTGGTTCCCATCTGAGTAGGTGCATGGAACCCCATGTTAGACTCCCCATGAATCTAAGGGCACTTACATGCAAAGGACTGTTATAAGAAAGAGACCCCGGTTCTTTTAAGACATCATATAATCCAATTCTAGGAAACAGAGACAGCCCATACCAGAGCTTAAACGGAGCTCATTCAATAGTCAGTATGAGCCCATGACTTAGCTCGTCCAACAAGGGATGAGAATCTAATCTCCAATCAAACCCTCTTGTTTCCCTTCTTTTCTCTTGTTTTACTATGGTCTGATAAAGGCTTATGGCATGCAGAATGTTAGATTAGAGAGATCCTTGATCTTGTGCTGTTGGATTTAGCTGGACTTATTGTTCTGATCACTTGTTCAGTCTTGCGTGATCATTCGAGGATCAATCAATCTTAACTTCAATTTCTAATCTGAAATCTGGAATTGGGTTCAATGTCATTAAACAGCTTATGACCCATTCGACAGAGATTAGTACAGAACTTTTTTTAGACAAGACAAGAACCTTGCAGTTTGTGTAAATAAGACTATGACCTCTTTGCTTGGAATATGGATCGTCGCGGACAGCATGAAGAAACAATAGGGGTAGGAACAAACTCTAGGCTTTTTGCTGAAACTGAAAGTATAAGACATCGTTCACATCATGTAAGGGTAGGAGTTGCAAATATCAAAGTGTTCTTTGTAATACTGATGTGGGATATGAATATTTTCTGGGTAAGTAGGCGACAGATCGAAATGTTTGTGCAGTTTATGTAAGTACGGTCTTTGCACAAATCATATTCTTTTCAGTGTACCTCATTCTTTCCGATGATAGTTTTAATCATGGATTTAAGAGACGCCGAAATTGTTACGTAACGCTATGTAACGGTTTCGGTGAGAGCCGTTACCCGTTACCGTTACGTTACATTCATTTACCGTAACATTTTCCGACATATTTTTTCACTAAAAAATATCATTTTTTTCGCTAAATACTTTGTGTGTCGCAGGGGGGCTCTGCCCCCCTGCCACCCCCCGGGCAATCTGATGAAGGTTAAACGATATTTTTAAGTGAAAAAAACTCTTTAGAATCTTGTTACTTCTTCCATACATTTTTATTATTATTATTAAGATTTTTTTGATTTTTTTAAGCAAAAAAAAAGTCGTAAAAGGCCGAAACCGTTACACTACGGCGTTACGTAACAGTTTCGACCGTGTCCGTTACGGTGTCTGAAACCGTTTTTTTAAACCTTGGTTTTAATGGACATGACTTATGATAATAATAATTGAAAACATATTGAAATTATCTCATGATATGGATTGAGTGCGGGTAATAGTCGCCTGTTACTCCTTTGGGAGAGGAAGTGGGGGCTATTTTGTTATGAGGTGCCTCGCCCCTAGTTAGCAGGCCTTTGTCTATGGTTTCTTTGTATATCATTTTCATGTTGTTTTTGTTCTATTTGTTTTTGCTTTCCTTGGTTCACTTATTGTGAACTTCTTGTATATTGGCTTTCTTTTTTTATATATTGATGGCTTGATTACCGATAAAAAAAAAAATTTCTTCTCTCATAGTTCCTGTTTGGGCTGTCCACCTTCAACTTTTTCCTATGTAGACATCCGTGGGACATATGGTTAAACAGAAATTTTGTGCTTATATGGCATTTTTTGCTCGAACTAACTTTTTCTCTCTGTTATTTTTGTGTATAATGCATTTGGTTGCTTTTACCTTTTCCTCTTTTACCATGGCTTTTGTTCTTGGCACCTTCTGGATTTGTTGCCCCTCTATAGAATCCCCTCGCTTCTACATCTCCATTATCGCAGAAGAGAGTGATGACTTGGATTACTCAAGTTCTGGGGCCAGAAGCTTTCCTGGTCTTCTGAATCCTATTCTCTCCAGAAACCTTCACATCTAAATTAGACGGCGATATTCGTCGAAGCTCCCTGTCTCTCTGAAACTCGCTCATCTCTTGAATTTCTTCACCTCTTAGGGTGTCGCTCTCTGGGTAACATTCATTGGCGGTATTATCATGTTCAAGTAAGTATTCATCCTCTCAAAGATTCCATCATTTTCTTTTCCCCTTTAAATTAAATTTTTTTTAAAAATCAGGAATCTTATGAGGCATTAGTTCGGGAATTTGTAAAGCAAAATGTTTCCTGCCTTTTTCTCGATGGTATGCGTCTGTTGTGCAACATCGGTGGCTTCGTTCGGTTATTTCCAATTATGGAAATCGGAATCCGCTGTAGAGAGGTATCAACTTGGGTTTTTGCTCGCTGCATTTGCTTTCATTCTCACCAATATGTTCGTCTTCACGCCCATGACAATTGAGATAAATTCCATGCTTTTAGGACATTAGATGATTTGAATTGAAATAGTTATCATGTTTTGTTTAGTTGTTCAAACATTTTGGTGTATTCAGGAAAAAAAATGATTTATATAGATTCTCTATTGCAATTTGTACATAAATAATAAAATACGAACAATTATACGGTGCAAAAATTAAATTACTCTGGAATTTGATGCCAATAAGAGGGGTTAGGAGTTTTTGAATTTGTGGAGAGACCACCTGGGAAGAAAATCTCAGAGAGACTGTGCTTGAGTTTCTGAAGTGTGGTTTCCTTGGGTAGTTAATAGACTTCGTGTATTCCCAAAGAGATATTGAGAGTGGTTTCATGGTCTGGAACATCTGACATTGCTTTTACTTTGTTAGAGCTTATGCACATGTTTGTAAAACCAGCAAGTATTGAAGAGACTACACAAAATTGCTCATATTTATAAAGAGAAACAGTGGTGTTATTTATTGAGTAATTACTGTTGCCAAATTTCTCATTATTTTCTCGACATGTTTTCCACGATTATTACTCAAGGTTATCAAAGGGATATAAATGAAAGGTAACATTGAGAAATGAATAATGTCCTAGCATGATAAATTAATTTCCTAGATGGATTGAGAGTACAGAACTAGCATGTTATTGTGGCTGAATATGTAAAAGACATGGATCATATGCTTCATTAGATGTGCCGCTGTGAATGTTGACTTATCCCAGTACTCTGAAAGAGTTAGGTAGGATCTTGAGATCAAGAGGAGTGTAGTGAGCTTTAGGAGGCTCATTGTGCTCTTGACAACCATACGTGCTACCAAGTTTACCAACACACTTCCTGGATGAGGATTGGCCATCTTAATCAGAAAGCTTTCTCTTTATTTATGTTTGATTGTTGTCTCTGAGGAACCATTGATAAGTTATTAACAAGTAGCATATTAGGTTGTATGAGAAAGTTATCACTAGATATGTGAAATCTTTTGATCTAAAATGTAACTAATTGATTTCCATGTATTTCCCTCAGACTAATTTTGTTGGTGAACCAGAAATCGCTTATTTGATCTAACGCATAAAGGTTAGGAATTCGGTTTCTTTCTTATTTTGAATGTGATTTTTACTCTTTGGATTTTTAACATTTACATTTTGATTCGCTCTATTAAACGGTGTTGTGGTGTTTTTACTGGTACGAATATTAATCGTATGAAGATGTCTTGGCTATTTTTAACGTTTTAGGAAGGTGGTAATATAGCTTTCTTTCGAGGGAATTTTTCCATTGTCTGGAATTCAGGCACCATACCTCGCCAGAAGCAAGGAAAGGAAACTGAGAATCTCATGTCCTTTGATCTGTATCAGGGGCCAGACATTCCTGACGTGTTATCTATAACATGAGGAAATATAGCATGCCATAATGATTGCTAGGGCTATCCTCTCAAACGTTATAGTTGCAATCATCCAATTGATGGGCCATAACAAAAGAGCCACACCGATTGGGAAATCCTAACCATTCTGTCGATGAACCTTTCTGTGGACAATAACACATTTTTATTGACCATCCAAGAGAAAGTGAGTAATGGATCCTAACTATTCTACTGTTTTAAACAGAGACCATAAGACGGGATGGATGAAACCCCTACATTTCCACCCTCTAGCTAGAAGTCAAACCTGAATACCCGGATTGATGTTACACTTGATGTTCATATGTATGAAATAGTGGGGGAAGATTCCTGGCATCTTAGAATGTTATTGATAATGACATATACACAGGATTCAAGTAAGGAGGCAATCTTGTAAAATACGACAATGGCTTCTGCAGCTGACGATTTGAACTGTAGCATCAGTGATACCAATAAGGTCCCTTTTAATAATAAGGTGGAGAGTTGAAGCATCACTTTTGATTTAGACTCTTCTACACTTGCAATAAGCAGCAGAGAGAGGAGTCTACAAAAGGTAGACTTCAAACCACCTCCTGAGACTCTAAACATGTCTAGACTTGAAGATGGGACTTCGGACAATCTAACAGCTTTAAGCAGAAGCTTTTCTATACAACATGGTCATGGAGAGTCGAGTTTTTCTACAGTGGGTCCTCTATCGGGGACAATACCATATTTTGGTAGCATCTCTCTCCGATCTGATAGGAGCACAACCAGCACAAGATCCTTTGCTTGCCCATGTAAGTTACCTTTGTACCTTTTGTTTTCTCTCTTTCTTTGTCTATTAAAAGGGATAAATCACAATTTCACTTAGTTTTTGGCATCTGCAGACTAGCCTCAGGGTGAAATGTTAGTCTAGTAAAAATGACGAGAGCCGACAGTAGATATTTTCGGAAGAGCATCGGGGTTGGAGGCAGGGCCAATTCTATAACTCATATTTTGCGCCTTATCAGGATCAGTAGACCACTGTCTATGCAAATAAAATAAGGTGAAAATCAGACCCAGCGGACGGAGGTGAAGGCCACCTGCCGGAAAGACAAGATCAAAGAAAATGGTACATGGGTATAAACTTGAATTAAAGCCTTTATTTTCCTATGCCAAATGGTTGGCTTAGTTGTGTTGTTGGTTTAGTTTGTGAGGTTATTAGGGTTTGAGAGAGAGAGGAAGAAGAAAGATGTAAGCACCCAATTTTTACACCCCTACCTTAACCATGGTTAAAACTTTAACCATAGTCATCCCTAACCCTAAACCCTAGTCAACCCTAGGTACAATCCTAATCCCTAATCAAACCTAAGTAAAATCGTAAACCCTAGACTAACCCTAGTTAAAACCCTAGAAAATCTTAAGACAAAGTCCTAAGGGCCCAAGGCCCACCTCAGGCCCCAAAACCCATCCTAGAACCTCTGTGGGCCCAAACAGGGGCCCACCATACCTAAGAGAACGTTAGGGTGGGGCCCACGTGCCCAATTTCAAAATTTTTGAGAATGGCGGTAATAAAATTACCGTAATTTCCCATTTTAGCAATTGCAACAGTGCTTTCGGCCCAAGTGTATGAGGGCTGGGCCCAAATTGGAAAAAACCGTCATGGCGGTAATTGGATTACCACCATTGTCCATTTTGCTCATATTGAGAATGGCAGTAATCTAATTACCGCCATTATCTTTTTTCTGCAAATGCGTATGCTGCACCCTCTCTAAACCACATGGCTCCTCTCCAGTTGGTTCCCCATGCTACCAGTAATTCCCTAAACACCCCTAAGGTCCTCCCTTCTCTCCTATAAATCCCCCACCACCTCCATGGGTTCAAGCACTCAAAAAACCATAGGGAAACCTCTGCCCCACTTTGGCTAGCCTCATTTCAACCTTACCAAAACTTCACCCTCTATTTGTGACCACCGCTGCTCTGTCCCAGGCCCTTGCACCACCCTTATGCACCACTGTACTCCAAAACCCTATACCGAAGCTCTGTCCTAGCTCGTCTAGCTTCAGTCCAGTGCAACCAGGCCTTAGCCTTACACCCAAGATACACCCCTAGACCTCCAAAAAGCCCCTCAAACCCTTTCCAAAATCACCACTCTCCACTGCAGCAGACACGGTAGCACCATTAAGAGCAACAGGGTCCTCTTCCAGTGGTCCATTACCTTCTGCATTCCATACTTTTTTTAATAGCAAACCAAGGATAAGGGGTCCCCTACCTTTCCCATAGGTAAGGGGAACCCCCTTTGAGGTTACATACGGGTACAAGGCCCCTCACTTAGCATGGCACTCCCTTTAGGTTCTGGGGGACCCTCAGCCTATGAGGGATCCCCTAGAAGTCCACTGGTGCAGCGCCCAGTAGGGAGATATTGGTTTTTGGAATTTCCAGGAATGACGGTAGAATAACTACCACCATTCCTGGTCCTTCAATGTGGCAAGCTTTTAACCCTGGTTAGCATGTGCTCTGGTCCATTCCAGGGTCATGGTTGGACTCTCCTAGTTTTCCTCTATCTGGCCTGGTCCTTCCGGACCCAGCCCTTGACCTTAACTATGGTTACCATGGCCTTAAACTTAAGTTAACTTAATGGCGATAAACTATCTACCGCCATTTCAGGCTGCCAAGCACATCACCTTTGGGCTATCGTGGGGCCCACACCTAACCTCCCCCTGGGCCCAACAAACGCCCAAGGTCTTCCCTGGACTTCATACTTCACTCCTACGGGTTCAGAACCTTGAGGGGTCATCCTTAACCCCAGTTACAGCCCTCCAAATCATGGTCAAAATCTTACTGTAATGGCGGTAATTCCATTACCGCAATTACTAAACTCTTACTTTTGGGCTTTGCATAACGCCCAGCCAGGTAGGAGGCCAGTCTAGGCTCTACCATGCTCCCTGGGCCCACCTTGACCCTTCTGAACCCTTAACCGTGATTAAATCAACCCTTAGTTAATATTTAACTATGGTTAACCAACCCTTGACCATGAAAATTCTAGAAAAATGCTCAAAAATTCAAAAATATTTTGAGGTGCCCCAAAATGTCCTGATTTAGCCATTTAACCATGGTTAGCAGCCCTAACCATAGTGGCTTACCCTCTTAACCATGGTTAACCAACCCTTAATCTTGAAAAAAATCTGAAAAAATCTCCAAAACATTCAAAAAATATAAAAAGACCAAAAATATACTTTCTGGACCTTTTTACCATGGTTAGCTTCCCTAATCATGGTTAAGTCCCATTTAACTCCGGTTAGCAACTCTAACCTCATCCGCTTTGGCCTATCGGGCCCATTCCCTTAGCCTAACAGGCTCACCCTTGACCTATTAGGCCAAATCTCAACCTATCGGGCTTGACCATACCTCTTTAACTGTGATTAGTAACCCTAACCGTGGTTAGTTTGACCTAACCCCGGTTAGCAACCCTAATCTTGGTCAAACTTTGCCTTAACCTACCGAGTTTCTCTCTTGGCCCACCGGGCTTAAACCATGCACTTGACCAACCCTGGTTAACCAAACCATAACCCCTGGGTTAGGACTATTAGCCACCCTTGGTGCACACACACACCCCCCCTTAGCTTTGGCACGGGCTCATGTGCCTGTACCACGCTCAGTCTGATCTCACCCCAATGTGAGTATGTAGGCAACCCAACCTTGGTTTGACCCTAGTTAGCTTTTCTTTCTTAGATTAGTCTTTTCTTAAACACTTAAGTATTTTAACAAACATTGACATTAATTGGCTTACACCTAGGGAGTAGGAAACCATTGAAAAATGGAAGCCTTGGGGTGCCTAACACCTTCTCGGACTTAACCGAACTTCTTACCTTAATCTCAAATCGCAAACCAAGACTTTATCCAATTCCCGGGGACTTATCCCTTCTGAATGAATAGGTGGTGACTCTAAACAAACCTTCACACCCGTGAGGGTATACAATACCTTCCAAAGTGAGGCGGAGTGAAATCCCGTGCTCACAAAGGAGATTAAGTTTAGGGAAAAATATTGATAGAGATTAATGATCTCTCTCACACTTTATTATTTATATTCCACTAATGGTCTACTATTAATATATAAGAGCTACTAATAGTAGACCCACAATACAGTATATAAGAGCTAACATAAAGACAAGGGCCCATAGGAATAAAGTTCATGAAACCTTATTCAACACTCCCCCTCAAGTTGGTGTGTAGATATCACTCATGCCCAACTTACCAACAATATTTCGAAACTGAGTACCACTAAGACCCTTAGTCAAAATATCAGTCAGTTGACCTTCTAACTTCACAAATGGGGTGCAAATATACCCCGTTTGTGAAATGACGATCTACCTCAATATGCTTGGTTCTATCATGCTGCACTGGATTATGAGAAATACTAATAGCAGCTTTGATATCACAATATAAGCTCATGGGGCCTTTAGTAGGAAGCCCAATCTCACTCAAGAGTAATCGAAGCCAAAGCAGTTCACATACACCGTGTGTCATTGCTCTAAACTCTGCCTATGTACTTGATCTTGCAACTACATTCGATTTCTTACTTCTTCATATGACAAGATTACCTCAAACCATGATGCAATATCTAGAAGTAGAGCGTCTATTGGAAACCGAGCCACCCCAATTTGCGTCAATGTAGGTTTCAACCCTTAAGTTCCCATTACAGGAATACAACAAACCCTTCCCATGAGATGACTTTAATTAGTGGATCATCCGATTCACTTTCTCCAGGTGGCCAGTAGTTGGTGAATGCATGGATTGGCTGACTTCACGGACAGCATAAGCAATGTCTGGTCTGGTAAGGGACAGATAAATAAACTTGTCAATAAGTCTTTGGTACCTTTCAGCATCTGGCAGATGTTCCTCACTACCTTCACTAAGTTTATGATTAGGCTCTATAGGAGTATCACATGGCTCACAATCCATCATGCATGTCTCCTCCAGTAGGTCAAGTACATACTTGCTCTGAGAGACAAATATGCCCTTCTTAGATCTGGCAACTTCAATTCTAAGGAAATACTTTTGAAGACCCAGAGCTTTGATCTCAAATTCCTTTTCTAACTTGCCCTCAGAGATTCTATCTCATCCAAATCATCACATGTTACAACAATGTCATCCACATAAACAATCAAGACAATCACTTTTTGGCACGACCGCTTAAGGAACAATGTGTGGTCTGCTTGACTTTTTCTGTAACCATTCTTCACCATAACATTGCGAAAACGCTCAAACCATGCTCTATGGGACTGCTTCAGTCCATATAGAGCCTTCTTACTTACACACCTTCCATTCATCTGAGGGGCATTTGAACCTAGGAGGAGGTACCAGATACACTTTTTCCTCTATAGTATGTTCCCATTTCGGTTTGATATCTTGATCAACATGTTTCTATTTTGAGCCTGCTTCTTAAATATTATGTCATTTAATTAGAAATTTTAATATGGTTTTCAATTTAGTCTAAGGTGAATTTAGGGAGTAAGATATTGATTTTAGCTGTCGTCTAAGGCAGCCTAGTACCGTCTCTTAGCACAATCGAATCTCTACCTAGACTCTAAATTTGACTATCTTGCCTTACCATTAGATTAGTTTAGGGTAACTATTCTCCCTATAATTAGAATAGGTGGGTGACTCCAAATCGGTTATTATGGACTAGGAATTTTCCTATTTGGGATGACAATCAAAATCCATTGCTCGCAGCATGGAAGGCAGATCCATGAGCACCTGTGTGAGCATGAGTAGATATTGAAGGGCTCTCCAACTGTGACATAATATGACGATGGCTCTCCAATTTTTCATTTGGAATAGTAACCATCTTCTCGGAGAAAGAGCCAATTGGTTTTGGGTGTGTCATGGTTTTGCAGTAGATGAGATTAAGAAGCAGGCTTGTGTTGTACTGGTAGATGAGACTCTATGTGCTATACTAACATTCTTGGCTGACTGAATCTTGCTGGATTACGAATCAAATCCCAGCATGTTACCTTTGTATGTTTGTACCTCCCACTATGAGTGCACTTCAACTTATCTTTGTCTTCCGATTCTACTTTTGGTCCACAATCCTAAGACCTGGCAGATGACCAATTTCGAATTGCCAATGACTTTGATGGATGCGGCCTGCAATTGTTGTTCTGCAGTGAAGTCTGTGATGAAGGCCTCATATTTTACAACATTCTAATTAGTTGCAGAAAATGCCAGTTGGTAAGCTTTGGGGATAATGACCCCCTCTTTGGTGAGAGAGGACAATCCCTATACCAGTCCTTTCGTTGAGCGCACCATCAAAGAAGAATGTCCATTTTCTTCCTTTTTCTTCTTCCTCGGTTGCGAAGATGTCATCATCTGGGAACTTCTTTCCTCCCCTTTGATTTCCTCTTGAGTTGCAGTAGATGAGGCAAGAGCAGTCTAATCAGTTGGTGGAACATTTATATTGTTGAGTAACATTTTGCCTACTCTCCTTATACTGCACATATGCATTAACCTGACTCAAAGATAGTAACACATCTTTACTGAGAATCAAAATCTTGATCAGTTCAAATTCCTGATTCAAACCTATTAGGAACTCGAATATCCCTTCTTTTAATTTTGTTCTAATACTCAACTGCATTAGCTTCACAGATAGGATTAAAATTGGCCTAATGATCTAGTTCCTCCCACATGCTCCGTAGAAAGGAAAAATAGTATGCCATGGTCTTCTCTCTGTCATGATGGTGAGGAATATCCCTACTCAACTGATAAACCCTAACAAAGTTTTGAACTTGAGAATATGTTTAGCATCCCAACTTTCTTTAGCAATTGTCAGGAATAGGAAACCCCTAATAATCTACAGCTGCATAGAATGAATGAGCCATGACATCGCTGTCAGATTTTCAGCCTCCCACAATAAAGCCATGACATCGCTGTTAGATTTTCAGCCTCCCACTTCTCATGTGTAGGATGTAACAGTTCAAGTTCCAATATTCTGCCATTGATATACCCAAGTTCACCTTTGCTTCCAGTAAACATCCTGACTGATTGAAACCACTCTAAATAATTGGATATGTTCAATTTCAAGGTTATAATTTGTAAGCCAGGATTGCTATCTTGAGAGTTCATGATTCCTACGTGATTAGAATAACTCACATCAAATTTACTGCTAATTTCCATTTCAGAATTCTCAGACTCCCACAACCTACTCAAGCTGAAGAAAATGGGGCCGATGTACACAAATCAGCCAAGATCCCTTATGAGGATCACCCAAACAGCTTCAACAATTCTCATTATTACTAGTTATTGTAAAAAGATAGGTCTACACAGACCAACTAAACAAAAGCACATAAAGTACAACACTTCCAAGAGGAAGGTGATAACAAGGGAGGAAAAAACATCACTACTCTCTCAAATCTCATCCAACTCAAGAATTCCGGTTCTTTCTTTCATACCGATAAGTAAGGCTTGTGTCACTTCAACAAGATAACGGTTCTTTCTTTTAGTAACCACATTCTGCTAAGGAGTCGTAGGACTTGTGGTATAAGAGATTTGATGTAGACTAAATAGTGAATAACGTTGGACCAAAGTTTTTTAATGATAATAATAAAACAAAGAAGGGAAAGAAAGGAAGATATGAAGTAGAGTCAAACTACTTCTATGGAGGATCTAGAGTTGAAATATCACCAATTTAGGCTTCAGTGGATTGAGCCACACCACCAAGTAAGGAATCACTCGTAACCAAAATTTTTTTTTATTCATAAAATCTGAATTGCTTCCATTGCCTTAGGTCTCCACAATTTATAGACTCCATAGAACCTTCTTCATAAAGGCTAAGACATTAAATGACTTAGAGTTTCTAGGACTTACTAAGACACTTGGACTTTCTAGCTAATTCTTAGACTTTCTAAAATATTTTTTCTTTATAAAACAACTCTAGAAGAATTATTAATGACAAAACTTTCATATTTTTTCGATAAAAACTACTCTGGAAGAATTATTAATGACAAAACTGTCAACAAATATTTTTGACTTTCTAGAAGACTCATGTTGTTGCAATTCGTTAATGGACTTATTTGTGGGCCTCATGGTCAATTATGGGCTTTCTTGGGCCTCTGGTAATATACTTTGAGGCCCATGGGTTTGTCTTCATCAATTCCCTCCGGCTTGAGAAAACTTGGCTCCAACGTGTGAATGGCCTGGTAACGCTCATACAAATCTAGATTGAGTTGTTGAAAATCCTCTGTAGTGATCCACGTATAATCTGATGTCGAGTCTTCCATAGTTCCACTTAATTAAAAAACATTTGATATCCACCACGAAATTTGATATCCACGACGACTTATAGACACAATTTGATCATTAAGTACATCTTCAATGTCCTCTACATTTTGCTTAGGTACTGGAGGGAGGTTGATAGCATGCTCAACGGTCTCCTCATGGTGTCCAAAATATGTTAAGTCTTCAAATTAAAATATGCTGTTAAGTCTTAAATCAAACTATAGTAGGAGGGGAAATGAGGTTTGGAGAATGCTTCCTGCGGCGATTTGTTGGGGTTTGTGGAGGGAAAGAAACAGAAGAATTTTTGAAGATAAGGAAGAGTCGATGCCCAAAATTATTTTTAAGATTGGGCGGTTGTTATATAGTTGGTCTTCTGTGTTAGTTGATTTTAAGAAGCTCCAATGGACTGACTTTTTGTATAGATGGTCAAGCATCTTAGCTTGACCTTTTGGTTTTCTTGGGCCGTTGCATTTGCGCCGGTTGTATCTTCTTGACTTTTCTTTTATACATTGACCGTTACCTATCAAAAAAAAATTAATAAGCATATTCTCCAATCCGTTTCAAGACTCGATATTGAACTTTAGGTGGAAGCTCTAATAACTAGCATTTCTCCAAGTTGTTTCAAAACACCATATGGTCCAACATTCTTTGAGTAAACCTTGTGATATGTATCAGTTGGAAATCTCTCAGGTCTTAAACGTGCCATCACCATATCACCTTCATTGAATTTGGAAAAACGTTGCTAAAGATCAGCATTCTCTTTATAAGCTGGAGACAACTAGTATTTAACGACAAATGAGTAGACTTTTTCTTTTGGGGGGGAATTTTCTTATTCCCTAAAACTAGTAATTCTTCTCTTCTGTTTCTCTTGGTACGAGTGTGTATTTATAGGATTCAGTTTGAAGTTGGTTTAGATAAGGTCAAAATTCATGATAGTTATTCCAAAAGTTATTTCAAAATTTGGATGTAGAAACAAATCAGTACCAATTTTGTTTGCGGATGGTATGGGATTGACACCAAGTTCAGAAGTGATGCTATTTCTACTTTAATATGGTTGGGATTTAAAATTTAGTAGTTTAATGTAGCCTCACCAAAAGGGCTTATGGAATCAGGAGACTGCAATTTCTAAAGAATTGGTGATCGTGCCCGACATATGACGGTGTCATCACATTCTAAATAGGACAAATCTTTATGTTATCTTTTCTTTTCTTGAATTTCAGCCACTCAAGTCACTTAAATCACATTAATTTTATCAGAAATGACTAGAATGTTTTGAGATGTGTTTGATAATGGTAATACCCTTTCTGAACGGGTTGAGTTGTATAGAAGCCAGTCCTAGGGCCCTAGGACTGGGTCTACACTTCCCAGATCCAAACTATTGGGCCTTTATCTTGGCCTTCAATATTGATATTATTATTGTTACTGCTATTATTGTTGTTGCTGTTGTTATTGTCATCATTATGATAGTTATATTCCTGGGTATAAATATTTGTGTAGGTGAATTTCTTGACCAAGCTTGTTGCTTTGAGACCTGGGAAAACTGTCCAGGAGATGATAAAAAATGTGATGCAAGGAAAAGAAGGAAGATACTGGCAGTAGAAAGATTTCAAGTGGAATTGCAGGAAGGGTGAGTTTCACTACACCTAATTCTATTTTAGTAGGTCAGCAAAGACATGCATAAGTTTTGGCATTGTGGGATATTAAACCTCTCACCATGATTTCCAGGCAAGTGTCACAGAACGTAAGCCTCTTCCTGTGCGTCCTGGCATGTTTCTTGAGACTGTTCCAAGGTATTAGAAACTCATTTTCGTGTATGGTCTTAAGCTTATAATGAAACTATATGCTGTATTCTATAAATCTCTACATACAGAATACACATGAATGCATGGATCTTCTCTGACATACGTTTACTCTTGGACATGTTTGGTATTAGGTGGGATATATGCTGGAAATATCTCTGGCATAACAGCTCAACATCTAGAATGGGTAACATTCCATTTTACTTCAGAACTGTCACAATATCTCTGATATTATTTAATAATATATACATATATATATATATATATATTATTTGAAATCTTGTGATATATTGAGACTTTAGGGACAAGATTATCAACAACATTATATGAAATTGCAAATACTCCGACAAGTATATTCTCCTTTATTTTCCCAAAAAGAAAAAATTATATTTTAAGATTTTCAAATTTCCAAACAAAAAATACTCATTCTTGTCACTATACATCAATCAGGCTTCATCTATTTTGATACTTTGGCCACTCTTTTGTCTTGTATGCGGGTTCATCAGAAGACACTTCAAGTTCTTCAAGAAATAGCATTCTAGTTTTCACGACAAACATCTGGAACCACCACATTGTGGATCCTTTTTTGATCGCTCAGTTTCTGGAGAGAAGAGGATTCCGAGACTGCTAGGTTTGTATGATAATGCTTGTTTCTACAAATCATAATAGTATAAATAATGAAAGACTGAGAAATATTAGATATATATGAAAAGCAAAGAAAGAAACATTCTCAGTTTTTTAAACTGGACATCTTGCAACTTCATTACTCTATTACATCATCACTTGCAGACCAATCGTTGGGAGCTTTGGAGTGTGTATAGCAGTCTTTACCATAGTTACCAAGCCGGATTTAAAGAACTATTTGACTGGGGAAAAATTGGAAAAATGTAGGTCAAGAAATGAATAATAATAAATAAGATTTTTAATTATGTAAACTTATGAAAACTTTATATATTAGATATTGGTTCGAGAACTCTTCAAAAAATTGTTTGTTTAGTTCGTAAAAAAATGACTTGAAAAAAAAGTTGCAATTTTTTCAAAAGGTTGTGAATATTTCATGAATTAAAAATCAATGTAAAAGTCGCGACTTATTGGGGACTTTTTTGAAGAAATCGAAAAACTTTGTTATTGTCTACTTAACTAGGCAGCAATTACAAAACCCCAATGGATCATATTTCAAGAAGAGAGAAGAAACCGGATTTCAACCTCTTTAATGTGGATTAGATATTAGTAATAGTAGTCGTAGCTTGTTGGAAGGGATAGGAGAGGCTCGCTTCTGTTAGTTGGCAGCTTAGTGTCACCAACAAAGCACAACGAGGGAATCAATTGCTATGGAGACAAAAGAAAGCAATGAATCCTAGGACCCACATGGCCAGATCTTGGTAATGCCTTTGTGACATAGTGAAGGAGAATGGCTGGGTTTAGGTTGACGAATGCCCCCGCTATCTTTTTGTAGTAGTAGTAAAATTGTACATTTAACTTTTGGGGGTATACTTTCACACCAGATATATTCTATAGGACTTTGCTACTGAGACCCTCTTAGGGCTGAGACCATGCTCTACGTTCGCTCCTCATTACTGCGTATGGACCGTAGTTTAATGTAACCCACTTCGAATGAACTGCAGCGATAGGCTCGCAGCTGAGTTTCCTGCGACAGGCTCGTAGCACTTTTTCAAGGTTTGGTTAGTGTTGAGCAAACTGGCTAGAATTTCTAGTGCTTATTGCAATAACCATCTCTTAGTCCCACCCAGCAAGATAGGGCCCTTATTTTAGGGAAAAAACCTCTTAACAGTAAGACGAGGCTTACGTTTTTTGGCTCCCGAAAGACTAAAGAAATGGATCAAGGGGGGGAGGGGACTTCTGCAACGAGCTATGCCACCCATTAGTTATGAGGGAAGTCGCATCCGTCTCATAAAATGAGCTTCTTTGTTCAAAGACCTTTAGTGAACCTTTTTTTTTTGTTTGCAATATTTGGATTACAGAGGGCTATTTGTGCATTGTTCAAAGTCCTTTAGTCGAATGTTTAGTGGGGAAAGTACTTCTTGTTGATGAATTATTGTTCTATTATGATTTTCAGTCTATTTACAGCAAGACGCAATGCTTATTTTGTGTGGTTGGGTTGCAACGGTTAAGTCCATGTACAACATCTTGATCATTGTGAATCCAAATTTTGTTTAAGACCTAACTAATTACCCTTTCGAGATCGGTGCTCGAGCTCCAGCTGGGAGAGTGTACATCTTCAAAATCCTCGTTGCCCTTCCGAATCCTAGAAAAATATGTTGCGCTATTATTTAAGAATGGTCGATTGCCACTGTCAACATTGACTATTGTTTCAAGGGGAATGCGAGCCTTAATCCAATCATGTCAACCGGTAATATCTCATTAAAAAAAACAACTTTTTGGGTGGAATCCACGTTCAAACGTCTTTTTCCCTTAGAAAGTAATTAAAAACTCTCAATAGTACCTACATACTATCGAGAGAGCGGACGTTGGATTGAAAATCCAATGGTGTGAAACATTACATGCTTTCAATGGTGGGCCCTACTTAGTGCTTGGCACCTTTGGATTTTCAATCCAACGGTTCAGCTCTCGATAGTACCTACTATCGAGAGTTTTAATTCAAAACATAATAATCCCCATTTTTTCAAGGAAAATAATCACCTCCTCGAGCAAGTGAAGGGTGGCATCTTCAGACCCTTTTTATTGCCACGTGTCCCCTATTAACTTCCTGTAATTGTGGTTAAGATTCACTAACTCCTAGAGTTCACTCATCTACCCTAGTGTTGGTTTGATTCTTCAAAATACTTGCACACTATGACCCAATGTTTTCAAATGTGAAGGTGTGAGGTGAGGCGTTAGGACCTCAAGATGCATGAGGCATAAGCCTCACATGAAAGCTTCATGCTCTCTCATTTTAATAAATAAATAAATTGTAAGAAAAATTACAAAAAGATCCAAGAAGTTCATGAAAAATTATAGTATATATATATATATATAGAGAGAGAGAGAGAGAGAGAAATATATACTTGTATTCGTATACATTGTGTGTTAATGTGGGCGCATGCGCACACATAGGAAATACTACATAAATTAGTTAAAACAAATTATAAATTTAAAAAAAATGAAATTTAACTGTCATTTGCGGCCATAAACCTAATTTTAGTTAATGTATGAGACTTACATTATAGATATAAAGCAAGCTTCAAGGCAGGAGACGTGTACCTTATGTGTGCCTCATGAGATTTAAGCCTCATGATTGAGCCTCAAGGCATTTTCCTTAAGCTTCGCCACGAGGCGTAAGCCACACATGCTTTTTAAAACACTGCTATGACCACAAAACCTTAATCAATTTGGCTAAGAGGTGCAACAAACGCTTTTTGAAGCTAGTTGGAGTCTCCTGTTTGTACAAGGGAATTAGGTAAACACTACTATGACCACAAAACCTTAATCAATTTGGCTAAGAGGTGCAACAAACGCTTTTTGAAGATAGTTGGAGTCTCCTGTTTGTACAAGGGAATTAGGTAACTCTATCCTCGGGATTCAACTTGGCCTAAAATTGATCCGTTCCACTACATATATGCACTATCTGGTAGGAACTGTATTTTAACCTCTTTTTAAGATGCTCACAAATTCTTAATCCAATTAAAGTTTGAGTTATCCTTCACGAGGATAACAACTATTCAGTAGCGTACCTCCAAGGCCGTCACAGATGTTCTTTACAATATACATGACATCCAAATTGTGTCGTATTCAATGGTACTCCCAGTATGGTAAACATAACAAAATACTCACCTTCTTCCATCCAATATACTCTATATTATCCTCCTACACTCTTTTTGTGCCTTGTGTGTTTAGATTATGCTTGCCAAGTATGACATTGAGACCAATCATTTATTGCAACCTCTGTAACAAAAAATTCTATTTTTTTTTTCCAAAAAACCTCAAATTATTCGTACATTTTTGGGTTGCCTAATTATTCCCGAATTATTGGAATCCTGAATTATTCGCAAATTATTTGCGAATTTTTCGAATTATTCTCGAATTTTATGGATTATTCCTAAATTATTTTATCAAATTTGACCAAAAAACTACTTATTCTTTATATTTTTAATTGAATTGTTTGGTATATTTTTATATTTATTATTTTTCCCGATTTTTTCCGAACTTGACCCCTGCCGAATTATTCCTGAACCTCGACTTTGTCACTATGGTTGCAACAACTCGGACCCTAACATTGGAGTAGATTTTGATTCAGTATTTCCATCAAATGACTGTTTGTTCTTGCGAAATCTACGAGTAGCTCACAAGAATCGACGATGACTCATATAACAAAACTTACGCCCATGTTTCAGGTAGTGAGAACATATGTCTCGATTGCAATGAGGACAAGTCTAGCGACCTTTAGTGCTCCATATTGACAAGTTTGCATGTTTAGGGAAGTCATTGATTGTTCACAATAACTGCCTTCATTTGAAAGTTCTGACTAGTTGATGCATCGTATGTGCAAAGTCCGTCAGACAACAGATCTTTCAACTCATCTACTAGTGGTTGTAAGATGTCAATGTCATTTCCAGACGCACAAGGACCAGGAATAAGTAATGACATCATCAAATAAGATTGCTTCATACACATCCAGGATGATAAATTATATGAAATCTAAACAACAGGCTAAGAGCTATGTGCAATGCTCGCTCTGTGTACCGAATGGATTAAAACCATCGCCACTCAAGTCTGACATTGCGTGTCTCTGAGGCAAAATTCGGATATTATTCGTCAAGGTATTGCCAAGCTTCAGAGTCAGTTGGATGCCTTAACACCTCATCTTTATTGTGACCCTCTACATGCCATCTCATGGAGGAAACTGTCTTGTCTGACATGAAAAACCTCTAAAGTTTTGGTTTTAGGGGAAAATGACACAAAATCTTTGTAGGGATTTTGTGTTCCTTGTTAGATGCCGCCGTTATATCTTCATCTACGACTTTCCACCATGAAATACCACAGACAAAACATGCACTTTCAATATAGCATGTAATCGTTAGGCCATGCATCAATCTTGTTGTATTCAAGAACTAATTCACCGATTATATTTTTACTTTGGTAGAACGACGCAGACAATGTTTCACCTTCGAGTAATGCCTCTTTTAGTAACTCAAGTAACATGGTGAATGATTTGTCACTCTATCCAGTCAGACACTTAATGTGATATAACCGAACGATGAAAGAAAGCCTACTAAATTTCTTGCACCCCGGATATAACTCTTGATCGACATCTTCCACCAGTCGGTAGAATTTAGGACTCTCTCTCATTTCACTTGTCCCATCTTTAGTACATGTCATCCTGAATGCCGCTTGCAATAGTCCGTGCATATCATAGGTTTCACGAGCATTTTCTTTAGGTAATGTTTGAGTAGAAACTCTACAATGTGGAAATTCCCCGTAAAAAATTCACATGCCCGTCGCATCTCTTATCCCACACATCATATATCAAATGCTCGTATACTATCTTACTTTATAATATCAGTTACAACATTTCTTACATGGGCACTTGACAGTACCATCACCTCAACCTGAATTAGTAACTGCAAAATTCAAAATTATATGGACATCCTGTTCATAAACATCACTCAACCTGTCTTTTGAAACCCAACTTTTCTCCATGGTGAGGCTTACCCAACTTTAGTAATCACTGGCAACGGAAAAATATAAAATGACTAAGTGGCAGCTACTAGGCAATGTTTAACTATAAAAATCATTAACAAGCACTCGTTCTCAATCACTAATGGAGGGAGGAATGTATCGAGATAAGCTGATCTGGAATGCATGTGTAGAACCTCATAATTCATTTTCATGGCCAATGAATAGTGTGTGAATAGTGTCTATGAACAGTGTATGTAAAGGTCAATGTCTTCCGTTTGACCTTGGTGTTGCTTTAAATGGGAATGAGGTATCTCATTTAAAATGAGTGTTATGGTATTGATTTGGTGTGTGAAACATAAGGTATGATGTAGCTAGGTATGTTTGGAAACCAAATCGAGAGTATAAAATATTAAGTGTCAAAGAAGGAAGAGGTCTTAACATACCATCAACTTTGGGGATCTCTAGTTTCGTCACCGCTTATCGGAATCAAGTGATTCTTGAATTTTTGGAAAGATATTGAAACCTTTTTCGAGGTTCTTGCTTTACGCTTTTTCAGATTTTGAGTAGAAGTTATGTCAAAAGGAAGGTTTCCGAAAGGTGGTCTGCCATCAATTCAGCAGTCACTTTGGACCCGTCACCTTTAGGGCCATTTTGGAACATGAATACAGAAGAATTAGGATTTGTGCAAAACATCAAAGTTGTCCCCCTTTGAATGACAAGTCCAACGCAAGTTGAATCGCCAAAATCCGATGAGCGAGTCAAAAGTTATGGTTGAAATACCGCAGCAGCAAAAATTGGTGAAGGGATGGCCAATCAGATAGATCCATTTCGTGACCGATAGATCCGTCCACTACCGATCGATCCGTGCCCATGACCGATAAATCCGTCATGCCTCAATGCTATTAAGGTATCTTATGATTTCCATAATACTCACAAGAGCTAAGTCCTATGTTTAAGATATTCTAAGTCTAACATGATACTCAAAGTTCTCTCATGTTATATTCCAAGTTTTCAAAGGATTATGCTATTATGTCAAAAGGTTTAGTCTCGCATGAATCGGATTTCTCAAAAGTTGCATGTTTGAAAATTCATAAGAAATGTTTAAGGAAACCTCATAAGAACTCACAAGTGATTTTGCAGGATCATAGATGCTCACAAGTATTTCAAAAGCTCATTCATATTTCACAAGGCAGCATGCATATCACACAAGGCATCATATGTGGCTCACACGACTCATAAGTACTCATAAGCACTCTTAAGAACTCATAAGCGATTGATTTACGCAAGACCTCATAAGATGTGTTTTTTTTTCCACAAAAGCTTAAAATATAAGGTTTAAAAAGCTATGCACTCGTAAACGTATGATTTCTAAGTTCGGTTTAAAGCATGAAATATGAATTGTTAATCCTCTATGTGCTCGCATGATATTGTTGCCTTATAACACTGTTAGCCAGTAGTTTGTACCCATTGAGTATTCAATGCTCAGCCGAATTGTTGACTTCTGTAGGTTTTATGGATGCACCTACTCCTGAGCCTTTGATAGAGGAGTACTATCAGTCGGAGCCTGCTATGGATCACTACCAGGATGATGGAGCTATAGATAAGGGGGCCCTTTCTAGACTATTGTTGAGTGATGTGAGAGAGAGGGTTATGTATTTTGAAAGTGAGGGAATGTCCACTTTAAACTTTATACATCACATATCATGAATTAGTAACTGCATCCAATCTCTAAAAAAGTCCCAATTGTTTCGAACTTTCTATTTTTGGAATGGGATATTTACGGAATCCCCATGAATAGGATCAAACCTTATTCCATGGTATTTACATGAGATTCCTCTTTCTTATTCTTAAGCAAGCCTCCGAGAGGGCTTAGTTGATCCATGATTTATGTTTCATCTTTCGTTTCCTTTTCGTTTATTTTGAGAAAGATATCAATCAATTCCGATTCTTTCTTTTTCTATTGATTCTTTTCCGATCGAGATGTATGGATCCATGGATCTATGTGTCTATATAGATCCTGTTCATGGATTAACGAAAATGTGCAAAAACTCTATTTGCCTCTGCCATTCTATGAGTCTCTTCCTTTTTGCGTATGGCATCTCCACTCCCTTTGGCAGCATCCACTAATTCGGAACTTAATTTGAAAGCCATATTTCGACCCAGACGTTTTCGGGATGCCCCTAATAACCAACGAATGGCAAGTCCTTTTCCTTGTGTAGATCCTATTTCAATGGGAACTTGATGAGTCGATCCGCCTACACGTCTTTCTTTTACTGTTATATCGGGAGTTACTCCACGTATTGCTTGACGTAAAACAGATCACAGGTTTATGTTATTTAGAATGTTGCTTCTGCTATGTTTTTGCCTTGTGTATTTCACAGGATGGTTTTGATATGATAAGTCACGAACTAAAGTATCCATAACTCTTGGGGGGTATTTTGGGTCGCGACAGCATGCACCATACATATTAATTAGATTCAATAACAAGCACTCATTCTCAATTATATGGGTACTTGATAGTACCATCACTCTCTCTCTCTCTCCATTACACAAAATTTTAAATTAAACTTAATTACTTAATTTATAAATACATCATGAGATGGAGGAGGGCTATATAACCAAAGTAAACTGAGCTAAAGAACTTCAGCGAAACGAAAAACGAATTGTCTAATCCTACCCCTAGTGAACTGGGTTCGTTATAGAGTGGCGAATTGCGATCCGTGAACCCGAATTCGAACTGAGCAAACCGAAGAACCAGGTAACATTGATTTAGAATGTGACAAGCACTAAAAGAGCTTCACCCACAGAAGATGTGGTATACCAGAGTTAGTAAACATTGTGTTCCATCTCAGTTAAGAGTCTTATTCTTTTTATATGCACAATACAATAGTCTCATATTGAATCTCATAATTAAAAATAAATAAAATTGGTGAATTCAACATCTAGGTACACCGTACACTTCACCTCTACCAAGCCAAAGAAGTTGATATTGGCTTCATGCAAATTTAAATTCTGACTATAGCATTTGTAGAACCCCGAATTGATTATTCTTGACATTCGTGATTATTAAATTCTATAAAAACCTATGTTAATTTTAATAGGTTTAAGCCTGCAAATTTAATGTGAAAAGTATTAATTTTAAAACCCAAATAAAATACTCAATTTAAGTCGTTTTTGAGGTTTAATTTCATGAAAAGGAAGATAGGTAAAAAGTAGCAAAAGACTTTTTTTTAAAAGAAAAATTTAAAAAGAGGATCGGCGCTCCGACCGATCGATCGCCCACAAGCGGCTATCAGTCACCCAAAACGCCGTTTTGTTGTATGTTTGCGCGATGTTTCGATTTTTGGAGTCCTTAGGGCCCCCAACACTATAAATACTTTTTATAATCGTAGGTTGAGGGTTTCTAGGGCTTTCTAAACCTAAAAGAGAGTGAGAATGAGATTTTGATAAATCCAAGATGAGAGATCAAAGGTGTTGCAAGGAAAAAGGACGAAAAGGCTTAGATCCATCCCATTTGCAAGCGTTTTATCGTAGGGAATCGATCGAGAAAGATAAATATAACTTCCTTACTATCAATGTAGTGATTTTGATATAAACATTATGAAAGTGATAGATCTAAAGCAAGAACAAATAAGATTAAGCATGCTTGTGATGTTTTAAATTATTATTCTCTTATAGAAAATATATATGATGATTTGAGAGTGTTTTAAATCATGATTTTCTCATGGAAAAATATATATAATGTTAGAGAGTGTTTTAAATCATGATTTTCTTATGGAAAGTATATATGATGTGTAGAAAGTGTTCTAAATTATGATTCCCTTGCGAAAATTATTATGTGAGAGATGTTCCTTATGATTTTATTATTCCTATCAATAAGGGGAAAGAGAATAAAATTGTGGTGTATGTATGATTGTGAATGGAGGAAGGATGATAATTGGATTTGATGGAATGATTATTAAGTTGCTCTAAAATTATGATGTGTTATGAAACTAGTGTTCTATGAGATTTATTTGATTAAAATTATGTATTGAAAATTGAGATATGATAAATAAAATTGTCCCTTATTTTATTGTCGAAAAACTTGATAAATCTATATTTTATATTGATCATTTATGAGAAATTCTGCATGTTTAAATTTATACATGATTTACAATTATCATTATTTCACTCACACTTATTCACGAAATTAAATATGAACAAGCAAGATAACAAGTATTATGCAAGTATGCAACAGCACAAGCATGACTGTATTATTGAGTTTTGCACTGACAGAGTGCCCACAAACCTAAGATCAAGGCAAGACAATCCGTATACACCGGTTAATGTGTAGATAGCCGTATACACCGGATAATGTGTTGATAAGCCGTATGCATCGGATAATGTGTAAACCGTGTGGTATATCGGAAAGTAGGGTATATGTTAATCTCTACCCAATATATGAGGTAGAGTTATTTTAAGTTATTACACTTGCATGTTAGATATATTCACGAACAAAAAAGACAAGTGAGATTAAACAAGAGAAACAAGTACAAGTGATCACGTATAAGAATTGAAATTGAATTATGCTTGCGCATTCTGAATTGTTTACATGTCATGTTAAATTCAAAATTATGTTTTATATTAAATATTATTATATTGTTAGCTAGGAGTTTATATATACGCAGGGTAACTTGTTACTTAGCTGATGACTATTGTTGTCGGCAGGTTCTAGGTTTGATATGTGTGCTCCAGAACCTTGGAAAGAGGAAGAGTACGAGGAAGAAGAGGAAGAGCCAGCAGGTAATTACCCTGATGGGGAATGGAATTTGGATCGTTGGCCGTTTCCAGGAAATTAATTATTACTATTTTGATTTGGAAGTTTAGACATTGTAATAGAATTAATTCAAGATTTTATAGTTAGATTGAATTGATGATTTGGAATCATAGAGAATGATTCGAATTGATTATGATGTTTTAGTATTTATTTCAAGCATGGGACTTGATCAGTATTTACTTAAAGAAAAAAATTTCAGGTTCACGTTTTAAAATTACCTTAAATGCTTTATGACAAGAATTTATGGAAGTTAATGGTTAAGTAATGTGCCAAAGTCTCACATTAACCTAGGTGAGATTTTGGGGCGCGACAGCATTGTACATTTGAATTTCTCTAAAGCTCTTTCCTTAGTTTCGAAAGACAAATATAAAAAGAAGCATCATAGATTAAAGTCATAAAATATCATTTTCACTGATTTGGCTTTGAATAAGCTCAAGAAGCTTTCATGTCATTTCAATTCCATTGTTTGAATGATTGTAATGTAATTTTGCATTTCCTGCACATGATGCACTTTTCTCATTTATAACTAGGTTTATTATCAATAATTCATTGATGTTATGAATTTGATTTTGTTGTAAGTAGGAATGTTTGGCATCAATTTTGATGATTCTCTAATTCTGAAATCAAATCAATCTAAATTCTAAAAAACGATTCTAGAGAATCATATTAACACATTTGAACTGTGATGAAAAATACATTTGAAAACAATCATAATTCACTATAGCAACAGAAACGATTTAATCACGTTTGGATGACTGCATTAGAGAATTATTGAAATTGATTAAATTACTTAAATTGGGTAATTCATTAAATTACCTAAATTATACATGACAAGCTTTTTTTTAAAAATGCCAAACATTATATTTGGGATAAGGGTTGGGGGGCCTCGGATTCTCTATGGCAGATGCCAAAATAGTGGTCTCGGGCTACCACAATGTGTGCGACATGTCACATGTGGCGGAAAAGTCATTCATTGTCTCCCATGATTTTGACTTCTCTACGCATTATACAACATGTGGTGATAAAGTGGTGAGAAAAAGGGGGAGAGATATCAAGTGGGGAGAAGTCAAAATCATGGGAGAAAATGAATTGACTTCTCCTCTTTTTTATCACCACATCTCGCATAATGTGTGGTAGCCTGAGACCACTATAGATGGCGATGAGATTTCAATGGATGGTGTTGTAGCTACACCGAATCAAAGCCCACCCAAAGAGAGGCCAAAAAGATAGATACGTAGACCTATGCGCTTCCTTGATTTAATGGCTTCACTTACTACATTAAGTTATTCAATTGACCTAATTAGTTAGTGGTCCCTTTTGTCTTATTAAATCAGTGGTCTAGAATTGCTAGGAGGATATCCAAGGGCTGGGATTAAATAGGATGAGTCCTTTGTATTTGTGAAGTTGGAACCGTGGGTTTTCACTTTGCTTTTGACAAATACAGCGTATCGAGGGTTTATCTCCCAACTATTACCAGGGCATCTGGGCTTGAGTTCTTGTTGATTTTGCATGAGCCATCTTCTATTCTTGTTTGATATTTCATCATTGTGCGTGTGTTATGATCTCAGGTAGGGTGTTGTTTGAGATTGCATCAGTTTGGTATCAGAGCCTGGTTCCTTATTTGGGGATTTTGTGAATCGGCAAAATCACCATGGTTGGTGGGTGTGGCCGTGGTCGGGGTCATCGTGAAGAACCTCTTCCAAGAGATCGTGATGTCAGGGACGTTGAGATCGATTATTTGAGAAGGCAAGTTCAGCAACTCACAGAGAGTTTGGAGAATTGTGAATCCCAGAGCCACGATGATTTCAGTCTCAGTTTCGCGGATGGTGTTAATCCGTTTCATCATGGCTGCCGGATGATGGGGTCGGGACTTTTTGCACGGCTCGATATCAAGGAAGGGTACGAGATGTCGATTTAAAGGTGGACATACCGGAGTTTTTAAGGTAAGATCAAACCCGATGAATTTATTGATTGGTTAAATACAGTAGAACGAATTTTTGATTATAAGGAGGTTTCGGACAGTCGAAAATTTAAAATTGTTGCGATCAAGTTGAAGAAACATGCATCAGCTTGGTGGGAACAGTTGAAAGTCTGAAGAGAAAGAATGGGAAAAGAAAAAATAACCTCATGGGAAAAAATGAAAAAAAGAGTTAAAAAAGAAATTCTTACCAGAAAATTATTTTCACGAGTGCTATTTAAATATGTATAATTTTAGACAAGGCACTTGATCAATTAATAAGTATACTGAAGAATTTGATTTACTCACTGAGGTGTGGTGTGAATGAACCGGAAGAGCAGACTATGGCTCGTCATCTTGGCGGGTTTCGACAGGAAATTCGTGATGTCGTATCCTTGCAACCTTATTGGTCCTATAATGACTTGTACAAGTTGGCCATAAATGTTGAGAAACAACTCAAACAGAAATCACTTCGAACATCAAGTAACACCGGATGGCGAAGAGTTGATCATACGGGGGAAGCAAATCAGGCAAAGGCTATTAGTAGTTAGTCTAGACAACCCACAAGAGAGCTTGATAATTACGAGAAGCGGCGGCAAAAAGCTCATGAGTCAACTTCTAGTAAACCAACTACTTTTGGTGGTAAGCCTATTAAGTGCTTTAAGTGTCAGGGTTATGGTCATGTATCATCAGATTGCCCGAATCGAAAGGACATAAATTTAGTGAAAGAAGTAGAGAGAGAGTTAGAGGTGACTGAACCAATTTATGATGAATACCCCGAAGATGGAGAAGATGAGATCACTTGGAGTGACCATGGTGAAGCCCTAGTCATTCGGCGTAGCATGAGTACAGCCTGTGCAGTTGAGGATGTAGATTGGTTGCGTAGTAACATCTTTCACACTCGATGTACCGTATATGGGAAAGTTTGTAATTTGATCATTGATGGTGGCAGCTGTGAGAATGTAGTATCACAGGAAATGGTTGATAAGTTGAAGGCTGAAAAGCGACCCACACCCTACAAGCTTGCATGGTTCAAGAAATGAAATGACGTAACCGTAAATCAACGTTGTCTAATTTCTTTTTCTATTGGAAAATCCTATAACGATGTCATATGGTGTGACGTAGTGCCAATGGGTGCATGTCATCTCTTATTGGGTAGACCATGGCAATATGATCGTAGGGTCACTCAAGATGGATATAGAAATACCTACACATTTTGGAAAGATGGTGTAAAGGTAATTTTGGGTTCATCTAAGACAGAGAGTGTACCTAAGCCCATTTTGGGGGAAGGTAGCAATTTTATGTCCATGGCTGAGTTCATAATGGAATTGGAAAATGAGGGAGATGTGTACATGTTGCTTATTAAGGAGCAAAATGATGAGAGTTCAGTCCCGCTGTTACTTGAACCTCTAATGAGAGAGTATGTCGATGTTATAGCGGATGAGCTACCGGCTGGATTACCACCCATGAGAGATATCCAACATCGTATTGACCTCATTCCTGGTTCAAGAAAGAACTAGAGAGAGCCAATCTCCAACGGTCCAATCAAACGGAGGCCAATCGCAACATTGATGGAAATCGAACAATGCAGATCGAGCCTCAACCGTTGTTGGGAAATGCATTTCAATGAGAATCTTAATGAGGCTACTTTTCATTCAAGAGGAGACCAACCCGCAATGGTCCAATTTTGAGGATCACGAACAAAACATTGATCATGATCGTATGGTGCAGATTGAATATCAAATAAGAAAGACTAGGAAATGAAATTCAAACTGAACTGGGAGATGAATTGAATACGACACAGCAGCCGAGTGAGATCAGTAATGATGAAGGCACCTTTGCAGCCAACCGGACAGGTGGACAGACCTTGGTCAGACCATACCTAAGGGACGTGTTCAGAGCCAGACCTATGGGATGACATGCCCCACCTCCGACATTCACGGAGAGAAGACCACCACAGACCAACCACTCTCCCCAAACTCAGTTCTTGTTGGGATCCAATCCCCACATAGCCCAACCTCCACTCATGATGAGGTGCATGAAGTCTTAACTCGTCAGACAGAGAATCAAGCCTCGAAGATTGAAAATCAAGTGGAAGTGGACCAACTGGAGAGGGATAATGTTCTTTCTAATTTCCCCCTACCTCTTCCTTTAGGGGAGAGCACCATTTCTATCCGATTTCAAAGGGTAGGAGGAGCATGTGACTGACCATTGAGGTTGACTAGGCAGGCTCCTCCTTAGAAGCTCCTCTTTTTTCTTGCTTCTGCTGTCCTTGCATGCCTTGTTATGTCTTTGTCTAAGCTGGATAAGTAGGAGTCAGCCTTCTAACTTCCTGAGGAGCGAGGGGAAGCTCTTCCTCTTATGGAAGAGGGAGTCTACCAACTTAGCTTAAAAGGAGCAGTCTTTGGCTCACCTGAATGTCTCCGTCATGAAAGCCAGTAGAAGGTAGAACTCCACACCTCTACTAGGGGGGTGCCGCCTTCTATGAGGGCTCTTCAGTAAGAAGGTCCAGTTCCTCTATCTCTATCTATTTTGGCTAAGGTCCTTATTAGCTAGGTGAGTAGGAGGTAAAATCCTTAACTTTAAGCTTTTTGCTGAGTTGCTAGCTTTAAGTAAGGATCGGGAGCATCAGTCTTCTCCTTCACTCAATTGATTGAATCTGCTACCTCTACTAAAGCTACTGACAAGTCTTCTTCGTCTCTGTCTGTCTAGTGAGGTAGAATTGGTCATCTACAACATCGAATTTTTCTAGGAGGAGGACCATTCCTAGCCTCTTCAAAGGTTTGTAGGAGCATCTTCGTGAGCATGACTGATTGTAGGTACCAATGGGAATTTTGAGGCTTTCCTCGATGAGGGCTCTTCAGTAATTGTATAGATGAGCATCCCTAGTGTGAGAGTAGTGGAATGTAAGGTGAATGTGGGTGCCTAAGTTCGGAATTCAAGTCCATATGGTCTGACTTAGCATACTGGTCTTTGATGTGAATTGTATGGATTTCCTTGGTATTGGTTGGTGAGTATGATTGAGTAGAAGGACCAATAGTCAGTCTGAAAGGGATAAGGTAGTAGAAGGTCTCACCCTTTGCTTGTCGGGGGATTTCAGCCTTCGATGAGGGCTCTTCAGTAATGGATGATCCTCCTTAGTCTAATGGTGGTTGAGTCTCAGTTGAATGGAGGGTGTCTAAGCTCTGAATTCAAGTTCAAGTCCATATGTGTAAGATGTGTTGTTCATTCTGGGTTGTTGATGTGAATTGTATGGATTTCCTTTCCCAATGTGATGAAAATGTCTTCCTTATTTTCTGATGATGCTTTGTTGTAAGGTTTGTTTATGAGTTTTTTGGTTTGGCTCTCTGTTCTGTGGTGTGAGTCTATTCGGACTGGTTGTTCAATGTTCTGCTTTCAGTTTGCTGTCTTGAATCTTCTTTTCCATCTCACTTTCTCTCTCTCAGAGGTGGCACCCCCCCACTCTCTTCTTTTAGGGCTGGTGCAGCCTTCGATGAGCGCTATGCTGTAAGAGTTATAGGATAGAGGTCAATTAGTAGCATTGGTTCACACCCACTGCCAATCAATCCGCAGGAGTCAAGGAAGGCCTGATCAAAGGCACTGCTTCGTGTACCTTGTCTTGAAACTTAGCCACCTCCATTTGAAGCAACTTCGATAAGCATCCAACAAGCGATAGGGGAAAGGATAGGCCTATGAATTCACTTTACCAGTTGGGACCTTTGCTATTCTCGCTATATGGGATTCCTTTCCCACCATGCACGCACCATGCTCAATCTTCACTTTGAACTTTGTCTTGTTGGTGTGATGAAGTCTATCGCACTGTAAAGAAGAGGGCGGAGGGTGTAGGGGCATCCGTGGTTAGAGCTCATTGGCTCAGCAGGAGGAGGAGGATCGAGAAACTTGACTTACACAGAATTGTTGAAGAGCGAGGGGAGGGTTTTATCTATCTCTCTGCATTTAGTCGTGATCCTTAAGCTTATACTTTACTCATTAAGTTTGTATGCCGGGGAAGGATAGCAGGCACGAAGACTTAGCTTAGGTGTGTCAAGCTCGTTGTATCTGAGAATAGTGCTTACTTTCCTGAAAGCTTAGTAAGGAGATTCACCCTTTGCCATGTATTGCAGTTGATTTCTCTTTTGATCTTAGTTACCGCCCCGTGGGTCCTTCAAAGCAGGCTATCTCCGACAAATCCGATCCGATGATCCCAGATCACACAAGGTGTGAAGCCTTGACTAATTCTGTAACATTGGGGTGTAGCGGATTTACTATTGGGATAACTTTCAGGGCTAAGACGATTACAAAGGGTTACTACAAGTGCTGTGATGAGATCTGTATTTCGGCTTGGTCGATCAAAGAATAAGAGTTAGCTCTCCTCTGTCTTAACAAAGAAAGATTTGCCAATCCTCTTAGGAATCGATCTAGACTAGCTGCCATAAAGAGCTCAAGAGACTCCCCACACGAAGAAAGGAGCGACCCGCCAGACTTGAACTGGCAGATAGGAGAATCGGCTCAAAATTTTCCTATCTTCCTTCTCTTCCGTCAAAAGGAGTCACTTTTGTTACGCAGTTCGGTTGGCAGGGTAAGCCTCCCTACATCTGCAGGCCGGTAGGCCATACGGGCGATGGAAAGGGGGGCCACCTCCCTTTCCCCCCCTCCCATGGCCGAAAGCCTTGTTCCGTGATTCTCGACCACGACCTCTCTTCTCGATTGAAGCACCGCTATTCATTCGTTTAAAGACCATCGGGCAGGCGTACGCACAAGGCAGCCGACCCTCTTATATAATATAGTACAACACCGGGAGTAAGGAGACATCGGAAGTTCTAACCACCCCCTAGGAAGAAGTTGGAAACGACTTGCACAGCTTGGGCATAAAATTCACTGCTTGCGCCAAGAGTTTCTAAACTAGAATGAGTCTCAATTCTGCTTGTCAATTCTTTGTGTACCCTCCTAAAAACTGAACCTGGCCACTTTATTGACTAAGCCCTGGCTGCCTGCGTGCCTAAGGGGATCAAGTTCAACGCAGTTCTTACCATTCTCAGGACTCAGACGAAGAGCCATTTACAGCCTTATTCGCCCCGCCTTTCATTCCAAAATTCACGGAAAACTTCTTGCATCCGGTGCAAGTGTAACTGCTTCTTCTCGCAGCTTTCTCTTTCCTTTTGAAGAGCAATCTCAAATTGATGTTTCCAATACTTTAGCATTCCCTGAGAATAGCGCACGCGCTTCACGGTCTTTCTCAACTCTTCTTTGAGAGCACCCCTGGATAACCCGCAATAAGGGTTTGGTTGCTGCTCGGGCTTAGGCTTAGGCTCAGGAGCCGAAGGCTGGTTGAGATCCAGCTCCGGCTCAAGGGTTCGGTTTATATCGAGAACCGGGCATCTCGAAGGGCCAGAATCGCTTCTGTCGCCTCCAAGAGAAAGAGGAAATTGGTCCATGCAAGAAAGCAGAAAATCGATCCAGTCCAAAATGAAAACCACGAGAGGGGCCACCCAAGCCAAGCCCTAGTCCCAGAGTACGGGAGCAATCAAGAATACTAAAAAGTAAGCAATGATCTTCTTAATTACGACCTGGGCACCCTTCCATATTCTCAACATGAATGCATCAACAAAACTCCCCTTCCATATAGATCGTCGTGGTATGAACTCAGAATTTCTTCGCTTCGATTCCGTCTGAATTAGCTCCTACTCCTCCTCCAAGATCCTCGTTGGTCCTTTCTTTCGTAGTCCTGATCACATAATACATGTGATTCTCACCAGGCTATTTGGCTAAGAACGGTTTTGATGAAGGTGATACACCATGCACGCATCATCATCCTTTTCCCACCACTTACGTTTGCAAACTATTCTACCGAGCCAGTAATCTTTCACTGATTATATAAAACAATTGCCGATTGCATAAAAAAAACCTGTTTTTGCTGTTCTAATCAGACAACAACTGTAACATCAAGTAGAATCCTTTTAGTTGCTTTTGAAAGCGAGTCTTGTAGTGGTTGGAGTTCGGGTGCTAGCGAGGGGTGTAAGCAAGCTAGGGCCAAAGGAGTTAGTTGGTTAAGTGATCTATTTCCTCCTCCTTGGCTTCAGAGTTCTTAGAGGGCTTAGAGGTATTGATTGCACGGTATTGACGAGAGTGAAGTGAAGGGACTCAACCGTAGAGGCCCGAGCTGAACGGGCTTAATATAGGTAAGAAAGAGTAAAGATAGGTATTAAAGAGTCTATTCTAGGAATGAGGGAATGAAAGCATAGCTCTTCCCCACGTATTCCAAAAGAGGAGTGGGGGAGAGCATAAGCTGTAGTGACCGAGTGACCCAATGTTCCATCCTTTACAAGTGTATAGCTATGTGCTTAAGTGTAACCCTAAGGCTCTCTTTAAGGGAAGTAGCTGCCGATCGGAAGTCAAGGGAAAGACCTGACATGTCAATATAAGGCAGGTAGCCTGATCCTGTCTGCTAGGTAGGAAGGGGTGAGGATGGGATCATTGAGTAGGAGAGTATGCTATTGCTGGGTTTGGATTGGATAGGTCCAGTGTGGGATGCGAGGTAGGGCATCAAGGTCAGAGGAAGGGATCCGATAACATCGAGTAGGTAGTAGGCGCATGGATGAGCGAGAGTAAGAGTAGGTCTCAAGGTCAGGGGTTAGAGTCGCTTGGATAGGACAGGTAGGGTTCAACTTCTCTTCTCGTCCGGAAAGTAGATAGGCGGCGCGAGGAAAGGTTAGTTTGGTGGCGAAGGAATAGGAATAGAAGAGAGTGAGGTCAGTTCCGCAAGCTCAGTGATAAGCCGATCCGCAAGCTCAGCGATGAACCGGTGGACTCTCTCAGTCGGGAGGATGAGGGGCCTTTCTGACGAGCAAGAGATAAATTCCTCTTTCCCTTAGCTCTTGTCATCAAGGATCGAGGGATGCGGAAACGAGGCTTTCAATCAAGGGAATGAGCGAAAACACATTGATTTGATACATCATAGACAATGTTTTGACATGACTCCGGATCTCAGACTTCCAATTCAGGAAGGCTATAGGTAACAGTCCGTTCAGCCAGTCTGGTAGTTCAGTTACGGTGTTCATTCAAAAAGAAAGGAAGTCCGATCGATCAGCTTTTAGGCTTGAAGGTAGGAGGGACATGCGCATCTTCTCGTCAAGCATGATTTCGTAAGTTTCTCGTTGGTTCGGGATGGCAAGCGGATAGGAATAGATACATTCAAGCCGGGCAGGAAGCGAAGGATGGAAAGAAGAAGGGGACATAACCACGTCACCATCCTCTCTCTCTCAAGTCTCAACCACATATACACCATATTATGTGTATTGAATGGCCTTGATGGATGGGCATGTTCAATCAACATAGGGAGAAAAGGGAGGTCCATCCGTCCATTGATTTATACAATTCTAAATTCATTCAAATAGAAAGAAAAAAAAAAAAGAGGTCTTTACAAGACTTATAGAGAGATTGGGACTTCAAGCAAATATTAGGGCTCTTCACCATGATATTATTCTGTATTGAAGAAAAGAAATTCTATTTGTGATATTCATTTGCATTGAAAAATGATTGGCTAAATCATCCGACCAGGCTGATGCTTTTTGTAGGTGGTGTCTTTTGGGTCCACTCTTTGGGTGGCCCGGAATGCATTTTTGGGGTGCCCTGAGAGAAAGATGAGTGAAAGGAAGAGCGAAGGGTCTGAAAGAGAGAGTGGAGTAAAACGGAGCGAGGGGATGAAAGTAACGAAGAGCTAGATGAGGAAGGAAAGGCTAACAGAGTGAGAAAAGATCTGCATGGAAAAACCACTAGTGTTCTAGGAAGATCTTCAAGAGATCTGCGGAGAGTTATTAGACTAGACGTGAAGGATGGAGGAGGAAACCTTGATGGGATACTCATCTTGGAGAAAGCGTTGGTCTTCGGCAAAGTTAAGAGAGATAATACCAGATTGAATGTCGCAGACGGCTCAATACTCTGAGAAAGACAACAAAAACAACTGAGACCACAGATCAGTAGCTTGAGGACGATCCAATCTTTTCAAAGAATTCATCCGCCGGATTCAAAGAAGTTGAAGCACTCGAGTGCGCTCAGGTATGAAGAGCTCCAAAAACAGGTTGCAGAATTGGTGGATAAAGGGTTGATTCGGGAGAGCATGAACCCTTATGTTATGCCGTCCAAGCTCTCTTGACTCCTACGAAAGATGGGACTTGGAGAATGTGTGTGGACAGTAGGGCTGTAAATAAGATTACCATTAAATATCGATTTCCAATCCCACGGTTGGATGATATGTTGGACATGCTTGCGGGCTCCCGGGTGTTCTCTAAGATTGATCTCCGTAGTGGGTATCACCAAATAAGGATAAGGCCTGGGGACGAATGGAAAACAACATTCAAGACAAGAGATGGCTTGTATGAGTGGCTAGTCATGCCATTCGGGTTGTCAAATGCACCTAGTACCTTTATGCACCTAATGAATCAAGTGTTTCGAAAATTTATTGGGAAGTTTGTTGTAGTCTATTTTGATGATATATTGGTGTATCGTAAAAACGAAGACCAACACTTTGATCATCTACAACAAGTTCTATATGTGTTGAGAGAGCAAAAACTCTATGCCAACTTAAAAAAGTGTGAATTCATGACTGATAGCTTGGTGTTTTTGGGGTATGTTGTATCAATTGAATGAATCAAGATGGATCCAAAGAAAGTAGAAGCTATTTTAGAATGGCCTGACTCCTAAAAGTATCCATGATGTAAGGAGTTTTCACGGTTTGGCATCATTCTATAGGCAATTTATTTGTGACTTTAGCACCCTCATGGCTCCTATTACAAATGCCTTAAAAGAATGCGAGTTTCGTTGGATTGAGCAAGTTGACCAAAGTTTTCAATGTATAAAAGGAAGAATGACTGAAACTTCAGTGTTGGCTCTCCCAGATTTTGATAAAATCTTTGAGATTGATTGTGATGCATTTCATGTTGGGATTGGGGCTGTTTTGAGTCAAGAGGGTCGACCAATAACATTCTTCAGTGAAAAGTTGAATGATACAAGAAGGAGGTATTCAAGTTATGACATATAATTTTATTCTATTGTACAGGCATTGCGACATTGGCGACATTATTTAATTCAGAGAGAGTTTATTCTCTATTCCGACCATGAAGCACTCAAATACATTAATAGCCAACACTCTTTGAATCGCCGACATTGGAAGTGGATGGAGTATCTACAAGAGTTCAACTTTATTATTCGGCATAAGGTGAATAGTCAAAACAAGGTAGCTGATGCCTTGAGTCGAAGGGTAGCTCTACTCGGTATCATGCATGTCAAGGTTATTGGGTTTGATATTTTAAGGAATTATATGAGACAGATCCAGACTTTGGCCACATTTGGGAAGATTGCAAGGGAAATGGTTCTAATGGAGATTTCTTCTTGCAAGACGGGTTTCTATTTCGAGGAATCCAAATATGTGTTCCTAATTGCTCGCTAAGGGACGTTATAGTATCGAAACGACATGATGGGGGTTTAGGAGGTCCCTTTTGGTTGTGACAAAACACTAGCTGCAATTGAAGATAATCTCTATTGGCCGAAGCTTGGAAGAGATTTTAATGGATATGTAGATAGATGTGGAATATGTCACCGAGCTAAGGGTCACTCTCAAAATACAAGTTTTTATACGCCGCCACCAATTCCTAAAGCACCAAGGGAAGATTAACAAGCATGGATTTTTTGTTGGGATTACTGAGAACATCACGAGGTATGGATTATGTGTTTGTTGTAGTTGATCGTTTTTCAAAAATGGCACACTTCGTTGCTTGTTCCAAGACCTCGGATGAAAGTCATGTGGCTAGACTTTATTTTAAGGAGGTAGTCAAGCTACATGACATTCCCAAAACTACCACTTACGACATAGACCCAAAGTTTAGGGATGTAGAAAATATTAGTCGAGTTTCTAAGAGTAATGGATGATAGAAGTCAAATGACATTTTTGGAATTAATGCAAATATCAATCAACATTTTACATTTTGAACAAAGGAATCCTTTTATATTAGTAGAGAAGAGATAGAGATGAATAGATAGACAATAGATAATAGAATAGATAATATATATAATTTTTATTAATATATATATAAATAAAAAATATTTCTATTTTTTACATTTTAAGCCTAGCCGAGCAGGGCCGAGCCGAATACACCACTAAGCATGGATGAGCGGTCCATTTCCCATTTCCCTTTTCGTTTAAAACTGTGACGCCCCGAACCCGCACGCGCGTCCGTTCGTCAAATCATGCAAGCGGAAGACTTTACCCACGAAAATGCGGGAAATTTAAACATTTATCAGATGCTTCCTAAAAACAAATAACACCTGTCATCACAATAACCATCATACAAACCATATACCTGTATTATTTACATCAAGTTTGTTTTACAAAAGTAGGTGCCTCTATCACGCCAGGTACAACTTGTACAAGCTTCCAAAATGTCTAGTTGGACTTTTCACTTACTGGTCAGCAGCTCCAAGATTTGCTAACATAAAAAGTCAGTGAGCTATGAAGCCCAATAAAACCACAATCCTTCTAAACTATTTTCCGCATAATAACACGCATCAATAATGATATAATAAACAGTTCAATTTGCATGTTACAGTAAAATAGAACAATATATAATAAACTGTGACTCAAGGTCACTAAGGGTTACGTCACCCTAACCGAGGTTCCCGACCTCACATTACTTTCCAATTATGAAGTTCAGTTATGAATGTATTATATTACCAAGTTATCGTTTCGATCATCAATCATGTTTCATTTCGAGTCCTGAGACTATTAATTGGCCACAGCCCACAAATGTTCAGCTTAAAGTCTCTAAATCCTAACCATAATACATTGAGTCATTTTGACTAACACACGTTGTTCTGGCTTTCACCCAAACACGACCAAACCTTTGGTATACCAACCCAACTCACCTGGAATCCGACGATTCCATACCGAACCATGAGTCCACCAACTCAAACAAATACACCAATTCTGAGTATACTAACTCAGACCACTTCGTATTCGAAGCTTACACACACAACATGGGTATTCACCCAATAAGGACAATACTTTTTCATTCAACTGACTGACAACATCTATCGTGTATTCGCTGTCATCGCCCTGGATATCAGTCAAGAAGGAACCCCGACCAACCTGCCTATCGTCATCTTCTGACTAATCTACAGAGGAACCTCGACATCTATACCAATGCCGACATCTTCTGATGTTGCACCAAGAAGGGACCCCGATAGACACGGTACCGACATCTTCTGACCCACCCAGAGAGGAACCCCAGACTATACACTATCTGATGTTCAGCCACTTTAAACTCCTTAAGACTCCGACATCTCCTGACTATCAATCACGGAGGAACCACAGGTCATGCAGGACACCGCCACTCCTGACCTAGTCCAAGAGGCACCACAGATGACCTAGACAAACAGACTGACATCTCCCGACTATCAGTCACGGAGGAACCCCGGGACTTACTGGACACCGTCTCTCCTGACCTAGTCAAAGAGGAACCACGGACTATACTTAACCCTGGTTAGATTTTCTAACCACAGGTTAACCCCAGTTAACCCAAGTCTCGCTTGATTAACTGAAATACTTGGGCCTCGCGCCCGTGAACTAACTTCGGCAACACACCGTCCTGTTAGGGAACGTTTTCAAGCTAATGGATGTCTCCATAGCCTTACAAGACATGCAGAACAACTTTTCGTCACCCTAGAGTGGCGATACAATTTACCTGGGACCCGATCTAGGCTCCCCGAGGGACCACATAAAATCACAACATCACATAGGGGTCTCCGACCCTTTTTCATTCACGTCAAAAGACATGTATATACTTCACATGAAATAATATAGCAAAATAAGTGGAAAAAGAGAAGAAAAGAGGGGTTTTACCTGCTTCACGTGTTTCGAGGCAGCTAATGCAAAAAGGGGCACCACCAACACGTTCGGGAGGGCGATCAACCCGAAGATAAAGCTCCTCTCTCTAACTTTCACTTTCTCTCTCTATCTTTTTCTCTCTCTCTACACGTAAATCGAGGCGTCAGAGAAGAAATCAAACGCCGCTAACGCGTCGGGGACGTCGAAAAACCCCAAGGGGACCTCCCTTTCCCTTTCCCTTTCTCTCTCTTCCTTTCTCTCTCCTCTTTCTCTCTCTTCCTTTCTCTGTCCTCACTTTCTCTCTCTAAAATGGTTCGGCAGCCTTCTGTCTCTGCAGAAATATCAGAGAATGAGGGTTTTAACCCTCCATTAAGGACCCATAAACACATAATTTTATTATATTAAAATTCTAGGTCGTTACAAAAACTTTAAATCGTCATATGTTCCTACGTCATATTTTTATAACCAACGGACCTTAGGGTTCACCCATTTATCCTTAGTTTTTTTTAAAAAAATATATAATTTTTTTAACCCTAAGAGAGTTAGTGAATTTTAACAAGGATTAAAAAAAATTTAAATTTTTTTCTAAAATCTAAGGATAGGTGGGTGAACTTTAGGGGTAGGTGAATCTTAACCATTGTTAAGGTGTGCCAAAAGAGACATTGCAATCTCAATGGCGTAATCAGACTCCAACTGTGGTTAGGATTTACCCACCCCTAGGGTTCACCCACTTATCCTTGGTTTTTAGAAAAAGATATTAATTTTTTAAAAACCCTGGTTAAAATTCACCAACTCCTAGGGTTAATTTTTTTTCCATATTTTTTTAACAACCAAGGGTAAGTGGGTGAATCTTAACCACAATTAATGAGTGTTGAGAGGACACAAGACAAACTTAGTGGCATAATTGTACTCCTCGCTCTCTTGGCAAAATGCTCTGAAAGGAGAACGTTTCGCTAAGGCTCCACCTGCCCCTTTTTTGCTATACCCAAAATGCCCCTAAAGCCTTTTGATTTTCAAAATATTCCTACATCATATTTCTATTTTCTAATAACCAACGTGTCACTCACAATTATTTTTATCCACAATATCCCTCAAGTTTTTATACCCAAAATATTTATTTAATTTTTTTTTAAATACCACATAATTTTAATTTATATATATGTATATATATATATATATAAATATTATTGGTTTTTACATCTCGAGCCGAGCCGAGCCGAGCCGAGCCGAATACACCCCTAAGCTCCCATATCCCTTTTCGTTTAAAATGTTCTGGAACGTTCACCACTCACACTCAGCTCAACGGCTCTTCTTCCTTTCTTGCTCCCAAACCCTCTCCAGACGCTCCTTATACTCCATTCAAAACCCTCAGTGGCTTTTTCTCTCAGCCTCTTCGTTCATCTCTCTCTCTTTCTCTCAGCCTCTTCTTGTCCCTCTCCTCTCCCAGAGCTCTCGATGGATCGTGATGAACACACGAAGACTCGGGATAGACGTAGACTCGCTTACGAACCTCTTTGCTTGATCTCTGCCGTAGCTTCCATGGAAGGTTATGGCCCCGGCGGTGGAGTTGCAGGTTCTGGTCACGTTGAAACCCTTTGTTGCAAATCTCGCACACGAATCGGTTCGTCGCCATTAGGGTTTTCGGAGACAAAGCAATCACCCCCGCATCTGGATCTGCCGAAATTGTGAAGAAAAGGGGGATGAATTTCATTAAAAGATATCGGTTTTTTTTTTTTTTCAGTTTTAGGGTTTTTTTCTCCAAACCCTCACCATGCGCTCCGTATACTCCATTAACATTTGCCATTTGAATGAGGTATTAGGATTTCTACTTCTCCTTGGTGTTTTGATCCTTTCCATCTAGGGTTTTCTGCAATTTATCCATATCATCCAACTGAAGCTGCATATTTCCTCTCTCCAGCTAGGGTTTTTTGCAATTTACCCGTTTCTTGAGCTACGGTTTTCTGCAGAACCTCAAAAAAAAAAAAGGGTTACATTTCTATTCTATTCTATTCATCATTCAATTAATATCTCTGGTTTATAGTAAATTAAAAAGCTAAAGAAGATTATGAAAAATGGGTTTTTTGATAAAGAGTTGGGTATGCGAAGAGAGGTTTGATTTTTTGATATGGGCATGAGAAAGTGAAAGCAAAGAGAGATGTGATTTTGAAGTGATTGTAATTTGTAAGGTCTTTGAAGCTCTGTTTCTATAGTTCTTATCTGCTAGAACTTGCTATTGTTTTGTATAGATTTTGAATGCATGCATTTGCGTATTTTGTTGGATTTTAGCTGGTTCAGGTGTTTACCTCATGTTGGTCATGGTTTGATTGTTTCTTGCCTGATGTTCATCAAAGAGTTGATAATTAAGTGTTAATTAAGAATATAATCGCGAGATCACATTCAATCTGATGTGTAATTTTTCTTATGTTTGTTGTATACTTGTATTCAATGGATGAATTTTTTTTTTACAATTAATTTTTACTTTCCATTGCATACCATAACATATAAGTTTACCTGTTTCAAAATTTGTTACTTGTTTTAGATGGCATGTGATGTTAACGTATGCATGCATGGTAGTAAGGTTTGATCCATACTGTGCGATTTTTGTAGAATAATTTTAATTATGAATTGGTGTATGGTGCTTTATCACCTCGAAACGTCATGGATATGGGCATGAGTCTGTATCAATTAATATCAATTTGTACTATAAAGAGTTGGGTTTTTTGCAGTGAACTGTGATCCAGTAGTGCAAAAAAATGGGGGTTTTGATGATTTAAGGTATTCTTCTGAAATTTCAGAAGAGACCCATTTGAGAATAGATGGTTTTCTAAATTCTTTAAATGAGTCATGACGAGTTTGATGAGATTTGCAGATTAGCTATGAATGGAGACCCAAAAAACGAGAAAACGAAAACTGGAGTCAATATCAGTAAATATAAGCTGTTTTGGTTGATTTTCTTACCTTGGAATTTGTAGGTTTGAGGCCTTTACTGACAAATCAAGAAATCTCGAGAGCTTCAACTGCTCTGTTTCTTCTTCTGCCTGTTGAAGCTTCACTGGCAGCCCGTTAGAGGAGCTTGGCTCGTATAAGTTCCAAGGGTTTATCAATACGAATGAGCGGGGTATTTTCATCATTTCTGAAAATATAAGGACATCTTGGCCATTCACAAATTAGCAACGGAGGCAGTAAAGCAATGACACGTCGACATGATGATCGATGATTGAGTTTTTCTTACTGATAAACCCTAAAAGGTTTAGGGTTTTTAAAACCCGAAGCTCCTCAAAGACGTTCTTTTATGATCTGTTTGTTTGTTTTTTGTTTGTTTGTTTGTCTCTTTTTTTTTCTTGATTTCACGGTTAGGGTTTTGATGGGATCCATCTCAATTTTCTCAGCTCAAAGAATTTTATCTCTTCTATTTTTATGGATTATTTGTCTTCAGAATTGTATGGATTACGCAAGCTTCACATCTTTCTTATATGAAGTATACAGTTCACCGACTAACACAGACAATGTTTATTTGGAGTCTTAGGGAAGTTGTCTTCTTGTTCTTCACAAGAGGACTCTGTAAAACAAGAAGATGGGTTTAGTGTATACACTAGTAAATTGAGCCCTGGTCGTTCGGAAAATAAAGAATTCAATGAAAGTGAGGATGTGGAAGAGGTGGAGGGAGGAAGAGGGCATTTGCCATTTGAATGAGGTATTAAGATTTCTACTTCTCCTTGGTTTTTTGATCCTTTTCATCTAGGGTTTTCTGATTTTTATCCATATCATCCAACTGAAGCTGCATATTTCCTCTCTCCAGCAAGGGTTTTTTGCAATTTACCCATTTCTCGAGCTACAGTTTTCTACATAACCTCAAAAAAAAAGAAGAAGTTAGATTTCTATGCTATTCATCATTCAATTAATATCTCTGGTTTATAGTTGTTTTCGTTGGATTATTCGCACTAAAACCTCTCTAAGTTTAGCAAAATTATCCTTTCCATTTGGATTGATTTATGTAATTTTGAGTAAACTCAACAGTCCTATGAATCAGTTTAAGATCACACGATGGATAAGAATAGTTATTTGTATTTTGGATAGAATCGAGAGACTATTTGGACGATATGGTTTATGTAGTGCTTGTTATTTTACTGAATATTTGGTTGTAACGCTTTGAAATTTATGCAGTCCTCAGGTAAATGTTGATATTATTTTCAACTGGGTTGATTTATTATGGAATAATGTGGTTCGATGGAGGGATTGATAATTGGGGATCTTCACTTTGGTATGTGAGCAGTTTTAACGATTGATTTATTTATGTGGACTGGTATTGTTGTTTTTTGGTGTGAATGATTGAGTTGGTGAGCAATTTTAGTTGTTTATATTTGATTGATTTTTTTGAGAAAGCCCGAGTGGAAATGAATTTTTATGGAAGTTTATCCACCCCCTTTCTAGGGTCATCAATTCCACTTTTCATCTCTCTCGTGTGACCATGTCATTCTTTCACTTGATTTTGTTCTTTAACACTCACCTAAACGACTGTTGCAACTCCAGCTTGGTTTAAAAGCTGAGCGGAGCTTTGGCTAGCACCTTCAAAAGGAAAATCCCATTATAAAAATCTTGGCGTCTTCCCAAGTAAATTAAAAAACTAAAGAAGAGCACAAAGAACTGAAGAAGAGTGAGTGAGTCAGAGAGAAAAACTCTCTCTCTTTCTTTCTTCTCACATGGCCATTATTAGCAACAATGGTCACAAACCTATTTCTTGAAATCAATTTTATTTTTTTTTTCCCCCCCTGAGATTTTCCATTTCCCAAGAGAGACCAAATTCAGTGGGTTTTTTTAGCTTCAGATCTTATTTTTGCTCAAGAAGATTATGAAATCTAAGATGAGATCTAAGCATTAAAACCCATGATGTAACTAAATTTTCTTGCCAGATTTGAGTTAGCCTTGTTTTTTTTTAATCTAGGTTTTTCTTGATTTCTCTGCTTCTTTAGCATTTCAGGGTTGATTTTATCAAATGAGATTGAGAATTGTAGCATTCTTTAAGTTTTGAGCTCACATTTGGTTTTATGATCTGGGTTTTTTCTTTTGGGTCTCGTTGGTTTCTAAGTAAATCGATGGAAGAAGATCAAAAGCAGAAGCATGTATGCAAGTTCTGCAGGAAGATTTTTCCTCGTAGGAGGTCCTTGGGAGGTCATATGAACGTGAATTCTGCTAGGAATCTTGAGGATGTCAAATACATAGAGGAGGAAGAGGTCATTTGGCATTTGAATGAGGTATTAAGATTTTTACTTCTCCATGATGTTTTGATCCTTTCCAGCTAGGGTTTTCTGCAATTTACCCATTTCTCGAGCTACAGTTTTCTGCAGAACCTCAAAAAATTAACAGTTAGATTTCTATTCTATTCATCAATCAATGTCTGTGGTTTACAGTTGTTTGCGTTGGATTATTCGCAAGATGAATAAGATTTAGAGTTATTTGTAATTTAGATGCGAGACTATTTGGATGATATGGTTTATGTAGTGCTTATTTTACTGAATATTTAGTTGTAACACTTTGAAATTTATGCAGTCCTCAATGGTAAATGGTAAAAATTAATGGAAGATCTTACCAACATTTCTTCAGATTTCCGCCAGTGTGAGAGTAAGGGACGCCAATCAGCGTGAACAGGTCTCCTCTTTGCGCTAGCTCTCACTTCCTTCTCTGCATCTCATTTGCAAATGTCTCTTGCATGAGAATCTAACGATCCTTTCTTCCCATTTTCCATATATTTTTATTATCTGTATGTTTTGTATTTGTTTTCTGATTTCACGGTTAGGGTTTTGATGGGATCCATCTCAATTTTCTCAATTCAAAGAATTTTATCTCTTCTATTTATTTAAGCTTCTGGCAATGTCCATGTTTCATTTGAGATTGGGAAGAAGTCGAGGGTTTTTTGGGGTTTTAGTTTTTTCTCCAATTTGATTAGGGAGCAGATTGGGCTTTTGATTTTTCCTCTTGGATTGATCTGAGTATTGAGGTTGTCAAATTCTGGTAAGTTTATATACACATACATATATATATATTTTTATATATGAGGTTTTGAGATTCTTGGTAAGTTTATATTACTTTTGTGTTACTTCTGTTAGAGATTTAGGAATATATATAGTTAGGTAATTTGAATTTCAATGGACTACTTTTTAAATCCTTGAAAACCCATGTTAGATACTTCTTGCAGTGTAAGCTTTACTAACAAGTGTTTCTATTCAGTTCCTTATAAATTTCCTCAGTTCTTGCTTGTATAACTTCATGTTAGAAAATTGAGGAGAGCTTCAATTCTCTAAATTCATAACCCCCCATTTGAAATAACCCTGTTTAGGCTCATACGGAGGGTATTCTTTATTATATTTTGGTGTATTAGAGCAATGTGAGAAAGTTTAGAGGTCTAGACTTTTCTGGGTAATTGGGTCTCCTTAAGTCCAATTTCCGCCAAAAAATGAATTTTAGAAGGTTGCGAGTTTCCCAATTGTGTTCATCGTATTCTTTTTGTGTGATTGCCAATGGTTATCTCTTGAGATGTAAGTTGATTCGATATAATATAGTAGATTGTACTGATTTTTATTACTACTACGTTAGTTATTAGCTTTAGCTTGCTCACTTCCCCTATACTGGTGATGTTTGGTAAGAATGGCCAAACGTGACATTGTTGGGGACTCATTGTTGAAGCCAAGACATATCCAAAGATACTGTAACTTGTTCAACACCACTTACACGATGGGTAATTTGAAAGTGAGGGAAATTGTTATATGAACACCTTTTATTTATGTCTATTTACCATGTCAAATGTTGAATTTGTTCTTCTTCTTCCGGTTTCCCATGCGAGTGCCAATATCCTATAGCCACGGTGATGGTAGTCTGAATAGGCGACCTAATCAAGTTTTCGATCTATGCTCTCATGTTGAATGTTTCTTTTCTACATTCACATCTTTAGTGTTGATTTTGATGCAATTTTGACAACCAATATTGGTATAAAACTATAAACCGAATAACTAATGAAGTTCTTGAGGGGTGTGAACTATGTAAGATGATTGACTTTGCATTCTTCTCCTTCACTTGATATCTCGGATTAATGTTGGTGTGACGAGAAGAATTGATTGCATAAAGAAGAGCTTTTCATCATTGAGGTTCAGAATATTCGATTTTTATTTAACCATCAGAAGAGTAGTGAAGCCAGCACTTGCAGCTGTGGTTGATGATGTTAATTTTGACTCGAGCATTCTTGTGAGGATGCCATTGAACGTTGTCACTCATAATTCAAAGCGTATTGGATTTCTAAGGACCATAGATGGTACAATTTGAAACTCATTACTAGGTGTAGTATTTAGGCATCATTTTCTTTGTTTCTTTAATAAATATAAAAATATTAATAAGTCAAAGGTTTGTTTTTTTAATCATCAAACCGGTGGTTTTTTTTTGTTGCTTATCCACCTATTTAGGCAATAGTTCAAATAGTTGCTTGTAGGTTGAGGTCTGAGATCCCCAAGGATTGCTCACAAATCTTGAGATCTGATGATGAGGTGTTGGAACAATTTCTCTTCAAACCACTCTCAACTCTTTGAAATACTCTCAATATTGCTGCGGCCAAAGAACACCAATAAGTGAATCTCTTTAAAGCCTCTTTGAAATTAATTGAGAGTTCTTCTATAATATAATTTGTAGGAAATACCATTATGTTTCTATCTATTTGTGTTGTTGATCCATTTAAATGAAAGAGATCTAGAGGCAATGATTTGTTCTTTAGGAAGTTAGGAATATGTGACTTTCTTGCTCTGCTTTTGTTGAGTTCTTTTTATGCTTTTGTTTGAATCTTGCTTTGGTTATGTTGAGTTTTCCAGTCATCTTGCATTTTGATATGATGGATTTTATTTGTTTGTTTGATTTAATGTGGGCCGTAGTGAGTTAATTTTGTGGAAGGAAAGATATGTATTCGATTACTGTTACAGCGGGACTCCTGCACAAGTGCCTATGGGATGAGATTCATTGGCTTCTCTAGATGTGGATAGGGGGATTCCTTAGAAACATTGCATAGTGTTAAGTACAAGGGATTTCTAGCTTTAGGTGGAAAAAAAATCCAGCGCTAAATATAGAGATTAGAAAGAGCATTTACGAAGTACATGGTGCATCAGCGCTGTGAACATGAATTGGGAGGATGTCTTAGAATTCATGGGTTAGTTCTATTTCAAGGAATTCTTATTGTCGAGCTACGATTCTGTTAATTTTCATTGTTACTACTATATCTTTAGTTATCGTATATAATTAGATCTTCAGCTAAAGTATAAACAGCCGAATTCTTTTTTCTACATAATGCATGCTCATCTGCATCTGAATTTTAACAGTGGAATAGTGTGACCAATAGTGTTTGGTGGCAAGATTTTCCTCTAGGCCGTGCACCTGAATATTTGTCTCTTTTACCCAATTCTCTGATGAGGAAACAATTCAATATTCAAAATCTGATTTTGCTGTTTAGTTGGCTAGATTTATGGCATCTTTTATCGCTGATGTACCTATTCAGGAACTTGGATCGTACAGTTGACTAAGTATGACTTTAGAGGGGCTGTTGGACATCTAGTGGCTTCAATCCCTAGAATACATAATCACAACACTCGTTATCCATTGGACTCCATGCACTTCCTATCAGTAAGTAGTTCGTTGTGAATGGGAAGACCTATTTGCTATTGTGAACCATTACGTTTCAGCTTAATTTAGTTGTATCTTATGTGTCTGCTTGTTTGCTGGTTTACCTCGTGCGTTTGTGTGCCTAAGGGCACAAGCAACTGTATGCTTGTCATAATATAAAGACTTAAAAGATTTTTTTGTTACGAACTTAACAAATGTTACATTTTGTATCTTATTTTGTTTCTTATGTGCTACTCTTTTATGGGGGTTTAAGTTTGAAGAAAAAAATTATGATCCCATAAACTAGTGTTTTAAAACCCGAAAACTCGACTCGACTCGGAAACTTGCCGAGTAGAGTCAACTCGGAAACTCGGGCAAAACTCGTCCGAGTAATGACACCTAAAACTCGGACATATATAATATTTTTCTAATAATATATATGGTATAGATTCAAAATTAATGATGAACCATGCCTAAAATAAGATATATAATTCAATATATATTAAACATCCCCCTTTTGTTTTGTATTTATACTTAAAAATGAGTGGGGTGTGTCAAAAAAAAGAAAAAAAAACATAATTTAGTCAATCGGGTAGGCAGTTTATTCAATTTTTAGTTTTAAAAAAAATGTGCAAAAACTCGGGCGAGTCGGAGCGAGTCGGGCGAGTCGGGGCGAGTTTTCGACAAAACCGAGTTTTCCTCGAAACTCGACTCGAAACCTGGCCGAGCCGAGTCGACTCGGCCGAGTTTCGAGTCGACTCGGCGAGTTTTAAAACTATGCCATAAACCATAGTCCAAAGTTGATATTAGAGGAGATCTGTTGATCTCAAATGCTGTATATTTCTAGGGGTTTAAGAGAGTTTGTCGCTGGCCCCGTCTTTGTTTGTTTTTATAGATTTCGGAAGTGACGTGCTTATTGTTTGGGAACAAATTTTGGGATTTTGGTAAATTTTCGGATTCTCCAATTCTTTGCTATGTTTGTGGACTTTATGCCTCGAGGTTATGAATATAAATTTTTATTTCTAATTTATCTTTCCAATTACTAGTGGACTTCCAGGAATCCTTATTTGTATTATCATGTTTGGAGTAAATTGCGTTTTGGATATACTTCGATACTTGCAGACTTTATAGCACCATTTGGACCTTCTTTATTTTTAATGTTCCCAAATATCTTGATTGGATGCACTTTTAAAAACTTATAGAACACATATTTTCTTTTCATGAAAACCAGTTAATGCTTTTCCAAAATCCTAACCTAAAATATCTTTTACAATATTTTTGTATCGTGCAGGAAGGTATGTGGTGGCTCTTCCAGCTTTTCTACACAGAACAATGATATCTTCTCAAAATTTGATAAACCTTCAAACCTCTATTTCCACTGTAATTTCGTCCTACAAATCTGTTTTTGCCTAAAAGTACAATTACCGTCGGGAATTTCAGTTCACTCACTTAAAATTCAGTTATTTGGGGATCATAATGGTGGAGAATTGTAGTCTCGAACGCATATGCTTGTAAGCTCTTTGGTCATCAACTGCTCTATCATAGAGGCAAGTGCCAACAGAACACTTTCTATATTAATCAAATGCTTCTCTTGAAAATACCCATGATTTCATTGGTTTAATCTTGGAAAAGTGTTTCATATTGAAGTTTTAATCGCCCATTGTACTGTTCGAGCAGCACGGCTAGGAACACATTTTTGTGGATTTAGCCTCTCAACTATTGACTGATATCAGTTATTGTTATTGGTTCATCTTTATACACTCAGAAGTAATTATCCGCACCTAATATTTTGATTAATTTTACTCCCAGTTGTTTCCTGGTGGACCACTTGCTGAAGGTTAATACTGAACATTCTTGCATTGTCTGAAACTATAGAGCATTCGATATTCTTTCTCTGGCATGAAAGAGGCACTTGGTTTTACACCTTCAGGGCTTTTGTCACACAACATGGAGATCCTAGAGCAGATGGACTACTCTTTAGAATAGAGATCCAACAAAAAGAATAACAATTAGGGAATCTCTTTTTTGTTTGGTTTTCTCCCTCATTATTTTTTGTAAATACAGAAACTGTTCCCTTGATTGTTTCTTCTAAATGGGTGTACAAAACTGTTCACTTGGTGGTATTTTATAAAGTCTCTTATGCTGTCACCAATTGTTTAAAGAGGTATTCTGCTATTTTACTTTTTTTTAGTCTTAAATTTGTTGAACCAAATTCAAGATAAAATTAGGCCAGCAGAAGACTGCATGTTTTAAACAACAGAAGACTTCATGTTTATTACTGAGAATAGATCAGTCTTGAAAATTCCAGATATTCCCAAAGATCTGAAAGTGATATACAAGGATGTACATTCCATTTCCTTGCTGTCTCGGTTATACATTTTTAAATACCTTTTTTCCATGCTAAGATAACATTGTTGCTACATTTTAGGACTGTGTGGGAGATAAAGCAAAAGACATTGGTTGACATGGCCACTATATTGATCAGAGTTAGAGCTTGAATATCCACATGTACCAACCCAATTTTGGGAAGCTCCACTTCTTTACACTTCTATGCTTGGTCCAAGGTACGAAGTTTGTGGAGCTGCGAGGGGTATGTATCACGGTTCTGATGGACACCAGCAGTATGTGCTTATTTCTTGCTTTGTTTTGTATCACAATTCCAATGGACACCAGCTGTATGTGTCTAATTCTTGCTTTGTTATGTATTAATTTCTAAATTCTAATACACTATTATTTTACTTCTCTCTCTAATAATTGTTATTTCTAATATTGAGCGCTTCAAGTGTTTGTGCATGCTCAAATGGAAAGTGTAGATTCTTTCTTCTCTCAAGGTTGAAGCCCTACTCTCTATGTGTTTGAAGTATTGTGATTTTTTAGGTAGTTAGAGTTGATTAGAAGAGTCAAAACGCACACACCGATCGTGCAAACATTATTTGGTTACTCTACCACCAGGCAAGCGGGCTATAGGATTTTGTTGGATTGCTAATACTTCATTTATACCAAATTTTATTACATAAAGCGTTAGAACGATATTTATACCTTGGTTGCACATAATTTTTGATGTTGTTTAACTAATCATGAATTTGTGAAGGGCATATCAATCTTACCGAGATCCAATCGGAAAGATTCTGACTCAATAGATTTTGAATTAGTGAAGTGCTCATAGTGAAGCAAACCACTCATCTTTGTTGGAAACTATCAAACCAGTTTTTCGTAAATCTCTGTTGTCATCCATGAAAATCTGATGAGGTTTCTTACGATTTCGTGAAGGACAGTATGTTGGGATTGCCCCATTAAGATCCACTTCCCCACTTTAGAAAAGTATTTACTTCGTTGAAGCATTTTGGAAGTTTAGATTACAGAATGCTCTTTGATTTTCTTTTATTTTTATTGGATTTAGGTAATTTTATCTGTACAAACTCATGCAGCTCATGTGTTTACATCCATTCTATATATTTTTACATGTTATATATGTATGTGGATTTCTTGGAGAAATCACTATATCTAATATTTTGAGCGCTTCAGGTGTTTGCCCGCATGCTAAAAAAATGTTGTACTTCTCTAATTTGCTTCAATACGTTGGTAGGCTACTGCACTTGATGAAAAAAAAAACACGTTGGTAGGCTACTGCACTTGATGACAAATGATAAATACAAGCCCATAATCTACCTAAACTTGAGGTAGGGGCAGAGCCCCCCGCCCCAATTTTTTTTGGAAATTCTTGCTTAATGTAGTATTAAGTAGTGGGCCCCTCACCCTCACAAATTTTTGTCTTATATATTTATAGTGCCCCCCTCCCCCCAATTTGTTTTGTCTATCCCCTCAATTTTTTTGTCCTATATATATAGTGGGCCCCAATTGTTGTGAATCTGTTAGTGCCTAACTAAGTCCTGTGGGTTTACTCTTATGGCACCCCTAGCGTTTACGTTAGGTCTGATATGTGTATCTCTTCAATCCCCCCCCGAAAAAGAAAATAAAAAATATAGGCCCGTAGAAAGAAGAAACTAAAAGAAAAGTTGAGAACGAGAAGGAAACCCAAGTCCCCAACTCAGCACCTCCCACGAGGGAGCAATAGCGGCTCCTCCTTTGCTTGGTAACTGGCCCCTATCATATCACTGTGGAGAACTTCCTATCAGTAGTAGATTCTCTTCTTTTCTTCATCTTTTTCTCTTTTCTATTTTTGTTTACTCTTTCTCGTTTTTACTATCAATTACGATTAGGGTTTCTAAACATTAATTTTTTCTCTGTATTAGTTAATTGAAAATGAAATTCAATGAAGTTTCCAATCCTAAATGAAATTTGTGGGTGTTAAGAAGGGGGGCATGGACTAATAAGGACTAACATCCAGCTACATAGTTGAATGCGCAGTCTGCTTTCTATTTTCCTTTTATTTATAGGAAAATACTTAACATACCCATGGTTTCCACTATGTAACAAAATGGCCGGTCCTCATTGGTCCACACCCCACTTTTAGGTATTTTTCCAACTATGGTAAGATTCACTCACCCCTAGGGGTTAAGCAATCCAACCTTGGTTTTTAGAAAAAAAGCCAAAATCTTAACTTTAATTTAGTTAAGCTAAACCAGGGTTAAAGGGACATGAGGACACGGGGGTAAGATAAGAAGCGGACCCCATGGTCCGCTAATCACTACTCTTATTTGTATAATGGCTCTCTCAAAAGGGGCATGTTACTGGACCTTTATTAGAATGTAGCATTAATTAATTTTATGACCACGATGGATCCATTACTCAAAAAAAAAAAAAAAAAAAATCTTTGGGGCTACACCTCGAACCCCCAAGCTCCATATCATCAAATCCATTTGTTTTTTTGATACATTTATTTCGGTTCCCCCAAAGAAAAATTCTTGGCTCCTCCCTTGATTTAAGGGGCAAGTAGTAGAATAAATAAATAAAATTCAAAAGCAGCTCCTCCCTTGATTTAAGCAATTATATGCTGAATCTTTGTAACAGCATTGACATATTGGATATGATTTGGTTGGTTATATCTGCCATATATTTTGCATGTTCTCTTGTTATTTTTGTGTTCCATATCTCTTAATATTTCTGTAATGGAATTCATATCTGTTTTGCTACATGTCTCTTGCATTTCCTCTTTAAATGTTCTTTGCTTGCATATCTTTGCTCTGCTGCATGCATTGTGTATTCTAATTCTCAAATTTTAAGAAACTTTTACCTGTTTGTTGTTGAATATAAGGTTATTTAAGAAAATGCTGTTCCATTGACTTTTGCAAGGCTGGATTTAGTTATGGCCTTGAATGCAGGTATCTTTTAGATGGGGATGTATGATTTGATTTTCATACTTCTAACTCTCTTATATTTTTTCCCTGTTCATTTTAAGGTTTTCTTAGTTTGTAAAAGCTTACTTTACCTCGATATTTGTTGGCTTTGGGCTTTTGTACCTTCTCTATGCCTTTCTAACTTATTGGAAATCAATAAAAAACGAATTATTTTCTTGAATCATGTGCTTTTGTGATTTTCTATAGCTGATTATTCATCATAATTATCCCTTTGACAGGTGTCACTTTCTTCTTCAAGGAAGAAATTCTTAATTGGTTTTCCTCTTGAGTCATTAACAGAGGAATGTGCCACGCATTTTTGAATCGATGTTGGGGATAGAGGGTTAACGAAGCAGAGAACTACTTTCTATTGCAATGATTTTTCTTTCTTGTAAGGTTTTAATTCCAATTGCATTTCTATTTTACCTTTCCTTTCTATAATAATCTGCTTATTTATTAAGTATCATTTTTATCCAAGGTATAATAAAAACAGGAAGCAAACCAAGAGATCAGTTATACAAGATGGGAAACGCTAGTCTCAAAACACTATCCCCACTCATCATTAACCTCTATAAAATTTCCAAAAAGAAACATCAAACTTTATCAAGCCATGCGCCTATATTGGAATTGTTATCTCTCATTATCCCCATGATCAAGCAATTTTCCTTCAACCACATGCTAAGTAGTTTGAGTTGAGTTGCCAATTGCCCATGGGGCCTAGAAACTCATCTAATGACCCACCTCATCGCCAAAAGGGATGCTAATACTTGTAGGCCATAGTTGTTGATGGGACTCCCTTCACTCTTCTAGCTATCTTTAATATCAATGATCTTCGTCTATGTATACAATAGAATTGACTTCCTCCATCAATTGTCTCTTCCCTCGTATTTCGTTTGAGTTTTATTGTTGAAGACTAACACAAAATCTAATAAAATTAATTTATGGAAGCATAACATTATGACACATTGTGTAGAAGGATCTATTTTCATTATTATTTTTGGATGAATAATAATAATTTTTATTCAGAAGGGAAGAATTTACGAGTGAGGAATGAGACTATTCCCCCTATAAGTACTTAGAAAAAAAAAGCTGATCCACTTGTCACAAAATCATTAATATTGACGTCCACAAGACAACTGATTTCTCAGTCCCACCCAATAGAGGCACATAGGTTGGGGATTGAGGAGTCTATCTTGTTGAATGTCTCTCGCCATACAAATGATTATGCAGAGCAACATACTTCAAATAGTATTTGCCCCTATTGCTAAACACTCTTTTTAGCCAACTAAGAATTACTCACCAATCTCCTATTATGAAACAGTGGTGAGGTGGAAACGGGAGTAGAAGAATCTACACTCCTAGCCGCCGAACAATGGAGAAGAAGATGATGGACATCTTCCTCGGCCTTGGTACACGTGCAACACCTATTAGGAAACTGCATCCCCCATGTTACTAAGATGACCATTAGTCAGATTCTTGTCTAGAGATGACATCAAATACTTGTACCTTGGAAGGATTTTTTTCTTTTTTAAGAACAAGATATCAATTGCCTTTGAAGGAACCTGGGATTTCTAAATTTGGCATTCTTACTAAGGTAGGGCCTGTTTGGTTCGGATTATTTGAGCCAATTTAATCTCTTAAAATCAATTCCAAATGAATCAACACTATAGAATCATGTTTGGTTAGTCATAAATAATCGATTATTTTAACATCCATTACACTTAAAACCGGTGCGAAAAGAATCGCCAAAGGGGGTGATTCTCTAGCCATCACAATCGGCTCCCGAATGATTTTTCGAACCAATTACGACGGAGGTTGCATTTTGGAAATAAGGTCACAACTCTCGACTCTTTTTCGCTCACACATCTCAACTCAAGCCAAAGAAAACAACTTAGAGCCACCGCCCGTCAGGTACGTCCTCCTCATTCCTTCTCTTCTTCTTGTAAAAGCCATCGCATTCACTTCGTTGTCTACCTTAAAATCCTCTCTTTCTTTCTTTGATTTAGCTCTTTTAAGTTTTAATGGCTACTTTTAACTTTTGTTTCACAATTTTTTATAATCTCACCATGCATTCTGTTTGCTGAACCAGGAAATCCTAGAAATAGAACCTCTGGTTGGCTTGCCTTTTTAAAGCTTATAATGGGTCTTTAATGGCGTTTTGTTACTATAGAAATTAACTTTGAAAATGAGAGATCGATAGAGAATTGCAGAGAGATTGGCAACCATGGCATCGTCAATGTTGAAGTCCCTCTTGTCTCCATTGAAGAGCTAGTTCGCTACTCAATACATGAAAGCGCTTTCCAATCATCTGAAATCTGTCATGTCTGTCCATTAATGTGGATCATCAAAAAATTACTAGTCTTTGATTTGAATAGAGCCCCCAAATCACACTAATTAGATGACCCTCACTATTCAAATCAACAATGTCATATTACCAAGCAAGCTATTAGTGGAATGGTTAGGATCAACTGGTTAATCAAAGGGGTTTCACAACACCAATAGAGAAATCTTGGAAGTTCAATTAATGTTGGCATGTTGCTATTTTCTTGGACTCAAATTATTCAAAAGTATCTTGTATTCATTGGATGGGTGGGATGACTGGACCAGAGCATGTTATATCATGTCACATGTCTGATTGGAAATTCATACTATCCATTTTCAATGGGTATTTTTGTAAAATTTTGTTAATTAGTAGATAGTCCTTGGTAAATTCGAATTGGGTTTTTGCTTCTTAAGATGGTTTTTATTATTGACAACATGTTATCTTCTCTTGCATGTAGCTTTTGAAGGTCGATTCCGAAAGAACAATTAAATTGTAGTCGCCAACCAAAGCCTCCCTGATTTCATTACATGGAGAAAAGAGATTCAAACGCGCCAGCAACCTCGACATCTCATCAAATTCCCAATCATTTAGGCCTCGTCTCAAAACCGGACACCATACCACCCCTTCTCCCCTTCTTTCAAAGTAGTTGCCAACCAAAGCCTCCCTGTCGGCACTTGAATCGCAATATGTTAAGTAAATTTGCAGGAGAACAATGGGAAGGTAATTCTTGAGCTCACTACCCACAAAAGAAGTATGAAGAAACATGTGAATATTTTTTGAAGTCGGAAAGCTAATCTGTAAGATTATTTTGGTGCCTTACAGTAATTATACCAGTCAATTTTTTTGGATTTATTTTTCTCTATTCCATTTGTTTCATAAATGACTTTATTTTTTTAGAAAAACTAACTGCAAGTCGATGGTCATACGCAATAGAAGAGGAATCTAAATACAAGTTCAGTATACCACCTGGATGATCTCTTTATGACACATCGGTATATGTGATGTACATGTAGGGACTTAGGACTATCCTAGGAGATCGTTTACTTGGACGGTCATTACTATTCAATCTACCACAATCTTTTGGAAAATCAAAAAAAGATAGAGGTAATGGATTGTTGATTTTTTTGGATTAGTCTAGAATTGATGTTCTTAGGAGGAGAAGAATACTACCTGTTAAATTAGTCTAGAATTGATCTAGAATTTTATCGAAGGTAAAATATTAAGTTATTCTAGGATTAGTATGACGATCGTTTCTTCGGCTTTTAGCCTTTCTGTTCACTTTAATAAAAAAAGAATAAAATTTTAGGAGTTTTTTTGGGAAGATAAGCTGGGGTTAGGCAGACCCCTACCAGAGAAATACACAGGTGGGATTCGATCCCAGGAGGAGGTGTTACCTTGCTTTCTGAATGAAGATCTGTTTATTTTGCAAAGGAGTTGAATTCAGTGGCAGAAAATCACTGTGTATTGACATAGAGTTTAACGTAGTTAAGGATACAGGTGTAAAGTGAGCCGTGCAGGTGCTTCTTCAGATCCTGGGGCTGGTGAGATAAAGTCTTAATCTTGGTTTCATAAAGAACCTGATGCTGAGCTCAGGTTCTGCTAGATTAGGTTCAGCAAGCTAACTTTCAATGCTTCTATATGGATAATTTGAGCATAGATTATGTTACATTATACCAAATTTTCTTCTATTGTGACGATCATCTTAAAAGTTAAAACAAAGTCAGTACCTCCAGGCTCGGCTCAAGCCATTTATCTTCTAGGCCTACTTTGAGGCAAAGGCTCAGTTTGTGAGCTTCTACAGCGATTTAGGTTATGCTCATTATTAGCTGAGTATGAAGCTCTCCGAGTTAGCTTTGCTCATTTACACACTTGAGGGAGGAAAGCCTTTCTCTCTTCCTCCTACTTTGCTTTAATATTCGTTTCTACTGTTTTCTTATGCTACTTAAATAAGATCTCACAAACCCTTATATCTGAAAAGTGGATGGAGGAAGCCACTGACCTATGCTGAGAAGCAGTTCTTAAAGCCTTATTAGAAGCCAGAGATGCTGTTCTTGAGATCAGATTTCATATATGCCAGATGGGCGAGGCAGCAGGCGTACCAGTAGGCTCTCTTCTTTTTTGAAAGAATGTGTATGTATGCATGGAGGGCCAAAAAAAATCCATCCTGCTTGCGTCTGATATACATGTGATACACTTGTAGGCTGGACAGTGCTCAGTAGGAGATCTAGGCGAAAATTTTATTCAATCAGATGATCATAACTGTCTGATCTTCTGCATTTCCTAGACGGTTAGAAATGAAAATTTGAAACTGGCTAGAAAGAAGACTGGATGACTATAATCATCTGTTCCAATGACCTTGGTTGTCTCCTCAGACGCATCATTAGATGGATTCAACCCCCTTCATATATACTATGTGTATGGCAGCGGCAGAGAGGATAGTTTCCTCACATCCTTGCATATTCCTCATTTTACTTTTCCCTCTTAGATTTACTTTTACCATTGGTCTTGTTTACAGGATATTCCAACTAGTAACTGATGTGGCTGGCTGTGATTACCATACAATTTAAAGTGGTGCATTTTCAGGAAACCTTAAAATGGATAGATGTGAACAAAAACTAATATTAAGACTACAAGTACAAATCTGAGAACACGAAGCAAAAATTACTAGCACAGAGGAACTTCAAACACTTAAAAGTGTGTGTATGGTTTAATTTATAATTATAATAAAGGTAGGTGATGCTCTCTTGCTTACCTATCAAAAAATGAACAAAACATCCCATGGACGCAGCTGTATGATCAACTTATCCGGAAACTACATCAACCCATTATGTGAGGCTTGTTACAGTAGATTCTTATGGTAGGTAAAAGAACAAAAGAACTGGCCATGTTTCTACAGAAGTAAAAAAAAGGACCCACACCTCTCCGTTGAAATTGTGAACATATCGATCTATAGGTGGGATTTTAATTGGACTGTCTATTACGTGTATTACTTCTAGGTGAAAGGTAGACTTGTTTGTATTCTTAAGTCTTCCTAGGGCAATAAACTTTAGTTTCCTATTGGAGAAAAACACAGGATAACTCTATATAGGTAGGCACATGTGCATATGATTATACCAATATGTGTTGGTGCATTCCACATATGCTTGAATTTTGTTTCCTATTTATTTTCTTGAATATCTAATTATGCATATATGGTTTTGGTATTTCTGGTATCTAGAGGATTAATTATCATTTCAGAAGTTTGAGTTTGTATTTCTGTTTTTCTGATGTGCAGGTTACTGCAATTGTTACTACAAATCTGAACAAAATAATTGATGTAAATTACTACCCAGTTGAAACTGCAAAGAGGTCAAATTTACGACATACACCAATTGGTATTGTAGTTTTAAGGTCTTGCTGATACCTTTACCTTGCTCAGCATAGTTTTTGATTTACCGATGGTATAGCTAGGTTTCAAAAGTTTTAATTTGTTATTGCTTCAAACTGGTTCACACGCATTTAATAATTGTTTGTCCGTGGATTGCGAGCTCAACAGCTTAACACAGACATATTTGAGACCATAAACTACCATGCTCTTAAAGCTTCTTCCGAGTTGGCTGCAAAAGAAGCCCTTATGAGACATGTCATGGGGGTCCTGTGAGCAAGGTGTGGACTTACTGAGCTTGCCATGTGGGTGGGTTGGGTGCACCTCAAGTGCTTGCATATGAATGTTTTAATACGTGTTCATCTGTGTAGGGCTTTGCGATGATCATATGATGTCCAATTTCAGCCTGTCATTGCAGGAGGATAAGAAAAAGTTTTTTTCTGCCTTTGCATTCGTTGTGATGCAAATCTTAGGTGGACTTGGGCTGACCATTAAATGGGTTCTACTTAGTGGATCTCTTTGGCCTAATTGGAACCATCAAAATAATTCCAAGTGTTTAATTTGATGCATCATTCTAAAACTTTCTTTGCAATATGAGAAGTAGTCGAAGAAAAATTCTAGAATATGTCCTTGATTAGACTTCATAGTGGGCATTTGTGCCCCACACGTATGAAAAAGGTAGATGAATGGCTTCTTTGGTTCCTCCATCTCCTTTGCACTCGTTGAGTTCTGAGTCAGCTCCTTTTAAGAACTACAATCGATTGCTAACTAAATCTTCTTTATATTCCAGTTGTGATTTTGTTGTCATGAACAAACACCTTTTAAATATAATGCTATTATATGCTGATTATTTAACGAAATGCTATTCTTCAGTTACACTGAGGTTGTCGACTTCTTCAAATCTTATAAATTTGGAGCTTTAGCAGTCACTGAGTGCGATAAGCTGGTCTACCGCACTTGGATCTGCAAGTGTGCTTGTGTCTCCAAGCTCGTCTAACTTCCTAGAGGTGATTTTCCTCAGGATCCTTCTCATTATCTTTCCACTCATTGTTTTCGGAAATCCAGGTGCTCAATTGACTTTATCGGGAGCAACAAATGCCCAAATCTGATATCAGCCACTTACACAATGTCTGAGTATGTATAAACGATGTATTACTGTGCACACAACGTGTGTGTGAGTGTGCACGCACATAGACCTACCAATAAACACAAATGAGAACTCATGGACCAAAATCAAACCAATCAAATGACCATAACCATCAGAACTATCAACGTCTTATCCTGGAACTTTCATGTGCACTTGTAAATAAACTCAAATGAAGAAGTTAGATATTGAGTTGTCAGTAGACTCATTACTTCAATGCAGCAAGCATAATTATTTTGGACCAGATGCCTATATATTATATAATAGAAGAGATGGTTTTGGTTTGTACAATTTTTCATTTTCCGGATTTTTTAATTTCAGTTTTCATTTCCAAAAATGCCCTGTGAAAGGTGTAGTGAACAAACACCTTACTATATAACCAGTGGCGAAGTCATGGATGCTTGTAAATGTGAAAGAATGTGACCTCATGGTCGTGGTCATTGAATCAGGTTCATATTGCATAGAGGACACTACACAATTTCTTCAATTATAGACCATATCTATGGTCTTTAGAAGCCTAATCCCTAAAATCTTGGGTGGGGGGGAGTCCGTGGAGTCAAATTCCCTGAGATTTACATAGTCATTATAAGTAAATAAATCACTGATTCTAAACAATAGAAGACTGCTTATTAATAAGGATGGATCAATCCTAAAACTCCCATGTATTCCTGAAGATCTGAAAGTGATATACAAGTATGTACATTCCATTTCCTTGCTGTCTCGTTTATACATTTTTAATTATATTGTTTCCATGCTAAGATAACATCGCTGCCTGGGAAATAAAGCAAAAGACATTGGTTGACATGGCTGCTATATAGACCAGAGTTAGAGCCTGAATATCCACATGGACCAACCCAATTTTGGGAAGCTCACTTCCTTGCATTTCTATGCTTGGTCCAAGGTACGAAGTTTGTGGACCTGCGAGGGTGTATCACTGTTCCAATGGACCCCAGCTGTATGTGCCTAATCCTTGCTTTGTTTTGTATGGTTTTCTGATACACTTTTATTCTACTTCTCTGTCTAATAGTCGTTATTTCTAATATTGAGCGCTTCAGGTTTTTGCGCATGCTCAAAAGGAAAGTGTAGATTGTTTCTTTTCTCAAGTTTGAAAGCCCTACTCTCTTGTGTGTTTATAAAATTGTGAATTTTTGGGTAGTTGGAGGTTATTAGAAGAGGCAGAATGCACACGCCGATCTCTATGTTCTAGGACTAGATAAACACATCTAATACATCTTTCAATGCCAATGACAGCAAACGTTCTACATGATTTTATCTGGGACTTGGGTTAGTCTGCAGCAACACAACTAGAAGATTCCTTAAAATGTTCTAACGCTAGTCAGTCTTTATCTTTATTTGTATTCTTTGTAGGTCCTATGATTGAAGGAACATGCATTGAAAGATAGAACAGAGTTTACTTTTCGTTTATTTAATTACATGTCGTATTACTAGCCCTATTGCTCTCTAGGCAATCTAAATGCATCAGATATGCAATTCCTTAATTGTACGGGATTCATACTTTGCAAATTTTGGTATCTTGATCCTTCAAAGCTACTGACTCAAAAGATTCTCAGAATACTATTTTTTCTTTTTTCTGCCTTAATTTCTGTTATAATCCTCTTAAGGGTCGTTTTGGGTGCTTAGGTGCATGATGATCCTGCACCAGTTGATGGTCCAACACAATGGGTGAGTTTTGTTGCCATGTCATTTCCCAAATCCATGGACATCTTTTAATAAATGCGAGTTTAGTTCCCTTGGAAAATTTCTTTTAAACCTGAATTCTTGACAAAAATATTTTCTTTAGACCAGAACTAAACATACTGATTTTTTCCTGTTTATTTACTGCAATATCCTCTTCGCCACTTGGAGGAGCTATTAGAAGAGCTCGTAGCGATTGTTGTAAGCTCTTCATCCCATTCTTAACATGCATGCACGATCACAGGTCTGAAGTACTTGCATTTGGACTGTAAGAGACCATTATCCCTACCCATGCCATACACATGGCACACATGCAGATATGTCATATAAATACAGGTAAAAGTGTCAAATATATACATCGGTTTGTCAACTTCACACACGCACACACACACATATATATGAGGTGACAGGATAGCCTACTTGACTATTAAGTTATAGTCAGTTTCACTGTTGATGAATGTTTTTTTGAAACCGACGGTCCAATCCCAATGTAGGTCCTTTGATCGACATGTGGCAATGTAGGTCCTTTGATTTTCAAGGCTCTGGCTACACAATACACATCCGTGCTGTTAACTAGCAGCATCAATGTTTTTATACTGATATAGAGAAATATGTTAAATTACAGATATCGGTATCGAAGTAGAGATGTCCAGTATATTTTTTGTCATCTTGGAATTCATTAGGAAACCAAAATCCTAGTCTCCAATAAATTTAATATGCTCAGTATATTATAAAAGCCTATATAAGTTGTCTTCAAAGGGGGTTAAAAAAACAGATTTTTACTTGAGTTTATTATGTAGTGATAATTAATTGTTTTAGTATCACGGTAGTTTTAAATTGAGAGGTATCAATTTAACATATCTAGGTGAAGAATCCATTTCCTGAACCTTCAAAGTTCTACTAAGACAAGGTTTAAAAACAACGAAAAATAACAGAATGGTGGGAGTGTTACAACTGAGCCCCTACTACATCTTGACATAATGTGTTGATTATCTCATTTCGTTTTGGGATAGATAAGCTGCACGAATAATGAAGTTAGGAGAATAAGTCACTTCTATGCAGCTTGTAGAAAAGTTTGTAACACTCCGATCACTGTCGGAGCCAAGGTTACTTATAGGGAAACTAAGGTAAAGCTCCTACAAGTTGTTAATCTAGCAACTAAAATTTTTGATTACTCATTTTTGTCAAAGAATTCAGATTTTTAGTTAGGAAAAAAATTTAATTTTTCTATTAATCTTTGTTATCGGTGGTGCTTAGAGTACTCTAGTTCAGTGTTTTAAAAGGCATGTCAAGCTTACGCCTCAAGGCTAGCTTTGAGGCGAGGTTTAAGGAAAACGCCTTGAGGCTCAACCTTGACGCTCAAGTCTCATTAGACTAACTCCTCAAACTGTTAGGCTCACAAAGGCACACGCCTCATGCCTCGATGGTCTGAGGCTCGCTTTAGGCTTGTATCTCATACATTATCAAAAACAGGGTTCTAGCCACATAATTAAGACTTACATTATTTTTTTAAGGCTCGTACCTCATACATTAATCACAAATATGATTCTAACTGCATAACTAAGACCTAAACATTAAATTATAGGGTAGGGTGTCAATGAGCCAGGCCTAGCTAGGTTCATGTTGGCCCGATTATTAAACGGGCTTATAGGTAGGCCTAAGCCCAGCCTCTTATTAATTGGGCTTGGCCAGGCTCGGACCTTTACGGGCTTGAGCGGGCCAATTGTAATCGGACCTTATGCGGCTTAGGCGGGCCAATTATAAAGGGGCCTACATTTTTTACTATAAAAGGAGGCCGTCTAATTAATAACTCAGCCATATGGAAGGTGAAAATTGGATCCAATTATTCAGTCTCAATAGACAATATCTTATTTACCTTGCTTCAGTTTACCATGCCTAGCATCGGCTGCATGCCTTTCCTGAGAAAATAAATTGTAGGGTTAGTGTAAGTTGTAGATTTCTTATTTGGAAGCCATGGTAAGCATTTATTCGTCCTCTTTAACGAATATTGGAATTCTAGGTTTGGTGTTTCTTTTCCCTTTCGGTTGTTGCTTCTATTTTAAAGAATTAGGGTTTGTATTTAAAAATATAATTTGGTGATATTTTGTATTCTTCATTTCAAGTAAATTGAGGTGGGGTTTGTAGGCAATTTATTGTGAGGCGAATACAATGGTGAAAAATTATCAACAAGCTTTTTCAGTGGCAAATCTCAGGAATTTAAGACGTTTAGGGTCTTGTACCCGCAATTTAGCTTGAAGAGCTCTCCTCAGGTTTCAATTGCTCAAACTTAGAATTCTCATAGCTAAAATAGACACTTGTACATACATAAGCATCCTCGAAACTAATAAATGGGACCCACTTCTGTTCCCTTCCCATCTTCTCTAACAACGTTGCTCTTCTAATCCTCTTTTGCCTTCCGTAACTTCATTTTACCGAAGAATCCAATGAAGCATTTCATCAAGCATTTAGGATTCTGGAAAAAATACCCAGTAAAAACTTTGCAAATCAGAGTGAAATACTTGACCGATTAAAACCGAAGGTGTGTAAAAAATAAGATTAATGGATAACCTAAACTCAACCCATCATATAAACACTGTTAGAGAAAACTTTACAGCATTGGGTAAACCACGTTGAAAAGGTTTTTGGTCTACAATCCCTCCAACCACTTGCACACTCTCAAGTATTGGGTAGAAATATTACTTGAAGGATACTAAAGATTCAAAAAAATTGTAAGATGAATAAAGAGAAGTGCATCCCAATTGACAAACCAAGAATTTTGTTATTGAAAGAGCAAAAGAAAAAGCTGGATCTTCACTCATGTGCATGCACGGGAAAGGAAAAGAAATTAACAAAATTAAAATCAAGAGGAAAACAAACTAAGACCCTAACACAATAAGTTTTAAGAAGAATAGTTAGATCAAAGTAACTAGGTTTAGAGGTATGATCCTTAAAGACAATGATAAATGAAGAACCAGAGAAGATGGTGAGAGATGTCAACAGAAAAATTACTATCACAGTCAGAAACTCAGGAGATCGGGTGCAAGGTGCGTATGAAAGAAGTGGAGTTGGAAGTGAAGAAGACAAATGTTTTTTGGAATCGTTTGATGGTTTTGCAGGTTTTGAGAATTTTTTTCTTCAATGATGATATATTGGGATGAAAAGGCACTGGGAGCCAGAGGAACTCATTGGGAGTCGAAGGGATACATAGGGATTCGAAGGGACTAGTTGGTTTAATGGATAGGGAGAGAGAGGAGTCTGAGCGTGGGTGAAATAGGGAGGAATCCAGCTTCGGATGCTTACGCTTAGAGGAAGTAGCTTTTCAAGATGAGTAGATGTGGAGTCTTGGATCCATGTTCATGGTTAGCATTTCCTTGAGATTGAAAATTCTTAAAAATGGTCACTAAGAGTTTTTAGATAAAGGTATTAGTGAGTAATAGATATCGTCCGCCTCAACTCTCAAACATTATGGTTGGTGAGTTGATTGATATCACAAAGAATTCTATGGAAATCCTAAAGAAGAGAATATATAATTGGCAGTTGAATTTTGATTCTGGTCAAGCATCTTATCTTGACTATCTTAGGTTTTCTCTTGGCGATGTTTCTCGCATCGTTTGTATATTCTTCCTTCTTTAATATATTTTTTCGTTATCAATCAAATATATATATATATATATATATCAATGGTTGTTGGATCATTAGTTTAGCTTGCTAATACTTAGGGGTCTTTATCACTGGTTGATGCATTGTTATTTAGCTTCAGTTAATGGTAGTAACATATTTTATTATTTCATCTTTGCTTGGTTTGTGACTAACAAATTTAATTACCTTATTGTGATGACATGAGTGTTTCTGTTTTCTGTAATAAATTTACATTACGAATTTGTTTTAGGGGTTGTCTAACACTTACCTTGGTTTTTTAATCTTCAACTCCTTATTCTAATGAACTTTATGTTTGTGTATTGTAATCTGTATTGAGCTGGGTACACTATTTGATGGATCCTTGATCTTATATCCGTAATAGAAGTAAGATTCCTAGGACTCTTGGATAGATCCATTACACTGTATTGAAGCGTAAAGCTCAGTGGCCCAAAAAATCTGTCACTTCCATTATCCATATTGTTATTGATAAGCTTATTTGAGAAATAATTAGGGAAGATATCAAGATTTTTATCTCTTTTCCTGATTTAGTTCTGTGCGTTTGAGCTTTGCCTTTGCCTAAGTTGGGCATCATTTCTTACAAAGTCATTTCAGTCAATCTCAACCATCCATATTGATCTTAACCCCTCTAGAACCTCGCCAGATTCCACACTCTACGATCAGCCCAAAGGGTTTCTCATGCTATAACTTCACAGAGCTCTGTAGCCATTGGACATCAAAGATAGTACACCTCACCTTACTTAACAGTGAGATAGAGCGAGTAACAATGGTAGGTAATAACAGACAAAGGAACTCATGTCCTTGCTTTTCCATGCTCACTTCTAGGAGTTTGCATGATTAGAACCATACATGGGATGAAGTTGTAGGGAACGAGTGAAGGGTACATCCTAGCCATGATGACAAAGTGCGTTAGGTGGCCGAACCCAACATCGATAGGAAAGCTTCAGCTTTTATAATAGAGAAGTTGGATCAGTGCAACCACATTGACTGCAAATGTGGGAAGCCCGAATCAATTGTCAAAGAAAACTACCTAGTCCCACAACTCTGAAAATTTCATTGGTGGGTATTTCACCAAACCCTGAGAGTTTAGTTTCTTTCTTCTTTTACCCGGAAAACATGGTGGCAATTGGTCATGTAATGGTCTAGATGTCGCTGCAAGGTCTTTTGCAGCAGGTTTTGTTGCAAAGTAATTATTTTCTTACATTTAAAAGGAGAGTCTTCTTTGCTAGAAATAACCTGGAAACATGTTTCTGTTTTGAAGAATTATGTTATTTAAATAGCATATATTTGCAGTAGGATACGCTTACAACTTTCACCTTCGGCCAAATCATTAAAACTCAAACAAAAAAACCCAGGTGCGTAACTCTCTCCTTATCGATTCCCGATAGGTTAATAATCATTATAATAATTGGGAAACTTTAATGTAGTTGTAGAACTTTCAACATCGCAAAATCTGAAAATTTAATTTAGTTGTAAAACTTTCCGGTGAGCAAAAGTAATGTTGTGGGATTTAGGCGGTGGTGGCTGGCAGCAAATTCATTGTCTCTCACTGGTCTTTTGTCTTCTGTTTTGGGGTTCTTTTTTCTGTTAGAGCTATTGCGTGGTTTATATATATGTGTTGTAAATACTCTTGTAACTTATTGCTGAAAATAGAAAGAAACATAATTAGATATTTAATACAAAATGTAGTGATTTGTAGTGGATATCACTCTCTTTTGATTCAAATAAAAAAAATCTGAATATCACTTTCTTTCATGCGAACCGTGGTACATTTGTTTAATGCATTCTCTAGATGATCAGTTTCCATGATGTCCTTTTCTTTTGTGCCTGTTGTTTAGCCTAACATTTCTCTATATCTATCATTTTATAGTCAGTCACTGTTAGTGGCTCTTGAGAAATATTTTACCCTATTGACTTCTATAATAATTAATAAGTCTTCAGAGTTATCAGTTCATCACTAACATATATGCAATTACTAGGTTATTGAAGTCTCTCTTCATTACCTAATGTGATTAACTGTATAGAAGCATGTTCGATATCGCGTTTCATGTTGGTGTGCAGCCAAATGCGTACATCAATACCATGTTGGTGCCCAGAGATGGTCAAATTCCAGTGGATGCTCAATGTTTGGCTACCCATGGAATCTTTCATGTGGTATTGTACACCTTTGACCAATGAGTTCTATTTGTTTATTAGATTATCCAAGAGTAATAAGTTTTAGCTTAATGATCACACAAAAGATTACTCTATGTTTGTTGAGCTTATGAACCCTTTTAAGGAACAAATAATTAATGAATCAGAAATTTGGAAATTTGATCAGAGAAACTAATTATCATGTTGCTCAGCACCATCAAGTTTTAGCTGATTTCACCCCGAACATTAACACGTTTTTTTGAGTGGACAAGGATGGTGGTTAGGGTGTTAGACAGTTAAGTGAAGAGGATGGCTCCAAATCCAGCTCTTGGGTTTGATATATTTGACACCCAGCTACCAAAGCTGCCTTCAAACAAATATGGGTTGGATTTTATCTGGTTTTTGACTTTTGAAATACCTCCTCTGCTTTGGGTATTTAGAAATAGAGAGATATCCCTCTACTTTTCTGACACCCAGCTACTACCGCAGCTGTTTCCTAATTTCCACCATCCCAGGCACCTTTTGTCTTGCCATTGTATCAGGCCATTTTTTTTAAGGCCAAGATCATATCAAAGATTGAGGAGAAGTTCAAGGAGGTCGGGAGTACTATTGTCTTCACTACTTAGGTTTGCCTTTTTCTTGTGGTGACTTGAGCATTTGAGTGTTGTTTAGGGTAAATTTTGGTTTGAATCTATATGCACTTGTTGGCTTTTTTGTTAGATCTGTTGAATCAGTTTAGATATAGCCAGATCCTCTCCAATCTGATTCGTCCATTTACTGCCTTACTGAATAATCCTAAAATAGGTCTCAAACGTGAATTTATTGAATCCCAAGTGATACATCCTTCTTGATCTCACCATGCATGCTTGTGTCATAATCATATCATATTTAGAATAGAAATAATTTTGTTGTCCATTTATCTGAGTAAGAAGCTATAAGCAGCATTAGAAAGCTTTTTCCTATGTTTATAAGAGCTATCTCTAGGAATATTAATATTAACAGTAATTATAAATAATAGATGTCTTGTTGTATGCTGACACATTTGATGACTTCTCAATGTGGTAATTGTTTCACATCTGTGGTTGAGGGTTGAAGTTGTAGGGTTTATGGTTATATTAACATAAGAAGACTGAAGTAGGAAGAAGCAATGCATACAAGTGGAGAAGTAAAACACACACACACACAATAATGGATGGGAAGTTGGGAATTAGAGGAGATTAACATATGCGAAACTATTGATAGAACATGTCAAGAGATCAATAAGCTCTCAGTTAAATTTAAAATGCATCTTATGAGCTAGAATGCAAAAGGCATTTTATGAGCGAGGAGCAATAAGAGATGTCTTGTTGTATGTTGAAAGCTTCAACTATAGGTTCTCTATTTCTCTGAGATTTTCAAAGGACATCCCATGAAAACAGAAAAAGGGAATGCAGATTTAGAATGTTGGCCTCGTAAAGCTGTTAAATACATGTAACTACGGAACCCATTTTTCTTTTGGATGCTTTCTTGGATAATCTTTCTGTAGGCGGTGACTGAAAAACTATAACAATTTCTCTCGTGGGTAATGTGTTCTAGTTTCTGAGGTAACATATAAATGCCAAAAGAAGGTGGTTTTGGTAGTGATGGTGGTGATTTTAATCTTGCAGGTTCCAGTCATAGCGGTCGCAACAGGTCCAATGTTGAGGAGTACTGTAAGAAGATGGTTGAGGAAAATCCTTGCAACCCTTTATTTCAAAGAAATTACACTCAGTTTCTGTATCAGGTGAGATATATTCATCCTGTTTATCTGGTGGTGAATATCATTCTCATGTTTTAGTCATCAGAAACCTCTTTCAAAATTCAGAGCCTTCCGCTGCAAGCTCCCTCTAAATTCCTATAGGGAGAGATTTTCTTTTGTTTTTGCATATAGATAGAGGTAATAATGTATGTACCAACTCTTTCTAGTCATATATCCTGTAGAGTGTTCTTATATATGTATGTAATATTCTGAAGGAACTGCTTGCTAATTATTTTATTCTGACTACTTTTCTAAGTTAATATTTTGGGGTAGATGTTCTTGCTTTTAATTTGAATAAATGCTAGATAAAGAGAATTAGATGATTGCACGAGCCTGTGTTTCTTTCTATTCTTTTTCTCATGGCTATAGTGAACATTAAGTGGATTTTGTTTCCATATGTATGTATATGAAATATCCTTTTCAGCATGTATCATTTTTTTGTTGTACATGTCACAAAGTTAATTAGATTGTTAACCCCAATTAATATTTGTTCTGGTTAGCGAGTAGACATTAACTATATAACTCATTCCGAGGGACTTGATCCCGAGTCTTCTCAACGTGAGGGATATAACTCTGCTGAGCGAAAAGGCAAGTGCTTTAAACTTGCCTGCTATTAGCAATTGAAAATATAAATAACCAAAATATGTAATTAGATCGATGTAGGAAAGTAGCCCCACCCTCAAAGATGGAAGGTATGGATGTACTCCTCGTATATGGAAGATCATGTAATGGATCCCATGGAGATAGTAGAAATAGATTTGTGAGTGATGTGACTCCTCCAATTGGGTTGCAGCTTCAGTATCAGGGTATAGTGGACAATTAAGCGGATTTTGTTTCATTATTAGGTGGAAATTTGGGTTTGCTTTAAGAGCTTCTTCCTGGGAATGGTTTCCCCACCCCAAGTTTGTTATTAGCTTCCGTAACTTTGTGCTCCAATGAAGAACCTGTCCCGGTATAACAGAGAACAACAACATAACAGAATTAAAGAAAGAAAGGGAAAAAGAAAAACCAAAGAAGAAAAAAGAATGACGTTCTTAAGTTCTATATAGTAAAGACAAAGTAAAATGCAGTCTTGAATTCAGTGAGAAAAACTCATCTTTTGGCATTTAGGCAATTTATCAAAAAAATGCCGAGTTTTTTTTTTTTTGCTAGAGGATATCATTTACCTATGTTAATACAGGGTTAGTGGTTAACATTTGGGGATTGGAGTTCTTGGTATCCCAATTTTTTTTCCTAGAAGTTAAATATCTTTCTGATTGTGATAATTTATGAGAAAACAAATGAAGATGTGATATGTGTGGTCCTCTCTTCTTTTCTTGTATGCTTGGGTTTACTGGAGAAATCAAACCAATCAGCAGCTCTAGGACTCCCTCCCCATAGAAGGATCTTCTTTGCGAACTTCATTGCAGAAGTTTCAACCTTCAAAAGCTACTCTCAGTCCATCCCATCCCATTCCTTGGTCAACTCGATCAAGGCCTGTCGAGTTAGAGGTTTTCTGTTTTAGTTAATTCTATCACTCACCCATATAAGAAAATAATCAATTGAACATTCATAAAACTCACCGAGTTTTGGGTTGACTCATAATCATCCTCTCATTGAGTCAGACCAAGATTTTTTAGTTCCTAAGCCTCGATCGTGCCTCAAAATTTTCTACCAATGGCTTTAGTAGCACTAAGTTTGAACAAACGAAAGGTATGTAGCAATGTTTTTCGATATGTTTATATGCTTTTAAATCTTACCCTTGTAATGAACTTTTATTCTTCTTCCAGGGATCCTCAACTCGGGAAGAGCATTGACACTGCAACTGCACTTGAAGTTAGAGCCACAGGCATTCCTTATGTTTTTGCTCCACGTATTGCGGTATATAACCAAATTTCTAAATTATTTTATAAAATTTCATAAATTCATATGATGTACTTGTAATGGGTTTTAGTTCATATAAGGGTCTTAAAAGTTGTTTTGTTACTGAATTTTCCTTTTCATTGGATCTTTTATATAGGTTTGCAGAGATCCAAGATTGATTTCTCATTATTGAACTTATTTTACTGTTATGCAAAATGCGTAAAAGTTGAAACATATTTGGAAAGCACAATCTAATAATGCAAAAACGTAAAATATTTAATATATGTTATTAGAAATTTTGTTTTCTTTGTGTTTTTCATAGTCAGGGAATAGGTTCAGATAATTATAATAATTTCTTTTGGCTATGCAAATATGTTTTATTTGAATATATTTCTTTGTATCACTTTTCTTTTATACATCTTCTTATTAATTTGTTCACTGAAAGTATTATGCAGTCCATACTTGTCTTTGTGTAAGTCTTTAATTGAGAATACATGAAAAACAAAAACATCAGGGGTACTTTAGCATTAAAAGACACTTTTCTAACATGCATTAAGTTTTACACATGCTGTCTCGGAGATGGATTTTTAGTCTTTGGTGAGTCTTGAAAATTTGGCTTCTGTAACAGTGATGAAATTCTTTAATTTTATAGTTGCAAGCGACATTTTCTACAGTGCTCACAAGGGTTGCTAACCAGGCATTTGAAAAGTTTATCCAGTGTGATAAACGTCTCAACTTGCCGAGTCGACAACCAAAGATAGTGTTAGATTCTCCATATTTTGAACCCAGAGCTTCTATTTTTGAAGACCTAGATGAATCTAATCCTCTTCAACTGAATTGCATCTGTTCCTGCTAGAAATACACATTGATTTTCTCATTGATCCTAAAGTTATGGTGAAATTTTTTTTATTTCAATGACGCTTTGAATCCCACATGAAGGTCATTTTTTTGTTTTCCTCTTAAGTAACTCTCATCTTAATTCCTTGTAGGAACAAGGTTGAGGCTTGTTTAAAGCACTTTGTGGATGACGATGGTACGACCAAGGACATCAATGAGAACAACACAGTGATCGACAGGTCTGGATTGCTCTGCATCCACTTGCCAGCCTACTACAACTCGATCATTAAGGGTGCCAACCGTCATGGTCTCCTACTCAAGCTGGAATGAGAAAAGATGCATTCCAACCATAATCCAGTCACCAGATTCCCCAAGGACGCCCTAAATTTCAGGGTAAGACTACTTAGTAATTTTATGCAGATATGAACTTCTCTGTAGTCATTTAAACTGGAAGCAACCAAAACTAACTGTTTCATTTTTTGGATGAATCAGGGTTTTGTGATCTTGGATTGGCAGGGTATTGACAGGATTACCTCACTGCCCCATTCAAACTACACGTACTCTGTCCTAGCTGGGATTCAAGCCGGCATTGACATGGTGAGTGCCTGTCTTTAGATACAAACCCTCTTGCCTTGGAATAGTTTGAAAAGAGGTGGAATGTTTTGTATGCCCAGATATACCCCCTGAAAGATTGAAGAGGATTACAATGAAATATTTTTCAAACTCAAGAGGCTTTGTTTTGGGAGCTTTACAGGTAATGGTTCCCTTAAACCATACCGAGTTCATCGATGATCTGACATATCTAGTCAAGAACAAATTCATCCCTATGAGTCGAATTGATGATATTGTGAGGAGGATTTTGCGCGTCAAATTCACCATGGGTCTCTTTGAGAACCCTTTGGCTGATCTCAAGCAAGTCGACGAGCTCGAAAGCCAGGTCAATTACTCAATCTATCCATTCTCAAATGCAGATGTCCCCAAATTGCAAATTGGTCTTTTTATTTTTGAATTCGGACATCCCATATATATATATATATATACACACACACATTAATCTTTGGCCTAAAATATGATGCTACATATAGCTCTTTCGATGTTGTGTATAATATTCAAACTGTATTTGAGACCCTGCATTTGTTTTTGTTGACAGAAACGTAGATCTTGACATTGGTGTATATGAGGCATAGGCAACCCCAGACCGCATGGATACTGTTGCCAAGCCTCTTATCTGGAAGCATATAATATGTTTGAGAATATGACCGTTTTAATTAATATATTACTCCTTAAATAGGTAGCGGCTCATATAAAAATCTAGTTAGATCCTTATTTTCCAAAACTTGAGCTTCCTTGATGGCGTGTGAATATATGTGGTGGTGACTAGGTGATACATTGCAGTAATGGGTTGGTTAGAACAGTTTTAATTATGCAATCTGTGGGAATTGCCAATTACGAGGTTGCTGATAGGCTCAATGATCATATACAAAGATTTTATGCATCATAGGGTGCATTAAAAGGTGAAGCTTCAGTCCCTGGTGGATTTTTGCCTCATACATTTCATGAAATTTAGTCAGTTGCAAGACTATCTTACCTTGGCCACACACATTCCTCGAAAATGAGGGGTGAGGTGGGAGTACTTAAGGAGAAGGACCCTACCCTCGTTAGTTGATGTGGGATAAATGGGCGACACACAAGCTTTGCTTGTTCTCACAACACACAACCCTTAATCTCTGCTAAGGCCTTTAACCACACACATCTCTTAAGAAAGAGGGGTGAGGTGGAAAACATACATCTTGCTACCACTATTCTAGTTTATTCAAGGCTATGCATTGCATCAAAATGTGTGTTATTAAATCCTTCTTTCACTATTTCAAAAACCTTTCTTCCTAAAGTATATGTCTTTATTGGCCTTTCATACTTGAATTAGACGCTATCAACTTGCACCAAGTTTTTATTCTTATTAGTATTGTATTTGGTATTTTTGCATGTCCAAATCGTTTGTAGAGTTCCTCTCCATTGCATTCATTTTTTATATGGGAATGACCTTTTGTATCTGACAAAAAAAAAAAAAAACTCTAGACTCTGCCTGTTATTTGTCACCACTTAATTTTGTATTGGTCATTATCAAACCAACATCCACTTCTTTGAGAGGGGTTACAACAGTATGAGTATTATTGGCATGAGACAATTTTCAATTATTTCCATTAAGCTAAGCTCCAAAGCCATGTTGAAATTTTGAGATAAGTCGAGATTATTTTATCATCTCTCTACATTTATAAAGAGGTTATTTTCTTCACTAGTGTAAAGCAAAGAGACTACAAAGAGGCTATTATGAATGTGCATTGATCTTGTTTATGCATTTTGGTTGTGTTGATAGAATATTTGTTATTAAGTGATATAATTTTATATGTAATAGTCATTAATTTAGACTGACAATTAAAACTATATGGATATTACGATGCAAAGTAAACAACTTCTAAAACGGACAATTAATTCCATGTTTCACCTTTCTTTCGGTTTCACTTGCGGTTTACGTCTCATCATTTTGATTGGGTACTCAAAATTTTCATTGGAATTTTATTCTTGCTAATCTGAATTTTTATGGCTTAAATAATCTTACATAATAAGAATATTCAGTGCTCTAAATACAAATACTAGATAAATAATTACATTATTATACCTCAATAAAAGTCAGGGGAGTGCTAGCCGTAGACGCCAACTCTTTTTAGTAGAAGCACACATACTTTGTGGTTGGGCCCACAACCCAAGTGTTTGTCGAGCTAGTAAGAGTGGGACGTCCCCGACCCTACGAATTTACATGCAGCTAAATCCTAAAACTAATATTTGTTTCTAAAATAATACTATACTATAGAAATACTGCTCCCTTTAGTTTTATTGAAGTATATTTTTTTTATTATTTCTCTAGTGGTAGTATTTAGCTTTGCGAGTTGATCAATGATGACTAGATGTCTTTCTTGAAGGAAATTCCTTTCTAAAGACTCGATCCAAATACAATCTAGGTCTTGTACTTTTAACTATTATATTTTATATTCTTTATTTCTTCGAAAATTTTGATGTAGAACTGATATTTTGGTCTTTTTTTTTCATGTACTACACCTTGGGAGCTATATGGAATGGGACGTGAACGACGACTTCTGCAAAGTGGCAACTTACCCTAGGCCTCACATTGCTCTCAGTTGCCCTTCTGCTTCTGCCTGTGTTACTGTCGATGAATGCTCTTGGCTCTCGGCTTCATTAACGATAAGTTTTATCATTTTATTACTTTCTTATCTTGTTTTATTAATAATATGATTTTTTCTGATTTCTAAATTAGAGTTCTTTGCTAAAATAGTTAATTAGACCATTAAAACTGTATGGAAATTACGATGCAGAATCAACAACTTTTAACATGGACAATTAATTCAATGTTTCCCCTTGCTTTTGGCTTCACTTGCGGTAGGTCTCACCATTTTGATTGGGTACTCAAATTTTTCATTGAAAATTTATCCTTGCTACTATGATTTTTTTATGGCTTAAATAATCATACATAATAAGAATATTCGATGCGCTAAATACTAGCACTAGATAAATAATTATAATATTATACCTCAATAAAACTAAGGAAAGTGCTAGCCATAAACGCCCACTCTTTTTAGCACAAATACTTTGTGGTGGGACCCACAACCTTGGTGTTTGTCGAACTGGTAAAAGTGGGACGTCCATTACCCTGCGAGTCTACATGCAGCTAATTCCTAAAAGTAATTTTTTTTTTATAATAATGCTATACTAATGAAATATTGCTCAATTTAATTTTATTGAGATATATTATTTTTATTATTTATCTAGTGATGGTATTTAGCTTAGTGAGTTGATCAATGGTGACTAGATGTCTTGCTTGCGGGAAATTCCCTTATAAAAACTCGATCCAAGTACAATCCTCTTCTTAGTTGTTGTACTTTTATGTATTATATTTTATATTATTTATCTCTTCAAAAATTTTGATGTAGAAACTAATATTTTGATCTTTGTTTTTATGGACAACTACACCTTGTGAGCTATATGCAATGGGGCTTGAACGATGATTCTACAAGAGGGCCACTTACCGTAGGCCTCACTTTGTTCTCGGCTGCTCTTCTGCTTTTGCTTGTGTTCCTGTCGATGTCCCTTTGCTCTCGGCTTCATTAATGGTAAGTTTTATGAATTCGTTTAATTTTTTTCTTATCTTGTCTTGTAATACAATGATTTTTTTTAATATCTAAATTAGATTTCTTCGGTAAAGTAGTTAATTACACCCTTAAACTGTATGGAAATAACGATGGTGAATCAAAAACTTCTAAAACGGGCAATTAATTCGATGTTTCACCTTGGTTTCGGCTTCACTAGCGTTAAGTCTCACCATTTTGATTGGGTACTCAAATTTTTCGTTGAAATTTTATTCTGGCTAATATGAGTTTTTATGACTTAAATAATCTTACATAATAAGAATAATCGGTACGCTAAATACTAACACTTGATAAATAATTGTAATATTATATCTCAATAAAACTAAGTGAGGTGCTAGCCATAGAAGCTCACTCTTTTTAGCACAAGCATAAATACTTTGTAGTGGGGCTCACGACCTAGGTGTTTGTTGAACTTGTAAGAGTGAGACATCCACGACTCTGTGAGTCTACATGCATCTAATTCCTAACAGACAGATTTTTTTTATTATAATACTATACTATAAAAATGTTGTTTCTTTTAGTTTTATTGAGGTATATTTTTTTTTCTAGTGGTTGTATATAGTTTAACTAGTTAATCAGTTGTGATTAGATGTCGTGCTTGGGGGAAATTTCCTTCTAAAGACTCGATCCTAATTCAATCCTCTTCTTAGTTCTTGTACTTTTAGGTATTGTATTTTATATTCTTTATTTCTTCAAAATATTTTATGAAAAAACTAATATTTTGATCTTTTTTTATGTACAACTACACCTTGTGAGCTATATGAATGGGGGCGTGAACGACGACTTCTGCAAAATTGCCACTTACCCTAGGCCTCACATTGCTCTTGACTGCCTTTTTCCTTTTCTTGTGTTACTGTCGATGAATGCCCTTTGCTCTCGACTTCATTAACGATAAGTTTTATCATTTTGTTTAATTTCTTATCTTGTTTTGTTAATAATATGATTTTTTTCCTAATTTCTAAGGTAGATTTATTCGTTAAAGTTGTTAATTATACCATTAAAACTATATGAAATCTACGATGCCGAATCAACAACTTCTTAAACGGATAATTAATTCCACGTTTCACCTTACTTTTGGCTTCACATGCGTTAAGTCACCATTTTTATTGGGTACTCAAATTTTTCATTGAAATTTTATTTTTGTTAATCTGATTTTTTATAGTGTAAATAATCTTACATAATAAGAATATTCAGTGCACTAAATACTAACACTGGATAAATAATTTAAGTAAAATACCTTAATAAAACTAAGGGGAGAGCTATCCATAGACGCCCACTCTTTTAGCATAAGCATAAATACTTTGTATTAGGACCCACAACCTTGGCGTTTGTCGAACTGGTAAGAGTGGGACGTCTACGACCCTACGAGTCTACATGCATCTTATACCAAAGCGTAATATTTTTTTCTATAATAATACAATACTATAGAAATATTGTGCCTTTTAATATTTTGCGGTATATTATTTTTCTTATTGTCTAGTGGTAGTATTTAGCGTAGTGAGTTGATCAATGGTGACTAGATGTCTTGCTTGAGGGAAATTTCATTCTAATCACTCGATCCAAATACAATCCTCTTCATAGTTCTTGTATTTTTAGTTCAAGTATTATATTTTATATTCTTTATTTCTTCAAATATTTTGATGTAGAAACTGATATTTTGATCTTTTTTTCATGTACAACTGCACCTTGTTGAGCAATATGGAATGGGGCATGAACGACGACTTTTGCAAAAAAACCACTTACCCTAGGCCTCACATTGCTCTCGGTTGCCCTTCTGCTTTTCCCTGTGTTGTTGTCGATGAATGCCCTTTGCTCTCGGCTTCATTAACAATAAGTTTTATCCTTTCGTTTAATTTTTTTTTTAATCTTGTTTTGTTAATAATATGATTTTTTCTGATTTCGAAAGTAGATTTCTTCGCTAAAGTAGTTAATTAGACCATTAAAACTATATGAAAACTAAGATGCAGAATCAACAACTTCTAAAACGGACAATTAATTTTATGTTTCAGCTTGCTTTGGGCTTCACTTGCGTTAAGTCACACCATTTTGATTGGGTACTCAAAATTTTTATAGAAATTTTATTCTTGCTAATCTGATTTTTTATAACTTAAATAATCATATAAAATAAGAATATTCAGTGTGCTAAATATTAACACTAGATAAATAATTAAAATAATATACTTCAACAAAACTAAGGAAATTGCTTGTCATAGACGCCCACTCTTTTTAGCACAAGCACGAATGCTTTGTAGTGGGGCCCACAACTTACATGTTTGTCGAACTGGTAAGTGTGGGATGTCCACGACCCTGCGAGTCTACATGCATCGAAATCCTAAAAGTAATTTTTTTTTTCTATAATAATACTATACTATAGAAATATTGCTCATTTTAGTTTTATTGAGGTATATTGTTTTCATTATTTATCTTGTGGTAGTATTTTACTTTACTTTGCGAGTTGATCAATGGTGACTAGATGTTTTGCTTGGGGGAAATTCCCTTCTAACAACTCGATCCAAATCCAATCTTCTTCTTAGTTCTTGTACTTTTAGGTATTATATTTTATATTCTTTATTTCTTCAAAAATTTTGATGTTAAAACTGATGTTTTGATTTTTTTTTTTTGTACAACTACACCTTGTGAGCTATATGAAATGGATTGTGAACGACGACTTCTGCAAAAGGGCCACTTACCCTAAGCCTCACATTGCTCTCAGTTGCCCTTCTGCTTTTGCCTGTGTTATTGTCGATGAATGGCCTTTGCTCTCGGCTTCATTGATGGTAAGTTTTATTATTTTGTTTAATTTTTTATCTTGTTTTGTTAATAATATGATTTTTCTGATTTCTAAACAAGATTTCTTCATTAAAGTAGTTTATTACACCATTAAAACTATAGGGAAATTCTGATACAATCAACAACTTCTAAAACGGACAATTAATTCCATGTTTCACCTTGCTTTTGGCTTCACTTGCATTAAGTTTCATCATTTGGATTGGGTACTCAAATTTTTCATTGAAATTTTATTCTTGTTAATCTGATTTTTATAACTCAAAGAATCTTACAAAATAATAAATTCAGTGCGCTCAATACTAATACTAGATAAATAATTAAAATAATATACCTAAATAAAACTAAGGGAATTGGTAGTCATAAATGCCCACTCTTTTAGCACAAATACGAATACTTTGTATTGTGGCCCACAACCTAGGTATTTGTCAACCTGGTGAGAGTTGGTGAGAGTGGGACATCTACAACCCTGCGAGTCTACAGGCATCTAATTCCTGAAAGTAATATTTTTTTCTATAATAGTACTATACTTTAGAAATATTGCTCCTTTTAGTTTTATTGAGGTTTATTATTTTTCTAGTGGTAGTATTTTGTTTAGCAAGTTAATCAATGGTGACTAATGTTAATATATAGAAAGGTATAGTGGTGGGTTAGGCTGAGTTTATTAAGCATACCCGTTTTGTGACCGGTGATGGGGCGGTTGTTAAGTTTTGGACCTATCGGTGGTGCAGTTCTTCCCCTTTGAAGCAAGAGTTCCGTGCTTTGTTCTCTATCTCCTCCGATAAATCTGTGTCTGTGGTGGATATGTATGTTCAGATAGCGGGCGTAGTGGTTTGGGCCCCTAGGTTCAAGAGGTCGCTTAACGACTGGGAAGTTCAAGACTTTACGAATTTTCTCCTTAAGTTGGAATCAGTTAGCATTGATGGGTCCTCGAGGGATAGTCGGGTTTTGTTGGGTAATACCAAAGGGAGGTTCTTTGTGAGCTCTTTTTTGCAAGCAGCAAATCTGAGCCCCAATGTGGAATGCCCCCGTCGGTTAGTGTGGTTCAATGGCAAGGGTCTCTTTCTTTCTTTGGTCAGCAGTCTTACACAAGATCTTGACTTTAGACAATTTGAAAAAAAGATGTTGGAGTATTCCTAATCGTTGTTTTTTGTGTTTGATGGAGGAGGAATCGATTGACCATTTGTTTATGCATTGCCCGTTCGCAAGGAGTCTATGGGGATACTTTTTGTCCCAATTCGAGGTTGCTTGGGTATTTCCCGCTTCCTTCCAGGTCCTATTATCTTGTTGGCTCTCAGTGTAGGTGGTACGCCCAAGCAATCTCATTTCGGCCTTCTTTCAAGGTGTGGTCTCGTGGTTGTTGTGGATAGAACAGAATGGGAGGGTGTTCGAGAATTCCTCGTCATCTATTGAGAGAGTTTGATCCTGTTCGCTCAGGTTGTTAAGGATTGGGTTTCCACTAAAGTAGATGTGGTGGACATAGGATTTGATGAGTTTATATCATAGTGGTAGTAGAGTTGGTTTGTTGATTGTTTTGTTTGCTAGTTGGTAGTGTTTGCTTGCTTTGCTGTTTTGTATTTACTTTTCGTGAATTGTCGGTTTCCAATTTATGATATTTCTTTTAACCAATACAAAAAAAAAACTAGATGTCTTAGTTGAAGGAAATTCCCTTCTAAAGACTCGATCCAGATACATTCTTCTTCTTAGTTCTTGTACTTTTAGGTATTATATTTTATATTCTTTATTTCTTAAAAAATTTTGATGTAGAAACTGATATTTTGATCTTTTTTTCATGTACAACTACACCTTGTGAGCTATATAGAATGGGGCGTGAACAATGACTTCTCTAAAAGAGCCACTTACCAAGTTTGTTATTAGCTTCTGCAACTTTGTGCTCCAATGAAGAACCTGTCCCGGTATAACAGAGAAGAACAACATAACAGAATTAAAGAAAAAAGGGAAAAAGAAAAACCAAAGAAGAAAAAAGAATGACGTTCTTAAGTTCTATACAGGAAAGACAGTAAAATGCAGTCTTGATTTCAGTGAGAAAAACTCATCTCTTGGCATTTAGGCAATTTATCAAAAAAATACATAATTTTTTTTTTGCTAGAGGATATCATTTACCTATGTTAATACAGGGCTAGTGGTTAACATTTGGGGATTGGAATTCTCGATATCTCATTTTTTTTCCTAAGTGTTAATATCTTCCTTTTGTGATTTTGTGATAATTTATGAGAAAACAAATGAAGATGTGATATGTGTGGTCCTCTCTTCTTTTCTTGTATGCTTGGGTTTACTGGAGAAATCAAAACAATCAGCAGCTCTAGGACTCCCCATAGAAGGATCTTCTTTGCGAACTTCATTGCAGAAGTTTCAACCTTCAAAAGCTACTCTCAGTCCATCCCATCCCATTCCTTGGTCAACTCGATCAAGGCCTGTCGAGTTAGAGGTTTTCTGTTTTAGTTAATTCTATCACTCACCCATATAAGAAAATAATCAATTGAACATTCATAAAACTCACCGAGTTTTGGGTTGACTCATAATCATCCTCTCATTGAGTCAGACCAAGATTTTTTAGTTCCTAAGCCTCGATTGTGCCTCAAAATTTTCTACCATTGGCTTTAGTAGCACTAAGCTTGAACAAACGAAAGGTATGTAGCAATGTGTTTCGATTCGTTGATATGCTTTTAAATCTTACCCTTGTACTGAACTTTTATTCTTCTTCCAGGGATCCTCAACTCGAGAAGAGCATTGGTGCTGCAACTGCACATGAATTAGAGCCACAGGCATTCCTTATGTTTTTGCTCCATGTATTGCGATATATAACCAAATTTCTAAATTATTTTATAAAATTTCAGAAATTCATATGATGTACTTGTAATACGTTTTAGTTCATATAAGGGCCTTAAAAGTTGTTTTATTACTGAATTTTCCTTTTCATTGGATCTTCTATATAGGTTTGCAGAGATAGTATTAGATTCTCCATGCTTTGAACCCAGAGCTTCTATTTTTGAAGACCCAGATGAATCTAATCCTCTTCAACTGAATTGCATCTGTTCCTGCTAGAAATACACATTGATTTTCTCATTATTCCTAAAGTTATGGTGAAAAGAAATTTATTTCAATGACCCTTTGAATCCCACATGAAGGTCATTTTTTTGTTTTCCTCTTAAGTAACTCTCATTTTAATTCCTTGTAGGAACAAGGTTGCGGCTTGTGCAAAGCACTTTGTGGATGATGGTGGTACGACCAAGGAGATCAATGAGAACAACATAGGGATTGAAAGGTCTGGATTGCTCTGCATCCACTTGCCCGCCTACTACAACTCAATCATTAAGGGTGTCAACCGTCATGGTCTCCTACTCAAGCTGGAATGGGAAAAGATGCATTCCAACCATAATCTAGTCACCAGATTCCTCAAGGACACCCTAAATTTCAGGGTAAGAACACTTAGTAATTTTATGCAAATATGAACTTCTCTGTAGTCATTTAAACTGGAAGCAACCAAAGCTAATTGCTTCATTTTTTGGATAAATCAGGGTTTTGTGATCTTGGATTGGTAGGGTATCGACATGATTACCTCACTGCCCCATTCAAACTACACGTACTCTGTCCTAGCTGGGATTCAAGCTGGCATTGACATGGTGGGTACCTGTCTTTATATACAAACCCTCCTACCTTGGAATAGTTTGAAAAGAGGTGGAATGTTTTGTATGCCCAGATATACCCCATGAAAGGTTGAAGAGGATTATAGTGAAATATTTTTCAAACTCAAGAGGCTTTGTTTTGGGAGCTTTACAGGTAATGGTTCCCTTAAACCCTACCGAGTTCATCGATGATCTGACATACCTAGTAAAGAACAAGTTCATCACTATGAGTCGAATTGATGATGTTGTGAGGAGGATTTTGCGCGTCAAATTCACCATGGGTCTCTTTGAGAACCCTTTGGCTGATCTCAAGCAAGTCGACGAGCTCGAAAGCCAGGTCAATTACTCAATCTATCCATTCTCAAATGCAGATGTCCCCAAATTGCAAATTGGTCTTTTTATTTTTGAGTTCTGACATCCTATATATATATATATATTAATCTTTGGCCTAAAATATGATGCTACATATAGCTCTTTCTATGCTGTGTATAATATTCAAACTGTATTTGAGACCCTGCATTTGTTTTTGTTGATAGGAAAGTAGATCTTGACATTGGTGTATATGAGGCATAGGCAACCCCAGACCGCATGGATATTGTGGCCAAACCTCTTATCTGAAATCATGTAATATGTTTGTGAATATGACCATTTTAATTAATATATTACTCCTTAAATAGGTAGCAGCTCAAATAAGAGTCTAGTTAGATCCTTATTTTCCAAAACTTCAGCTTCCTTTATGGTGTGTGAATATATGTGGTGGTGACTAGGTGATACATTGCAGTAATGGGTTGGTTAGAACTGTTTGAATTATGCAATCTGTGGAAATAGCCAATTACGAGGTTGCTTTTAGGCTCAATGATCCTATACAAAGATTTTATGCATCGGGGTGCATTAATAGGTGAAGCTTCAGTCCTTGGTGGGTTTTTGCCTCATACATTTCATGAAATTTAGTCAGTTGTAAGACTATCTTACCTTGGCCACACACATCCCTCGAAAACGAGGGGTGAGATGGGAGTACTTAAGGAGAAGGACCCTACCCTCGTTAGTTGATGTGGCATAAATGGGCGACACACAAGCTTTGCTTGTTCTCACAACACACAACCCTTAATCTTCACTAAAGCCTTTAACCACACACATCCCTTGAAAAAGAGGGGTGAGGTGCAAAACATACATCTTGCTACCAATATTCTAGTTTATTCAAGGCTATGCATTCCATCAAAATGTGTGTTATTAAATCCTTCTTTCACTATTTCAAAAACCTTTCTTCCCTAAGTATATCTCTTTATTGGCCTTTCATCCTAGAATTAGACGCTATCAACTTGCACCCAGTTTTTATTCTTACTAGTATTGTATTTGGTATTTTTGCATGTCCAAATTATTTGGTAGAGTTACTCTCCATTGCGTTCAGTTTTATATGTGAATGACCTCGTGTATCTGACAAAAAAGAAAAACTCCGGACTCTGCTTGTTATTTGTCACCACTTAATTTTGTATTGGTCATCTATCAAATCAACATCCACTTCTTTGAGAGGGGTTACAACAGTATGAGTATTATTGGCATGAGACAATTTTCAATTATTTCTATTAAGCTAGGTTCCAAAGCCATGTTGAAATTTTGAGATAAGTCGAGATTATTTTATCATCTCTCTACATTTATAAAGAGGTTATTTTCTTCACTAGTGGAAAGCAAAGAGACTACAAAGAGGCTATGATGAATGTGCATTGATCTTGTTTATGCATTTTGATTGTGTTGATAGAATATTTGTTATTAGTTGATATAATGTTATATGCAATAGTTATTAATTTAGACTGACAATTAAAACTATATGGACATTACGATGCAAAATAAACAACTTAAAAAACGGACAATTAATTCCATGTTTTACCTTTCTTTCGGCTTCACTTGCGGTAAGTCTCACCATTTTGATTGGGTACTCAAAATTTTCATTGAAATTTTATTCTTTCTAACCTGAATTTCTATGGCTTAAATAATCTTACATAATAAGAATATTCAGTACTCTAAATACAAACACTGGATAAATAATTACAATATTATACCTCAATAAAAGTAAGGGGAGTGTTAGCCGTAGACACCAACTCTTTTTAGCAGAAGTATAAATACTTTGTGATTGGGACCACAACCTAGGTGTTTGTTGAACTAGTAAGAGTGGGACGTCCACGACCCTAGGAGTTTACATGCAGTTAATTCCTAAAAGTAATATTTGTTTTTAAATAATATTGTACTATAGAAATATTGCTCCCTTTAGTTTTATTGAGCTATATTATTTTTATTATTTCTCTAGTGGTATTATTTAGCTTAGCGAGTTAATCAATGGTGACTAGATGTCTTTTTTTAAGGAAATTCCTTTCTAAAGACTCGATCCAAATACAATCATCTTCTTAGCTCTGGTACTTAGGTATTATATTTTATATTCTTTATTTCTTCAAAAATTTTGATGTAGAACTGATATTTTGATCTTTTTTTTCATGTACAACTATACCTTGTGAGCTATGTAGAATGGGACGTGAACGGCGACTTCTGCAAAATGGCAACTTACCCTAGGCCTCACATTGCTCTCGGCTGCCCTTCTGCTTCTGCCTGTGTTGTTGTCGATGAATGCCCTTGGTTCTCGGCTTCATTAACGATAAGTTTTATCATTTTGTTTAATTCCTTATCTTGTTTTGTTAATAATATGATTTTTTCATATTTTTAAATTAGAGTGTTTTGCTAAAGAAATTAATTAGACCATTAAAACTATATAGAAACTACGATGCAGAATCAACAACTTTTAAAACGAACAATTAATTCAATGTTTCCCCTTACTTTCGGCTTCACTTGCGGTAAGTCTCACCATTTTGACTAGGTACTCAAAATTTTCATTGAAATTTTATCCTTGCTACTCTGATTTTTTTATGGCTTAAATAATCATACATAATAAGAATATTCGGTGCGTTAAATACTAACACTTAGTACAAATACTTTGTGGTGGACCCACAACCTTAGTGTTTATCGAATTGGTAAAAGTGCAACGTTCACGACCCTATAAGTCTACATGGAGCTAATTCCTAAAAGTAATATTTTTTTTATGATAATACTATACTAATGAAATATTGCTCCCTTTAATTTTATTGAGATATATTATTTTTATTATTTATCTAGTGATAGTATTCAGCTTAGTGAGTTAATCAATGGTGACTAGATGTCTTGCTTGAGGGAAATTCCCTTATAAAAACTCGATACAAGTACAATCCTCTTCTTAGTTGTTGTACTTTTATGTATTATATTTTATATTCTTTATTTCTTCAAAAAATTTGATGTAGAAATTGATATTTTGATCTTTTTTTTAATGTACAACTACACATTGTGAGATATATGGAATGGGGCGTGAACGACGATTCTACATGAGGGTCACTTACCGTAGGCCTCACTTTATTCTCGGCTGCCCTTCTACTTTTGCTCGTGTTCCTGTCGATGTCCTTTTGCTATCAGCTTCATTAACGGTAAGTTTTATGAATTCGTTTAATTTTTTTCTTATCTTGTTTTTTTAGTACAATGATTTTTTTAATTTCTATATTAGATTTCTTCAGTAAAGTAGTTAATTACACCATTAAAACTGTATGAAAACAACGATGATGAATCAAATACTTATAAAACGGACAATTAATTTGATGTTTCACCTTGGTTTCGGCTTCACTAGCATTAAGTCTCACCATTTTGATTGGGTACTCAAATTTTTCGTTGAAATTTTATTCTGGCTAATCTGAGTTTTTATGACTTAAATAATCTTACATAATAAGAATATGTGGTGGGCTAAATACTAATACTTGATAAGTAATTATAATATTATTCCTCAATAAAACTAATGGGAGTGCTAGGCATAGACACCCACTCTTTTTAGCACAAACACAAATATTTTATGGTGGGGCCTACAACCTTGGTATTTGTCGAACATGTAAAAGTGAGACGTCTACGACCGTGTGAGTCTACATGCAGCTAATTCCTAAAAGTAATATTTTTTTTTATAATAATACTATACTAATGAAACACTGCTCACTTTAATTTTATTGAGGTATATTATTTTTATTATTTATCTAGTGGTAGTATTTAGCTTAGCGAGTTTATCAATGTGATTAGATGCCTTGCTTAATGGAAATTCCCTTCTAAAAACTCGAACCAAATACAATCCTCTTCTTAGTTCATGTACTTTTATGTATTATATTTTATATTCTTTATTTCTTCAAAAATTTTGATGTAGAAACTGATGTTTTGATTTTTTTTTTTTTTTTTTAATGTACAACTACACGTTGTGAGATATATAGAATCAACAACTAAGATGCAAAATCAACAACTTCTAAAACAGACAATTAATTTCATATTTCAGCTTGCTTTTGGCTTCACTTGCGTTAAGTCACACCAATTTGATTGTATACTCAAATTTTTCATTGAAATTTTATTCTTGCTAATCTGATTTTTTATAGTTTAAATAATCTTACAAAATAAGAATATTCAAGGCGCTCAATATTAACACTAGATAAATAATTAAAATAATATACCTTAATAAAACTAAGAGGATTACTAGCTATAAACGCCCACTCTTTTTAGCACAAACGCGAATACTTTGTAGTGTGGCCCACAACCCAGGTGTTTGTCGACCTGGTGATAGTGGGACGTCCACGACCCAGTGAGTCTACAGGCAACTATTTCCTAACAGTAATATTTTTTTTCTATAATAGTATTATACTATAGAAATATTGCTCCTTTTATTTTTATTGAGGTATATTATTTTTATTATTTTCTATTGGTAGTATTTAGTTTAGCGAGTTAATCAATGGTGACTAGTGTTAATATATGAAAACGTATAGTGGCGGGTTGGTTTGAGTTTGCTTATTTTGCTATTTTGTATTCACTTTTCATGAATTGTCTGCCTCTAATTTATGATATTTCTTTTTACCAATAAAAAAAGAACTAGATGTCTTACTTTTAACGAAATTCCCTTCTAAAGACTCGATCCAGATACATTCTTCTTCTTAGTTCTTGTACTTTTAGGTATTATATTTTATATTCTTTATTTCTTCAAAATTTTTGATGTAGAAACTGATATTTTGATCTTTTTTTCACGTACAACTACACCTTGTGAGCTATATGGAATAGCGTGTGAACGACGACTTCTGTAAAAGAGCCACTTACCATAGGCCTTACATTGCTCTCGGCTACCCTTCTGCTTTTGCCTGTGTTGCTGTCGATGAATGCCCTTTGCTCTCGGCTTCATTAACGGTAAGTTCAATCATTTTGTTTAATTTTTTATCTTGTTTTGTTAATAATATGATTTTTTTCTGATTTCTAAACTAGATTTCTTCGCTAAAGTAGATAATTACACCCATAAAACTATATGAAAACTATGATTCAGAATCAATAACTTTTAAAACGGACAATTAATTTCATGTTTCACCTTGCTTTCGGTTTCACTTGCGTTAAGTTTCATCATTTTGTTTGGGTACTCAAATTTTTCATTGAAATTTTATTCTTGGCAATCTGATTTTTTTATAACTTAAAGGTACGAATACTTTGTAGTGTGGCCCGCAACCTATGTGTTTGTCGACCTAGTGAGAGTGGCACGTTCACGCGACCCTGCAAGTCTACAGGTATCTAATTCCTTAAAGTAATATTTTTTTCTATAATAATATTATACTATAAAAATATTACTCCTTTTAGTTTTATTGAGACATATCATTTTTATCATTTTTCTAATGGTAGTATTTAGCCTAGCGAGTTAATCAATGATGACTAGATGTCTTACTTAAAGGAAATTCTCTTCTAAAGACTCGATCCAAATACAATCTTCTTCTTAGTTTTTGTAATTTTAGGTATTATATTTTATATTCTTTATTTCTTCAAAAATTTTAATGTAGAAACCGATATTTTGATTTTTTTTTTCAAATGTACAACTACACCTTGTCAGCTATATGAAATGGTGGAATGAGACGTGAACGACGACTTTTGCAAAAGGGCCACTTACCTGAGGCCTCACATTGCTCTCGGCTATCATTCTGCTTTTACTTGTGTTGCTGTCGATGAATGCCCTTTGCTCTCAGCTTCATTAACAATAAGTTTTATCATTTTGTTTAATTTTTTTATCTTTTTTTGTTAATAATATGATTTTTTTTCTGATTTCTAAAGTAGATATATTCGCTAAAGTAGTTAATTACACCATTAAAACTACATGGAAATTACGACGCAGAATCAACAACTTCTAAAATGGACAATTAATTATATGTTTCACCTTGCTTAGGGCTTCACTTACGGTAAGTCTCACCATTTTGATTGGGTACTCAAATTTTTAATTGAAATTTTATTATGTGTTTTCAGGGTTCAGTTTTGATGGTTGATATTTTTTACTTTTCCTATCTATCATGAATGGGTGTTAGAGAATAAAGTTAAATAAATGTCTTTATTGAATGCTGATATGAGCAGGCCGTGGACGTGCCACTCTTACCAGTTTGACAAACATCTAGGTTGTGGGCCCCACCACAAAATATTTGTGCTTGTGCCAAAAAGAAGGGTGCCTATGGCTAGCACTCTCTTTAGTTTTATTGAGATATAGTATTTTTATTGTTTATCTAATTTTAATATTTAGCTTAGCGAGTTAATCAATGGTGACTATGTCCCGTTTGAGGGAAATTCCCTTCTAGTGACTCGATCCAAATACAATCCTCCTCTTAGTTTTTGTACTTTTAGGTATTATATTTTTATATTCTTTATTTCTTCGAAAATTCGGATGTCGAAACTGATTTTTTGAAATTTTTCTTCAAGTACAACTACACTATGTGAGCTTTATGGAACGGGGCGTGAACGACGACTTCTGCAAAAGGGCCACTTACCTTAAGCCTCACCTTGATCTCGATTGTACTTCCGCTTTTGCATGTGTTACTGTCGATGAATGCCCTTTGCTCTCGGCTTCATTAATGATTAGTTTTGTCATTTTATTTAATTTGTTATCTTGTTTTGTTAATAATATGATTTTTTTTCTAAAGTATATTTCTTCGCTAAAGTAGTTAATTACACCATTAAAACTATATGGAAACTCCAATTACATAATCAAAAACTTCTAAAAGTGACAATTAATTTCATGTTTCACCTGGCTTTCAGGTTCACCCGTGATAAGTCTCACCATTTTGATTGGGTACCTCGATTTTTCATTGAAATTTTATTCTTGCTAATTTGATTTTTTATGAATTAAATAATCTTACATAATAAGAATATTCATTGCTATTTTATGTAAGTTAATCTTATCGTTATAGAGTTGATAATCTAATATTTTTATAGTTTAGTATTATTGTAAAAAAAATACTTTTAGGATCTAGGTACATGTAGACTCGTAGGGTCATGGACGTCCCACTCTTACCAGTTCGACAAACACCTAGGTATCCCCCGGCAAAGTATTTGTGCTTGTGCTAAAAAGAGGGGGCGTCTATGGCTAGCACTCTCCTTAGTTTTATTTATGTATATTATTTTTATTATTTATCTAGTGTTAGTATTTAACTTAGTAAGTTAATCAATGGTGACTAGATGTCTCACTTGAGGGAAATTCCCTTCTAGTGACTCGATCCAAATACAATCCTCCTCTTCTTAGTTCTTGTACTTTTAGGTATTACATTTTCATATTGTCTATTTCTTCAAAAATTTGATGTAGAAACTGATTTTTTGATCTTTTTTTCATGTACAACTACACCATGTGAGCTATATGAAATAGGGCGTGAACGACGACTTCTGCAATAGGGCCACTTACCCTAGGCCTCACCTTGCTCTCGGTTGCCCTTCTGCCTTCGCCTGTGTTTGTGTCAATGGATACCCTTTGCTCTTGGTTTTATTAATGTTAAGTTTTATCATTTTGTTTAATTTCTTATTTTGTTTTATTAATAATATGATTTTTTTTTTCTAAAGTTGATTTCCTCGCTAAAGTAGTTAATTACACTATTAAAATTATATGAAAACTACAATACAGAATCAACAACTTCTAAAAAGGACAATTAATTCCATGTTTCACCTTGCATTCGGCTTCACTTGTGGTAAGTCTCACCATTTTGATTGGATACTCAGATTTTTTATTGAAATTTTATTCTTCCTAATCTGAATTTTAATGACTTAAATAATCTTACATAGTAAGAACACTCAGTGCTACTTATTTAAGTTAATCTTATCGTTATAGAGTTGATAATCTAATATTTTTATAATTTACAATTATTACAGAAACAAGTATTACTTTTAGGATTTAGTTGCATGTAGACTCATAGGCCATAGACGTCCCACTTTTACCTGTTCGACAAAAACCTAGGTTGTGAGCCCCATCGCAAAGTATTTGTGCTAAAAAGAAGGGGCATTTATGGTTACAACTCCCCTTAGTTTTATTGAGGTATTTTATTTATTTAGTATTAGTATTTAGCTTAGCGAGTTAATCAATAGTGTGACTAGATCTCTTGCTTGAGGGAAATTCCCTTCGAGCAACTCGATCAAATACAATCCACTTCTTAATTCTTGTACTTATAGGTATTATATATTTTTATATTCTTTATTTCTATAAAAATTTTGCTGTAGAAACTGATTTTTTGATATTTTTTTACTGTACAATTACACCTTGTGAACTATATGGAATAGGGCGCGAACGACGACTTCTGCAAAAGGGCCACTTGCCTTAGGCCTCACCTTGCTCTCGGCTGCCTTTCTGCTTTTGCATGTGTTGTTGTCGATGGGCGCCCTTTGCTCTCGGCTTCATTAACGGTAAATTTAATCATTTTGTTTAATTTTTTATCTTGTTTTGTTAATAATATGAATTTTTTCTGATTTCTAAAGTATTTTTCTTCGCTAAAGTAGTAAATTACACCAGTAAAACTATATGGAAACTATGTTGCAGAGTCAAACAATTTCTAAAATTGACAATGAATTCCATGTTTCACCGAGCTTTCGGCTTCACTCACTGTCAGTCTCACCATTTTTATTGGGTACTCAAATTTTTCTTTGAAATTTTATTCTGTCTCATCTGATTTTTTATGACTTAAATAACCGTACATAATTAGAATATTCAGTGCTAGTTTATGGAAGTTAATCTTATCGTCATAGAGTTGATAATCTATTATTTTTATTGTTTAGTATTATTATAGAAAGAAATATTACTTTTAGGATTTAGCTGCATATAGACTCGCAGGGCCGTGGACATTTTATTCTTACCTGTTCGACAAACACCTAGGTAGTGGGCCCCACCGCAAAATATTTGTACTTGTGCTAAAAAGAGTGAGCTATCTATGGATAGCATTCCCTTTAGTTTTATTAACATATATTATTTTTATTATTTATCAAGTGTTAGTATTTAGTTTTGCAAGTTAATCAAAGGTGACTAGATGTCTTGATTGAGGGTAATTGCCTTATAGTGACTTGATCTAAATACACCCTGTGAGCTATATGGAACGGGGCGTGAACGACGACTACTCCAGAAAGGCCACTTACTCTAGGCCTCAGCGTGCTCTCAGCTACCCTTCCGGTTTTCCCTATGTCGCTCTCGATAGATACCCTTTGCTCTTGGATTTATTAACAGGAAATTTTATAATTTTATAATTTTTTTTTCTTGTTTTGTTAATAATATGATTTTTTTCTGAATTCTAAAGTATATTTGTTCGCTAAAGTAGTTAATTACACCATTAAAACTATATGGAAACCCCGATGCAGAAGCAACAACATCTAAACAGGATAATTAATTACATGGTTTATCTTGCTTTCAGCTTCACTCGCTGTAAGTCTCACCATTTGGATTGGGTACTTAGATTTTTCATTAAAATTTTATTCTTGCTAATCTGATTTTTTATGACTTAAATAATCTTACATAATAAGAATATCTAGTGCTACTTTATGCAAGATAATCTTATCGTTATAGAGTTGATAATCTAATATTTTTATAGTTTAGTATTATTATAAAAATAAATATTACTTCTACGATTTAGCTGCATGTAAACTCGCAAGGCCGTCGACGTCCTACTCTTACCAATTCGACAAACACCTAGGTTGTGGGCCCCACTGCAAAGTATTTGTGCATGTGCTAAAAAGAGAAAGCGCCTACGGTTTGCACTCCTCTTAGTTTTATGAGGTATACTGTTTTTATTATTTATCTACTGTTAGTATTTAACTTAGCGAGTTAATCAATGGTGACTTGATGTCTTGCTTGAGAGAAATTTCCTTCTAGTGATTCGATCCAAATACAATCATCTTCTTAGTTTTTGTATTTTTAGGTATTATATTTTTGTATTCTTTATTTCTTTAAAATTTTTGATGTAGAAATTGATTTTTTGATCTTTTTTCATGTACAACTACACCTTCTGAGTTATATGGAATGGGGCGTGAACGACGACTTTTGCTAAAGTTACCGTAGGCCTCACCTTGCTTTCGGCTGCCCTTCTACTTTTGCTTGTGTTGTTGTCGATGAATTCCCTTTGCTATTGGCTTAATTAACGGTTAGTTTTATCATTTTGTTTAATTTCTTATCTTGTTTTATTAATAATATGATTTTTTTAATTTCTATTGCAAATTTCTTTGCTAAAGTAGTTAATTACAGTATTAATACTATATGGAAACTATGACGCAAAATCAACAACTTCTAAAAATGACCATTAATTTCATATTTCACCTTGCTTTCTACATCACTAGCGGTAAGTCTCACCATTTTGATTGGGTACTCAGATTTTTCATTGAAATTTTATTCTTGTGAATCTGATTTTTTACGACTTAAACAATCTTACATAATAAGAATATTCAGTGCTACTTTATGTAAGTTAATCTTATCGTTATAGAGTTGATAATATTTTTATAGTTTAGGATTATTATAGAAAAAAATACAACTTTTAGGATTTAGCTGCATGTAGACTCACAGGGTTGTGGACCTCCCACTCTTACGAGTTTCAACAAACACCTAGGTTATGGGCCACACCACAAAGTATTTGTGCTTGTGCAAAAAAGAGGGGGCGTCTATAGTGATTAGATGTCTTGCTTGAGGGAAATTCCTTTCTAATGACGTGATCCAAATACAATCCTCTTCTTAGTTGTACTTTTAGGTATCATATTTTTATATTCTTTATTTCTTCAAAATTTTGGATATAGAAACTGAATTTTTTATTTTTTTTTCTTGTACACCATGTGAGCTTTATGGAACGGGACGTGAAAGACGACTTCTGCAAATGGGCCACTTACCCTAGGCATCACCTTGCTCTCGGCTACCCTTCTACTTTTGCCTGTGTGCTATCGATGAATGCCCTTTGCTCTCGGCTTCATTAACGGTAACTTTTATCATTTTGTTTAATTCTTTTCTGATCTCAAAGACTTTCGTCTGATAAGTTTGGTGGGGAGCGTTTATAAACTATTGGCCAAAATATTAACTTCCAAACTCAATTTAGTTATGTCTTTCATCGTTTCCCTCCTTCGGGCATATTTATGAGCAGAAGATAGATCCTTAAAAAAAATTTGATAGCTAATGAATGTGTGGATGAAAGAAAGAAATTAGGATCCCTAGGTGTTGTTTGTAAAATTCATACAAAGAAAGGTTGTGACAATGTAAATTAGGACTTCCTTGACTACATTATGCGTAGAATGTGCTTCAAAATCAAGTGGAGATATTGGATGAGAATTTTCTATTCTTCAATTTCCTCCTTTCTAGTTAATGGAAGCCCAACTGGTTGTTTTATGTGAAGAAATTGGACATGGGTGTGCGTCATCTCTTGTGACATGCTAGCCATCTCTTGGCAAACTCTAGTTCACTTTTCCTAGACGAGGATTGCCTTCTTTATTCTTCTATGTTCACCTTCTTGTGATCCACTTCGTATACTTTTGTTCTTTTTGTTTGTATATATAATGATTATGATAGGCTAGAATTACAAGACAAGTTTTGTGCTGCCCAACCTTCTCGAGCCTTTTTTAGTGACGCACAACTTGGCAAATAAATGTGTGAGGTGTTTTCATATATGGTGCACACATTCCTATGCTAGAGTGATCGCAAAGGCAGTTGAGGCTCACATTCACTTTCCATTGTTGTGGAGTCTCTAGGGCCTGTTCTCTCTATTGATAGTGGTTCCCACCTGAGTAGGTGCTTGGAACCCTATGTTAGACTCACCATGAATCTAATGGCACTTACATGCAAAGGACTATTATAAGAAAGAGACCCCTGTTCTTTTAAGACACCATATAATCCAATTCTAGGAAATAGAGACAGCCCACACCAGAGCTAAAACGGAGCTCATTCAGCAGTCCAGTATGAGCCCATGACTTAGCTCGCCCAACAAGGGATGAGAATCTGATCTCCAATCAAACCCTCTTGTTTCCCTTCTTTTCTCTTGTTTTCTATGGTCTGATAAAGGCTTATGGCATGTAGAATGTTAGATTAGAGAGATCCTTGATCTTGTGCTATTGGATATAGCTGGACATATTGTTGTGATCACTTGTTAAGTCTTGCGTGATCATTCGAGGATCAATCAATCTTAACTTCAATTTCTAATCTGAAATCTAGAATTGGGTTCAATGTCATTAACAGCTTATGACCCATTTGACAGAGATCAGTACAGAACTTTTTGTAGACAACACAAGAACCTTGCGGTTTGTGTAAATAAGACTCTGACCTCTTAGCTTGGAATATGGATCGTCGCGGACAGCATGAAGAAACAATAGGGATAGGAACAAACTCTAGGCTTCTTGCGGAAACTAAAAGTATAAGACATCGTGCACATTATGTAAGGGTAGGTGTTGCAAATATCAAGGTGTTCTCTGTAATACTGATGTGGGATATGAATAATTTATGGGTAAGTAGGCGCCATATCAAAGTGTTTGTGCAGCTTATGTAAGTACGGTCTTTGCACAAATCTCATTCTTTGCGATGATAGTTTTAATGGACATGACTTGTGATAATAATAATTGAAGACATATTGAAATTATCTCATGATATGGATTGAGTGCGGGTAATAGTCGTCTGTTACTCCTTTGGGAGAGGAAGTAGGGGCTATTTTTTTATGAGGTGCCTCGCCCCTAGTTAGCAGGCCTTTGTCTATGGTTTCTTTGTATATCCTTTTCATGTTGTTTTTGTTCTATTTGTTTTTGCTTTCCTTGGTTCACTTATTATGAACTTCTTGTATATTGGCTTTCTTTTTATATATTGATAGCTTGATTACCGATCAAAAAAAAAAAAAAAAATTCTCTCATAGTTCCTGTTTGGGTTCCCACCTTCAACTTTTTCCTATGTAGACATCTGTGGGACGTATGGTTAAACAGAAATTCTGTGCTTGTATGGCATTTTATGCTCGAATTAACTTTTTCTCTCTCTCATTATTTTTGTGTATAATGCATTTGGTTGCTTTTGCCTGTTCCTCTTTTACCATGGCTTTTGTTCTTGGCACTTTCTGGATTTGTTCCCCCTCTATAGAATCCCCTCGCTTCTACATCTCCATTATCGCAGAAGAGAGTGATGGCTTGGATTACTCAAGTTCTAGTGCCAGAAGCTTTCCTGGCCTTTTGAATCCTATTCTCTCCAAAAACCTTCAGATCTAAATTAGACAGTAGATATTCGTCGAAGCTCCCTGTCCCTCTGAAACTCGCTCATCTCTTGAATTTCTCCACCTCTTGGGGTGTCGCTCTTTGGGTAACATTCATTGGCGGTAATATCATGCTCAAGTAAGTATTCATCCTCTCAAAGATTCCATCATTTTCTTTTCCCCTTTTAATTTAAATTTTTAAAAAATCAGGAATTTTATGAGGCATGAGTTCGGGAATTTGTAAAGCAAAATGTTTCCCGCCTTTTTCTCGATGGTATGCGTCTGTTGTGCAACATCGGTGGCCTCGTTCGGTTATTTCCAATTATAGAAATCGGAATCCGCTGTAGAGAGGTATCAACTTGGGTTTTTGCTCGCTGCATTTGCTTTCATTCTCACCAATATGTTCGTCTTCACGCCCAAGACAATTGAGGCAAATCCCATGCTTTTAGGACATTAGATGATTTGAATTAAAATAGTTGTCATGTTTTGTTTAGTTGTTCAAACATTTTGGTGTATTCAGGAAAAAAATGATTTATATAGATTCTCTGTTGCAATTTGTACATAAATAATAAAATACTAACAATTATACGGTGTAAAAATTAAAGTAGTATGGAATTTGATGCCAACAAGAGGGGCTAGGAGTTTTTGAATTTGTGGAGAGACCACCTGGGAAGAAAATCTCAGAGAGATTGTGCTTGAGTTTGTGAAGTTTCGTTTCCTTGGGTAGTTAATAGACTTCGTGTATTCCCAAAGAGATATTGAGAGTGGTTTCACGGTCTGGAACATCTGACATTGCTTTTACTTTGTTAGAGCTTATGCACATGTCTGTAAAACCAGCAAGTATTGAAGAGACTACACAAAATTGCTCATATTTATAAAGAGAAACAGTGGTGTAATTTATTGAGTAATTACTGTTGTCAAATTTCTCATGATTTTATTTTCTCGACATGTTTTCCACGATTATTACTCAAGGTTATCAAAGGGATATAAATGAAAGGTAACACTGAGAAAAGAATAATGTCCTAGCATGATAAATTAATTCCTAGAAGGATTGAGAGTACAGAACTAGCTTATTATTGTGGCTGAATATGTAAAAGACATGGATCATGTGCTTCATTAGATGTGCCGCTGAGAATGTTGACCTATCCCAGCACTCTGAAAAAGTTAGGTAGGATCTTGAGATCAAGAGGAGTATAGAGAGCTTTAGGAGGCTCATTGAGTTCTTGAAAACCATACGTGCTACCAAGTTTACCAATACACTTCTTGGATGAGGATTGGTCATCTCAATCAGAAAGCTTTCTCTTTATTTATGTTTGACTGTTGTCTCCGAGGAACCATTGATAAGTTATTATCAAGTAGCATATTAGGTTGTATGAGAAAGTTTTCACTAGATATGTGAAATATGTTGATTTAAAATATAACTAATTGATTTCCATGCATTTCCCTCAGACTAATCTTGTTGGTGAACTAGAAATCGCTTCTTTGATCCAACGCATAAAGGTTAGGAATTCAGCTTCTTTCTTATTTTGAATGTGATATTTACTCTCTGGATTTTTAATATTTACATTTTGATTCGCTCTATTAAACTATGTTGTGGTGATGTCACTGGTACGAATATTAATCGAATGAAGGTGTCTTGGCTATTTTTATCATTTTAGGAAGGAGGGAATATAGCTTTCTTTCGAGGGAATTTTCCTTTGTCTAGAATTCAGGCACCATACCTCGCCAGAAGCAAGGAAAGGAAACTGAGAATCTCATATCCTTTGATCTGTATCAGGGGCCAGACATTCCTGACGTGTTATCTATAACATGAGGAAATATAGCATGCCGTAATGATTGTTAGGGCTATCCTCTCAAACGTTATAATTGCAATCATCCAATTGATGGGCCATAACAAAAGAGTCACACCAATTGGGAAATCCTAACCATTCTGTTGATGAACCTTTTTGTGGATTATAACACATTTTTATTGACCATCCAAGTGAAAGTGAGTAATGGATCCTAACTATTCTACTGTTTTAGACAGAGACCATAAGGCAGGAGATAGATGGAACCCCTACATTTCCACCCTCTAGCTAGAAGTCAAACCTGAATACCTGTATTGATGTTATATTTGATGTTTATATGTATGAAATAGTAGGGGAAGATTCCTGGCATCTTAGAATGTTATTGATAATGACATATACACAAGATTCAGGTAAGGGGGCAATCTCGTAAAATACGACAATGGCTTCTGCAGCTGACGATTTGAACAGTAGCAGCAGCAACGGGTGATACCAATGAGGTCCCTTTTAATAATAAGGTAGAGAGTGGAAGCATCACTTTTGATTTAGACTCTTTTACTGTAGAAACCCGAATTTATTGTTCTTAATGTTTGTGAACTTTATTAAATGCTGAGAAAACATGTGTTTAATTGTTTAATGTATTTAAGCCTATAAATTTAATGCGAAATGCAGTGATTTTCAAACTCAAATAAAACGCTAAATTCAAGTCGTTTTTGAGGTTTAATTGCATGAAAGAAAGAAAATCAAAAAGTAACAAAAGAGTTTTAAAAAATATATATATATCGCCGGCGATCGATCGTCGCCGCCGTTCGGCGGTGGAATTGTGCGATCTCTCTTTTGTGGAGTCCTTAGGGCTCCCAACACTATATATACCCCTTTTAGTCGTGGGTTAAGGGTTTTGAATGGTCCCTAAAGCTTTTTAGACCTAAAAGAGAGTGAGATAAGAGATTTTTGAGAGATCCAAGAGGGGAGATTAAAGGCTTTTCAAGGAGAAATGACGAAAAAGTGTAGATCAACCCCATTCGTAAGCGCGTGATCGTAGGGAAACGATCGTGAGAGATAAATTTGACTTCCTTCCTATCAATAGAGGGATTTTTGATATAAATATGATAAAGTAATAGATCTAAAGCAAGAACAACAATAATAAATATGTTTTTAATGTTTCAATCTATTATGAGAAATAAATATGATGATTTTATGATGTTTATACCCGGATTCTCCCATGGAAAAATATATATGATGAATTTGTGATGTTTTAAATCATGATTTTCCCTTGAAAAATCTATATATGATGTAAGAGAGTTTTAGATCTTGATTATTTTAAGGACAGTATATACGATGAATAGAAAATGTTCTAGATGGTGATTTCCTTATGAAAAGTATTATTTGTGAGAGATGTTCTTCATGATTTTAATTTTATATCAACAAGGGGAAATGGGTTGATTTTGTAGTGTATGGATGATAAAAATGGAAGAAGGGGATGATGTTCATAATTGATGAAACAATTATAAGTTTGCTCGAGATTATAACGTGTTGTAAAATTAGAGTCCTGTGAGATTTATTTGATTATAATTGTGTATTGAAAATTTAGACACGATAAATAAAAGTGTCCCTTATTTTATTTGATAAATCTATGTTTTATAGTGGTCATTTATGAGAACCCCTACATGTGTAAATGCATGCATGATTTACAAGCATTTTTAATTCACTCACACGGATTCACGAAATCTAAACATGAACAAGCATAAGAATAAACAAGATGACAAGTATTATGCAAGTACACAAGGACACAAGCATTATGCATGATTGAGTTTTGCACTGACCGAGTACCCACATGCCTATGATCAAGGCAAGACCAGCCGTATACACCGGCAAATGTGTAGACAAGCCGTATACACCGGATAATGTGTAGACAAGCCGTATGCATCGGATAATGTGTATATTGTGTGGTACCTCGGAAAGTAGGGTATATGTTAGTCTCTACCCGATATATGAGAGAGTTATATTAAGTTATTGCATTTGCATGTTGTTGGATAAATTCACGAACAAGAAAATAAATAAGATAAACAAGAGAAATAAGCATAAGTGATCATGTGTAAGAATCGAAATTGAATTATGCTTCCGCACTCTGAATTGTTACATGTTTACATGATATGTGAATCTTAAACCATGTTTGTATTAAATCTCGTTATATTGTTAGATAGGATTTTATATATACGCTGGGTAACTTGTTAATCAGCCGATGACTGTTGTTGTCCGTAGGTTATAGTTTTGATACCGGTGCTCCAGGACATTATGAAGAGAAAGAGTACGAGGAGGAGCAGAAAGAGCCAGCAGGTGATTACCCTGATGGAGAATTGAATTTGGATTGCCGGCCATACTCCGGACATTAGATCACTAGTATTTTGGATTTTGAATTTTAGACTTTGTAGTAGACAAATTTTGGATTCTTAGTTAGTTTGAATTTATGATTGGGGATTCATAGAGGATGATTTTAAATTGATTATGATGTCGTAATATTTATTTCAGATATTGGACTTGATTAGCATTTAATTGAAGAGAAAAATTTATAGGTCCATGTTTTTAGAATTGCCTTAAATGTTTTATGACAGGAAGTTATGGAATTAATGTTTTAAGTCACGTGCCAAAGTCTCACATTAAGTTAGGTGGGATTTTGGGGTGCGACATCTACATTCGCAATAAGCAGCAGAGAGAAGAGTCCACTAAAGGTAGACTTTAAACCACCTCCTGAGACTCTAAACATGTCCAGACTTGAAGATGGGACTTCGGACAGTCTAACAGCTTTAAGCAGAAGCTTTTGTATACAACATGGTCATAGAGTACAGTGGGTCCTCTATCAGGGACAATACCATATTCTGGTAGCATCTCTCTCTGATCTGATAGCAGCACAACCAACACCAGATCCTTTGCTTTCCCATGTAGGTTACCTTTGTACCTTTTGTTCTCTCTCTTTCTTTGTCTATTAAAAGGGATAAATCACAATTTCACTTAGTTTTTGGCATCTGCAGACTAGCCTTGGAATGGAATGTTAGTCCAGTAAAAATGACGAGAGCCAACAAGAGATATTTTCAGAAGAGCATCGGGGTTGGAGGCAGGGCCATTTCTATAACTCATATTTTGTACCTTATCAGAATCAGCAATCCACCGTCTATGCAAATAAAATAAGAGGAATAGGACATAAATAAAAAATCGGGCCCAACGGGCGGAGGAAAAGGCCACCCGTCGGAAAGGCAAGACCAAAGAAAATGGTACATATGTATAAACATGAATTAAAGCCTTTATTTTCCTATGCCAAATGGTTGGTTTAGTTGTGTAGTTGGTTTAATTTGTCAGGTTATTAGGGTTTGAGAGAGAGAGGAAGAAGAAGAAGGATGTAAGCACCCAATTTTTACACTCCTGCCTTAACCATGGTTAAAACTTTAACCATGGTCATCCCTAACCCTAAACCCTAGTCAACCCTAGGTACTATCCTAAACCCTAATCAAACCTAGGTAAAACCCCAAACCCTAGACTAACCCTAGTTAAAACCCTAGAAAATCTTAGGACAAAGCCCTAAGGGCCCAAGGCCCAAAAACCCCCAAAACCCATCCTAGAAACTCTGTGGGTCCAAACAGGGGCCCACCATACCTTGGAGAACGTAAGGGTGGGGCCCACATGCCAAATTTCAAAAAATTTTAGAATGGCAGTAACTTTCCATTTTAGCAATTGCAACAGTGCTTTCGGCCGAAGTGCATGAGGGCTGGGCCCAAATTGGAAAAAACCGCTATGGCGGTAATTGGATTAAGCCATTGTCCATTTTGCTCATATTGAGAATGGCAGTAATCCAATTACCGCCATTATCTTTTTTCTGTAAATGCGTATGCTGCACCTTCTCTAGACCACATGGCTCCTCTCCAGTTGGTTCCCCATGCTACCAGTAATCCCCTAAACACCCCTAAGGTCCTCCCTTCTCTCTTATAAATCCCCCACCACCTCCATGGGTTCAAGCACTCAAAAAACCATAGGGAAACCTTTGCCCCACTTCGGCTAGCCTCATTCCAGCCTTACCAAAACTTCACCCTCTACTTGAGACCACCCCTGCTCTGTCCCAGACCCTTGCACCACCCTTGTGCACCACTGCACTCCAAAACCCTATACCGAAGCTCTGTCCCAACTCGTCTAGCTTCAGTCCAGTGCAACCAAGCCTTGGCCTTACACCCAAGATACACCCCTAGACCTCTAGAAAGCCCCTTAGACCCTGTCCAAAATCACCACTCTCCACTGCAGCAGCCACGGTAGCACCATCAAGAGCAACAGGGTAACAATGCCCCCCATCTTTTACTTCCTGTTTACAAGCTCTGTATGGACCCCTAGTCCTCTTCCAGTGATCCATTACCTTCTGCATTCCATACTTTTTTTAATAGCAAACCAAGGATAAAGGGTCCCCCACCTTTCCCATAGATAAGGGGAACCCCCTTTGAGGTTACATACGGGTACAAGGCCCCCCCATTTAGCATGGCAACTCCCTTTAGGTTCTTGGGGACCCTCATGCATGTGAATGAGTATTGGTGTGATGATAATACATGAAATACGAAAAGTAAGAAAAGAAAGAACAGAAAGAGAAAAAAAAAAAATTGCCATAATGCAAATGTTTAACTTCCGCACTCTGATTTTTATATGTAAGTTAATGTGAGAAGTGATGACATGCATGTAAATGTTATTTTTTATATTGTTTATTATGTTCTGTTATATACGCGGAGTAACTCGTTACTAAACCGATGAATTTTGTTGTTGGCAGGTCCAGGTTCAGGTTCAGGCTTCGACATTTGTGCTCCCGGACCTTGGGAAGAAGAGGAGTATCTCGAAGAACCCGAAGGTGACTATCCCGATGAAGAAAGGGACCTTGATTGATGACCCTATTATTGAAGTTGTTTTATGGTTATTTAAATTCCGGATGATTTTAATTATGGATAGAGACACATGTTAGTAGTCTTTTATGTTTATGGTCCAGATGGGTGACCAGGATTTATTACTCTTTAGTTAGATTATGGGATTGGAGTTTTAGTAGATGTTTTATTTTAAGAAAAAAATTTAGGTCCATATTTTTGTGTCTTAATTGCTGCTAACAGGATGATCATTAAGTAAGTCACGTGCCAAGATCTCACATCCTCCTAGGTGGGGTTTTGGGGCGTGACAGGGGCCCACACTTGACCTCCCCCTGGGCCCAACAAATGCCCAGGGTCTTCCCTAGACTTCATACTTCACTCCTACAGGTTCAGAACCCTGAGGGGTCATCCCTAACCCCAGTTACAACCCTACAAATCATGGTCAGAAGCTTTACTGTAATGGTGGTAATGCTCTGCCATGCTCCTTGGGCCCACCTTGACCCTTTTGGACACTTAACCATGGTTAAACCAACCCTTGGTTTACATTTAACCATAGTTAACCATCAAGACCATGAAAATTCTGGAAAAATGCTCAAATATTCAAAAATATTCTGAGGTGCCCCAAAATGTCCTGCTTTAGCCATTTAACCATGGTTAGCAACTCTAACCATGGTGGCTTACCCTCATAACCATGGTTAATTAACCCTGAAAAAATCTCAAAAACATTCAAAAAATATAGACCAAAAATATACCTTCTGGACCTTTTTACCATGGTTAGCTTCCCTAATCATGGTTAACTCTCATTTAACTCCGTTAGCAACTCTAACCTCGGTTAAATCCGCTTTGACCTACTGGGCCCAATCCCTTAGCCTACCAGGCTCACCCTTGACCTACCAGGCATAATCTCAGCCTACCGGGGTTTACCATACCTCTTTAACTGTGGTTAGTAACTCTAACCATGGTTAGTTTGACCTGACCCCGGTTAGAAACTCTAATTTTGGTCAAACTTTGTCTTAGCCTACCGGGCTTCTCTCTTGACCCACCAGGCCCAAACCCTAGTCCACTAGAGTAACCCTAAGCCTATCAAGTTAAAACCATGTACTTAACCAACCCTGATCAATCAAACCATACCCCCCAGGTTAGGACCATTGGCCACCCTTGGTGCACACACACACCCCTTAGCCTTGCCACGGGCTCATGTGCCTGACTACACTCAGTCTGATCTCACCCCAATGTGACTACGTAGGCAACCCAACCCAGGTTTGACCCTAGTTAGCTTTTCTTTCTTAGATTGGTCTTAATCTTAAACACTTAGGTATTTTAACAAACATTGACATTAATTGGCTTAAACCTAGGGAGTGGGGAACCATTGAAAAATGGAAGTCTCGAGGTGCCTAACACCTTCCCCGGACTTAACCGAACCTCTTATCTTAATCTCGAATCACAGACCAAGACTTTATCCAAATCTCGGGGACTTATCCCTTCTGAATGAATAGGTGGCGACTCTAAACTAACCTTCACACCCATAAGGGTATACAATCACCTTCCAAAGTGAGGCGGAGTGAAATTTCGTGCTCACAAAGGAGATTAGGTTTAGGGAACAATAGTGATAGAGATTAATGATCTCTCTCACACTTTATTGTTTATATTCCACTAATGGTCTACAATTAGTATATAAGAACTACTAATACTAGACCCACAATACAGTACATAAGAGCTAACATAAAGACAAGGCCCATAGGAATAAAGTTCATAAAACCTTATTCAACACACCCACTCAAGTTGGTGCGTATAAATCACTCATGCCCAACTTACCAACAATATTTCGAAACTGAGTATCACTAAAACCCTTAGTCAAAATATCAGCCATTTGACCTTCTAACTTCACAAAAAGGGTGCAAATATACCCCGTTTGTGAAATGACGATCTACCTCAATATGCTTGGTTCGGTCATGCTACACCGGATTATGAGAAATACTAATAGCAGCTTTATTATCACAATATAAGCTCATAGGGCCTTCAGTAGGAAGCCCAATCTCACTCAAGAGTAATCGAAGCCAAAGCAGTTCACATATACCGTGTGTCATGACTCTAAACTCTACTTATGCACTGGATCTTGCAACTACATTTGATTTCTTACTTCTCCATGTGACAAGGTTACCTCCAACTATGGTGCAATACCCTCAAGTAGAGCGTCTATCAGAAACCGAGCCACCCCAATCTATGTCAATGTAGGCTTCAACCCTTAAGTTCCCACTACAGGTATATAACAAACCCTTCCCATGAGATGACTTTAATTAGTGGAACATCCGATTCACTGTCTCCAGGTAGCCAGTAGTTGGTGAATGCATGAATTGGCTAACTACACGGATAGCATAAGCAATTTCTGGTTTGGTAAGGGACAGATAAATAAACCTGTCAACAAGTCTTTCGTACCTTTCAGCATCTGGTAGATGTTCCTCACTAGCTTCACTGAGTTTATGATTAGGGTCTATAGGTGTATCACATCGCTCACAATCTATCATGCATGTCTCCTCCAGTAGGTCAAGTACATACTTGCTCTGAGAGACAAATATGCACTTCTTAGATCTGGCAACTTCAATTCCAGGAAAATACTTTTGAAGATCCAAAGCTTTGATCTCAAATTCCTTTTCTAACTTGCCCTCAGAGATTCTATATCATCAAAATCATCACATGTTGCAACAATGTCATCCACATAAACAATCAAGACAATCACTTTTTGGCACTACCGCCTAAGGAACAATGTGTGGTCTGCTTGACTTTGTCTGTAACCATTATTCACCATAGCATTGCGAAAATGCTCAAACCATGCTCTAGGGGACTGCTTCAGTCCATATAGAGCCTTCTTTTGCTTACACACTTTTCCTTCATCTGAGGGGCATTTGAACCTAGGTGGAGATACCATATACACTTCTTCCTCTATAGTATGTTCCCATTTCGGTTTGATATCTTAATCAACATGTTTCTATTTTGAGCCTGCTTCTTAAATAGTATGTAATTTAATTAGAAATTCTAATATGGTTTTCAATTTAGTTTAAGGTGAATTTAGGGAGTAAGATATTAATTTTAGTTGTCGTCTAAGGCAGCCTAGTATCTTCTCTTAGCACAATCGAATCTCTACATAGACTCTAAATTTGGCTATCTTGCCTTACCATTAGATTAGTTTAGGGTAACTATTCTCCCTGTAATTAGAATAGGTGGGCGACTCCAAATCTTAGTAATTTTAGCCGTTATTATAGACTAGGAATTTTCCTATTTGGGATGACAATCAAAATCCATCGCTCGCAGCATGGAAGGCAGATCCATGAGCACCTGTGTGAGCATGAGTAGATATTGAAGGGCTCTCCAACTGTGACATAATACGACGAAGGCTCTCCAATTTTTCATTTGGGATAGTAACCATCTTCTCGGAGAAAGAGCCAACTGGATATGGTTGTGTCATGGTTTTGCAGCGGATGAGATTAAGAAGTAGGCCTGTGTTGTACTAGTAGATGAGACTCTATGTGCTATATTAACATTCTTGGCTGAATGAATCTTGCTGGATGACGAATCAAATCCCTGCATGTTACCTTTGTATATTTGTACCTCCCACTATAAGTACACTTCAACTTATCTCTATCTTCCGATTCCACTTTTGGTTCACAATCCTAAGACCTGGCTAATGACCAATTTCGAATTGTCAATGACTTTGACGGATGCGGCCTGCAATTGTTGTTCTGCAGTGAAGTCTGTGATGAAGGCCTCATATTTTATAACATTCTTAGTTGCAAAAAATGCCAGTTGGTAAGCTTTGGGGATAATGACCCCCTCTTTGGTGAGAGAGGACAATCCCTATACCAGTCCTTTCGTTGAGTGCACCATAAAAGAAGACTCTAGAATCTTCTTCTTTTTTTAACCTGGGGGAGTTATTGCTCCTTCACCTCGTAAACTCGATAAGCTCACTACGTTCGCTCCTCAATACTGCGTATGGACCGTAGCTTAATGTAACCCACTTCGAATGAACTGTATTGATAGGCTCGCAGCTGAGTTTCCTACGACAGGCTCGCAACACTTTTTCAAGGTTTGGTTAGTTTTGAGCAAACTTGCTAGTATTTCTAGTGCTTATTACAATAACCATCTCTCAGTCCCACCCAGCAAGATAGGGCCCTTCCTTATTTTAGGGAAAAAACCCCTTAACAATAAGGTGGCGCTCACGTTTTTTGGCTCCCGAAAGACAAAAGAAAAGGATCAAGGGGGGAAGGAACTTCTGCAACAAGCTATGCCACCCATTACTTATGAGGGAAGTCGCATTTGTCCCATAAAATGAGCTTCTTTGTTCAAAGTCCTTTAGTGAACCTTTTTTTTTTTTGTTTGCAATATTTGGATTACAGAGGGCTATTTGTGCATTGTTCAAAGTCCTTTAGTCTAATGTTTAGTGCGGAAAGTACTTCTTGTTGATGAATTATTGTTCTATTTATGATTTTCAGTCTATTTACAGCAAGACGTAGTGCTTATTTTGTGTGGTTGAGTTGCAACTGTTAAGTCCATTGACAGCATCTTGATCATTGTGAATCCAAATTTTGTTTAAGACCTAACAAATTACCCTTTCAAGATCGGTGCTCGAGCTCCAGCTGGGAGAGTGTACATCTTCAAAATCCTCGTTGCCCTTCTGAATCCTAGAAAAATATGTCACGCTCTTATTTAAGAATGGTCGATTGCCACTGTCAACATTGACTATTGTTTCAAGGGGAATGCGAGCCTTAATCCAATTATGTCAACCGGTAATATCTCATTAAAAAAAACAAATTTTTGGGTGGAATCCACGTTCAAACGTCTTTTTCCCTTAGAAAGTAATTAAAAACTCTCAATAGTACCTACATACTATCGAGAGAGCGGACGTTGGATTGAAAACCCAATGGTGTCAAACATTACATGCTTTCAATGGTGGGACCTACTTAGTGCTTGGCACCTTTGGATTTTCTATCCAACGGTTCAACTCTCGATAGTACCTACTATCAAGAGTTTTAAATCACTTCCCTTTTTCCTTTTAGGGGGAAACATAATAATCCCCATTTTTTTCAAGGAAACTAATCACCTCCTCGAGCGAGTGAAGGATGGCATCTTTAGACCCTTTTTATTGCCACATGTCCCCTATTAACTTCCTATAATTGTGGTTAAGATTCACTCACTCCTAGAGTTCACTCATCTACGCTAGTGTTGGTTTGATTCTTCAAAATACTTGCACACTATGACCCAATGTTTTAAAACGTGAAGGCGTGAGGTGAGGCGTTAGGACCTCAAGATGCGTGAGGCGTAAGCCTCACATGAAAACTTCATGCTCTCTCATTTTAAAAAATATGTTCATGAAAAATTATAGTATATATATATATATATATATATATAGAGAGAGAGAGAGAGAGAGAGAGAGAGAGAAATATATATTTGTATTCGTATACATTGTGTGTGTTAATGTGGGCGAATGCGCACACATAGGAAATACTACATAAATTAGTTTAAAAAAATTATAAATTATAAAAAATGACATTTAAGTGTCATTTGTGGCCATAAACCTAATTTTAGTTAATGTATGAGACTTACATTATAGACATAAAGTGAGCTTCAAAGCATGAGGCGTGTGCGTTATGTGTGCCTTAATCAATTTGCCCCGAGGCATAAAGTGAGCTTCAAACCTAATTTTCCTTAAGCTTCGCCCCGAGGCATAAGCTGCACATGCTTTTTAAAACACTGCTATGACCACAAAACCTTAATCAATTTGGCTAAGAGGTGCAACAAACGCTTTTTAAAGATAGTTGGAGTCTCCTGTTTGTACAAGGGAATTAGGTAACTCTATCCTCGAGATTCAACTTGGCCTAGAATCGATCCGTTCCACTACATATATGCACTATCTGGTAGGAACTGTACTTTAACCTCTTTTTAAAATGCCCACAAATTCTTAATCCAATTAAGGTTTGAGTTATCCTTCACGAGGATAACAACTATTCAATAGTGTACCTACAAGGCCGTCACAGAAGTTCTTTACAATATACATGACATTCAAATTGTGTCGTATTAAAAGGTACTCCCAGTATGGTAAACAGAACAAAATACTCACCTTCTTCCATCCAATATATTCTATATTATCCTCCAGTACTCTTTTTGTGCCTGATGTATTTAGATTATGCTTGCCAAGTACGACGTCGAGACCAACCATTTGTTGCAACCTTTGTAACAAAAAACTCTATTTTTTTTTCAAAAAACCACAAATTATTCGTACATTTTTGGGTTGCCTAATTATTCGCAAATTATTGGAATCCTGAATTATTCACAAATTATTTGCAAATTATTCTCGAATTTTATGGATTATTCCTGAATTATTTTATCAAATTTGACCAAAAAAACTATTTATTCTTTATATTTTTAATTGAATTGTTTGGTATATTTTTATATTTATTATTTTTTCCGAACTTGACCCCTGCCGAATTATTCTCGAACCTCGACTTTGTCACTATGGTTGCAATAACTCGGACCCTGACCAGAGCAGATTTTGATTCAGTATTTCCATCAAATGACTGTTTGTTCTTGTGAAATCTACTAGTAGCTCACGAGAATCGATGATGACTAATGTAACAAAACTTATGCCCATGTTTCAGGTAGTGAAAACATATGTCTCGATTGCAATGAGGACAAGTCTAGCGATCCTTAGTGCTCCATATTGACAAGTTTGCAAGTGTAGGAAGTCATTGATTGTCCACAATAACTGCCTTCATTTGAAAGTTTTGACTAGTTGATGCATCGTATGTGCAAAGTCCATCAGACAACAAATCTTTCAACTCATCTACTAGTGGTTGTAAGATGTCAATGTCATTTCCAGACGCATAGGGACCGAGAATAAGTAACGACGTCATCAAATAAGATTGCTTCATACACATCCAGGACGACAAATTATATGGAATCTAAACAACAGGCTAAGAGCTATGTGCAATGCTAGCTCTGTGTATCGAATGGATTAAAACCATTTCCACTCAAGTTTGATATTGCGCGTCTCTGAGGCAAAATTCGGATGTTGTTCGTCAAGGTGTTGCCAAGCTTCAGAGTCAGTTGGATGCCTTAACACCTCATCTTTATTGCAACCCTCTACATGCCATCTCATGGAGGAAACTATCTTGTCTGACATGAAAAACCTCTAAAGTTTAGGCTTTAAGGGAAAATGACACAAAATCTTTGTAGGGATTTTGTGTTCCTTGTTAGATGCCGCCGTTATATCTTTGTCTACGACTTTCTACCGTGAAATACCACAGACAAAACATGCACTTTCAATATAACATGTAATCGTTAGGCCATGCATCAATCTTGTTGTACTCAAGAACTAATTGACCAATTATTATTTTACTTTGGTAGAACAACGCAGATAACGTTTCACCTTCGAGTAATGCCTCTTTCAGTAACTCAAGTAATATGGTGAATAATTTGTCACTCTATCCAGTCAGACACTTAATGTGATATAACCGAACGATGAAAGAAATCTTACTGAATTTCTTGCACCCCGGATATAACTCTTGATCGACATCTTCCACCAGTCGGTAGAATTTAGGACTCTCTCTCATTTCACTTGTCCCCTCTTTAGTACATCTCATCCTGAATGCCACTTGTAATAGTCCGTGCATATCATAGGTTTCATGAGCATTTTCTTTAGGTAATGTTTGAGTAGAAACTCTACAATGTGGAAATTCCCCGTAAAAAATTCACATGCCTGTCGCATCTCTTATCCCACACATTACATATCAAATATTCGTATACTATCGTAGTTTATAATATCAGTTACAACATTTCTTACATGGGCACTTGATAGTACCATCACCTCAACCTGAATTAGTAACTGCAAAATTCAAAATTATATGGACACCCTGTTCATAAACATCACTCAACCTATCTTTTGAAACCCAACTTTTCTCCATGGTGGGGCTTACCCAACTTTAGTAATCACTAACAATGGAAAAATATAGAATGACTAAGTGGCAACTACTAGGCAATGTTCTACTATAAAAATCATTAACAAGCACTCGTTCTCAATCACTAATGGAAGGAGGAATGTATCGAGATAAGCTGATCTAGAATGAATGTGTAGAACCCCAGAATTCATTTTCATGGCCAATGAATAGTGCTGTGAATAGTGTATGTGAACAATGTATGTAAAGGTCAATGCCTTACATTTGACCTTGGTGTTGCTTTAAATGGGAATGAGGTATCTCATTTAAAATGAGTGATATGGTTTTGATTTGGTGTGTGAAACATAAGGTATGATGTAGCTAGGTATGTTTGGAAACCAAATCGAGAGTATAAAATACTAAGTGTCAAATAAGGGAGAGATCTTAATATACCATCAAATTTTGGGATCTCTAGTTTCATCACCGCTTATCGGAATCGAGTGATTCTTGAATTTTTGGAAAGATATCGAAACCCTCTTCGAGGTTCATGTTTTATGCTTTTTCAGATTTTGAGTAGAAGTTATGTCAAAAGGGAGGTTTCCGAAAGGTGGTCTATCATCAATTCAGCAGTCACTTGGACCAGTCACATTTAGGGCCATTTTGGAACATGAATACAGAAGAATTAGGATTTGTGCAAAACATCAAAGTTGTCCCCCTTTAAATGATGAGTCAAACGCAAGTTAAATCACCAAAATCCGATGAACGAGTCAAAAGTTATGGTCAAAATACTGCAACGGGAAAAATGGGTGAAGGGATGACCAATCCGATAGATCCTTTTCGGGACCGATAGATCCGTCCACTACTGATCGATCCGTGCCCATAACCGATAGATCTGTCAAGCTAAAATTTGTATGGTATTTTTACACAGAGAGTTGTTTTTCAACCGATCGATCCGTGATACTTGTTTTGCCTTGTAGTCGACCCTTTGAGATATTTTAAGGGTGTAAGGGTCTTTGGCCTCCCTCTTCTTTCCTATATAAGGTCATTTCGTGGCTAGGGTTATAAGAACCCTAGAGAGAAGTTTTTGAGAGAAAGTTTGAGAGAAAAAGGGGAGAAAGAAGAGGAGCTTGGGTCTTGCCTTGGGTGTTCTTGTTTTGGTATTGAGTTCGTGTTTTCAACCAAAGAGAGAGCTCCTTCTTGCTTCTTAACTTGTTCTAGAGCACTTAGATCAAAGGGATTGATCTAGAAAAGTAGATATAATCTACTATCTAGCTTTGTTATGAATTCCTTTTGTTATTCACTCTATGATGTTTCCCACAAAAGTAATCCTCTAAGTTCAAGAAAGTTTAGATTTCTATGATGTATGATACTTTTATGCATATGCCTCAAAACTATTAAGGTATTTTATGATTTCCATGATACTCACAAGAGCTAAGTGCTATGTTTAAGATATTCTAAGTCTAACATGATACTCAAAGTTCTCACATGTTGTATTCCAAGTTTTTATATGATTATATCATTATGTCAAAAGGTTTAGTCTCGCATGAATCAGATTTCTCATAAGTTTGATGGTTCAAAATTCATAAGAAATGTTTAAGGAAACCTCATAAGAACTCACAAGTGATTTTGCAGGATCATAAATGCTCACAAGTATCTCAAAAGCTCATTCATATCTCAAAAGGCATCAGGCATATCTCACAAGGCATCATATGTGGCTCACACGACTCATAAGTACTCATAAGCACTCTTAAGAACTCATAAGCGATTGATTTACACATGACCTCAAAAGATATGTTTTGTTTTCCTTGAAAGCTCAAAAGATAAGGTTTAAAAAGCTATGCACTTGTAAACGTATGATTTCTAAGTTCGGTTTAAAACATGAAATATGAATTATTAATCCTCTATATGCTCGCATGATATTGTTACCTTATAACACTGTTAGCTAGTAGTTTGTACCTACTAAGTATTCAATGCTCAACCAAATTGTTGACTTCTGTAGATTTTATGGATGTACCTGCTCTTGAGCCTTGGATAGAGGATGGGTACTACAAGCCGGAGCTTGCTATGGATCACTACCAGGATGATGTAGCTATAGATAGAGGGTCATATCTAGACTATTGTTGAGTGATGTGAGGGACATGCTCATGTATTTTGAAGGTGGGGGAATGTCCACTTTAAACTTTATATTGTATAATCTATTAGTTCGGACGTGGAATACAAATCACAGGTTTATGTTATTTAGAATTTTGCTTTCGCTATGTTTTTACCTTGTGTATTTTACTGGATAGTTTTGATATGATAAGTCACGAACTAAAGTATCCATAACTCTTAGGAGGTATTTTGGTCGCGACAGCATGCACCATGCATATTGATTAGATTTAATAACAAACACTCATTCTCAATTACATGGGCACTTGATAGTGCCATCACTCTCTCTCTCTCTCTCTCTCTCTCTCTCTCCATTACACAAAATTTTAAATTGAACTTAATTACTTGATTTAGAAATACATCATGAGAAGGAGGAAGGCTATATATATATATGTGTGTGCAAACTAAGCTACAGAACCAAAGCGAACCGAGCTAAAGAACTTAAGCGAAACGAAAAACGAATTGTCTAATCCTACCCCTAGCGAACTGGGTTCGTTATAGAGTGGCGAATTGCGAACCGTGAACCCAAATTCGAACCAAAGAACCAGGTAACATTGATTTAGAATGGGACAAGCACTAAAAGAGCTTCACCCACAGAAGATGTGGTATACTAGAGCTAGTAAACATTGTGTTCCATCTCAGTTAAGAGTCTTGTTCTTTTTATATGCACAATACAATAGTCTCATATTGAATCTTATAATTAAAAATAAATAAAATTGGTGAATTCAACATCTAGGTACACCATACACATCACCTCTACCGAGCCAAAGAAGTTGATCTTGGCTTGATGCAAATTTAAATTCTGACTTTAGCATTTGTAAAACCCCGAATTTATTATTCTAGACATTCGTGACATTTATTAAATTCTATTGAAACGTATGTTAATTTTAATATGTTTAAGCCTACAAATTTAATGTGAAAATTATCGATTTTAAAACCCAAATAAAACACTCAATTTAAGTCCTTTTTGAGGTTTAATTTCATGAAAAGGAAGATAGGTAAAAAGTAGCAAAATACTTTAAAAAAAAAAAAAGAGGATCGGCACCCCGGCCGATCGATCGCCCACCGGCAGCGATCGGTCACCCAAAACGCCGTTTTGGTATATGTTTGCGCGATTTTTCGATTTTTGGAGTCCATAGGGTCCCCAACACTCTAAATACTTCTTATAATCATTGGTTGAGGGTTTCTAAGGCTTTCTAAAGCTAAAAGAGAGTGAGAGAAGGGGATTTTGATAGATCCAAGAGGAGAGATCAAAGGTGTTGCAAGGAAAAAGAGAGATCCATCTCATTCGCAAGCGCTTGATCGTAGGGAAACAATCGGAATAGGTAAATATAACTTCTTTACTATCAATGTAGTGATTTTGATATAAACAATATGAAAGTGATAGATCTAAAGCAAGAATAAACAAGATTAAGCATGTTTGTGATATTTTAAATCATGATTCTCTTATAGTAAATATATATGATGATTTGAGAGTGTTTTAAATCATGATTTTTTTATGAAAAGTATATATAATGTATAGAAAGTGTTCTAAATTATGATTTCCTTGCGAAAATTATTATGTAAGAGATGTTTCTTATGATTCTATTATTCATATCAACAAAGGGAAAGAGAATAAAATTGTTGTGTATATATGATGGTGGATGGAGGAAATGATGATAATTAGATTTGATTGAATGATTATTAGTTTGCTCTAAAATTATGATATGTTATGAAACTAGGGTTCTGTGAGATTTATTTGATTAAAATTATGTATTGAAAATTGAAACATGATAAATAAAATTATCCCTTATTTTATTGTCGAAAAACTTGATAAATCTATATTTTATATTGATCATTTATGAGAAATCATACATGTTTAAATTTATGCATGATTTACAATCATCATTATTTCACTAACACTTATTCACGAAATTAAATATGAACAAACATGATAATAAGCAAGATAACAAGTATTATGCAAGTATACAAGAACACAAGTATGATTGTATGATAGAATTTTGCACTGACCGAGCACCCACAAGCCTATGATCAAGGCAAGACAATCTGTATACACCAGTTAATATGTAGACAGGCCGTATACACCAGATAATGTGTAGACAAGCCGTATGCATCGGATAATGTGTAAACCGTGTGGTACCTCGAAAAGTAAGGTATATGTTAATCTCTACCCAATATATGGGGTAGAGTTATTTTATGTTATTGCACTTGTATGTTGTTGGATACATTCACAAACAAAAAAGACAAGTGAGATTAAACAAGAGAAACAAGTACAAGTGATCACGTATAAAAATTGAAGTTGAATTATGCTTCCGCACGCTGAATTGTTTATATGTTTACATGTCATGTTAAATTCAAAATCATGTTTTATATTAAATATTGTTATATTGTTAGCTAGGAGTTTATATATACACAGGGTAACTTGTTATTCAGCCGATGACTGTTGTTGTCAGCAGGTTCTAGGTTTGATATCTGTGCCCCAAGACCTTAGGAAGAGGAAGAGTACGAGGAAGAAGAGGAAGAGCCAGCAGATAATTTCCCCGATGGGGATTAGAATTTGGACCGTTGGCCATTTCCGAGAAATTAATTATTAGTATTTTGATTTGGAAGTTTAGACATTATAATAGACTTAATTCTAGATTTTATAGTTAGATTGAATTGATGATTTGGAATCATAGAGGATGATTCGAATTGATTATGATGTTTTAGTATTTATTCTAGACATGGGACTTGATCAATATTTCTTTAAAGAAAAAATTTTCAGGTTCAGGTTAAGTCACATGTCAAAGTCTCACATTAACCTAGGTGGGATTTTAGGGCGCGACAGCATTGTACATTTGTATTTCTCTAAAGCTCTTTCCTTAGTTTCGAAAGACAAATATAAAAAGAAGCATCATAGATTAAAGTCATAAAATATTATTTTAACAGATTTGGCTTTGAATAAGCTCAAGAAGCTTTCATCTCATTTCAATTCCATTGTTTGAATGATTGTAATGTAATTTTGCATTTCCTGCAAATGATGCACTTTTCTCATTTATAACTAGGTTTATTATCAATAATTCATTGATGACGTGAATTTAATTTTGTTGTAAGTAGGAATGTTTGGCATCAATTTTGATGATTCTCTAATTTTGAAATCGAATCAATCTATATTCTAAAAAATAATTCTAGAGAATCATATTAAAACATTTGATCTATGACAAACACATTTGAACTATGATAAAAAATACATTTGAAAACAATCAGAATCCACTATAGAAACAGAAACGATTTAATCACGTTTGGATTCCTGCGTTAGAGAATTATTGAAATTGATTAAATTACTTAAATTAGGTTATTCATTAAATTGCCTAAATTATACATGACAAGCTAACATTTTTTTAAATGCCAAACATTATATTTGGGATAGGGGTGGAGGACTTGGGGGGCTTTGGATTCTCTCTGGCAGATGCCAGAATAGTGGTCTCGGGCTACCACAATGTGTGCGACATGTCACATGTGGCGGAAAAGTCATTCATTGTCTCTCATGATTTTGACTTCTCCACACATTATACAACATGTGGTGATAAAGTGGTGAGAAAAAAGGGGGAGAGATATCTCATGGGAGAAAATGAAATGACTTCTCCCCATTTTTATCACCACATGTCACATAATGTGTGGTAGCCTGAGACCACTATTGATAGCGATAAGATTTCATTGGATGGTGGTGTAGCTACACCGAATCAAAACTCACCCAAATAGAGGCCAAAAAGACAGATACATAGACCTATGCGCTTCCTTGATTGAATGGCTTCACTTACAACATTCAGTTCTTCAATTGACCTAACTAGTTAGTGGTCCCTTTTGTCTTATTAAATCAGTGGTCTAGAATTGCTATGAGGACATCCAAGGGCTAGGATTAAAGAGGATGAGTCCTTTGTATTCGTGAAGTTGGAACCGTGGGTTTTCACTTTGCTTTTGACAAATACAGCGTACCGAGGGTTTATCTCCCTACTAATACCAGGGCATCTGGGCTTGAGTTCTTGTTGATTTTACATGAGCCATCTTCTCTTCTTGTTTGATATTTCAACATTGTGAGTGTGTTATGATCTCAGGTGGGGTGTTTTTTGAGATTGCGTCAGTTTGGTATCAAAGCCCGGTTCCTTATTTGGGGGTTTTGTGAATTGGCAAAATCACCATGGTTGGAGGGCGTGGCTGTGGTCGAGGTCATCTTGAAGAACCTCTTCCAAGAGATCATGATGTCAAGGACGTTGAGATCGATGATTTGAGAAGAGGCAAGTTCAATAACTCACAGAGCGTTTGGAGCATTGTCAATCCCAAAGCCGCTGTGATTTGAGAAGGCAAATTCATGATGTCGTATCCTTGCAAACTTATTGGTCCTATATTGACTTGTACAAGTTGGCCATAAGTGTTGAGAAGCAACTCAAACTAAAATCACTTCGAACATCAAGTAACACTGGATGGTGAAGAGGTGATCATACGGGGGAATCAAATCGGGCAAAGGCTATTAGTAGTCAGTCTAGACAGCCAACAAGAGAGCCTGATAATTACCAGAAGCGGCGGGAAGAAGCTCATGAGTCAAGTTCTAGTAAACCAACTACTTTGGTAGTAAGCCTATTGAGTGCTTTAAGTGTCAGGGTTATGGTCATGTATCATCAGATTGCCCGAATCGAAAGTACATAAATTTTGTGGAAGAAGTAGAGAGAGTTAGAGGTGACTGAACCAATTTATAATGATTACCCCGAAGATGGAGAAGATGAGATCACTTGGAGTGACCATGGTGAAGCCTTAGTAATTCGGCGTAGCATGAGTACAGCCCGTGCTGTTGAGGATGTTGATTGGTTGCGCAATAACATCTTTCACACTCGATGTACTGCATATGGAAAAGTTTGCAATTTGATCATTGATGGTGGTAGCTGTGAGAATGTAGTATCATAGGAAATGGTTGATAAGTTGAACACTAAAAAGTGACCCACACCCTATATGCTTGCATGGTTCAAGAAAGGAAATGACGTAACCGTAAATCAACGTTGTTTAATTTTTTTTTCTATTGGAAAATCCTATAAAGATGCCATATGGTGTGACGTAGTGCCAATGGATGCATGTCATCTCTTATTGGGTAGACCATGGCAGTATGATCGTAGGGTCAATCATGATAGATATAGAAATATCTACACATTTTGGAAAGATGGTGTAAAGGTAATTTTGGGTCCATCTAAGACAGAGAGTGTACCTAAGCATGTTTTAGGGGAGGGTAGCAATTTTCTGTCCATGGTTGAGTTCATAAGGGAATTGGAAAAGGAGGGAGATGTGTACATGTTACTTATCAAGGTGCAAAATGATGAGAGTTTGGTCTCGCTGTTACTTGAGCCTCTAATGAAAGAGTATGTCGATGTTATAGTGGATGAACTACCGACTGGATTACCGTCCATGAGAGATATCCAACATCATATTGACCTCATCCCTAGTTCAAGTTTACCGAGCAAAACTGCCTACCGCATGAGTCCTTGTGAGCATGAACAGCTCCAAAAACAGGTTGCAGAATTGGTGGATAAAGGGTTGATTCGGGAGAGCATGAGCCCTTCTGCCGTCCCAGCTCTCTTGACTCCTAAGAAAGATGGGACTTGGAGAATGTGTGTGGACAGTAGAACTGTAAATAAGATTACCATTAAATATCGATTTCCAATCCCACGGTTGGAGGATATGTTGGACATGCTTGCGGGCTCCTGGGTGTTCTCTAAGATTGATCTCCGTAGTGGGTATCACCAAATAAGGATAAGGCCTGGGGATGAATGGAAAACAACATTCAAGACAAGAGATGGGTTGTATGAGTGGCTAGTCATGTTATTCGGGTTGTCAAATGCACCTAGTACCTTTATGCGCCTGATGAATCAAGTGTTTCGACAATTTATTGGGAAGGTTGTTGTAGTCTATTTTGATGATATATTGGTGTATAGTGAAAACGAAGACCAATACTTTGATCATCTACAACAAGTTCTACATGTGTTGAGAGGGCAAAAACTCTATGCCAACTTTAAAAAGTGTGAATTCATGACCGATAGCTTGGTGTTTTTGGGGTATGTTGTATCAGTTGAAGGAATCAAGGTGGATCCAAATATGTGGAAGCTATTTTAGAATGGCCAACTCCTAAAAGTATCCATGATGTAAGGAGTTTTCACGGATTGACATCATTCTATAGGCGATTTATTCGTGACTTTAGCACACTCATGGCTCCTATTACAAATGCCTTAAAAGAAGGCGAGTTTCGTTGGACTGAGCAAGCTGACCAAAGTTTTCAATGTATAAAAGGGGAGAATGACTGAAGCTCCTGTGTTGGCTCTCCCAAATTTTGATAAAATCTTTGAGATTGACTGTGATGCATCTCATGTTGGGATTGTGGCTTTTTTGAGTCAAGAGGGTCGACCAATAGCATTCTTCAGTGAAAAGTTGAATAATACAAGAAGGAGATATTCAACTTATGGCATAGAATTTTATTCTATTGTACATGCATTGCGACATTGGCGACATTATTTAATTCAGAGTGAGTTTATTCTCTATTCCGACCATGAAACACTCAAGTACATTAATAGCCAACACTATTTGAATCATCAACATGGGAAGTGGGTGGAGTATCTACAAGAGTTCAACTTTATTATTCGGCATAAGGCGGGTAGTCAAAACAAGGTTGATGCCTTGAGTCAAAGGGTAGCTCTACTTGGCATCATGCATGTCAAGGTTATTGGGTTTGATATTTTTAATGAATTATATGAGACAGATCCAGACTTTGGCCACATTTGGGAAGATTGCATGGGAAATGGTTCTAATAGAGATTTCTTCTTGCAAGACGGGTTTCTATTTCGAGGAATCCAACTGTGTGTTCCTAATTGCTCGCTAAGGGATGCTATAGTATCGGAACAACATGATGGGGGGTTTAGGAGGTCACTTTGGTCGTGACAAAACACTAGCTGCAATTGAAGATCAATTCTTATTGGCCGAAGCTATGAAGATATGTTAATCGATATGTGGAAATATGTGGAATATGTCATTGAGCGGAGGGTCACTCTCAAAACACGGGTTTTTATACGCCGCTACCAGTTCCTAAAGCACCATGGGAAGATGTTAGCATGGATTATGTGGTGGGATTACCGAGAACATCACGAGGTATGGATTTTGTGTTTGTTGTAGTTGATCATTTTTCAAAAATGGCACACTTTGTTGCTTGTTCCAAGACCCCGGATGTGAGTCATGTGGCTAGACTTTATTTTAAGGAGGTAGTCAAGCTACATGGCATTCCCAAAACTATCACTTCCGACAGAGACCCAAAGTTTAGGGATGTAGAAAATATTAGTCGAAGGTTTATAAGAGTAATGGATGATAGAAGTCAAATGACATTTTTTGAATTAATGCAAATATCAATCAACATTTTGAACAAATGAATCATTTTACATTAGTAGAGAAGAGATATAGATGAATAGATAGACGATAGATAATATATATAATTTTTATTAATATATATATAAATAAAAAATATTTTTATTTTTTATATTTTAAGCCAAGCCGAGCAGGGCCAAGCTGAATACACCACTAAGCGTGGACGCGCGGTCCGTTTCCCATTTCCCTTTTCGTTTAAAACTTTAAATCGTCATATGTTCCTACGTCATATTTTTATAACCAACGACCTTAGGGTTCACCCATTTATCCTTAGTTTTTAGAAAAAAAAATATAAATTTTTTTAACCCTAAGAGAGTTAGTGAATTTTAACGAGGATTAAATTTTTTTTTAATTTTTTTCTAAAATCTAAGGATAGGTGGGTGAACTTTTGGGGTAGGTAAATCTTAACCATTGTTAAGGTGTGCCAAAAGAGACATTGCAATCTCAAGAGCGTAATCAGACTCCAACTGTGGTTAGGATTTACCCACCCCTAGGGTTCACCCACTTATCCTTGGTTTTTTTAAAAAAATATTAATTTTTTTTAAACTCTGGTTAAAATTCACTAACTCCTAGGGTTAATTTTTTTTCCATATTTTTTTAACAATCAAGGGTAAGTGGGTGAATCTTAACCACAATTAATGAGTGTTGAGAGGACACATGACAAACTTAGTGACATAATTGTACTCCTCGCTCTCTTGGCAAAATGTAATGAAAGAAGAACATTTCGCCAAGGCTCCACCTGCCCCTTTTTTTGCTATACCCAAAATGCCCCAAAAGCCTTTTGATTTTTAAAATATTCTTACATCATATTTCTATTTTCTAATAACCAACGTGTCCCTCACAATTATTTTTATCCACAACTAGCGGATGACACATGCAATGTACGTGAGAGTGAAGGGAATGAATTAATCACAGTTAATAAGAGTTAAAAGGGACACGTGTTAACCTGTGGGTGTGATTGAACTCGCTAGTGGCACATGCAATGCACATGAGAGCGAGGGGAAGGAGTTAACCACAGTTAATAGGAGTTAAAAGGGACATGTGTTAACCTGCGAGTGCGATTGAACTCACCCCGAGTTCAATTGCGATTGGCTGTGATTCTAAATAGATAGATGAGCAAAGGTTATTTTTGGAAATTAAAGTAAAACATTAAATCAAAGGCAAAAGGTAGTTTGAGAATTAAAGTAAAACATTAAACTAATGGTTTGTTTTTTATATAAAGGTAGTTTGAGAATTTTGGAAAAATCATCTACGCATGTCTCTCGCATTATAATTGTAAAGAAGATATCCTCAAGTTCTTATACCCAAAATATTTATTAAATTTTTTTTTTAAAAAAATGCCACATAATTTTTATTTATATATATAAAAAAAAATATATTATTGATTTTTACATCTCGAGCCGAGCCGAGCCGAGTACACCCCTAAGCTCCCATTTACCATTTCGTTTAAAATGTTCAGGAACGTTCACCACTCACACACAGCTCAACGGCTCTTATTCCTTTCTTGCTCCTAAACCCTCTCCAGACGCTACTTATACTCCATTCAAAACCCTCGATGGCTTTTTCTCTCAGCCTCTTCGTTCATCTCTCTCTCTTTCTCTCAGCCTCTTCTTGTCCCTCTCCTCTCCCAGAGCTCTCGATGGATCGTGATGAACACACGAAGACTTGGGACAGACGTAGACTCGCTTACGAACCTCGTTGCTTGATCTCTGCGTAGCTTCCATGGAAGGTTATGGCCCCGGCGGTGGAGTAGCAGGTTATGGTCACGTTGAAACCCTTTGTTGCAGATCTCGCACACGAATAGGTTCGTCGCCATTAGGGTTTTCGGAGACAAAGCAATCACCTCCGCATCTGGATCTGCCGAAATTGTGAAGAAAAGGGGGATGAATTTCATTAAAAGATATCGATTTTTTTTTCAGTTTTAGGGTTTTTTCTCCAAACCCTCTCCAGACGCTCCTTATACTCCATTAACATTTGCCATTTGAATGAGGTATTAAGATTTCTACTTCTCCTTGGTGTTTTGATCCTTTCCGTCTAGGGGTTTCTGCAATTTATCCATATCATCCAACTGAAGCTGCATATTTCCTCTCTCCAGCTTGGGTTTTTTGCAATTTACCCGTTTCTCGAGCTACTGTTTTTTGCAGAGCCTCAAAGAAAAAAAAGAAAAAGGGATAGATTTCTATTCTATTCATCATTCAATTAATATCTCTGGTTTATAGTAAATTAAAAAACTAAAGAAGATTATGAAAAATGGATTTTTTGAGAAAGACTTGGGTATGCAAAGAGAGGTGTGATTTTTTGACATGGGCATGAGAAAGTGAAAGCAAAGAGAGATGTGATTTTGAAGTGATTGTAAGGTCTTTGAAGCTCTGTTTCTATAGTTCTTATCTGCTAGAACATGCTATTGTTTTGTATAGATTTTGAATGCATGCATTTCCGTTTTTTCTTGGATTTTAGCTGGTTTGATTGTTTCTTGCCTGAAGTTCATCATAGAGTTGATAATTAAGTGTTGATTAAGAATATAATCGCGAGATCACATTCAATCTGACGTGTAATTTTTCTTATGTTTGTTGTATACTTGTATTGAATGGATGAAATTTTTTTTTACAATTAATTTTTACTTTCCATTGCATACCATAACATATAAGTTTACCTGTTTCAAAATTTGTTACTTGTTTTCGATGACATGTGATGTTAACGTATGCATGCATGGTAGTAAGGTTTGATCCATACTGTGCGATTTTTGTAGAATAATTTTAATTATGAATTGGTGTATGGTGCTTTATCGCCTCGAAACGTCATGGATATGGGCATGAGTCTGTATCAATTAATATCAATTTGTACTATAAAGAGTTGGGTTTTTTGCAGTGAACTGTGATCCAGTAGTGCAAAAAAATGGGGGTTTTGATGATTTAAGGTATTCTTCTGAAATTTCAGAAGAGACCCATTTGAGAATAGATGGTTTTCTAAATTCTGTAAATGGGTCATGACGAGTTTGATGAGATTTGCAGATTAGCTATGAATGGAGACCCAAAAAATGAGAAAACGAAAACAGGAGTCAATATCAGTAAATATAAGCTGTTTTGGTTGATTTTCTTACCTTGGAATTTGTAGGTTTGAGGCCTTTACTGCAAATCAAGAAATTTTGAGAGCTTCAACTGCTCTGTTTCTTCTTCTGCCCGCTGAAGCTTCACTGGCAGCCGTTAGAGGAGCTTGGCTTGTATAAGTTCCAAGGGTTTATCAATACGAATGAGCGGGGTATTTTCGTCATTTTTGAAAATATAAGGACATCGTGGCCATTCACAAATTAGCAACGGAGGCAGTAAAGCAATGACACGTCGACATGATGATCGATGATTGAGTTTTTCTTACCAATAAATCCTAAAAGGTTTAGGGTTTTTAAAACCTCAAGCTCCTCAAAGACGTTCTTTTATGATCTGTTTGTTTGTTTGTTTTTTTCCTGATTTCACGGTTAGGGTTTTGATGGGATCCATCTCAATTTTCTCAGCTCAAAGAATTTTATCTCTTCTATTTTTATGGATTATTTGTCTTCAGAATTGTATGGATTACGCAAGCTTCACATTTTTCTTATATGAATGCCTCATCATAGTTACCGTGAAGTATACAGTTCAACGACTAACACAGACAATGCTTATTTGGAGTCTTAGGGAAGTTGTCTTCTTCTTCTTCTTCTTCACAAGAGGACTCTGTAAAACAAGAAGATGGGTTTAGTGTATACACTAGTAAATTGAGCTCTGGTCGTTCGGAAAATAAAGAATTCAATGAAAGTGAGGATGTGGAAGAGGTGGAGGGAGGAAGAGGGCATTTGCATTTGAATGAGGTATTAAGATTTCTACTTCTCCTTGGTGTTTTGATCCTTTTCATCTAGGGTTTTTTGCAATTTATCCATATCATCCGACTGAAGCTACATATTTCCTCTCTCCAGCTAGGGTTTTTTTTTGCAATTTACCCATTTCTCGAGCTACAGTTTTCTACAGAACCTCAAAAAAAAAAAAGGATTAGATTTCTATTCTATTCATCATTCAATTAATATCTCTGGTTTATGGTTGTTTTCGTTGGATTATTCGCACTGAAACTTCTCTAAGTTTAACAAAATTATCCTTTCCATTTGGATTGATTTATGTAATTTTGAGTAAACTCAACAGTCCTATGAATCCGTTTAAGATCACAAGATGGATAAGAATAGTTATTTGTATTTTGGATAGAATTGAGATACTATTTGGACGATATGGTTTATGTAGTGCTTGTTATTTTACTGAATATTTGGTTGTAACACTTTGAAATTTATGCAGTCCTCAGGTAAATGTTGATATTATTTTCAACTGGGTTGATTTATTATGGAATAATGTGGTTCTATGGAGGGATTGATAATTGGGGATCTTCACTTTAGTAGGTGAGCAGTTTTAACGATTGATTTATTTATGTGGACTGGTATTGTTGTTTTTCGGTGTGAATGATTGAGTTGGTGAGCAATTTTAGTTTTTTATATTTGATTGATTTTTCTGAGAAAGCCCGAGTGGAAATGAATTTTTATGGAAGTTTATCCACCCCCTTTCTATGGTCATCAATTTCACTTTTCATCTCTCTCGTGTGACCATGTCAGTCTTTCTCTTGATTTTGTTCTTTAACACTCACCTAAACGACTTTAGCAACTCCAGCTTGGTTTAAAAGCTGAGCGGAGCTTTGGCTATGACCTTCAAAAGGAAAATCCCATTATAAAAATCTTGGCTTCTTCCCAGGTAAATTAAAAAACTAACGAAGAGCACAAAGAACTGAAGAAGAGTGAGTGAATCAGAGAGAAAAACTCTCTCCCTTTCTTTCTTCTCACATGGCCATTATTAGCAACAAAGGTCACAAACCCATTTCTTGAAATCTATTTTTTTTTTTTTGTTCCCCTGAGATTTTCCACTACTCAAGAGAGACCAAATTCAGTGGGTTTTTTTAGCATCAGATCTTATTTTTGCTCAAGAGGATTAGGAAATCTGAGATGAGATCTAAGCATTAAAACCCATGATGTAACTGAATTTTCTTGCGAGATTTGAGTTAGCTTTGTTTTTTTTTAATCTAGGTTTTTCTTGATTTCTCTGCTTCTTTAGCATTTCAGGGTTGATTTTATCAAATGAGATCGAGAATTGTAGCATTCTTCAAGATTTGATCTCACATTTGGTCTTATGATCCGGGTTTTTTCTTTTGGGTCTCGTTGGTTTCTAAGTAAATCGATGGAAGGAGATCATAAGCAGAAGCATGTATGCAAGTTTTGCAGGAAGATTTTTTCTTGTAGGAGGTCCTTGGGAGGTCATATGAACGTGAATTCTGCTAGGAATCTTCTTCTTCTTCTTCACAAGAGGATTCCTTAAAACAAGAAAATGGGTCTAGTGTATGCGCTGTTAAATTGATCCCTGGTCATTTGGAAAATGAAGAATTCAATGAAAGTGAGGATGTCAAAGACATAGAGGAGGAAGAGGTCATTTGGCATTTGAATGAGGTATTAAGATTCTTACTTCTCCATGATGTTTTGATCCTTTCCAGCTAGGGTTTTCTGCAATTTACCCATTTCTCGAGCTACAGTTTTCTGCAGAACCTCAAAAAATTAACAGTTAGATTTCTATTCCATTCATCATTCAATCAATGTCTCTGGTTTACAGTTGTTTGCGTTGGATTATTTGCAAGATGAATAAGAATTAGAGTTATTTGTATTTTAGATGCGAGACTATTTGGATGATATGGTTTATGTAGTGCTTATTTTACTGAATGTTAAGTTGTAACGCTTTGAAATTTATGCAGTCCTCAATGGTAAAAATTAATAGAAGATCTTACCAACATTTCTTCAGATTTCCGCCAATGTGAGAGTCAGGGACGCCAATCAGCGTGAACAGGTCTCCTCTTTGCGCTAGCTCTCACTTCCTTTTCTGCATCTCATTTGCAAATGTCTCTTGCATGAGAATCGAAGGATCCTTTCTTCCCATTTCCCATATATTTTTATGATCTGCTTGTTTTGTATTTGTTTTCTGATTTCACGGTTAGGGTTTTGATGGGATCCATCTCAATTTTCTCAATTCAAAGAATTTTATCTCTTCTATTTTCTTCTTCTTGCAAAATGGTATAAAAAAACAATACATAAGTAACTCCCATCTCAATTTTTTGATTTCACGGTTAGGGTTTTAGCTTTAGTTTGCTATAAAAAAAACCCTAACGAGGTCGAGAGTTGGGAATGAAAACAACTATTTATTTAAGCTTGTGGCAATGTCCATGTTTCATTTGAGATTGGGAAGAAGTCGAGGGTTTTTTGGGGTTTTAGTTTTTTCTCCAATTTGGATTGGGGAGCAGATTGGGCTTTGGATTTTTCCTCTTGGATTGATCTGAGTATTGAGGTTGTCAGATTCTAGTAAGCTTATATATACATACATATATGTATATATATGAGGTTTTGAGATTCTTGGTAAGTTTATATTACTTTTGTGTTACTTCTGTTAGAGATTTAGGAATATATATAGTTAGGTAATTTGAATTTCAATGGACTACTTTTTAAATCCTTGAAAACCCATTTTAGATACTTCTTGCAGTGTAAGCCTTACTAACAATTGTTTCTATTCAATTCCTTATAAATTTCCTCAGTGCTTGCTTGTATAACTTCATGTTAGAAAATTGAGGACAGCTTCAATTCTCTAAATTCATAACCCCCCATTTGAAGTAACCCTGTTGAGGCTCATATGGAGGGTATTCTTGATTATATTTTGGTGTTTTAGAGCAATGTGAGAAAGTTTAGAGGTCTAGACTTTTCTGGGTAATTTGGTCTCCTTAAGTCCAATTTCTGCCAAAAAATGAATTTTAGAAGGTTTGTGAGTTTCCCAATTGTGTTCATCGTATTCTTTTTGTGTGATTGCCAATGGTTATCTCTTGAGATGTAAGTTGATTCGATATAATATAGTAGATTGTGCTGATTTTTTTTCTACTACATTAGTTATTAGCTTTAGCTTGCTCACTTCCCCTACAATGGTGATGTTTGGGAAGAAGGGCTAAACGTGACATTGTTGGGGACTCATTGACTCATTGATGAAGCCAAGACATATCCAAAGATACTGTAACTTGTTCAACACCACTTACACGATAGGTAATTTGAAAGTGAGGGAAATTTGTATATGAACACCTTTTATTTATGTCTATTTACCATGTCAAATGTTGAATTTGTTCTTCTTCTGCTGGTTTCCCATCCGAGTGCCAATATCCTATAGCCACGGTGATGGTAGTCTGAATAGGCGACCTAATCAAGTTTTCGATCTATGCTCTAATGTTGAATGTTTCTTTTCTACATTCACATCTTTAGTGTTGATTTTGATGCAATTTTGACAACCAATATTGGTATAAAACTATAAACCGAATAACTAATGAAGTTCTTAAAGGGTTTGAACTAAGTAAGATGATTGACTTTGCATTCTTCTCTTTCACTTGATGATATCTTGGATTAATGTTGGTGTGACAATAAGAGCTTTTCGTCATTGAGGTTCAAAAGGTCTCAACGCTTCCGGCTGGAAGTCTTTTCACAAGGCAATAGGGTTACTCTTTCAGACAGTCGAGCATCAGGCTCCTGCCCCGAATCATATGAAGGCCAAGACAGGGACTTATCCAGGCGTTAATTGGGCTCGTGGACCCCCTCCATCCTTCCAAACAAGGGGAGTGCGAATTCCTCAACAGGAATGAAAAACTACAAAGTCAGAGTACGCGTCAGGTATCCAATGTCATGTGGACCAGCATGATGGCCGAGATAGAGTGGTTATCGACTTAGACTCAGGGTCGTTTGCCAGATGGTCCGAGGCTGTCGTTTGTTCAATTGGGGGATCAGAGCGGGTAGATAATTGGGAAGAGGTATCAAAGATTGTCGGTCAGCTGTTACCTGAGGAAGCCGAGATCACATTGTATCCGTTCGAAGCTCGTCGTGCAATTTTCCATTCGAAGAAGTTGTTTCAGTTGCATACCCTTTGCACAGATCGAACATATTCCTTGGGCAAAGAAAATTTCGTGGGTTTCCACCGATGGTGGCCGGCCTCGAACGCTTTATCCTTCACAAGTTTATCAAAGCCCCGGTGGATCGCACTTAAAGGCATCCTATTGCATCTATGGGTTCCGTCGATCCTCAAGAGCTTCGGCTCCATTTGTGGAGGATTGGAGGAGGTGCACCCGTCAACAACAACAATGTCAGATCTATCATTCGCGAAAATTCGAGTGAAGGGAGGGCTGTACAACACTCCACGGGTCATACCGCTCATTTTTCACTCCATCACATATCCAGTAGAGGTATCAGACTGGGAGGAGGAGTGCTGTGAGAATTGCCGGAGGTGGCCGGATTCCATGGAGATTCGCTATCACCGGAGTTGGGTTGAGGTGGCAGCACAAACAGTGGAAAACGAGAAGACACGTGGCTGTGTCGGAGTGGGCGGATCAAACCAAAACGAAAATGAAATTTCAAATTCAAACTTGGAGTCGAAGGGGTCCCTGCTACCTAGGTTGAGGGATGCAAGGTCTCCGAGCCCGCGGAGATCAGAGCAAAAGGCGTTTAGTCAGCGTAGTCAGGCGGAGGGGACAGCGCTGTCAGGGTCTATCTCAAGGTCTAAGCCTAGATCTGAAAGCTTGCTCTGTCAGTTGCGTGGTAAGGAAGCAAGAGGGGATCAAACGTTCGAAATTGCCAGAGATCTCCTGCGGAAGATCACAAAAGGAAGGAAGAGCAGAAAGAATCAGAAGAGAAATTTCCGTAGAAGGAAACAACAGATGAGGTGGAGGGAGAGCGTACCTTCCGTACTGCAGAAACATAACGTGGAGGACGATGGGGTGTGTGTGGAGTTGCAGGGCAGCGGCGAGGTTAGGGTTTCTCTCTAAAACCCTGAAGGCAATTGGCGAGAAGAGGGTAGGCTTCAAAGAAGCCCTAGTAGTTCGTCATCGCCACGTGGTGAAGCTTCGGCCATTCAGATGGACCATGATCCAATGGTCTTGGTATTATGTCTCTCTTCAGGGTCCGGTTCGGGTTATGCGAGTATTACGCCCCACGGGTCGCATATAAAGGGCCTAGACGTTTCGTCTTTAAGTCCAAGTGTTTCCAGGGCTCAAAGGCCTAGCCCATATCCAATAAATCCTTCAGATCCATTTGGGCTGGACCTGATTATTAAAAATCACGAGGCCATGGCCCAGAGGCAACCCATACAACCGGTGGGGAAGGAGGGGGTGATCTCCAGGGTGTCCCGACGGTTCGCAAGCTCCCCAGGTATGCAGAAGGTATATCCATGGCAGAGCCTGAGTTCAGTTTAGTCTCGGCGTTGGAGGATGGGGTCTTAACATCGTCTTCGGCAGCCTTCAACAATAAGGAGTCCCACAGGTCAGAAACAGAGAAGAGGGACTTTCAGAGGTCTGGTTCACAAGTTCGCCTCTGCTCGGTGGAAATCCAGGTTGCGGGAGTTGAGGCGGAGGAGGGAGGTTTTGGAGGGAAATCGTCCCTAGATAACACCTTTCTACACATGTCTGAGTGTGTAGGGTTTCATCAGGGGAGTTCAAGGCCAGAGGTTGGGTCACCCCTTCCTCCTCTCCAAGGCAGACTCTGGGTTGAGGATGAGGAGGGGCCTGAGGAGGCACAATCTCACAGAGCAGGGTCAGTAGTCGGTCAACTCACAAGCTCTACCACAATGTTGATGGACGGTGGCCAAGCTTCAGAACAAGGGGCTCCAGTACGCATGACAGGCTCTCCACTTTTATTCAAGCTACATGGTCCATCTACCACGATATCACGCCCAGCTCGTTTTGCGGAAGTAACGCCGGGAAGGGGAACAAAGAATCAGGCTATGTCTCAGTCGGGAGCGGAAGTTTCTCCAAATTCATTGCGCGAAGAGGGCTTGCTAGTGCAAGGGGATACACCAGCTGTTCCCTTGGGAGGTACACCTAAACCCTCTTGCCTCGAGATCCATCATCTTTTACCTCTCTCACCTTCATAGGGGAAGAGGGCGGATCTTGAGATTTCTTTGTGTCCCATTGTTGAGTCTAATGTTTCATTATCGTCAGTTCATAGAGTTTTGATACCGCAGCTTCATGGGGAAGGGGGGCGGAATCTAGTGCGAAGGTAGGACATGGGGATCTCGTTGAAACTCCAGCAAGACCTCAGTCAGTGTCTCTAGACCATATACATTAGAGCGATCAAGGGGATCAAAGGAGCAGCGCGCAGGAAATACACAGTTCTACGTCAGGGAGTTCAAGTCAGCTAGAAAGGCTGGGGAAGTTTCTTGGATTATCATTTGTGGGCCGTGAAAAGGAAGCCAGAGCACTGTTCAATCGCCTTGCAAGAGGGGGTGGCGAAGGCCGAGAAATCCCGCCAGAAATCAGGGAGCAAGAAGGGGGTCCGATCAGCCATGGAGTTGAGGCGGTTAGAGTGCGGGATAAATTATGATAGAACAGGGTCACGAAGCGGTCCATGCAACCCAAGCTCAGGAAAGGGTCGAAAAGTTTCAAAATGACGGAGATTTCCATATTGTCATGGAATGTTAGGGGATTGGGTGTTCCAGAGAAGCGTGTGGCCGTTCAGAGGTTGGTGAGAACCAGGAGGCTGGCAATCCTGTGTATTCGGGAGACTAAGCTAGAAGTTATCCCAGATTATATTGTCAGAGAGGTGTGGGACATCTCTTCCCTAGATTGGCTAGAAGTTCCATCCTTGGGAGCCTCGGGAGGGATTCTTCTTCTGTGTGATAAGGAGAAGTTGGAGGTGTTGGAGTCAGAACTAGGGGCGTTCTCCATTTCCATATGTTGTCGGTGGGTGGGTGAGGAGTTTCTTTGGGTTTTCTCAGGAGTTTACGGCCCCTCGGGGGGGTCAAATGACGCAATTTTCTGGGAAGAATTGGATGATGTTAGCGTCAGATGGGGAGCCCCCTGGTGCTTGGGCGGCGACTTTAATAGTATTCGGTTATCCGAGGAGCGCAAAGGTGGGTGTGCGGTAAATGCCAAGATGAGAAGATTTGGGGCATTCATTGAGCGGCATGAATTAATTGATTTCCTGTTGAAGGGTCACTTGTATACATGGGCTCAATCCGCTTCTAGTAATTTAGCAAGCCGTTTGGACAGATTTCTTTGTTCCCCGGAATGGGAGAGTCGGTTTCCAAATATCATCCAATTATCATTGCCCCGGCCCATGATAATGTTGGTGTCAGGGCATTTCCGAGGGGGCCCCACCCCGTTTAGATTGGAGAACATGTGGCTTCAGGATGACAGGTTTAAAGGGGTAGTGGAGGAAGTTTGGAAAGCTTGGGAGGGCCAGGGGCTAGCCAGTACGAGATTTGGGCTCAAGCTTAAGGCCCTCAAGTGTCGCCTTAAAGTTTGGAATAGAGATGTCTTCGGCGATATCAAAGCTAGATTGTCTAGCCTCTTGCAAGGCATTGGGGATCTGGACAGAGTGGAAGATTTGAGAGCTTTATCCGCTGAGGAGTCCCACTCTAGGGAGTTGATGAAAGAGGAATATTTACACACTGCCAGGTTAGAGGAAATCAATTGGAAAGAGAAGGCGAGGGTTAGGTGGCTCAAGGAAGGTGAAGGTGATCGGAATACAAAATTCTTCCACAGGATGGCTAACTTTCATCGGAAAGGCAACTATATTTCTAGAATCATGGTAGATGGTAAGTGGAGGGAGGAAGCATCTGAGATAACGGGGAGTGTGGTAGCCTTCTACCAGGACCTATACAAGGAGAATGAACTCTGGCGCCCTAAATTGGAAGGGCTACCATTTGATTGTCTCCCAGGAGAGCAGAGAGAGTCATTGGAGGGAGCTTTCGAGGAGGAGGAGGTATTGGGGGCAATCCGAGAGATGGCAGGGGACAAAGCTCCGGGCCCGGATGGATTTACTATTGAATTCTACAGATCATGTTGGGACATTATTGGCAAGGACTTCCTAGCAGTGATGCGAGAATTGTACGAGCTCGGGAGTTTTGACAGAGTGATTAATAATACATTCGTCGTGTTGCTTCCGAAACACAGAGGAGCTGTGGATATTAGGGAGTTCAAGCCGATTAGCCTTGTTAGTAGTGTGTACAAGATCCTTTCAAAAGTCCTGGCGCGGCGTCTTAAGAGTGTAATGGGACACATCATATCCCCACAACAAGGCGCATTTGTGGGTGGTCGTCAGATTCTGGATGGTATCCTCGACGACAGGATTAGGGCCAAGGTTCCGGGTATTATGTGCAAGGTGGATATAGAGAAAGCCTACGATCACGTCAATTGGGAATTCTTGGGCTATGTGATGAAAAGAATGGGGTTTGGCCCAAAGTGGCGACATTGGATTCAATTGTGCATTTCATCTGTGACATTTTCCATCCTCATCAACGGTAGTCCGGCTGGATATTTCCGAAGTTCTAGAGGTTTGCGCCAAGGGGATCCCTTATCCCCTTTTTTATTTATCATGGTCTCAGAAGCTCTGAGCAGGATGCTGACTCGAGCTGACGGGGTGCTATTTGAAGGTTTTTCTCTAGGGAGAGAACGGCTGAGGATCTCACATCTACAGTTTGCCGATGATACCCTAGTTTTTTGCAGAGCTTCTATTCAGGATCTAAGTTCTTTGAAAGGTCTCCTCCACTGTTTTGAAGCCGTCTCCGGGTTACGAATCAACATGGCTAAAACCGAATTAGTGGGGGTTGGGGAGGTCTCAGAAATAGATACCCTTGTGGAATGCCTCGGGTGTCGGGTTGGTTTCCTGCCGTCGGTTTATCTTGGGGTACCCCTTGGGGCTCTATTCAAATCTAAGGCAGTTTGGACCCCGGTTGTGGAGAAGTTTGCAAAGAGATTGTCGAGGTGGCAGTCGTCTTTTTTTTCCAAAGGAGGGAAATTAATGCTGATCCATAGTACACTGAGCAGTCTGCCCACATATTTCATGTCTACTTTGGTCATCCCCCGATCGGTTGCCGTAAAACTCGAACGTATTCAGAGAGAGTTCCTGTGGCACGGGAAAGGAGGTCTAGCTAAATATCATTTAGTCGATTGGAACCGGATTTGTCGCCCGAAGAGTAAAGGGGGTCTCAATTTGAAGCCGTTGTCGTTGGTCAACAAGGCTCTACTAGGAAAATGGATATGGAGGTTCGGGGAGGAAAGGGAGAGTCTCTGGCGTGCGGTCATCATTGCTAAATTCGGGGCGGGCACTTGTTGGGTCCCCAAGGAGGTGACAAGACCCCACGGGGTAGGGATGTGGAAAGGGATCATGGCGGTGGCTCGATTAGTGGTTCCTTTTTTCAAGTTCAAGATTGGAAATGGGGCTGAGGTCAGGTTCTGGAAGGACGTGTGGAATGGCTCCTCGCGGCTACAGGATGACTTTGCGAATATATTTCGGTTAGCTTCGGATAAGATGGCGTCAGTCGGGGATTGTATCAGTAGAGCTAGCGGGGGGGATGCGTGGTGCCCCAATCTGAGAAGAAGATTGAATGATTGGGAAATAGATGAGTTTGGCAGTTTGCTAGAGCGTTTGGGGCCTATCCCTTCGGTTTCTCAAGGACGGGATTGTAGGATTTGGTCTAGAGACAATAAGGGTCGTTTTTCAACGAGATCTCTAGTTCAACTACTTGAAGATGGTCATTCCGCTCCCTTTCCGCATAGAGCTGTGTGGAACCTAGGTATTCCATCTAAAGTATCTTTTTTTCTATGGAATGCGGTTTTGAATAAAATTCTCACATGTGATCACTTGAAAAGTAGAGGGTGGAGGTTGGCTAACCGTTGTTTTCTGTGCCTCCAAGCGGAAGAGTCGGTTGATCACCTTCTCTTGCATTGTCCTTCCACTCATGTGATTCGGAGTTTTTTTCTATCCCGCATGGGTGTGGCCTGGGTCTTTCCCTCATCCTTTCACAGCTTCTTATCTTGCTGGGAAGTGGTAAGTGGGGGAGGTTCGTGGATGGCAGTGTGGAAAATTCTTCCAGGCGCCATTGCTTGGTCTATCTGGAAGGAGAGGAATATGAGAGTTTTTGAGAACTCCTCCTCATCTCTTCCTCGTATTTGCATTAGAGCTAGGTCCTTGGCGGTGGAGTGGTCTGCAGTTAGGCAGGAAGGGTTAAGCTTAGACATGTTGTTCATCTAAGTTGTATTGTTAGTGGGGGGTCAGCTTGGTGTTATGGTTTTTCTTTTGCTTAGCGTCTTGGTTCACGCCTTCATGAACCAAGTGTTTTGCGTCTCTCTGTACTTGCGATCTTTTTATTCTATATATGCTTGGTTTATCGATCAAAAAAAAATATTTGATTTTGATTTAACCATCAGAAGAGTAGTGAAGCCAGCACTTGCAGCTATGGTTGATGATGTTAATTTTGACTCGAGCATTCTTGTGAGGATGCCATTGAACGTTGTCACACATAATTCAAATCGTATTGGATTTCTAAGGACCATAGATGGTACAATTTGAAACTCATTACTAGGTGTAGTATTTAGGCGTTATTTTCTTTGTTTCTTTAATAAATATAAAAAAATTAATAAATCAAAGGTCTGTTTTTTAAATAGTCAAACTGGTGGTTTTTTTTGTTGCTTATCCACCTATTTAGGCAGTAGTTCAAATAGTTGCTTGTAGGTTGAGGCCTGAGATCCCCAAGGATTGCCCACAAATCTTGAGATTGATGATGAAGTGTTGGAACAATTTCTCTTCAAACCACTCTCAACTCTTTGAAATACTCTCAATATTGCTGCGGCCAAACAACACCAATAAGTGAATCTCTTTAAAGCCTCTTTGAATTTAATCGAGAGTTCTTCTATAATATAATTTGTAGGAAATACCATTATGTTTCTATCCATTTGTGTTGTTGATCCATTTAAATGAAAAAGATCTAGAGGCAATGATTTGTTCTTTAGGAAGTTAGGAATATGTGACTTTCTTGCTTTGCTTTTGTTGAGTTCTTTTTATGCTTTTGTTTGAATCTTGCTTTGGTTATGTTGAGTTTTCCAGTCATCTTGCGTTTTGATATGATGGATTTTATTTGTTTGTTTGATTTAATGTTGGCCGCAGTGAGTTAATTTTGTGGAAGGAAAGATACGTATTCGATCACTGATTCAGCGGAACTCCTGCACAAGTGCCTATGGGATGAGATTCATTGGCTTCGCTAGATGTGAATAGGGGGATTCCTTGGAAACATTGCACAGTGTTAAGTACAAGGGATTTCTAGCTTTAGGTGAAAAGAAAATCCAGCTCTAAATATAGAGATTAGAATGAGCATTTACGAAGTACATGTTGCATCAGCGCTGTGAACATGAATTGGGAGGATGTCTTAGAATTCATGGGTTAGTTCTATTTCAAGGAATTCTTACTGTCGAGCTACGATTCTGTTAATTTTCACTGTTACTACTATATCTTTAGTTATCGTATATAATTAGATCTTTAGCTAAAGTACGTATAAACAGGCGAATTCTTTTTCCTACATATTGCATGCTCATCTGCTTATCTGAATTTTAACAGTGGAATAGTGTGACCAAAACTGTTTGGTGGCAAGATTTTCCTCTAGGCAGTGCACCTGATTATTTGTCTCTTTTACCCAATTCTCTGATGAGGAAACAATTCAATATTCAAAATCTGATTTTGCTGCTTAGCTTGCTAGATTTATGGCATCTTTTATCGCTGATGTACCTATTCAGGAACTTTGGATCGTACAGTTGACTAAGTATGACTTTAGAGGGCCTGTTGGACATCTAGTGGCTTCAATTCCTGGAATACATAATCACAACACTCGTTATCCATTGGACTCCATGCACTTCCTATCAGTAAGTAGTTCGTTGTGAATGGGAAGACCTATTTGCTATTGTGAACCATTACGTTTCAGCTTAATTTAGTTGTATCTTATGTGTCTGCTTGTTTGCTGGTTTACCTCATGCGTTTGTGTGCCTAAGGGCACAAGCAACTTTATGCTTGTCATCATATAAAAACTTAAACATTTTTTTGTTACGAACTTAACAAATGTTACATTTTGTATCTTATTTTGTTTCTTATGTGCTTACTCTTTTATGGGGGTTTAAGTTTGAAGAAAAAAATTATGATCCCATAAACCATAGTCCAAAGTTGATATTAGAGGAGATCTGTTGATCTCAAATGCTGTATATTTCTAGGGGTTTAAGAGAGTTTGTCGCTGGCCCCGTCTTTGTTTGTTTTTATAGATTTCGGAAGTGATGTGCTTATTGTTTGGGAACAAATTTTGGGATTTTGGTAAATTTTAGGATTCTCCAATTCTTTGGTATGTTTGTGGACTTTATGCCTCGAGGTTATGAATATAAATTTTTATTTCTAATTTATCTTTCCAATTACTAGTGGACTTCTAGGAATCCTTATTTGTATTACCATGTTTGGAGTAGATTGGGTTTTGGATATACTTCGATACTTGCAGCCTTTATAGCACCATTTGGACCTTTTTATTATTAATGTACCCAAATATCTTGATTGGATGCACTTTTAAAAACTTCTAGAACACATATTTTCTTTTCATGAAAACCAGTTAATGCTTTTCCAAAATCCTAACCTAAAATATCTTTTACAATATTTTTGTATCTTGCAGGAAGGTATGTGGCTCTTCCAGATTTTCTACCAAGAACAATGATATCTTCTCAAAATTTGATAAACCTTCAAATCTCTATTTCCACTGTAATTTCGTCCTACAAATCTGTTTTTGCCTGAAAGTACAATTACCGTCTGGAATTTCAGTTCACTCACTGAAAATTCAGTTGTTTGGGGATCATAATGGTGGAGAATTGTAGTCTCGAACGCATATGCTTGTAAGCTCTTTGGTCATCAACTGCTCTTTCAAAGAGGCAAGTGTTAACAGAACACTTTCTATATTAATCAAATGCATCTCTTGAAAATACCCATGATTTCATTGGTTTAATCTTGGAAAAGTGTTTCATATTGAAGGTCTAATTCGCCCATTGTAAGCACCGCTAGGAACACATTTTTGTGGCTTTAGCCTCTCAAATATTCATTGAAATCAGTTATTGTTATTGGTTCTTCTTTATACACTCAGAAGTGATTATCTGCACCTAATATTTTGATTAATTTTACTCCCAGTTGTTTCCTGGTGGACCACTTGCTGAAGGTTAATACTGAACATTCTTGCATTGTCTATAACTATAGAGCATTTGATATTCTTTCTCTAGCATGAAAGAGGCACTTGGTTTTACACCTTCAAGGCTTTTGTCACACAACATGGAGATCCTAAAGCAGATGGACTACTCTTTAGAACAGAGATCCAACACAAAGAATAACAACTAGGGAATCTCTTTTTTGTTTGGTTTTCTCCCTCATTATTTTTTGTAAATACAGAAACTGTTCCCTTGATTGTTTCTTCTAAATGGGTGTACAAAACTGTTCACTTGGTGGTATTTTATAAAGTCTCTTATACTGTCACCAATTGTTTAAAGAGGTATTCTGCTATTCTACTTTTTTTTAATCTTAAATTTGTTAAACCAAATTCAAGATAAAATTAGGCCAGCAGAAGACTGCATGTTTTAAACAACAGAAGACTTCATGTTTATTAATGAGAATAGATCAGTCTTGAAAATTCCAGATATTCTCGAAGATCTGAAAGTGATATACAAGGATGTACATTCCATTTCCTTGCTGTCTCGGTTATACATTTTTAAATACCTTGTTTCCATGCTAAGATAACATTGTTGCTACATTTTGGGAGATAAAGCAAAAGACATTGGTTGACATGGCCACTATATTGATCAGAGTCAGAGCTTGAATATCCACATGTACCAACCCAATTTTGGGGAAGCTCCACTTCTTTACACTTCTATGTTTGGTCCAAGGTACGAAGTTTGTGGAGCTGCGAGGGGTATCACGGTTCTGATGGACACCAGCAGTATGTGCTTATTTCTTGCTTTGTTTTGTATCACAGTTCCAATGGACACCAGCTGTATGTGCCTAATTCTTGCTTTGTTATGTATTAATTTCTAAATTCTAATACACTATTATTTTACTTCTCTCTCTAATAATTGTTATTTCTAATATTGAGCGCTTCAAGTGTTTGTGCATGCTCAAAAGGAAAGTGTAGATTCTTTCTTCTCTCAAGGTTGAAGCCCTACTCTCTATGTGTTTGAAGTATTGTGATTTTTTAGATAGTTAGAGTTGATTAGAAGAGTCAGAACGCACACTCCAATCTCTATGTTCTAAAGCTAGATAAACACATCTAATGCATCTTTCAATACCAATGAGTGCAAACATTATTTGGTTACTCTATCACCAGGCAGGCGGGTATAGGATTTTGTTGGATTGCTAATACTTTGTTTATACCAAATTTTATTACATAAAGCATTAGAACGATATTTATACCTTGGTTGCACATAATTTTTGATGTTATTTAACTAATCATGAATTTGTGAAGTGCATATCAATCTTACCGAGATCCAATCGGAAAGATTCTGACTCAATAGATTTTTGAATTGATGAAGTGCTCATAGTGAAGCAAACTACTCATCTTTGTTGGAAACTGTCAAACCAGTTTTTCATACATCTCTGTTGTCATCCAAGAAAATCTGATGAGGTATCTTATGATTTCATGAAGGACAGTATGTTGGGATTGCCCCATTAAGACCCACTTCCCCACTTTAGAAGAGTATTTACTTCATTGAAGCATTTTGGAAGTTTAGATTACGCAGAATGCTCTTTGATTTTCTTTTATTTTTGTTGGATCTAGGTAATTTTATCTGTACAAACTCATCCAGCTCATGTGTTTACATCCATTCTATATATTTTTACATGTTATATGTGTATTTGGATTTCTTGGAGAAATCACTATATCTAATATTTTGAGCGCTTCAGGTGTTTGCGCGCATGCTAAAAAATGTTGTACTTCTCTAATTTGCTTAAATACGTTGGTAGGCTACTGCACTTGATGAAAAAAAAAAATACGTTGGTAGGCTACTGCACTTGATGACGAATGATAAATACAAGCCCATAATCTACCTAAACTTGAGGTAGGGGCAGAGCCGCCCCCCGCGCCCCAATGTTTTTTGAAATTCCTGCATATTGTAGTATTAAGTAGTGGGCCCCTCACCCTCACAAATTTTTGTCTTATATATTTATAGTGCCCCCCCCCCCCCCCCCCCCCCCCCCCCCAAAAAAAAAATTTGTTTTGTTTATTCCCTCAAATTTTTTGTCCTACATATATAGTGGGTCCCAATTGTTGTGAATCTGTTAGTGACTAACTAAGTCCCGTGGGTTTACCCTTATGGCACCCCTAGCGTTTTCTATTTTCCTTTTATTTATAGGAAAATACTTAACATACCCATGGTTTCCACTATGTAACGAAATGGCCAGTCCTCATTGGTCCACACCCCACTTTTAGGTATTTTTCCAACTATGGTAAGATTCACTCACCCCTAGGGTTAAGCCATCCAACCTTGGTTTTTAGAAAAAAAAGCCAAAATCTTAACTTTAATTTAGTTAAACTAAACCAGGGTTAAAGGGACATGAGGACACGGGGGTAAGATAAGAAGCGGACCCCAGGGTCCGCTAATCACTACTCTTATTTATATAATGGCTCTCTCAAAACGGGCATGTTACTGGACCTTTATTAGAATGTAACATTAATTAATTTTATGACCACGATGGACCCATTACTCAAAAATAATCTCTGGGGCTACACCTCGAACCCCCAAGCTCCATATCGTCAAATCCATTTATTTTTTTGATACATGTATTTCGGTCCCCCCAAAGAAAAATTCCTGGCTCCTCCCTTGATTTAAGGGGCAAGTAGTAGAATAAATAAATAAAATTCAAAAGCAGTTCGGTATAATTATCAGTATTGCCATAACTTTTTGTATTTTTCTTTTTCATTTTGATAAATTTTTGTTATCCTTCTACTTTATTTTTTATTGCTACACAGTTTTGAAACAGATTTGAGTTTGACTGAATAGATTCTCATTCAATTTAGTGGAATGCCCACAATCTATTCATTTCCAAATTGAAAGCTAAATGTTAATGTGGTTATCTGGTCCTTATATCAAATGGCTCGATCTTTCACCCTTTCAAAGTGGATTGAGCTATAGTTAGTTACTCATAGCTAATGCCTCTAATGATGGAAACTTTTTTTCTTCTGTTACATAGTGAAAATTTGCATAAAAAACACTCAAAATACAAAATACAGAGGAATGTGCCACACATTTTTTAATCGATGTTGGGGATAGAGGGTTAATGAAGCAGAGAACTACTTTCTATTGCAATGATTTTTCTTTCTTGTAAGGTTTTAATGCCAATTGCATTTCTTTTTTACCTTTCCTTTCTGTAATAATCTGCTTATTTATTAAGTACCATTTTTATCCAAAGCATAATAAAAACAGGAAGCAAACCAAGAGATCAATTATACAAGATGGGGAACGCTAGTCTCAAAACACTATCCCCACTCATCATTAACCTCTATAAAATTTAGCATAGCAAACATCTAACTTTATCAAGCAATGAGCCTATATTGCAATTGTTAACTCTCATTATCCCCATGATCAAGCAATTTTCCTTCAACCACATGCTAAGTAGTTTGAGTTGAGTTGCCAATTGCCAATGGGGCCTAGAAACTCATCTAATGACCCACCTCATCGCCAAGAGGGATGCTAATACTTGTAGGCGATAGTTATTGATGGGACTCCCTTCACTCCTCTAGCTATCTTTAATATCAATGATCTTTGTCTATGTATACAATAGAATTGACTTCCTCCATCAATTGTCTCTTCCCTCGTATTTCGTTTGAGTTTTATTGTTGAAGACTAACACAAAATCTAATAAAATTAATTTATGGAAGCATAACATTGACACATTGTGTACAAGGATCTCTTTTCATTATTATTTTTGGATGAATAATAATAATTTGTATTGAGAGGGGAAAAATTTATGAGTGAGGAATGAGACTATTCCCCCTATAAGTACTTAGAAAAAAAAAGCTGATCCACTTGTCACAAAATCATTAATATTGACGTCCACAAGACACCTGATTTCTCTGTCCCACCCAATAGAGGCACATAGGTTGGGGATTGAGGAGTCTATCTTGTTGAATGTCTCTCGCAGTACAAATGATTATGCAGAGCAACATACTTCAAATAGTATTTGCCCCTATTGCTGAACACTCTTTTTAGGCAACTAAGAATTACTCACCAATCTCCTATTATGAAACAGTGGTGACATGGAAAAGGGAGTAGAAGAATCTACACTCCTAGCCACCGAACAATGGAGAAGAAGATGATGGACGTCTTCCTTGGCCTGGGTACACGTGCAACACCTATTAGGAAGCTGCATCCCCCATGTTACTAAGATGACCATTAGTCAGATTCTTGTCTAGAGATGACAACAATCAAATACTTGTACCTTGGAAGGATTTTTTTTTTTTGAAGAACAAGATATCAATTGCCTTTGAAGGAACCTGGGATTTCTAAATTTGGCATTCTTACTCAGGTAGAGCCTGTTTGGTTCGGATTATTTGAGCCGATTTAATCACTTAAAATCAATTCCAAATGAATCAACACTATAGAATCATGTTTGGTTAGTCATAAATAATCGATTATTTTAACATCCATTACACTTAAAACCGGTGCGGAAAGAATCGCCAAAGGGGGTGATTCTCTAGCCATCACAATTGGCTCCCGAATGATTTTTTCGGACCAATTACGACATAGGTCGCATTTTGGAAATAAGGTCTCAACTCTCGACTCTTTTTCGCTCGCGCATCTCAACTCAAGCCAAAGAAAACAACTTAGAGCGACCGCCCGTCAGGTACGTCCTCCTCATCCCTTCTCTTCTTCTTGTAAAAGCCATCGCATTCGCTTCGTCGTCTACCCTAAAATCCTCTCTTTCTTTCTTTGATTTAGCTCTTTTAAGTTTTAATGGCTACTTTTAACTTTTGTTTCACATTGTTTAATAATCTCACCATCCATTCCGTTTGCTGAACCAGGAAATCCTAGAAATAGAACCTCTGGTTGGCTTGCCTTTTTAAAGCTTATAATGGGTCTTTAATGGCGTTTTGTTACTATAGAAATTAACTTTGAAAATGAGAGATCGATAGAGAGTTGCAGAGAGATTGGCAACCATGGCGTCGTCGATGTTGAAGTCCCTCTTGTCTCCATTGAAGAGCTAGTTCGCTACTCAATACATGAAAGCCCTTTCCAATCATCTGAAATCTGTCATGTCTGTCCATTAATGTGGATCATCAAAAAATTACTAGTCTTTGATTTGAATAGAGCCCCCAAATCACACTGATTAGATGACCCTCACTATTCAAATCAACAATGTCATATTACCAAGCAAGCTATTAATCGAATGGTTGGGATCAACTGGTTAATCAAATGGGTTTCACAACACCAATAGAGAAATCTTGGAAGTTTAATTAATGTTGGCATGTTGCTATTTTCTTGGACTCAAATTATTCAAAAGTATCTTGTATTCATTGGATGGGTGGGATGACTGGACCAGAGCATGTTATATCATGTCTTTTGTCTGATTGGAAATTCATACTATCCATTTTCAATGGGTATTTTTGTAAAATTTTGCTAATTAGTAGATAGTCCTTGGTAAATTCGAATTGGGTTTTTGCTTCTTAAGATGATTTTTATAATTGACAACATGTTATCTTCTCTTGCATGTAGCTTTTGAAGGTCGATTCCTAAAGAACAGTTAAATTGTAGTCGCAAACCAAAGCCTCCCTGATTTCATTGCATGGAGAAAAGAGATTCAAACGCGCCAACAACCTCGACTTCTCATCAAATTCCCAATCATTTAGGCCTCGTCTCAAAACCGGACACCATACCACCCCTTCTCCCCTTCTTTCAAAGTAGTCGCCAACCAAAGCCTCCCTGTCTGTAAGATTATTTTGGTGCCTTCCAGTAATTATAGGAATCAATTTTTTTGGATTTTTTTTCTCTATTCCATTTGTTTCATAAATGACTTTATTTCTTTAGAAAAACTAACTGCAAGTCAATGGTCATAAGCAATAGAAGAGGAATCTAAATACAAGTTTAGTAGACCACCTGGATGATCTCTTTATGACATATCGGTATATGTGATGTACATGTAGGGACTTCGGACTATCCTAGGAGATCGTTTACTTGGACGGTCATTACTATTCAATCTACCACAATCTTTTGGAAAATCAAAAAAGAAAGAGGTAATGGATTGTTGATTTTTTTGGATTAGTCTAGAATTGATGTTCTTATGTGGTGAAGAATACTACCTGTTAAATTAGTCTAGAATTGATCTAGAATTTTATCGAATGTAAACTATTAAGTTATTCTAGGATTAGTATGACGATCGTTTCTTCTGCTTTTAGCCTTTCTGTTCAGTTTAATAAAAAAAGGACAAAAATTTAGGAGTGTTTTTGGAAGGTATGCTGGGGTTAGGCAGACCCCTACCAGAGAGATACACAGGCGGGATTCGATCCCAGGAGGGGTGTTACCTTGCTTTCTGACTGAAGATCTGTTTATTTTGCAAAGGAGTTGAATTCAGTGGCAGAAAATCACTGTGTATTGACATAGAGTTTAACGTAGTTAAGGATACAGGTGTAAAGTGAGCCGTGCAGGTGCTTCTTCAGATCCTGGGGCTGGTGAGATAAAGTCTTAATCTTGGTTTCATAAAGAACCTGATGCTGAGCTCAGGTTCTGCTAGATTAGGTTCAGCAAGCTAACTTTCAATGCTTCTATATGGATAATTTGAGCATAGATTATGTTACATTATACCAAATTTTCTTCTATTGTGACGATCATCTTAAAAGTTAAAACAAAGTCAGTACCTCCAGGCTCGGCTGAAGCCATTTATCTTCTAGGCCTACTTTGAAGCAAAGGCTCAGTTTGCGAGCTTCTACAGCGATTTAGGTTATGCTCATTATTAGCTGAGTATGATGTTCTCCGAGTTAGCTTTGCTCATTTACACACTTGAGGGAGGAAAGCCTTTCTCTCTTCCTCCTACTTTGCTTTAATATTCGTTTCTACTGTTTTCTTATGCTACTTAAATAAGATCTCACAAACCCTTATATCTGAACAGTGGATGGAGCAAGCCATTGACCTATGCTGAGAAGCAGTTCTTAAAGCCTTATTAGGAGCCAGAGATGCTGTTCTTGAGATCAGATTTCATATATGCCAGATGGGTGAGGCAGCAGGCGTACCGGTAGGCTCTCTTCTTTTTTGAAAGAATGTGTATGTATGCATGGAGGGCCAAAAAAAATCATCCTGCTTGCGTCTGATATACATGTGATACACTTGTAGGCTGGACAGTGCTCAGTAGGAGATCTAGGCAAAAATTTTATTCAATCAGATGATCATAACTGTCTGATCTTCTGCATTTCCTAGACGGTTAGAAATGAAAATTTGAAACTGGCTAGAAAGAAGACTGCATGACTATAATCATCTGTTCCAATGACCTTGGTTGTCTCCTCAGACGCATCATTAGATGGATCCAACCCCCTTCATATATACTACGTGTATGGCAGCGGCAGAGAGGATATTTTCCTCACATCCTTGCATATTCCTCATTTTACTTTTCCCTCTTAGATTTACTTTTACCCTTGGTACTGTTTACAGGATATTCCAACTACTAACTAATGTGGCTGCTGTGATTACCATACAATTTAAAGTGGTGCATTTTCAGGAAACCTTAAAATGGATAGATGTGAACAAAAACTAATATTAAGACTACAAGTACAAATCTGAGAACCCAAGCAAAAATTACTAGCACGGAGGAACGTCAAACACTTAAAGTGTGTGTATGGTTTAATTTATAATTATTAGAAAGCTAGGTGATGCTCTTGCTTACCTATCAAAAAAATGAACAATAGATTCTTATGGTAGGTAAAAGAACAAAAGAACTGGCCATGTTTCTACAGAAGTAAAAAAAAGGACCCACGCAGTAGATTCTGATGTGCAGGTTACTGCAATTGTTACTACAAATCTGAACAAAATAATTGATGTAAATTACTACCCAGTTGAAACTGCAAAGAGGTCAAATTTACGACATAGACCAATTGGTATTGTAGTTTTAAGGTCTTACTGATACCTTTACCTTGCTCTGCATAGTATTTGATTCACCGAAGGTATAGCTAGGTTTCAAAAGGTTTAATTTGTTATTGCTTCAAACTGGTTCACACGCATTTAATAATTGTTTGTCCGTGGATTGCGAGCTCAACAGCTTAACACAGACATATTTGAGACCATAAACTACCATGCTCTTAGAGCTTCTTCTGAGTTGGCTGCAAAAGAAGCCCTTATGAGACATGTCATGGGGGTCCTGTGAGCAAGGTGTGGACTTATTGAGCTTGCCATGGTGGGTTGGGTGCACCTTAAGTGCTTGCATATGAATGTTTTAATACGTGTTCATCTGTGTAGGGCTTTGCAATGATAATATGATGTCCAATTTCAGCCTGTCATTGCAGGTGGATAAGAAAAAGCTTTATTCTGCCTTTGCATTCGTTGTGATGCAAATTTTAGGTGGACTTGGGCTGACCATTAAATGGGTTCTACGTAGTGGATCTCTTTGGCCTAATTGGAACCATCAAAATAATTCCAAGTGTTTAATTTGATGCATCATTCTAAAACTTTCTTTGCAATATGAGAAGTAGTCGAAGAAAAATTAGAATATCTCCTTGATTAGACTTCATAGTGGGCATTTGTGCCCCACATGTATGAAAAAGGTAGATGAATGGCTTCTTTGGTTCCTCCATCTCCTTTGCACTTGTTGAGTTCTGAGTCAGCTCCTTTTAAGAACTACAATTGATTGCTAACTAAATCTTCTTTATATTCCAGTTGTGAATTTGTTGTCATGAACAAACACCTTTTAAATATAATGCTATTATATGCAGATTATTAAACGAAATGGTATTCTTCAGTTACTCTACAAATTAATGACTTTGCTGAGGCTGTCGACTTCTTCAAGTCTTATAAATTTGGAGCTTTAGCAGTCACTGAGTGCGATAAGCTGGTCTACCGCACTTGGATCTGCAAGTGTGCTTGTGTCTCCAAGCTCGTCTAACTTCCTAGAGGTGATTTTCCTCAGGATCCTTCTCATTATCTTTCCACTCATTGTTTTCGGAAATCCAGGTGCTCAATTGATTTTATTGGGAGCAACAAATGCCCAAATCTGATATCAGCCACTTACACAATGTCTGAGTATGTATAAACGATGTATTACTGTGCACACAACGTGTGTGTGAGTGTGCACGCACATAGACCTACCAATAAACACAAATGAGAACTCATGGACCAAAATCAAACCAATCAAATGACCATAACCATCAGAACTATCAACGTCTTATCCTGGAACTTTCATGTGCACTTGTAAATAAACTCAAATGAAGAAGTTAGATATTGGCCTATATATTATATAATAGAAGGGATGGTTTTGGTTTGTACAATTTTTCATTTTCCGGATTTTTTAATTTCAGTTTTCATGTCCAAAAATGCCCTGTGAAAGGTGTAGTGAACAAACACCTTACTATATAACCAGTGGCGAATTAGTCATGGATGCTTGTAAATGTGAAAGAATGTGACCTCATGGTCGTGGTCATTGAATCAGGTTAATATTACATAGAGGACACTACACAATTTCTTCAATTATAGACCATATCTATGGTCTTTAGAAGCCTAATCCCTAAAATCTTGGGTGGGTGGGTGGGGGGGAGTCCGGGGAGTGAAATTCCCTGAGATTTACATACTCATTATAAGTAAATAAATCACTGATTCTAAACAATAGAAGACTGCATGCTTATTAATGAGGATAGATCAATCCTAAAACTCCCATGTATTCCTGAAGATCTGAAAGTGATATACAAGTATGTACATTCCATTTCCTTGCTGTCTCTTTTATACATTTTTAATTATATTGTTTCCATGCTAAGATAACATGGCTGCCTGGGAGATAAAGCAAAATACATTGGTTGACATGGCTGCTATATAGACCAGAGTTAGATCCTGAATATCCACATGGACCAACCCAATTTTGGGTAGCTCACTTCCTTGCATTTCTATGCTTGGTCCAAGGTACGAAGTTTGTGGACCTGCGAGGGTGTATCATGGTTCCAATGGACACCAGCTGTACGTGCCTAATCCTTGCTTTGTTTTGTATGGTTTTCTGATACACTTTTATTCTACTTCTCTGTCTAATAGTCGTTATTTCTAATATTGAGCGCTTTAGGTGTTTGCGCATGCTCAAAAGGAAAGTGTAGATTGTTTCTTTTCTCAAGTTTGAAAGCCCTACTCTCTTATGTGTTTATAAAATTGTGAATTTTTGGGTAGTTGGAGGTTATCAGAAGAGGCTTCTGCGCACGCCGATCTCTATGTTCTAGAACTAGATAAACACATCTAATGCATCTTTCAATACCAATGAGTGCAAACGTTCTACATGATTTTATTTGGGACTTGGTTAGTCTGCAGCAACACAACTAGAAGATTCTTTAAAATGTTCTTATGATAGTCAGTCTTTATCTTTATTTGTATTCTTTGTAGGTCCTATAATTGAAGGAACATGCATTGAAAGATAGAACAGAGTTTACTTTTCGTTTATTTAATTACATGTCGTATTACTAGCCCTATTGCTCTCTAGGCAATCTAAATGCATCAGATATGCAATTCCTTAATTGTACGGGATTCATACTTTGCAAATTTTGGTATCTTGATCCTTCAAAGCTACTGACTCAAAAGATTCTCAGAATACTATTTTTTGTTTCTTCTGCCTTAATTTCTGTTATAATCCTCTTAAGGGTCGTTTTGGGTGCTTAGGTGCATGATGATCCTGCACCAGTTGATGGTCCAACACAATGGGTGAGTTTTGTTGCCATGTCATTTCGCAAATCCATGGACATCTTTTAATAAATGCGAGTTTAGTTCCCCTGGAAAATTTCTTTTAAACCTGAATTCTTGACAAAAATATTTTCTTTAGACCTGAACAAAACATACTAATATTTTCCTGTTTATTTACTGCAATATCCTCTTCGCCACTTGGAGGAGCTATTAGAAGAGCTCGTGGCGATTGTTGTAAGCTCTTCACCCCATTCTTAACATGCATGCACAATCACAGGTCTGAAATACTTGCATTTGGACAGTAAGAGACCATTCTCCCTACCCATGCCATACACATGGCACACATGCAGATGTCATATAAATACAGGTAAAAGTGTCAAATATATGCATCGGTTTGTCAACTTTCACACACACACACATACATATGAGGTGACAGGATAGCCTACTTGACTATTAAGTTATAGTCAGTTTCACACTGTTGATTCAGGGACACACGGAATGTTTTTTTGAAACTGACGGTCCAGATCGACACGTTGCAATGTAGGTCCTTTGATTTTCAAGGCTCTGGCTACACAATACATATCCGTGCTGTTAACTAGCAGCATCAATGTTTTTATACTGATATAGAGAAATATGATAAATTACAGATATTGGTATCGAAGTAGAGATGTCCAGTTTCTTTTTTGTCATCTTGGAATTAAGTAGGCAACCAAAATCCTAGTGTGTAATAAATTTAATATGCTCAGTATATTATAAAAGCCTATATAAGTTTTTTTCAAAGGGGGTTAAAAAAATAGATTTTTACTTGAGTTTATTATGTAGTGATAATTAATTGTTTTGGTATCACAGTAGTTTTAAATTGAGAGGTATCATTTTAACATATCTAGGTGATTTCAGGTTTATGAGTCTCTGGAGCATCGGCTGGTTGTTGCAGAGGCCAGCAAAACCCAATAATCAAATTTCGATATGTATATATATATATGTTCACATACGCCTAATTGTACCATACTTTTGATTCTGCAGATTCTTCACCCAACAATCAAATTTTGAGTGCTCGGCTTTCATGAAGGTTCTCTTTTTTCCTTTTTCCGGTCATCATAATGTTTCCCTCCTAATCGAGTACGTATGAAGAATCCATTTCCTGAACATTCAAAGTTCTACTAAGAGAAGGTTTGAAAACAACGAAAAATAACAGAATGGTGGGAGTGTTACAACTGGGCCCCTACTACATCTTCTTGACATAATATGTTGATTATCTCATTTCATTTTGGGATAGATAAGTGGGACGAATAATGAAGTTAGGAGAATAAGTCACTTCTATGCAGCTTGCAGAAAAGTTTGTAACGGTCGGAGCCAAGGTTTCTTATAGGGAAACTAAGGTAAAGCTCCTACAAGTTGCAAATCTAGCAACTAAAATTTTTGATTACTCATGTTTGTCAAAGAATTCAGATTTTTAGTTAGGAAAAAAATTTAATTTTTCTGATTAATCTTTGTTATTGGTGGTGCTTAGAGTATTAGAGTACTCTAGTTCTGTGTTTTAAAAGGCATGTGAGGCTTACGCCTCAAGGCGAGGTTTAAGGAAAACGCCTTGAGGCTCAACCTTGACGCTTAAATCTCATTAGACTAACTCCTCAAACTGTGAGGCTCACAAAGGCACACGCCTCATGCCTTGATGGTCTAAGGCTCGCTTTAGGCCTGTATCTCATACATTCTCAAAAACAGGGTTCTAGCCACATAATTAAGGCTTTACATTAATTTTTTTAAGGCTTGTACCTCATACATTAATCACAAATATGGTTCTAGCTGCATAAATTATAGGGTAGGGTGTCAATGGGCCAGGCCTAGCTGGGTTCATGTTGGCCTGATTATTAAACGGGCTTATAGGTAGGCCCAAGCCCGGCCTCCTATTAATTGGGCTTAGCCAGGCTCGGACCTTTACGGGCTTGAGCGAGCCAATTGTAATCGGACCTATGCGGCTTAGGCGGGCCAATTATAAAGGGGCCTACATTTTTTACTCTAAACGGGGGCCGTCTAATTAATAACTCAGTCATATGGAAGGTGAAAATTGGATCCAATTATTCAGTCTCAAAAGAGGAAATTTTATGTACCTTGCTTCAGTTTACCATGCCTAGCATGGGCTACATGCCTTTCCTGAGAAAATAAATTGTAGGGTTAGTGTAAGTTGTAGATTTCTTATTTGGAAGCCATGGTAAGCATTTATTCTTCCTCTTTAACGATTTTTGGTAGTCTCTAGGGTTAGTGTTTCTTTTCCCTTTCAGTTGTTGCTTCTATTTTAGAGAATTAGGGTTTATTTAAAAATATAATTTGGTGATATTTTGTATTCTTCATTTCGAGTAAATTGAGGTGCGGTTTGTAGGCAATTTATTGTGATGCGAATACAATGGTGAAAAATTATCAACAGGCTTTTTCAGTGGCAAATCTCAGGAATTTAAGACGTTTCGGGTCTTGTACCCGCAATTTGGCTTGAAGAGCTCTCCTGAGGTTTCAATTGCTCAAACTTAGAATTCTCATAGCTAAAATTGACACTTGTGCATACGTATGCATCCTCGAAACTAATAAATGGGACCCACTTCTGTTCCCTTCCCATCTTCTCTAACAACATTGCTCTCCAATCCTCTTTTGCCTTCCGTAACTTCATTTTACCGAAGAATCCAATGAAGCATTTCATCAAGCATTTAGGATTCAGGAAAAAATACCCAGTAAAATTTTTGCAAATCAGAGTGAAATACTTGACAGATTAAAACTGAAGGTGTGTAAAAAATAAGATTAATGGATAACCTAAACTCAACCCATCATATAAACACTGTTAGAGAAAACTTTACAGCATTGGGTAAACCACGTTGAAAAGGTTTTTGGTCTACAATCCCTCCCACCACTTGCACACTCTCAAGTATTGGGTAGAAATATTAGTTGAAGGATACTAAAGATTCAAAAAAATTGTAAGATGAATAAAGAGAAGTTGCATCCCAATTGACAAACCAAGAATTTTGTTATTGAAAGAGCAAAAGAAAAAGTTGGATCTTCACTCATGTGCATGCACGGGAAAGGAAAAGAAATTAACAAAATTAAAATCAAGAGGAAAACAAACTAAGACCCTAACACAATAAGTTGTAAGAAGAATAGTTAGATCAAAGTAACTAGGTTTAGAGGTATGATCCTTAAAGACAATGATAAATGAAGAACCAGAGAAGATGGCGAGAGATGTCAACAGAAAAATTACTATGACAGCCGGAAACTCAGGAGATCGGGTGCAAGGTGCGTATGAAAGAAGTGGAGTTGGAAGTGAAGAAGACAAATGTTTTTTGGAATCGTTTGATGGTTTTGCTGGTTTTGAGAATTTTTTTCTTCAATGATGATATATTGGGATGAAAACGCACAGGGAGCCGGAGGAACTCATTGGGAGTCGAAGGGATACATAGGGATTCGAAGGGACTGGTTGGTTTAATGGATAGGGAGAGAGAGGAGTCTGACCGTGGGTGAAATAGGGAGGGATCCAGCTTCGGACGCTTAGGCTTAGAGGAAGTAGCTTTTCAAGATGAGTAGATGTGGAGTCTTGGAATAGGGAGAGAGAGGAGTCTAAGCGTGGGTGAAATAGGGAGGGATCCAGCTTCGGACGCTTACGCTTAGAGGAAGTAACTTTTCAAGATGAGTAGATGTGGAGTCTTGGATCCATGTTCATGGTTAGCATTTCCTTGAGATTGAAAATTCTTAAAAATGGTCACTAAGAGTTTTTAGATAAAGGTATCAGTGAGTAATAGATATCGTCCGCCTCAACTCTCAAACATTATGGTTGGTGAGTTGATTGATATCACAAAGAATTCTATGAAAATCCTAAAGAAGAGAATATACAATTGGCACTTGAATTTTGATTCTGCTCAAGCATCTTATCTTGACTATCTTAGGTTTTCCCTTGGCGATGTTTCTCGCATCGTTTGTATATTCTTGCTTCTTTAATATATTTTCTCGTTATCTATCAAAATATATATATATATATATCAATGGTTGTTGGATCATTAGTTTAACTTGCTAATACTTAGGGGTCATTATTATTGGTTGATGCATTGTTATTTAGCTTCAGTTAATGGTGGTAACATATTTTATTATTTCATCTTTGCTTGGTTTGTAACTAACAAATTTAATTACCTTATTGTGATAACATGAGTGTTTCTGTTTTCTGTAATAAATCTACATTATGATTCTGTTTTAAGGGTTGTCTAACACTTACCTTGGTTTTCTAATCTTCAACTCCTTATTCTAATGAACTTTATGTTTGTGTATTGTAATTCGTATTGAGCTGGGTACACTATTTGATGGATCCTTGATCTTATATGCGTAATAGAAGTAAGATTCCTAGGAGTCTTAGATAGATCTATTACACTGTATTGAAGCGTAAAGCTCAGTGGCCCAAAAAATCTGTCACTTCCATTATCCATATTGTCATTGATAAGCTTATTTGGGAAATAATTAGGGAAGATATCAAGAGTTTTATCTCTTCTCCTGATTTAGTTTTGTGCGTTTGAGCTTTGCCTTTGCCTAAGTTGGGCATCCTTTCTTACAAAGTCATTTTAGTCAATCTCAACCATCCATATTGATCTTAACCTGTCTAGAACCTCGCCAGATTCCACACTCTATGATCAGCCCAAAGGGTTTCTCATGCTATAACTTCACAGAGCTCTCTAGTATAGTACACCTCACCTGACTTCTTAACAGTGAGATAGAGCTAGTAACAATGGTAGGTAACAACAGACAGAGGAATTCATGTCCCTGCTTTTCCATGCTCACTTCTAGGAGTTTGCGTGATTGGAACCATACATGGGATGAAGTTGCAGGGAACAGGTGAAGGGTACATTCTAGCGATGATGACAAAGCGCGTTAGGTGGTCGGACCCGACATCGATATGAAAGCTTCAACTTTCATAATAGAGAAGTTGGATCGATGCAACCACATAGACTGCAAATGTGGGAAGCCCGAGTCAATTGTCAAAGAAAACTACCAAGTCCCACAACTCTGAAAATTTCATTGGTGGGTATTTCACCAAAGCCAGAATTAACCCCCTAAAGGCTAAAACCATAGGAGTTTAGTTTCTTTCTTCTTTTACCCGGAAAACATGGTGGCAATTGGTCATGTAATGATCTAGATGCCGCTGCAAGGTCTTTTGCAGCAGGTTTTGTTGCAGAGTAATTTGTTTCTTACATTTAAAGGGAGAGTCTTCTTTGCTAGAAATAACCTGGAAACATGTTTCCGTTTTGAACAATTCTGTTATTTAAATAGCATATATTTGCAGCAGGATACGCTTACAACTTTCACCTTCGGCCAAATCATTAAAACTCAAACAAAAAAACCCAGGAGCTTAACTCTCTCCTTATCGATTCCCGATAGGTTAATAATCATTATAATAATCGGGAAACTTTAATGTAGTTGTAGAACTTTCAACATTGCAAAATCTGAAAATTTAATGTAGTTGTAAAACTTTCAACATATGCACTCTCTTTTTTACATATTAAGATTAGCAAAGCCACAAAGCAACATTATTGTCGATTTGCTTGATTGATGCGCTATCTGGAAATCACTGAAGTTCTCACAATATTTTACATCTATGTTTGCAGACTCTGCAAAAACTCTGTTTAATATTTTACTTGACAACTTTTGCCGCATTGAACTGCCGGTCCTGAGCAGTCAATGGATAGATTAAATCCTCATCTCAAAGTGTTTTAACAGAGTCTGAATCACATTGAATTTAGATTGAAATTTTCCTCGAATGGAAAAAGAATAACCAATGTCATACACACCTTGCACAATCCTCTCTTCCATACGCCCCTCTCACATGTTTTAAAGAATTTCAAAAAACTAGGTAAATTATTATCTTGATCAATGTCCGTCGCATTTAGCGGTGGGTTTAGGTATGAGTTTATGATTTGTTCGTGCAGACATTTTCATGCTTTTATGTATGAGTTCATACTACGATCTTGCAGTGACTTAATTTGTTCTCTTTTCAATGGAGTTCGATGATTACCAAACCAACGAAAACAATATTCTGGGTTTATCTCTCTGGATATTATAGGATTGAATTTTTTTTCTCTCTTGGTAACATATTTTCTGATTAGTACTATCACTATAAATTTTTTTCCTTCTGTAATGGTTTGGCTGTGTTGGATTTTTGTGTTTTCTGGGATTTCCAGCGAAGTACTTGAAGGTGATTTTTCTGGATCTTTATGTTTTCAAGGATTTTGAGTGATTTAATTATTTGGTGGCATCACTTTCGAGTTTGTGAGTGATTCGGCATATTGGAGTTCAAGTTGGGGACGGAGGCTTTGTTGTGTTTATTACGTTTTAAAACAAAACTTGTGTGGTTTCTGGTTTTTAAAATGTAAGCCCCGATGAACTACAAGAGTTGCATGTCTTAGGTGCAGAGAATCGAGATTACCCCCATCCAAGAATCCCTTATTTTAGGTGCAGAGAATCGAGACCATGCAAGAAAGGAAGGAGATTCAAAAATTTGAGGTTGAATCAAAAACCTTTGAGGTATTGGAGGTAGTGTTGTGTGAAAGTTTTGCCCTTAAGATAATGGACAGGCAGAGAAGGAGAGGGAGTAATAGCTTGTGGGTTTCAGAGGAAACAATTCAATGGTTGATCAAAATAGTGAAGGATTTGATTGATAGTTTGGGGTATTGTTTTAGGAAGTTCAGGGGAAGGAGATGTACTTTAATGGGAGAAAAGAGAAGTAATGTTAGGGGTGAGTTCATCGTATTCCAGGCCTATCTCAGGGAGGAGGCTGAAGGTCGAGTGATCATTTCGATAGGCAATCGTCAATCTGGTTGGGCTGCTCTCCTTTCGGCGTTGGGGGTGGTCGATTCTTCTCGTTCAAGTAAGGGGAAAGGAGGTACGATGCTCAGTAGGCCAGTAATGAGGTATGGTCAGAGTATAGATCTGAGAGAGGAATTTGTAAGTCTCAATGAGAAGGAGATGACTTCGAAAAAGGTGGAGGTAGATCAAGCAGATGGAGACTTTCAGCACTGGGCTATGGCAGTTGTTTGTTCTATTGCTGGTCTAGAAGGGACTGGTGACTGGGAGGAGGTTGCTAAAATTATCAATAAGTTGATACCAGAAGAGGAATCTGTTACCTTGTTCCCATTTGAAGCTCACAGAGCAATTTACCGTACAAAGAAGGAATCCCATATATCAGGTATGAGTAGAAGTCGACCAATTCTGGTGGGCAAAAGTAATGTTGTGGGATTTAGGCGGTAGTAGCTGGCAGCAAATTCATTGTCTCTCACTGGTCTTTTGTCTTCTATTTTGGGGTTCTTTTTTCTCTTAGAGCTATTACCTGGTTTATATAAATGTTGTAAATACTCTTGTAACTTATTGCTGAAAATAGAAAGAAACATAATTAGATATTTAATACAAAATGTTGTGATTTGCAGTGGATATCACTTTCTTTAGATTCAAATAAAAAAAATCTGAATATCACTTTCTTTCATGCGAACCATGGTACATTTATTTAATGCATTCTCTAGGTGATCAGTTCCCATGATGTCCTTTTCTTTTGTATTCTGTTGTTTAGCCTAGCATTTCTCTATATTTATCATTTTATAGTCGATCACTGTTAGTGGCTCTTGAGAAATATTTTACCCTATTGACTTCTATAATAATTAATAAGTCTTCAGAGTTATCAGTTCATCACTAACATATATGCAATTACTAGGTTATTGAAGTCTCTCTTCATTATCTAATGTGATTGACTATATCGACGCATGTTTGATATCGCGTTTCTTGTTTGTGTGCAGCCAAATGCGTCCATCAATACCCTGTTGTTGCCCAGAGATGGTCAAATTCCAGTGGATGCTCAATGTTTGGCTGCCCAAGGAATCTTTCATGTGGTATTGTACACCTTTGACCAATGAGTTCTATTTGTTTATTAGATTATCTAAGAGTAATAAGTTTTAGCTTAATGATAACACAAAAGATTACTCTATTTGTTGAGCTTATGAACCCTTTTAAGGAACAAATAGTTAATGAATCAGAAATTTGGAAATTTGATAAGAAAAACTAATTATCATGTTGCTCAGCACCATCAAGTTTTAGCTGATTTCACCCCGAACATTAACACGTTTTTTTGAGTGGACAAGGATGGTGGTTAGGGTGTTAGATAGTTAAGTGAAGTGGATGGCTCCAAATCCAGCTCTTGGGTTTGATATATTTGACACCCAGCTAACAAAGCTGCCTTCAAACAAATATGGGTTGGATTTTATGTGGTTTTTGACTTTTGAAATACCTCCTCTGCTTTGTCTATTTAGAAATAGAGAGATATCCCTCTACTTTTGACACCCAGCTAGTACCGTAGCTGTTTCCTAATTTCCACCATCCCCGGCACCTTTTGTCTTGCCATTGTATCAGGCCATTTTTTTTAAGGCCAAGATCGTATCAAAGATTGAGGAGAAGTTCAAGGAGGTCGGGGGTACTATTGTCCTCACTACTTAGGTTTGCCTTTTTCTTGTGGTGACTTGAGCATTTTAGTGTTGTTTTGGGTAAATTTTGGTTTGAATCTATGCACTTGTTGGCTGTTTTGTTAGATCTGTTGAATCAGTTCAGATATAGCCAGATCCTCTCCAATCTGATCCGTCCATTTCCAGCCTTACTGAATCATCCTAAAATAGGTCTCAAACGTGAATTTATTGAATCCCAAGTGATACATCCTTCTTGATCTCCGCACCATGCATGCTTGTGTCATAATCATATCATATTTAGAAAAGAAATAATTTTGTTGTCCATTTATCTGAGTAAGAAGCTATAAGCAGTATTAGAAAGCTTTTTCCTATGTTTATAAGAGCTATCTCTAGGAATATTAATATTAACAGTAATAATAAATAATAGATGTCTTGTTGTATGCTGACACATTTGATGACTTCTCAATGTGGTAATTGTTTCACATCTGTGGTTGAGGGTTCAAGTTTTAGGGTTTATGGTTATATTAACATAAGAAGATTGAAGTAGGAAGAAGCAATGCATACAAGTGGAGAAGCAAAACACACACAGTGGTGGATGGGAAGTTGGCAATTAGAGGAGATTAACATATGTGAAACTATTGATAGAACATGTCAAGAGATCTATAAGCTCTCAGTTAAATGTAAAATGCATCTTATGAGCTAGAATGCAAAAGGCATTTTATGAGCGAGGAGCAATAAGAGATGTCTTGTTGTATGTTGAAAGCTTCAACTATAGGTTCTCTATTTCTCTGAGATTTTTAAAGGCCATCCCATGAAAAAAGAAAAGGGGAATGCAGATTTAGAATGTTGGCCTCGCAAAGCTGTTAAATACATGTTACTACGGAACCCATTTTTCTTTTGGATGCTTTCTTGGATAATCTTTCTGTAGGTGGTGACTGAAAAAATATAACAATTTGATGTTTGAAAAATATTTTCTAACATTCTCGTAAGATGATAAATTTTTAGAATATCGAGATAATATGCCTTTTCTCTCGTGGTAATATGTTCTAGTTTCTGAGGTAACATATAAATGCCAAAAGAAGGTGGTTTTGGTGGTAGTGATGGTGGTGATTTTAATTTTGCAAGTTCCAGTCATAGCGGTTGCAACAGGCCCAATGTCAAGCAGTACTGTAAGAAGATGGTTGAGGAATATCCTTGCAACCCTTTATTTCTAAGAAATTACACTCAGTTTCTGTATCAGGTGAGATATATTCATCCTGTTTATCTGGTGGTGAATATCGTTCTCATGTTTCAGTCATCGGAAACCTCTTTCAGAATTCAGAGCCTTCCACTGCAAGCTCCCTCTAAATTGCTATAGGGAGAGATTTTCTTTTGTTTTTGCATATTGATAGAGGTAATAATGTATGCACCAACTCTTTCTAGTCATATATCCTGAAGAGTGTTCTTATATATGTATGTAATATTATGAAGGAAATGGTTGTTAATTATTTTATTCTGACTACTTTTCTAAGTTAATCTTTTGGTAGATGTTCTTGCGTCCAATTTGAATAAATGCTAGATAAAGAGAAATAGATGATTGCACGAGCCTGTGTTTCTTTCAATTCTTTTTCTCATGGCTATAGTGAACATTCAGCGGATTTTGTTTCCATATGTATGTATATGAAATATCCTTTTCAGCATGTATCATTTTTTTGTTGTACATGTCACAAAGTTAATTAGATTGTTAACCCCAATTAATATTTGTTCTGGTTAGCGAGTAGACATTAACTGTCAAACTCATTCCGAGGGGCTTTATCCCGGGTCTTCTCAACGTGAGGGATATAACTCTGCTGAGCGAAAAGGCAAGTGCTTTAAACTTGTCTGCTATTAGCAATTGAAAATATAAATGACCAAAACATGTAATTAGATCGATGTAGGAAAGTAGCCCCACCCTCAAAAGATGGAAGGTATGGATGTACTCCTCGTATATGGAAGATCATGTAATGGATCCCATGGAGATAGCAGAAATAGATATGTGAGTGATGTGACTCCTCCAATTGGGTTGCAGCTTCAGTATCAGGGTATAGTGGACAATTAAGCGGATTTTGTTTCATTATTAGGTGGAAATTTGGGTATGCTTTAACAGCTTTTGGACTTATTCCTGGGAATGGTTTCCCCACCCCAAGTTTGTTATTAGCTTCCGTAACTTTGTGCTCCAATGAAGAACCTGTCCCGGTATAACAGAGAACAACAACAGAACATAATTAAAGAAAGAAAGGGAAAAAGGAAAACCAAAGAAGAAAAAAGAATGACGTTCTTAAGTTCTATACAATAAAGACAAAGTAAAATGCAGTCTTGAATTCAGTGAGAAAAACTCATCTTTTGGCATTTAGGCAATTTATGAAAAAGATGCAGAGTTTTTTTTTTTTGCTAGAGGATATCATTTACCTATGTTAATGCAGGGTTAGTGGTTAACATTTGGGGATTGGAGTTGTAGCAACTCAAAAAAAAACTCAGTATTAAATGTGGTCCTCTCTTCTTTTCTTGTATGCTTGGGTTTACTGGAGAAATCAAAACAATCAGCAGCTCTAGGACTCCCCAGAGAAGGATCTTCTTTGCGAACTTCATTGCAGAAGTTTCAACCTTCAAAAGCTACTCTCAGTCCATCCCTTCCGATTCCTTGGTCAACTCGATCAAGGCCTGTCGAGTTAGAGGTCTTCTGTTTTACTTAATTCTATCAGTCACCCGTATCAGAAAATAATCAATTAAACATTCATAAAACTCACCGAGTTTTGGGTTGACTCATAATCATTCTCTCATTGAGTCAGACCAAGATTTTTTAGTTCCTAAGCCTTCGATCGTGCCTCAAAATTTTCTACCAATGGCTTTAGTAGGTTTGAATAAACGAAAGGTATGTAGCAATGTTTTTCGATCTGTTTATATGCTTTTAAATCTTACCCTTGTAATAAACTTTTATTCTTCTTCCAGGGATCCTCAACTCGGGAAGAGCATTGGCGCTGCAACTGCACTTGAAGTTAGAGCCACAGGCATTCCTTATGTTTTTGCTCCATGTATTGCGGTATATAACCAAATTTCTAAATTCTTTTATAAAATTTCAGAAATGCATATGATGTACTTGTAATAGGTTTAAGTTCATATAAGGGCCTTAAAAGTTGTTTTATTACTGAATTTTCCTTTTCATTGGATCTTCTATATAGGTTTGCAGAGATCAAAGATTGATTTCTCGTTATTGAAATTATTTTACTGTTATGCAAAATGCGTGAAAGTTGAAACATATTTGGAAAGCACAATCTAATAATGCAAAAACGTAAAATATTTAATATATATTTCTTAGAAATTTTGTTTTCTTAGTGTTTTTCATAGTCAGGGAATAGGTTCAGATAATTATAATAATTTCATTTGGCTACGCAAATATGTTTTATTTGAATATATTTCTTTGTATCCCTTTTCTTTTATACATCTTCTTATTAATTTGTTCACTGAAAGTATTGTGCATTCCATACTTGTCTTTGTGTAAGTCTTTAATTGAGATTACATGAAAAACAAAAACATCAGGGGTACTTCAGCATTAAAAGACACCTTTTACATGCATTAGTTGTTACACATGCTGTCTCGGAGATGGATTTTTAGTCTTTGGTGAGTCTTGAAAATTTGGTTTCTGTAACAGTGAAGAAATTCTTTAATTTTATAGTTGCAAGCGACATTTTCTGCAGTGCTCACAAGGGTTGCTAACCAGGCATTTGAAAAGCTTATCCAGTGTGATCAACGTCTCAACTTGCTGAGTCGACAACCAGAGATAGTGTTAGATTCTCCATATTTTGAACCCAGAGCTTCTATTTTTGAAGACCTAGATGAATCGAATCCTCAACTGAATTGCACCTGTTCCTGCTAATACACATTGATTTTCTCATTATTCCTAAAGTTATGGTGAATTTTTTTTTAATTTCGATGACGCTTTGAATCCCACATGGAGGTCATTTTTTGTTTTCCTCTTAAGTAACTCTCATTTTCATTCCTTGTAGGAACAAGGTTGCGGCTTGTGCAAAGCACTTTGTGGATGATGGTGGTACGACCAAGGACATCAATGAGAACAACACAGTGATCGATAGGCCTGGATTGCTCTGCACCCGCTTGCCCGCCTACTACAACTCGATCATTGAGGGTGTCAACCGTCATGAATCTCCTACTCAAGCTGGAATGAGAAAAGATGCATTCCAACCATAATCTAGTCACCAGATTCCTCAAGGACACCATAAATTTCAGGGTAAGACTACTTGGTAATTTTATGCAGATACGAACTTCTCTGTAGTCATTTAAACTGGAAGTAACCAAAGCTAACTGCTTCATTTTTTGGATGAATCAAGGTTTTGTGATCTTGGATTGGCAGGGTATTGACAGGATTACCTCACTGCCCCATTCAAACTACACGCACTTTGTGATTCAGGGTTTCATGAAATTTACTCAATTGCAAGACTGTCTTACCTTGGCCACACACATCCCTCGAAAAAGAGGGGTGAGGTGGGAGTACTTAAGGAGAAGGACCCTACCCTCGTTAGTTGATGTGGGATAAATGGGCGACACACAAGCTTTGCTTGTTCTCACAACACACAACCCTTAGTCTCTACTAAAGCCTTTAACCACACACATCCCTTGAGAAAGAGGGGTAAGGTGGAAAACATACATCTTGCTACCACTATTCTAGTTTATTTAAGGCTATGCATTCCATCAAAATATGTGTTATTAAATCCTTTCACTATTTCAAAAACCTTCCTTCCCTAAGTATGTGTCTTTATTGGCCTTAAATACTTGAATTAGACGCTATCAACTTGCACCAAGTTTTTATTCTTAGTAGTATTGTATTTGGTATTTTTGCATGTCCAAATCATTTGGTAGAGTTACTCTCCATTGCGTTCATTTTTTATATGTGAATGACCTGTTGTATCTGACAAAAAAAAAAAAACTCCGGACTCTGTTTGTTATTTGTCACCACTTAATTTTGTATTGGTCATTATCAAATCAACATCCACTTCTTTGAGAGGGGTTACAACAGTATGAGTATTATTCGCATGAGACAATTTTCAATTATTTTTATTAAGCTAGGCTCCAAAGCCATGTTGAAATTTTGAGATAAGTCGAGATTATTTTATCATCTCTCTACATTTATAAAGAGGTTATTTTCTTCACTAGTGCAAAGCAAAGAGACTACAAAGAGGCTATTATGAATGTGCATTGATCTTGTTTATGCATTTTGGTTGTGTTGATAGTTTGTTATTAGCTGATATAATTTTATATGTAATATTAATTAATTTAGATTGACAATTAAAATTACATGGACACTACGATGCAAAATAAACAACTTCTAAACCGGACAATTAATTCTATGTTTCACCTTGCTTTCGGCTTCACTTGCGGTTTACGTCTCATCATTTTGATTCGGTACTCAAAATTTTCATTGAAATTTCATTCTTGCTAATCTGAATTTTTATGGCTTAAATAATCTTATATAATACGAACATTCAATGCTCTAAATACAAACACTGGATAAATAATTATAATATTATACCTCAATAAAAGTAAGGGGAGTGCTAGCCGTAGACGCCAACTCTTTTTAGCAGAAACACAAATACTTTATGGTTGAGCCCATTACCTAAGTGTTTGTCGAACTAGTAAGAGTGAGACGTCCACGACCCTACAAGTTTACATGCAGCTAATTCTTAAAAGTAATATTTGCTTATAAAATAATACTATACTATAGAAATATTGCTTCCTTCAGTTTTATTGAGGTATATTATTTTTATTATTTCTCTAGTGGTAGTATTTAGCTTAGCGAGTTAATCAATGATGACTAGATGTCTTTCTTGAAGGAAATTCCTTTCTAAAGACTCGATCCAAATACAATCTTCTTAGTTCTTGTACTTAAGTATTATATTTTATATTCTTTATTTCTTCAAAAATTTTAATGTAGAAATTGATATTTTGATCTTTTTTTTCATGTACAACTACACCTTGTCAGCTATATGGAATGGGACGTGAACGGCGACTTCTGTAAAATGGCAACTTACCTTAGGCCTCACATTGCTCTCGGTTGCCCTTCTGCTTCTGCCTGTGTTGCTGTCGATGAATGCCCTTGGCTCTCGGCTTCATTAACGATAAGTTTTATCATTTTATTTAATTTCTTATCTTATTTTGTTAATAATATGATTTTTTCTAATTTCTAAATTAGAGTTTTTTGCTAAAGTAGTTAATTAGACCATTAAAACTATATGAAAATTACGATGCAAAATCAACAACTTCTAAAACGGACAATTAATTCAGTGTTTTCCCTTGCTTTCGGCTTCACTTGCAATAAGTGTCACCATTTTGATTGGGTACTCAAATTTTTCATTGAATTTTTATCGTTGTTACTCTGATTTTTTTATGGCTTAAATAATCATACATAATAAGAATATTCTGTGCGCTAAATACTAACACTAGATAAATAATTATAATATTATACCTCAATAAAACTAAGGGGAGTGCTAGCCATAGACGCCCACTCTTTTTAGCACAAATAGTTTGTGGTGGGGCCCACAATCTTGGTGTTTGTCGAACTGGTAAAAGTGGGACGTCTATTACCTTGCGAGTCTACATGCAACTAATTCCTCAAAGTAATATATATTTTTTTTATAATAATACAATACTAATGAAATATTGCTCCCTTTAATTTTATTGAGGTATATTATTTTTATTATTTATCTAGTAATAGTATTTAGCTTAGTGAGTTAATCAATGGTAACTAGATGTCTTGCTTGAGGGAAATTACCTTATAAAAACTAGATCCAAGTACAATCCTCTTGTTAGTTGTTGTACTTTTATGTATTATATTTTATATTCTTTATTTTTTCAAAAATTTTGATCTAGAAACTAATATTTTGATCTTTTTTTTTATTTATTTTATGTACAACTACACCTTGTGAGATATATGGAATGGGGTGTGAACTACGATTCTACAAGAGGGCCACTTACCGGAGGCCTCACTTTGTTCTCGGCTTCATTAACTTTAAGTTTTATGAATTCGTTTAATTTTTTTCTTATCTTGTTTTTTTAATGCAATGATTTTTTTAATTTCTAAATTAAATTTCTTCGGTAAATTAGTTAATTACACCATTAAAACTGTATGGAAACAACGATGGTGGATCAAAAACTTCTAAAACGGACAATTAATTCGATGTTTCACCTTGGTTTCGGCTTCACTAACGTTAAGTCTCACCATTTTGATTGGGTACTCAAATTTTTCGTTGAAATTTTATTCTGGCTAATATGAGTTTTTATGACTTAAATAATCTTACATAATAAGAATATTCGGTGCGCTAAATACTAATACTTGATAAATAATTGTAATATTATACCTCAATAAAACTAAGTGATGTGCTAGCCATAAAAGCCCACTCTTTTTAGCACAAGCATAAATACTTTGGAGTGGGGTCCACGACCTAGGTGTTTATTGAACTTGTAAGAGTGGGACATCCACGACTCTGTGAGTCTACATGCATCTAATTCCTAAAAGTCATATTTTTTTTATTATAATACTATACTATACTATAGAAATGTTGTTTCTTTTAGTTTTATTGAGGTATATTATTTTTCCAGTGGTTGGATTTAGTTTAACTAGTTAATCAGTTGTGACTAGATGTCTTGCTTGGGGGAAATTTCCTTCTAAAGACTCGATCCAAATACAATCCTCTTCTTAGTTCTTGTATTTTTAGTTTAGGTATTATATTTTATATTCTTTATTTCTTCAAATATTTTGATGTAAAAACTGATATTTTGATCTTTTTTTCATGTACAACGGCACCTTGTTTTGAGCGATATGGAATGACTTTTGCAAAAGGGCCACTTACCCTAGGCCTCACATTGCTCTCGGTTGCCCTTCTGCTTTTCCCTGTGTTGCTGTCGATGAATGCCTTTTGCTCTCGGCTTCATTAACAGTAAGTTTTATCCTTTCGTTAAATTTTTTTTTTTACCTTGTTTTGTTAATAATATGATTTTTTTTGATTTTGAAAGTAGATTTCTTCGCTAAAGTAGTTAATTAGACCATTAAAACTATATGGAAACTAAAATGTAGAATCAATAACTTCTAAAACGGACAATTAATTTTATGTCTCAACTTGCTTTGGGCTTCATTTGCGTTAAGTCGCACCATTTTGATTGGGTACTCAAAATTTTCATTGAAATTTTATTCTTACTAATCTGATTTTTTATAACTTAAATAATCTTACAAAATAAGAATATTCAGTGCGCTAAATATTAATAGTAGGTAAATAATTAAAATAATATACTTTAATAAAACTAAGGAAATTGCTAGCCATAGACGCCCACTCTTTTTAACACAAGCACAAATACTTTGTAGTGGGGCCCACAACTTACATGTTTGTCGAACCGGTAAGCGTGGGACGTCCACGACCCTGCGAGTCTACATGCATCGAAATCCTAAAATTAATATTTTTTTTCTATAATAATACTATACTACAGAAATATTGCTCCTTTTAGTTTTATTGAGGTATATTGTTTTTATTATTTATCTAGTGGTAGTATTTTACTTTACTTTGCGAGTTAATCAATGGTGACTAGATGTTTTGCTTGGGGGAAATTCCCTTCTAACGACTCGATCCAATTACAATCTTCTTAGTTCTTGTACTTTTAGGTATTAGATTTTATATTCTTTATTTATTCAAAATTTTTCATGTTGAAACTGATATTTTGATCTTTTTTTTGCGTACAACTACACCTTGTGAGCAATATGAAATGGAGTGTGAACGACGACTTCTGCAAAAGGGCCACTTACCCTAAGCCTCACATTGCTCTCGGTTGCCTTTTGCTTTTGCCTGTGTTATTGTCGATGAATGCCCTTTGCTCTCGGCTTCATTGATGGTAAGTTTTAATATTTTGTTTAATTTTTTTATCTAGTTTTGTTAATAATATGATTTTTCTGATTTCTAAACTAGATTTCTTCATTAAAGTAGTTTATTACACTATTAAAACTATATAGAAACTATGATGTAGAATCAACAACTTCTAAAACGGACAATTAATTCCATGTTTCACCTTGCTTTCGGCTTCACTTGCATTGAGTCTCATCATTTTGATTGGGTACTCAAATTTTTCATTGAAATTTTATTTTTGTTATTCTGATCTTTGATAACTTAAAAATTCTTACAAAATAATAGTATTCAGTGCGCTGAATACTAATACTAGATAAATAATTAAAATAATATACCTTAAGAAAACTAAGGGGATTGTTAGCCATAAACGCTCACTCTTTTTAGCACAAACACGAATACTTTGTAGTGTGGCCCACAACCTAGGTGTTTGTCGACCTGGTAAGAGTTGGTGAGAGTGGGATGTCCACGACCCGGCAAGTGTACAGGCATCTAATTCCTGAAAGTAATATTTTTTCCAATAATAGTACTATACTTTAGAAATATTGCTCATTTTAGTTTTATTGAGGTATATTGTTTTTCTAGTGGTAGTATTTTGTTTAGAGAGTTAATCAATGGTGACTAATGTTAATATATGGAAAGGTATAGTGGTTGGTTGGGCTGAGTTTATTAAGCATACCCGTTTTGTGATTGGTGATGGGGCGGTTGTCAAGTTTTGGACCTATCGGTGGTGCGGTTCTTCCACTTTGAAGCAGGAGTTCCGTGCTTTGCTCTCTATCTCCTTCGATAATTCTTTGTCTGTGGCGGATATGTATGTTCCGAGAGCGGGCATAGTGGTTTGGGCCCCTAGGTTCAGGAGGCCGCTTAACGACTGGGAAGTTCAAGACTTTACGAATTTTCTCCTCAAGTTGGAATCAGTTAGCATTGACAGGTCCTCGAGGGATAGTCGGGTTTGGTTGGGTCATACCAAAGGAAGGTTCTCTGTGAGCTCTTTTTTGCAAGTAGCAAATCCGAGCCCCAATGTGGAATTCCCCCGTTAGTTAGTGTGGTTCAATGGGGTGCCCTCCAAGGTCTCTTTCTTCCTTTGGTCAGTAGTCTTAGACAAGATCTTGACTTTAGACAATTTGAAAAAAAGATGTTGGAGTATTCTTAATCGTTGATTTTTGTATTTGATGGAGGAGGAATCGATTGACCATTTGTTTATGCATTGCCCATTTGCAAGGAGTCTATGGGGGTACTTTTTGTCCCAATTCGAGGTTGCTTAGGTATTTCCCGCTTCCTTCCAGGACCTATTATCTTGTTGGTTCTCAGCGTAGGTGGTGCGCCCAAGCAATCTCATTTCAGCCTTCTTTCAAGGTGTGGTCTCGTGATCGTTGTGGAAAGAGCTGAATGGGAGGGTGTTCGAGAATTCCTCGTCATCTATTTAGAGAGTTTGCTCCCGTTTGCGCGGGTTGTTAAGGATTGGGTTTCCACTAAAGCAGATGTGGTGGACATAGGGTTTGATGAGTTTATATCGTAGTGGTAGTAGAGTTGGTTTGTTGACTGTTTTGTTTGCTAGTTGATAGTGTTTGCTTGCTTTGTTGTTTTGTATTTACTCTTCGTGAATTGTCTATTTCCAATTTATGAAATTTCTTTTTACCAATACAAAAAAAAAAAACTAGATGTCTTGGTTGAAGAAAATTCCCTTCTAAAGACTCGATCCAGATACATTCTTCTTCTTAGTTCTTGTACTTTTAGGTATTATATTTTATATTCTTTATTTCTTCAAAATTTTTGATGTAGAAACCGATATTTTGATCTTTTTTTCATGTATAACTACACCTTGTGAGCTACATGGAATGGGGCGTGAACGACGACTTCTGTAAAAGAGCCACTTATCCAAGTTTGTTATTAGCTTTTGTAACTTTGTGCTCCAATGAAGAACCTGTCCCGGTATAACAGAGAAGAACAACAGAACATAATTAAAGAAAGAAAGGGAAAAAGAAAAACCAAAGAAGAAAAAAGAATGACGTTCTTAAGTTCTATACAGGAAAGACAGTAAAATGCAGTCTTGATTTCAGTGAGAAAAACTCATCTTTTGGCATTTTGGCAATTTATCAAAAAAATGCAGAGTTTTTGTTTTTGCTAGAGGATATCATTTACCTATGTTAATACAGGGTTAGTGGTTAAAAGAGTGGGCATCTATGGCTAGCACTTCCCTTAGTTTTATTAACATATATTATTTTTATTATTTATCTAGTGTTAGTATTTAGTTTTGCGAGTTAATCAATGGTGACTAGATGTCTTGATTGAGGGTAATTGCCTTAAAGTGACTCGATCTAAATACACCTTGTGAGCTATATGGAATGGGGCGTGAACGACGACTACTGCAAAAAGGCCACTTACCCTAGGCCTCAGCGTGCTCTCGGCTACCCATCTGGTTTTGCCTGTGTTGCTCTCGATAGATACCCTTTGCTCTTGAATTTATTAACAGGAAATATTATAATTTTATAATTTTTTTATCTTGTTTTGTTAATAATATAATTTTTTCTGAATTCTAAAGTATATTTATTCGCTAAAGTAGTTAATTACACCATTAAAAATATATGGAAACTCCGATACAGAAGCAACAACATCTAAACAGGATAATTAATTCCAAGGTTTATCTTGCTTTCAGTTTCACTCGTTGTAAGTCTCACCATTTTGATTGGGTGCTTAGATTTTTCATTGAAATTTTATTCTTGCTAATCTAATTTTTTATGACTTAAATAATCGAACATAATAAGAATATTCAGTGCTACTTTATGCAAGATAATCTTATTGTTATAGAGTTGATAATCTAATATTTTTATAGTTTAGTATTATTATAAAAATAAATATTACTTCTACGATTTAGCTGCATGTAAACTCGTAGAGCCGTCAACGTCCTACTCTTACCAATTCAACAAACACCTAGGTTGTGGGCCTCACTGCAAAGTATTTGTGCTTGTGCTAAAAAGAGAAAGCGCCTACGGTTTGCACTCCTCTTAGTTTTATGAGGTATAGTATTTTTATTATTTATCTACTGTTAGTATTTAACTTAGCGACTTAATCAATGGTGACTTGATGTCTTGCTTGAGAAAAATTTCCTTCTAGTGATTCGATCCAAATACAATCCTCTTCTTAGTTTTTGTACTTTTAGGTATTATATTTTTATATTCTTTATTTCTTTAAAATTTTTTATGTAGAAATTGATTTTTTGATTTTTTTTCATGTACAACTACACCTTCTGAGTTATATGGAATGGGGCGTGAACGACGACTTTTGTTAAAGTTACCATAGGCCTCACCTTGCTCTCAGCTGCCCTTCTGCTTTTCCTTGTGTTGTTGTCAATGAATGCCCTTTGTTGTTGACTTAATTAACGGTTAGTTTTATCATTTTCTTTAATTGCTTATCTTGTTTTGTTAAAAATATGATTTTTTTTTATTTCTATTGCAAATTTCTTTGCTAAAGTAGTTAATTACAACATTAAAACTATATGAAAACTACGACGCAAAATCAACAACTTCTAAAAATGACCATTAATTTCATGTTTCACCTTGTTTTCTACTTCACTAGCGGTAAATCTCACCATTTTGATTGCGTACTCAGATTTTTCATTGAAATTTTATTCTTGTGAATCTGATTTTTTATGACTTAAACAATCTTACATAATAAGAATATTTAGTGCTACCGTCAATCTTATCGTTATAGAGTGATTTTTATAGTTTAGGATTATTATAGAAAAAATACAACTTTTAGGATTTAGCTACATGTAGACTCACAGGGTTGTGGACGTCCCACTCTTACGAGTTCGACAAACACCTAGGTTGTGGGCCACACCGCAAAGTATTTGTGCTTGTGCAAAAAAGAGGGGGTGTCTATAACTAGCACTCCCCTTAGTTAATCAATGGTGAATAGATGTCTTGCTTGAGGGAAATTCCTTTCTGATCACGTGATCCAAATACAAACCTCTTCTTAGTTGTACTTTTAGGTATTATATTTCTATATTCTTAATTTCTTCAGAATTTTGCATGTCGAAACTGATTTTTTGATGTTTTTTTTCTTGTACAACCACACCATGTGAGCTTTATGGAACGGGACGTGAAAGACGACTTCTGCAAACGGGTCACTTACCCTAGGCATCACCTTGGTCTTGGCTGCCCTTCTACTTTTGCCTGTGTGCTATCGATAAATGCCCTTTGCTCTCGGCTTCATTAACGGTAACTTTTATCATTTTGTTTAATTCTTTTCTGATCTCAAAGACTTTCGTCTGATAAGTTTGGTGGGGAGCGTTTATAAACTATTGGCCAAAATATTAACTTCCAAACTCAATTTAGTTATGTCTTTCATCGTTTCCCTCCTTCGGGCATATTTATGAACAGAAGATAGATCCTTAAAAAAAATTTGATAGCTAATGAATGTGTGGATGAAAGAAAGAAATTACGATCCCTAGGTGTTGTTTGTAAAATTCATACAAAGAAAGGTTGTGACAATGTAAACTAGGACTTCCTTGACTACATTATGCGTAGACTGGGCTTCAAAATCAAGTGGAGATATCGGATGAGAATTTGCTATTCTTCAATTTCCTCATTTCTAGTTAATGGAAACCCAATTGGATATGGGTGTGCGTCATCTCTTGTGACATGCTAGCCATCTCTTGGCAAACTCTAGTTCACTTTTCCTAGATGAGAATTGCCTTCTTTATTCTTCTATGTTCACGTTCTTGTGATCCACTTCTTATACTTTTGTTCTTTTCGTTTGTATATATAATAATTATGATAGGCTAGAATGACAAGACAAGTTTTGTGTTGCCCAACCTTCTCGAGCCTATTGATAGTGGTTCCCACCTGAGTAGGTGCATGGAACCCTATGTTAGACTCACCATGAATCTAAGGGCACTTACATGCAAGGGACTGTTATAAGAAAGAGACCCCTGTTCTTTTAAGACACCATATAATCCAATTCTACGAAACAGAGACAGCCCACACTAGAGCTAAAACGGAGCTCATTCAGCAGTCAGTATGAGCCCATGACTTAGCTCGTCCAACAAGGGATGAGAATCTGATCTCCAATCAAACCCTCTTGTTTCCCTACTTTTCTCTAGTTTTTTATGGTCTGATAAAGGCTTATGGCATGCAGAATGTTAGATTAGAGAGATCCTTGATCTTATGCTATTGGATTTAGCTGGACATATTGTTGTGATCACTTGTTCAGTCTTGCGTGATCATTCGAGGATCACTCAATCTTAACTTCAATTTCTAATCTAAAATCTAGAATTGGGTTCAATGTCATTAACCAGCTTATGACCCATTTGACAGAGATCAGTATAGAACTTTTTGTAGACAAGACAAGAACCTTGCGGTTTGTGTAAATTAGGCTCTGACCTCTTTGCTTGGAATATGGATCGTCGCGGACGGCATGAAGAAACAATAGGGGTAGGAACAAACTCTAGGCTTCTTGCTGAAACTAAAAGTATAAGACATCGTGCACATCATGTAAGGGAAGGAGTTGCAAATATCAAGGTGTTCTCTGTAATACTGATGTGGGATATGAATAATTTATGGGTAAGTAGGCACCCGATCGAAGTGTTTGTGCAGCTTATGCAAGTACAGTCTTTGCACAAATCTTATTCTTTTCAGTGTACCTCATTCTTTCCGATGATAGTTTTAATGGACATGACTTATGATAATAATACAACATATTGAAATTATCTCATGATATGGATTAAGTACGGGTAATAGTCGTCTGTTACTCCTTTGGGAGAGGAAGTAGGGGCTATTTTGTTATGAGGTGCCTCGCCCCTAGTTAGCAGGCCTTTGTCTATGGTTTCTTTGTATATCCTTTTCATGTTGTTTTTGTTCTATTTGTTTTTGCTTTCCTTGGTTCACTTTTTATGAACTTCTTGTATATTGGCTTTCTTTTTTATGTATTGATAGCTTGAGTACCGATCAAAAAAAAAAAATTCTTCTCTCATAGTTCCTGTTTGGGTTCCCACCTTCAACTATTTCCTATGTAGACATCCGTGGGACGTATGGTTAAACAGAAATTCTGTGCTTATTTGGCATTTTATGCTCGAACTAACTTTTTCTCTCTCATTATTTTTGTGTATAATGCATTTGGTTGCTTTTGCCTTTTCCTCTTTTACCATGACTTTTGTTCTTGGCACCTTCTGGATTTGTTCCCCCTCTATAGAATCCCCTCGCTACTACATCTCCATTATCGCAAAAGAGAGTGATGGCTTGGATTACTCAAGTTCTGGTGCCAGAAACTTTCCTAGCCTTTTGAATCCTATTCTCTCCAGAGACCTTCAGATCTAAATTAGACAGTAGATATTCATCGAAGCTCCTTGTCTCTTTGAAACTTGCTCATCTCTTGAATTTCTCCACCTCTTGGGGTGTCGCTCTCTTGGTAACATTCATTGGCGGTATTATCATATTCAAGTAAGTATTCATCCTCTCAAAGATTCCATCATTTTCTTTACCCCTTTTAATTTAAATTTTTAAAAAAATCAGGAATCTTATGAGGCATCAGTTCGGGAATTTGTAAAGCAAAATGTTTCCTGCATTTTTCTCGATGGTATGCGTTTGTTGTGCAACATTGGTGGCCTCGTTCAGTTATTTCCAATTATGGAAATCAGAATCCGCTGCAGAGAGGTATCAACTTGGGTTTTTGCTCGCTGCATTTGCTTTCATTCTCACCAATATGTTCGTCTTCACGCCCATGATAATTGAGGTAAATCCCATGCTTTTAGGACATTAGATGATTTGAATTAAATTAGTTATCATGTTTTGTTTAGCTGTTCAAACATTTTGGTGTATTCAGGAAAAAAAATGATTTATATAGATTCTCTGTTGCAATTTGTACATAAATAATAAAATACTAACAATTATACGGTGTAAAAATTAAAGTAGTCTGGAATTTGATGCCAACAAGAGGGGCTAGGAGTTTTTGAATTTGTGGAGAGACCACCTGGGAAGAAAATCTCAGAGAGACTGTGCTTGAGTTTGTGACGTGTGGTTTCCTTGGGTAGTTAATAGACTTCGTGCATTCCCAAAGAGATATTGAGAGTGGTTTCATGATCTGGAACATCTGACATTGCTTTTACTTTGTTAGAGCTTATGCACATGTCTGTAAAACCAGCAAGTATTGATGAAACTACACAAAATTGCTCATATTTATAAAGAGAAACAGTGGTTATTTATTGAGTAATTACTGTTGTCAAATTTCTCATGATTTTATTTTCTCGACATGTTTTCCACGATTATTACTCGAGGTTATCAAAGGGATATAAATGAAAGGTGACACTGAGAAAAGAATGATGTCCTAGCATGATAAATTAATTTCCTAGAAGGATTGAGAGTACAGAACTAGCGTATTATTGTGGCTGAATATGTAAAAGACATGGATTATATGCTTCATTAGATGTGCTGCTGTGAATGTTGACTTATCCCAGCACTCTGAAAAAGTTAGGTAGGATCTTGAAATCAAGAGGAGTATAGAGAGCTTTAGGAGGCTCATTGAGCTCTTGAAAACCATACGTGCTACCAAGTTTACCAATACACTTCTTGGATGAGGATTGGTCATCTCAATCAGAAAGCTCTCTCTTTATTTATGTATTACTGTTGTCTCAGAGGAACCATTAAGTAGCATATTAGGTTGTATGAGAAAGTTTTCACTAGATATGTGAAATCTGTTGATCTAAAATGTAATTAATTAATTGATTTCCATGCATTTCCCTCAGACTAATCTTGGTGGTGAACCAGAAATCGCTTCTTTAATCCAATGCATAAAGGTTAGGAATTCAGCTTTTTTCTTATTTTGAATGTGATTTTTACTCTCTCGATTTTTAATATTTATATTTTGATTCACTCTATTAAACTATGTTGTGGTGTTGTCACTGGTACGAATATTAATCAAATGAAGGTGTCTTGGCTATTTTTATCGTTTTAGGAAGGTGGTAATATAGCTTACTTTCGAGGGAATTTTCCATTCTCTGGAATTCAGGCACCATACCTCGCCAGAAGCATCTCATGTCCTTTGGGGCCAGACATTTTTTCGTGTTATCTATAACATGAGGAAATATAGCATGCCGTAATGATTGTTAGGGCTATCCTCTCAAACGTTATAGTTGCAATCATCCAATTGATGGGCCATAACAAAAGAGCCACACCAATTGGGAAATCCTATCCATTCTGTTGATGAACCTTTCTATGGACAGTAACACATTTTTATTGACCATCCAAGTGAAAGTGAGTAATGGATCCTAACTCTTCTACTATTTTAGACAGAGACCATAAGGCAGGGGATGAATGGAACCCCTACATTTCCACCCTCTAGCTAGAAGTCAAACCTGAATACCCGGATTGATGTTATATTTGATGTTCATATATATGAAATTGTGGGGGAAGATTCTTGGCATCTTAGAATGTTATTGATAATGACATATACACAGGATTCAAGTAAGGAGGCAATCTCGTAAAATACGACAATGGCTTCTGCAGCTGACGATTTGAACAGCAGCAGCAGTGATACCAATGAGGTCCCTTTTAATAATAAGGTGGAGAGTGGAAGCATCACTTTTGATTTAGACTCTTCTACACTCGCAATAAGCAGCAGAGACAAGAGTCCACAAAAGGTAGAATTTAAACCACCTCCTCAGACTCTAAACATGTCAAGACTTGAAGATGGGACTTCGGACAGTCTAACAGCTTTAAGCAGAAGCTTTTCTATACAACATGGTCATGGAGAGTCAAGTTTTTCTGCAGTGGGTCCTCTATCAGAGACTATTCTGGTAGCATCTCTCTTCGATCTGATAGTAGCACAACCAGCATAAGATCCTTTGCTTTCCCATGTAAGTTACCTTTGTACCTTTTGTTCTCTCTCTTTCTTTGTCTATTAAAAGGGGTAAATCACAATTTCACTTAGTTTCTGGCATCTGCAGACTAGCCTCGGAATGGAATGTTAGTCTAGTAAAAATGACGAGAGCCGACAGGAGAAATTTTCGGAAGAGCATCTGGGTTGGAGGCAAGGTCATTACTATAACTCATATTTTGAGGATTTTCAGGATCAGCAAACCACCGTCTATGCAAATAAAATAAGATGAATAGGACATAAAGAAAAATTCAGGCCCAACGGACGGAGGTAAAGGCCACCCGTCGAAAAGGCAAGATCAAAGAAAATGGTACATGTGTATAAACATGAATTAAAGCCTTTATTTTCCTTTGCCAAATGGTTGGTTTAGTTGTGTAGTTGGTTTAATTTGTGAGGTTATTAGGGTTTGAGAGAGAAATGAAGAAGAAGGATGTAAGCACCTAATTTTTACACCCCTGCCTTAACCATGGTTAAAACTTTAACCATGGTTATCCCTAACCCTAAACCCTAGGTACAATCCTAAACCCTAATCAAACCTAGGTAAAACCCTAGACTAACCCTAGTTAAAACCCTAGAAAATCTTAGGACAAAGCCCTAAGGGCCCAAGGCCCATCTCAGGCCCAAAAACCCCCCAAAACCCATCCCAGAACCTCTGTGGGCCCAAACAGGGGCCCACGTGCCTAATTTCCAAATTTTTGAGAATGGCGGTAATAAAATTACCGCCATTTCCCATTTTAGCAATTGCAACAGTGCTTTCAGCCCAAGTGTATGACGGTTGGGCCCAAATTGGAAAAAACCGCCTTGGCGGTAATTGGATTACCGCCATTGTCCATTTTGCTCATATTGAGAATGGCAGTAATCCAATTACCGCCATTATCTTTTTTCTGCAAATGCGTATGCTACACCGTCTCTGGACCACATGGCTCCTCTCCAGTTGGTTCCCCATGCTACCAGTAATCCCCTAAAAACCCCTAAGGTCCTCCCTTCTCTCCTATAAATCCCCCACCACCTTCATGGGTTCAAGCACTCAAAAAATCATAGGGAAACCTTTGCCCCACTTCAGCTAGCCTCATTCCAACCTTACCAAAACTTCACCCTCTACCTGAGACCACCCCCTGTTCTGTCCCAGACCTTTGCACCACCCTTGTGTACCACTGCACTCCAAAACCCTATACCGAAGCTCTGTCCCAGCTCGTCTAGCTTCGGTCCAGTGCAACCAGGCCTTGGCCTTACACCCAAGATACACCCCTAGACCTCTAGAAAGCCCCTCAGACCCTATCCAAAATCACCACTCTCCACTACAGCAGCCATGGTAGCACCATCAAGAGCAACAGGGTAACAATGCTCCCCATCTTTTACTTCCTGTTTACAAGCTCTGTAACGACCCCTGGTCCTCTTCCAATGATCCATTACCTTCTGCATTCCATACTTTTTTTAATAGCAAACTAAGGATAAAGGGTCCCCTACCTTTCCCATAGGTAAGAGGAACCCCCTTTGAGGTTACATACGGGTACAAGGCCCCCCATTTAGCATGGCAACTCCCCTTAGGTTCTGGGGGACCCTCAGCCCATGAGGGATCCCCTAGAAGTCCACTGGTGCAACCCCCAATAGGGAGATTGATTTATGGAATTTCCAGGTATGGCGGTAGAAGAACTACCGCCATTCCTGGTCCTTCAATGTAGCAAGCTTTTAACCCTGGTTAGCATGGGCCCTGGTCCATTCCAGGGCCATGGTTGGACTCCTAGTTTTCCTTTATCTGGCCTGCTACTTCCAGGCCCAGCCCTTGGCCTTAACTATGGTTACCATGACCTTAAACTCAAGTTAACTTAATGGCGGTAGACTATCTACCGCCATTTCAGACTGCCAAGCACAGCACCTTTGGCCACTGTGGGGCCCACACTTGACCTCCCCCTGGGCCCAACAAACATCCAGGGTCTTCCCTGGACTTCATACTTTACTCCTACGGGTTCAGAACCCTGAGGGGTCATCCCTAACCCCAGTTACAGCCCTACAAATCATGGTCAGAAGCCTTACTGTAATTGCGGTAATTCCATTTCCGCCATTACTAAACTCTCTGACTTTTGGGCTTTGCACAGGGCCCAGCCAGGTAGGAGGCCAGTCTATGCTCTGCCATGCTCCCTGGGCCTACCTTGACCCTTCTGGACCCTTAACTATGGTTAAACCAACCCTTGACCATGAAAATAGAAAAATGCTTAAATATTCAAAAATATTTTGAGGTGCACCAAAATATCCTGTTTTATCCATTTAACCATGGTTAGCAGCACTAACCATGGTAGCTTACCCTCTTAACCATGGTTAATCAACCCTTAACCGTGAAAATTTTTGAAAAAATCTCAAAAACATTCAAAAAATATAAAGACCAAAAATATACTTTCTAGACCTTTTTACCATGGTTAGCTTCCCTAATCATGGTTAACTCTCATTTAACTCCGGTTAGCAACTCTAACCTCGATTAAATCCGCTTTGGCCTACCGAGCCCAATCCCTTAGCCTACCAAGCATAATCTCAGCCTACCGGGCTTGACCATACCTCTTTAACTGCGGTTAGCAATCCTAACCATGGTTAGTTTGACCTAACCCCGGTTAGCAACCCTAACCTTTTTAAACTTTTTCTTAGCCTACCGGGCTTCTCTCTTGGCCTATCAGGCCCAAACCCTAGTCTACTGGAGTAACCCTAAGCCTACCAAGCTTAAACCATGCACTTGACCAACCCCAGTCAACCAAACCATAACCCCCGGGTTAGGACCATTAGCCACACTTGGTGCACACACACACCCCTTAGCCTTGGCACGGGCTCATGTGCCAGAACTACGCTCAGTCTGATCTCACCCCAATGTTACTACGTAGGCAACCCAACCAGGGTTCGACCCTAGGTAGCTTTTTTTTCTTAGATAAGTCTTATCTTAAACACTCAGGTATTTTAACAAACATTAACATTAATTGGCTTAAACTTAGGGAGTAGGGAACCATTGAAAAATGGAAGTCTCGAGGTGCCTAACACCTTCCCCGGACTTAACCGAACCTCTTACCCTAATCTCAAATCGCAGACCAAGACTTTATCCAAATCCCGGGGACTTATCCCTTCTGAATGAATAGGTGGTGACTCTAAACAAACCTTCACACCCATGAGGGTATAGAATCACCTTCCAAAGTGAGGCGGAGTGAAATCCCGTGCTCACAAAGGAGATTAGGTTTAGGAAAAAATAGTGATAGAGATTAATGATCTCTCTCACTTTATTAGTTTATATTCCACTAATGGTCTACTATTAGTATATAAGAGCTACTAATAGTAGACTCACAATACAGTTTATAAGAGCTAACATAAAGACAAGGCCCATTAAATAAAATTCATAAAACCTTATTCAACACTCCCCCTCAAGTTAGTGCGTAGAAATCACTCAAGCCCAACTTATCAACAATATTTTGAAACTGAGTATCACTAAGACCCTTAGTCAAAATATCAGCCATTTGACCTTCTGACTTCACAAACGGGGTGCAAATATACCCCGTTTGTGAAATAACGATCTACCTCAATATGCTTGGTTCTGTCATGCTGCACCGGATTATGAGAAATACTAATAGCAGCTTTATTATCAGAATTTAAGCTCATGGGGCCTTCAATAGGAAGCCCAATCTCACTCAAGAGTAATTGAAGCCAAAGGAGTTCACATACACCGTGTGCCATGGCTCTAAACTCTGCTTATGCACTGGATCTTGCAACTACATTTGATTTCTTACTTCTCCATGTGACAAGGTTACCTCCAACTATGGTGCAATACCCGCAAGTAAAGCGTCTATCAGAAATCGAGCCACCCCAATCTGCGTCAGTGTAGGCTTCAACCCTTAAGTTCCCATTACAGGTATACAACAAACTCTTCCCATGAGATGACTTTAATTAGTGGAGCATCCGATTCACTATCTCCAGGTGACCAGTAGTTGGTGAATGCATGAATTGGCTGACTACACGGACAACATAAGCAATGCCTGGTTTGGTAAGGGAGAGATAAATAAACCTGTCAATCTGGTAGATGTTCCTCACTAGCTTCATTGAGTTTATGATTAGGGTCTATAGGTGTATCACATGGCTCACAATTCATCATGCATGTCTCCTCCAGTAGGTCAAGTACATACTTGCTCTGAGAGACAAATATGCCCTTCTTAGATATGGCAACTTCAATTCCAAGGAAATACTTTTGAAGATCCAAAGCTTTGATCTCAAATTCATTTTCTAACTTGCTCTCAGAGATTCTATCACATCCAAATCATCACATGTTACAACAATGTCATTCACATAAACAATCAAGACAATCACTTTTTGGCACGACCGCTTAAGAAACAATGTGTGGTCTGCTTGACTTTGTCTGTAACCATTCTTCACCATAGCATTGCAAAAACACTCAAACCATGCTCTAGGAGACTGCTTCAATCCATATAGAGTCTTCTTTTGCTTACACGCCTTTCCTTCATCTGAGGGGCATTTGAACCCGGGTGGAGGTACCATATACACTTCTTCCTCTATAGTATGTTCCCATTTCGGTTTGATATCTTGATCAGCATGTTTCTATTTTGAGCCTGCTTCTTAAATAGTATGTCATTTAATTAGAAATTTTAATATGGGTTTCAATTTAGTCTAAGGTGAATTTCAGGAGTAAGATATTGATTTTAGCTGTCGTCTAAGGCAGCCTAGTACCTTCTCTTAGCACAATCGAATCTCTACCTAGACTCTAAATTTGGCTGTATTGCCTTACCATTAGATTAGTTTAGGGTAACTATTCTCCCTGTAATTGGAATAGGTGGGCGACTCCAAATCTTAATAATTTTAGCCGTTATTATGGACTAGGAATTTTCCTATTTGGGATGACAATAAAAATCCATCGCTCGTAGCATGGAAGGCAGATCCATGAGCACCTGTGTGAGCATGAGTAGATATTGAAGGGCTCTCCAACTGTGACATAATACGATGAAGGCTCTCCAATTTTTCAATTGGGATAGTAACCATCTTCTCGGAGAAAGAGCCAATTGGTTATGGGTGTATCATGGTTTTGCAATAGATGAGATTAAGAAGTAGGCCTGTGTTGTACTAGTAGATGAGACTCTATGTGCTATACTAACATTCTTGGCTGACTGAATCTTGCTAGATGACGAATCAAATCCCAGCATGTTACCTTTGTATGTTTGTACCTCCCACTATAAGTACACTTCAACTTACCTCTGTCTTCCGATTCCACTTTTGGTCCACAATCCTAAGACCTGGCTGATGACCAATTTCGAATTGCCAATGACTTTGATGGATGCGGCCTGCAATTGTTGTTCTACAGTGAAGTCTGTGATGAAGGCCTCATATTTTACAACATTCTTAGTTGCAGAAAATGCCAGTTGGTAAGCTTTGGGGATAATGACCCCCTCTTTGGTGAGAGAGGACAATCCCTATACCAGTCCTTTCGTTGAGTGCACCATCAAAGAAGAATGTCCTTTTTCTTGTTCCTCGGTTGCGAAGAAGATGTCATCATCTGGGAACTTCTTTCCTCCCCCTTGATTTCCTCTTGAGTTGCAGTAGATGAGCCAAGAGCAGTCTAATCAGTTGGTGGAACATTCGTGTTGTTGAGTAACATTATGCCTACTCTCCTTATACTGCACATATGCATTAACCTGACTCAAAGATAGTAACACATCTTTACTGAAAATCAAAATCCTGAGCAGTTCAAATTCCTGATTCAAACCTATTAGGAACTCGAATATCCGTCCTTTTAATTTTGTTCTAATACTCAACTGCATTAGCTTCACAGATAGGATTAAAATTGGCATTGATCTAGTTCCTCCCACATGCTCCGTAGAAAGGAAAAATAGTATGCCAAGGTCTTTTCTCTGTCGTGATGGTGAGGAATATCCCGACTCAACTGATAAACCCTAACAAAGTTTTGAACTTGAGAATATGTTTAGCATCCCAACTTTCTTTAGCAATTGTCAGGAATAGGAAACCCCTAATAATCTATGGCTGCATAGAATGAATGAGCCATGACATCGCTGTCAGATTTTCAGCCTCCCACAATAAAGCCATGACATCACTGTCAGATTTTCAGCCTCCCACTTCTCATGTGTAGGATCTAACAGTTCAAGTTCCAATATTCTACCATGGATATACCCAAGTTCACCTTTGCTTCCAGTAAACATCCTAACTGATTGAAACCACTCTAAATAACTGGATATGTTCAATTTCACGGTTATAATTTGTAAGCCAGGATTGCTATCTTGAGAGTTCATGATTCCTACGTGATTAGAATAACTCACATCAAATTTACTGCTAATTTCCATTTCAGAATTCTCGGACTCCCACAACTTACTCAAGCTGAAGAAAATGGGGCTGATATACACAAATCAGCCAAGATCCCTTATGAGGATCACCCAAACAGCTTCAACAATTCTCATGATTACTAGTTATTGTAAAAAGATAGGTCTACACAGACCAACTAAACAAAACCACATAAAATACAACACTTCCAAGAGGAAGGTGATAACGAGGGAGGAAAAAACATCACTACTCTCTCAAATCTCATCCAACTCAAGAATTCCGGTTCTTTCTTTCATACCGATAAGCAAGGCTTGTGTCACTTCAACAAGATAACAGTTCTTTCTTTTAGTAACCACATTCTGCTAAGGAGTCGTAGGACTTGTGGTATAAGAGATTTGATGTAGACCAAATAGAGAATAACGCTGGACCAAAGTTTTTTAATGATAATAATAAAACAAAGAAGGGAAAGAAAGGAAGATATGAAGTAGAGTCACACTACTTCTATGGATGATCTAGAGGAATATCACCAATTTAGGCTTCCGTGGATTGAGCCACACCACCAAGTAAGGAATCACTCCTAACCAAAATTTTCTTTTTATTCATAAAATTTGAATTGCCTCCATTGCCTCAGGTCTTCACAATTTATAGACTCTATAGAACCTTCTTCATAAAGGCTAAGACATTAAATTATTTAGAGTTTCTAGGACTTACTAAGACACTTGGACTTTCTAGCTAACTCTTAGACTTTCTTTCATATTTTTTCATTAAAAAAACGACTCTAGAAGAATTGTTAATGACAAAACTTTCAACAAATATTTTTGACTTTCTAGAAGACTCATGTTGTTGCAATTCATTAATGGACTTATTTACGGGCCTCATGGTCAATTATGGGCTTTCTTGGGCCTCTGGTAATATACTTTGAGGCCCATGGGTTTGTCTTCATCAATTCCCTCCGGCGTGAGAAACCCTGCTCCAACGTGTGAATGGCCTGGTAACGCTCATACAAATCTAGATTGAGTTGTTGAAAATCCTCTGTAGTGATCCTCGTATAATCTAATGTCAAGTCTTCCACAGTTCCACTTAATTAAAAAAATTTGATATCCACCACGAAATTTGATATCCACGACGACTTGTAGACACAATTTGATCATTAAGTACATCTTCAATGTCCTCTACATTTTGCTTAGGTACTGGAGGGAGGTTGATAGCATACTCAACGGTCTCCTCATGGTGTCCAAAATATGTTAAGTCTTCATATTAAAATATGCTTTTAAGTCTTAAATCAAACTATAGTAGGAGGGGAAATGAGGTTTGGAGAATGCTTCCGTGGCAATTTGTTGGGGTTTGTGGAGAACAGAAGAATTTTTGAAGATAAGGAAGAGTCGATGCCCAAAATTATTCTTAAGATTGGGCGGTTGTTATATATAGTCGGTCTTCTGTGTTAGTTGATTTTAAGAAGGTCCAATGAACTGACTTTTTGTATAGATGGTTAAGTATCTTAGCTTGACCTTTTTGGTTTTCTTGGGCGGTTGCGTTTGCGCCGGTTATATCTTCTTGATTTTTCTTTTATACATTGACTGTTACCTATCAAAAAAAAATTAATAAGCATATTCTCCAATTCGTTTCAAGACACGATATTGAACTTCAGGTGGAAGCTCTAATAACTAGCATTTCTCCAAGTTGTTTCAAAACACCATATGGTCCAACATTCTTTGAGTGAACCTTGTGATATGTATAAGTTGGAAATCTCTCAGGTCTTAAACGTGCCATCACCACATCACCTTCATCGAATTTGGAAAAACGTTGATAAAGATCAGCATTCTCTTTTAAGCTGGAGACAACTAGTATTTAACGACACATGTGTAGGCTTTTTCTTTTGGGAGGGAATTCTCTCATTCCCTAAAACTAGTAATTCTTCTCTTCTGTTTCTCTTGGTACGAGTGTGTATTTATAGGATTCAGTTTGAAGTTGGTTTAGATAAGGTCAAAATTCATGATAGTTATTCCAAAAGTTATTTCAAAATTTGGATAAACATTGTGCCTGCCCGTTATAAAATTACAAACAGTTAATTTGTGGCCCAACAGTTAATTTGTGGCCCAACATTAAGTTGGTTGTCAAATGAGAGGCACAAGTCTCAATTTTACCCCAAAAATCCAAAACTGATCTGGCAATCGGGCATACAAGTAGTGCCAACTCAGTTTTAGTCCAGAAGGCCCAGAACTGACCTAGCAGTCATCAAAGTAGCCTCGGATTCTATTTCACTGCCACTAATTGTGGTGCCAAAATGAATTTTGAAATAGTCTTGCATGGGTTGTGAACTTTTATCTATGATTCTTATTAATTTATTTAATTTATTCTATATGCATTTTTATGATTGCAGACAATGGAAACTCGGCCTATTGTTCCTGATCGGAAGCTACTTGCAAGGCTTGTTTTGATCAGAGAGGAAGCTAGGAATATGATGGGGGGTGGGATACTGGATGAAAGAAACGAACGAGGTCTAAGTACTCTCCCGGAATCAGAGGTATGTGCTTGCTTCAGTTTCTGATATCTAGAATCAGGTTATTTGATAACCAATTGATATAATTGTCTTAAATTAGTTGTTTCTATTGAAATAAATTTCTATGTATATATATATATATATATATTTTGTGTGTGAGTGTATGTGAATAAATTTCATCTTTGCTTGTAATTAATTAATCAATTACTTAAAGTTCCCCATTACAGTAGAAACAAATCAGTACCAATTTTGTTTGCGGATGGTATGGGATTAACACCGAGTTCAGAAGTGAAGCTATTTCTACTTTAATATGGTTGGGATTTAAAATTTAGCAGTTTAATGTAGCCTCACCAAAAGGGCTTATGGAGTCAGGAGACTGCAATTTCTAAAGAATTGGTGATCGTGCCCGACATATGACGGTGTCATCACACTCTTAATAGGACAAATCTTTATGTTATCTTTTCTTTTCTTGAATTTCATCCACTCAAGTCACTTAAATCTTATTAATTTTATCTGAGATGACTAGAATGTTTTGAGGTGTGTTTGATAATGGTAATACCCTTTCTGAACGGGTTGAGTTGTATAGAAGCCAGTCCTAGGGCACCAATTCGTGCCCGACATATGACGGTGTCATCACATTCTTAATAGGACAAATCTTTATGTTATCTTTTCTTTTCTTGAATTTCAGCCACTCAAGTCACTTAAATCCCATTAATTTTATCAGAAATGACTAGAATGTTTTGAGTTGTGTTTGATAATGGTAATACCCTTTCTGAACGGGTTGAGTTGTATAGAAGCCAGTCCTAGGGCCCTAGGACTGGGTCTACACTTCCCAGATCCAAACTATTGGGCCTTTATCAGGCCTTCAATATTGATATTATTATTGTTACTGCTATTATTGTTGTTGCTGTTGTTGTTGTCATCATTATGATAGTTATATTCCCGGGTATAAATACTTGTGTAGGTGAATTTCTTGATCAAGCTTGTTGCTTTGAGACCTGGGGAAACTGTCCAGGAGATGATAAAAAATGTGATGCAAGGAAAAGATGAAGGTGCAGATAGCTCAGGCAATGACGAGGAAGATACTGGCAGTAGAAGGATTTCAAGTGGAATTGCAGGAAGGGCGAGTTTCACTACACCTAATTCTATTTTAGTAGGTCAGCAAAGACATGCATAAGTTTTGGCATTGTGGGATATTAAACCTCTCACCATGATTTCCAGGCAATTGTCACAGAAAGTAAGCCTCTTCCTGTGCGTCCTGGCATGTTTCTTGAGACTGTTTCCAAGGTATAAGAAACTCATTTTCGTGTATGGTCTTAAGCTTATAATGAAACTATATGTTCTATTCTATAAATCTCTACCTACAGAATACACATGAATGCATGGATCTTCTCTGACATACGTTTACTCTTGGACATGTTAGGTATTAGGTGGGATATATGCTGGAAATATCTCTGGCATAACAGCTCAACATCTAGAATGGGTAACATTCCATTTTACGTCAGAACTGTAACAATATCTCTGATCTTATTTAATAATATATATATATATATATTATTTGAAATCTTGTGATATATTGAGACTTTAGGGACAAGATTATCAACAACATTATATGAAATTGCAGATACTCCGACAAGTATATTCTCTTTTATTTTCCCAAAAAGAAAAAATTATATTTTAAGATTTTCAAATTTCCGAACAAAAAAATACTCATTCTTGTCACTATCCATCAATCAGGCTTCATCTATTTTGATACTTTGGCCACCTTTTTGTCTTGTATGCAGGTTCATCAGAAGACACTTCAAGTTCTTCAAGAAATAGCATTCTAGTTTTCACGACAAACATCTAGAACCACCACATTGAGGATCCATTTTTGATTGCTCAGTTTCTGGAGAGAAGAGATTCCGAGACTGCTAGGTTTGTATGATAATGCTTGTTTCTACACATAATAGTATAAATAATGAAAGACTGATAAATATTAGATATATATGAAAAGCAAAGAAAGAAACATTCTCAGTTTTTTAAACTGGACATCTTGCAACTTCATTACTCTATTACATCATCACTTGCAGACCAAGCGTTGGGAGCTTAGGAGTGTGTATAGCAGTCTTTACCATAGTTACCAAGCCAGATTTCAAGAACTATTCGACTGAGGAAATTTTTGGGAAAAATTGGAAAAATGTAGGTCAAGAAATGAATAAATAATAAATAAGATTTTTAATTATGTAAACTTATGAAAATTTTATATATTAGATATTGGTTCAAGAACTCTTCAATAGGTCGTTTGTTTAGTTCATAAAAAAATGACTTGAAAAAAAAGTTGCAATTTTTTCAAAAGGTTGTGAATATTTCATGAATTAAAAATCAATGTAAAACTCGCAACTTATTGGGGACTTTTTTGAAGAAATCAAAAAACTTTGTTATTGTCTACTTAACTAGGCAGCAATTACAAAACACCAACGGATCATATTTCAAGAAGGGAGAAAGAAACCGGATTTCAACCTCTTTAATGTGGATTAGATATTAGTAATAGTAGTAGCAGCTTGTTGGAAGGGATAGGGGAGGCTCGCTTCTGTTAGTTGGCAGCTTAGTGTCACCAACAAGGCACAACGAGGGAATCAATTGCTATGGAGACAAAAGAAAGCAGTGAATCCTAGGACCAACATGGCCAGATCTTGGTAACGCCTTTGTGACGCAGTGAAGGAGAATGGCTGGGTTTAGGTTGACGAATGCCCCCGCTATCTTTTTGTAGTGGTAGTAGTAAAATTTTACATTGAACTTTTTGGGGTGTACTTGCACACCAGATATATTCTGTAGGACTTTGCTACTGAGACCCTCTTAGGGCTGAGACCATGCTCTAAGAGAGCAAGATTTCAGGTGGGGCTATGTCACATGGTGGGCTCCACGTAAAATCTTGCTCGCTTAGAGCATGGTCTCGGTTTAAGAGGGTCTCAGAAGCTTTATCATATTCTATAACCCCTTTATCTATCACTCAATTGTAGAGCTAAGAGTGGTTCTAGTAACTCTTTTTCTCATTACTGAAGTGAGATCTGGCATGTCAATCTCATTCTTTGTATTGCTTGACTGGAGTCATCCCTTAGGGCCCGAAGGCCCAAGAATGAGTGAAGGCTGCATTTGTTGAGCCCAGCAGCTCTGATTGATTGTTGGACTTACTAACTCTATGCTTGATTGACCCACTCAATAATGTGGGAAGAAGAGAAGAGTTGAAAGTAAACCCATTTTTGAATTGGATATTTAAGACGAGAGGATCTACGAAAAGAAGTTTTAGGAATAATAAAAGAAGGTTCTAGAATCTTCTTTTTTTTTTTAACCCGGGGGAGTTATTGCTCCTTCACCTCGTAAACTCGGTAAGCTCACTACGTTCGCTCCTCATTACTGCGTATGGACCATAGCTTAATGTAACCCACTTCGACTGAACTATATGGACCGTAGCTTAATGTAACCCACTTCGAATGAACTGTATTGATAGGCTCGCAGCTGAGTTTCCTGCGACAGGCTCGCAGCACTTTTTCAAGGTTTGGTTAGTTTTAAGCAAACTTACTAGTATTTCTAGTGCTTATTACAATAACCATCTCTCAGTCCCATCCAGCAAGATAGGGCCCTTCCTTATTTTAGGGGGAAAAAACCCCTTAACAATAAGGTGACGCTCACGTTTTTTGGCTCCCGAAAGAGAAAAGAAATGGATTAAGGGGGGGAAGGGACTTTTGCAATGAGCTATGCCACCCGTTACTTATGAGGGAAGTCGCATTCATCCCATAAAATGAGCTTCTTTGTTCAAAGTCCTTTAGTGAACCTTTTTTTTTTTGTTTGCAATATTTGGATTACAAAGGGCTATTTGTGCATTGTTCAAAGTCCTTTAGTTGAATGTTTAGGGGGGAAAGTACTTCTTGTTGATGAATTATTGTTCTATTTATGATTTTCAGTCTATTTACAGCAAGATGCAGTGCTTATTTTGTGTGGTTGAGTTGCAACGGTTAAGTCTATTTACAGCATCTTGATCATTGTGAATCCAAATTTTGTTTAAGACCTAACAAATTACCCTTTCAAGATCGGTGCTCGAGCTCCAGCTAGGAGAGTGTAAATCTTCAAAATCCTTGTTGCCCTTCCGAATCCTAGAAAAATATGTCGCGGTCTTATTTAAGAATGGTCGATTGCCACTGTCAACATTGACTATTGTTTCAATGGGAATGCGAGCCTTAATCCAATCGTGTCAACCAGTAATATCTCATTAAAAAAAACAACTTTTTGGGTGTAATCCATGTTCAAATGTCTTTTTCCCTTAGAAAGTAATTAAAAACTCTCAATAGTACCTACATACTATCAAAAGAGCGGGCGTTGGATTGAAAATCCAATAGTGTCAAACATTACATGCTTTCAATGGTGGGCAACATTACATGCTTTCAATGGTGGGCCCTACTTAGTGCTTGGCACCTTTGGATTTTCAATCCAACGGTTCAGCTCTCGATAGTACCTACTATCAAGAGTTTTAAATCACTTCCCTTTTGCCTTTTAGGGAGAAACATAATAATCCTCATTTTTTCAAGGAAACTAGTCACCTCCTCGAGCAAGTGAAGGGTGGCATCTTTAGACCCTTTTTATTGCCACATGTCCCGTATTAACTTCCTGTAACTGTGGTTAAGATTCACTCACTCCTAGAGTTCACTCATCTACCCTAGTGTTGGTTTGATTCTTCAAAATACTTGCACACTATGACCCAATGTTTTAAAACGTGAAGGCGTGAGGTGAGGCATTAGGACCTCAAGATGCGTGAGGCGTAAGCCTCACATGAAAACTTCATGCTCTCACTTTAAAAAATAAATAAATTGTAAGAAAAATTACAAAAAGATCCAAGAAGTTTATGAAAAATTATAGTATATATATATATATATAGAGAGAGAGAGAGAGAGAGAAATATATATTTGTATTCGTATACATTCTGTGTGTTAATGTGAGCGCATGCGCACACATAGGAAATACTATATAAATTAGTTAAAACAAATTATAAATTTAAAAAAATAACATTTAAGTGTCATTTGTGGCCATAAACCTAATTTTAGTTAATATATGAGACTTACATTATAGACATAAAGCGAGCTTCAAGGCATGAGGCATGTGCTTTATGTGTGTCTCATGAGATTTAAGCCTCATGATTGAGCCTCAAGGCATTTTCCTTAAGCTTCGCCCCGAGGCATAAGCCGCACATGTTTTTTAAAACACTGCTATGACCACAAAACCTTAATCAATTTGGCTAAGAGGTGCAACAAACGCTTTTTAAAGATAGTTAGAGTCTCCTGTTTGTACAAGGCAATTAGGTAACTCTATCCTCGGGATTCAACTTGGCCTACAATCGATCCGTTCTACTACATATATGCACTATCTGGTAGGAATTGTACTTTAACCTCTTTTTAAGATGTCCACAAATTCTTAATCCAATTAAGGTTTGAGTTATCCTTCACGAGGATAACAACTGTTCAGTAGCGTACCTACAAGGTCGTAACAGATGTTCTTTACAATATACATGACATCCAAATTGTATCATATTAAAAGGTACTCCCAGTATGGTAAACAGAACAAAATACTCACCTTCTTCCATCCAATATACTCTATATTATCCTCTCGTACTCTTTTTGTGTTTAGATTATGCTTGCTAAGTACGACGTTGAGACCAACTATTGCAACCTCTGTAACAAAAAACTCCGTTTTTTTTTCAAAAAACCATAAATTATTTGTACATTTTTGGGTTGCCTAATTCTTCGCGAATTATTGGTGTAACGCCTGAGTCTAGGAACCAGGGGCAATTTTGACTTTTTCATAGTTTTGGTCATTATTAAGGTTATTATAAAATATTTGATTAAGTATGGAAGATTGAATGTGAGATATGGTTTTATTAAAATTTTTGGTGAAGTTAATCCCTTGGAAATGAGCCTAAATGCCTCATTTTTTCAAAAATACCCTTATACCTTAAAATAATTAATGACAATATCGTCTTTTTACCTTTTTAGGGGAGAGAAATAAGAAGAAGAGAACGTGAGTTCCCATCTCACTCTTCTTTCCTCCTTTTTCTTTCCTTTCTTCTCTTTCTCTCCCATTTCCCTCTTCTTTCTCAAAGATCCAAGACCCAAGCACCGCCAGACCCCGCCGGCACCACCTTCGGCCGACCTCAGCCACCGGCCAGCCGCAACTATATCGCATGCCAGCCTTAGTTTGGGCCAAAACCTTACTCCAAAATCCCTACAAACCCCATTTTCATTGGTTCTTTTTCAACTATAATCAAAGATAAGTTTTGGGGAGCAATTTTAGAGCTAGAACATGCATTTAATCGGTATGTTTCTTCACCCAAAGTTATTCCTTTCTATTTTTGAGAAATCGTGGTTTAGTATAAGTAAAGCTTGGGTTTCATGATATGAGAATGAATTCATTTCATCTCTTGCATCTAAAATTTTCCTTGGGGTGTGGTAATGTTGAGAAAAATTATATATTGAAGTAAAAGGTTGTAAATTGAAAATGGGTAAAAACGAGGGTTATGTTAGAACCGCAAATTTGGGACTTTTTTGGTTAATCAGTTAATTTGGTGAAATTATTTTTATAAATAATTAATTAAGTGTATAATAGGGTGAGAAATGATTTTTATAAAATTTTACAAGTTTATTTTGATAATTTCAATGTGGTTCTCGCTTGAGGTTTAGACCTTAAACTCGTAAATTAATCAATAAATTTCTATCATTTAAAACGGTGCCTTTCCATGTTTAAAACTTATTTTTAGAGCCTTTTCGCTTGTAATTAAGATGAAGATTGTTTGTTTTTATGATGCAAAAAAGGAATTATGTGTCTCTAAAAGAAATGAGATTTTAGGAAAATTCAAGAGAATTTAAATGCTTGTCATGAATTAGCATAAAAGTTTAATATGTAGCCAATATATTATTGTATACCTTAGGCGAGACCAAAGTTTGACCGAGGAGCTCCGGTGCCAGCTAGGCTTGTCTCGGGGACTCAGATCAGGTGAGTGAATACCTACTATAGAAATTTTATTTAAATGAATTGAACTCATGGATATTGTTTATGGAAACATTAGTACTTCTACAAATTAAGAATTATGTAAAGAAAGTTATGATGAAAGCCAGGTATCTTGATAATTAATCAAGCCACTGAGAACAGGGCTGCCTATACGGTAAGCGTCCAGATGGACAGATGAAAAGATCATCCATTGGGAACAGGGCTGCCTATAAGGTAAGCGTCTAAATGGACAGATGGAAAAGACCTTGTACTAGGAATAGGGCTGCCCATGAGGTAAGCACCAAGAAAGAAGAACCAGGTACTGGGAACAGGGCTACCTGTAAGGTAAGCGCCCAGATGGGTAGAAAGATTATGCACTGGGAATAGGGCTACCTAAAAGGTAAGCACCCAGGTAGAAAGAGTATGCACTGGGAATAGGGCTACCTGTAAGGTAAGCGCTCAAATGAGAGACATTATGTGCTGGGAATAGGGCTCCCCATGGGGTAAGCGCCCAGGTATGCAGGCATGTAAGTAGTATGGATATGTATGATAAATGAGAAGAGAATTTTAAGCAGGCAGGCAAGTAGGTAGCATGAATATGTGAAATATGATAAGGAAATTCTAAATAGGAAATCAGGCAGTATGGATATGCATACAATATGATATGGGAATTCTATGCAGACAAGTAAATAAGGGAATCCAGACAGACATGCAAACAGGTAATGTGAATATGTATGAATTATGAAATATGATAAGTAAATTCTAAGTAGATAGGATAAGGGATTCCAGACAGACACGCAAACAGGTAATGTGAATATGTATGAATTATGAAATATGATAAGTGAATTCTAAGCAGATAGGATAAGGGAATCCAAACAGACAGACAAACAGGTAATGTGAATATGTATGAATTATGAAATATGATGAGTGAATTCTAAGTAAATAGGTAGGTATGCAGGCAGTATGTATATGTATGAAAATGATTAAGAAATTATACTCAGTAATTTTGTAGAAACTTTAGACTCACTGTATAGTGTTAGGGAAATTATTAATAGTTGTAAAGTAGTATGCATGAGAAATTGGGAAAGTGTGAGAATTATATTATGTTATGTTTCAATGAATTCTCTTATGAACAGGTCTTACAGGTGATGTATAAGATTTTGAAATCCTTTATTTTTTGAGGAGACTCTGTCGAAATTTTTTTCTAAATAAGAAGGGTGATATTATGGTTAAATGTTCTTATTTTGTGAATTAGATCATGTTTATAATGTACCTATAGTTGAGATTCATTCACTAGCCATGTCTCACCCTATTTATTTTTCCCATTTCAGATTATCCGCAGTTTTAATAGGGATCAGCCCTTTCTCCCGAGATAGGAGAGACGTGTCGTAGAGTCATGATTGTGTTTTCTTTAACTAAGTCTCATTTTACTTCTAAACCTAGCATTGTAATTAGACTCTTGCATTTTGGACTTATATGCATATGGATGTTCAGAAATTTAATTTTTGGGATGCCTTCATGCGAGCGTGTGTATGATAGTAGTTTAGTCGCGATATCTAGGCTATTGGGATTCTACATGCATGTCCCAAGTTTTAGGAAAACGAATGAATGTATATGCTTTAGCAGGTTTATAATCAGAATTATGTTATCCACTTGATAGGTTTCTAGCAGCGCCTAGCCTTGTGGGGTCCACTCAGTCTGGTGGGGTCTACCTTACTGGAAGGGGTGTGACAATTGGAATCCTGAATTATTCGCAAATTATTTGTAAATTTTTCGAATTATTCTCGAATTTTATGGATTATTCCTGAATTATTTTATCAAATTTGACCAAAAAACTACTTATTCTTTATATTTTTAATTGAATTGTTTAGTATATTTTTATATTTATTATTTTTTCCGAACTTGACCCTTGCCGAATTATTCCTGAACCTCGACTTTGTCACTATGGTTGCAACAACTCGGACCCTGACATTGGAGCAGATTTTGATTCAGTATTTCCATCAAATAACTGTTTGTTCTTGCGAAATCTACGAGTAGCTCACAAGAATCGACGATGGCTCATATAACAAAACTTACGCCCATGTTTCAGGTAATGAGAACATATGTCTCGATTGCAATGAGGACAAGTCTAGCGAACCTTAGTGCTCCATCTTGACAGGTTTGCAAGTGTAGGGAAGTCATTGATTGTCCACAATAACTGCCTTCATTTGAAAGTTTTGACTAGTTGATGCATCATATGTGCAAAGTCCGTCAGACAACAGATCTTTCAACTCATCTACTAGTGGCTGTAAGATGTCAATGTCATTTCCAGACGCACAGGGACCAAGAATAAGTAACGACGTCATCAAATAAGATTGCTTCATACACATTCAGGACGACAAATTATATGGAATCTAAACAACAGGCTAAGAGCTATGTGCAATGCTAGCTTTGTGTACTGAATTGATTAAAACCATCGCCACTAAAGTTTGACATTGTGCGTCTCTGAGGCAAAATTCGGATGTTGTTCGTCAAGGTGTTGCCAAGCTTCAGAGTCAGTTGGATGCCTTAACACCTCATCTTTATTGCGACCCTCGACATGCCATCTCATGGAGGAAACTGTCTTGTTTGACATGAAAAACCTCTAAAGTTTACGCTTTAAGGGAAAATGACACAAAATCTTTGTAGGGATTTTGTGTTCCATGTTAGATGCCACCTTTATATCTTCGTCTACAACTTTGCACCGTGAAATACCATAGACAAAACATGCACTTTCAATATAACATGTAATCGTTAGGGCATGCATCAATTTTGTTGTACTCAAGAAATAATTCACCAATTATATATTTACTTTGGTAGAACGACGCAGACAACGTTTCACCTTCGAGTAATGCCTCTTTCAGTAACTCAAGTAACATAGTAAATGATTTGTCACTCTATCCAGTCAGACACTTAATATGATATAATCGAACGATGAAAGAAAGCTTACTGAATTTCTTGCACCCCAGATATAACTCTTGATCGACATCTTCCATCAGTCGGTAGAATTAAGGACTCTCTCTCATTTCACTTGTCCCCTCTTTAGTACATCTCATCCTGAATGCCGCTTGTAATAGTCTGTGCATATCATAGGTTTCACGAGCATTTCCTTTAGGTAATGTTTGAGTAGAAACTCTACAATGTGGAAATTCCCCGTAAAAAATTCACATGCCCACCGCATCTCTTATCCTACACATCACATATCAAATGCTCGTATACTATCGTACTTTATAATATCAGTTACAACATTTCTTACATGGGCACTTGATAATACCATCACCTCAACCTGAATTAGTAATTGCAAAATTCAAAATTATATGGACACCCTGTTCATAAACATCACTCAACCTGTCTTTTGAAACCCAACTTTTCTCCATGGCGGGGCTTACCCAACTTAGTAATCACTAACAATGGAAAAATATAGAATGACTAAGTGGCACCTACTAGGCAATGTTCTACTATAAAAATCATTGACAAGCACTCGTTCTCAATCACTAATGGAGGGAGGAATGTATAGATAAGCTGATCTGGAATGCATGTGTAGAATCCCGGAATTCATTTTCATGGCCAATGAATAGTGCTGTGATTAGTTTCTATGAACAGTGTATGTAAAGGTCAATGTCTTACATTTAACCTTGGTGTTGCTTTAAATGGGAATGAGGTATCTCATGTAAAATGAGTGTTATGGTATTGATTTGGTGTGTGAAACATAAGATATGATGTAGCTAGGTATGTTTAGAAACCAAATCTAGAGTATAAAATACCAAGTGTCAAATAAGGGAGAGGTCTTAACATACCATCAACTTTGGGGATCTCTAGTTTTGTCACTGTTTATCGGAATCGAGTGATTCTTGAATTTTTGGAAAGATATTGAAACCCTCTTCGAGGTTTATGTTTTACGCTTTTTCAGATTTTGAGTAGAAGTTATGTCAAAATGGAGGTTTCCGAAAGGTGGTCTGCCATCAATTCAGCAGTCACTTTGGACCAGTCACCTTTAGGGCCATTTTGGAACATGAATACAGAAGAATTAGGATTTGTGCAAAACATCAAAGTTGTTCCCCTTTGAATGACTAGTCCAACACAAGTTGAATCGCCACAATCCGATGAACGAGTCAAAAGTTATGGTCGAAATACCGCAGCGGAAAAAATGGGTGAAGGGATGACCAATCCAATCGATCCGTCCACTACCGATCGGTCCGTGATGCTTGTTTTGCCTTGTAGCCGACCCTTTGAGATATCTTAAGGGTGTAAGGGTCTTTGGCCTCCCCCTTCTTGCCTATATAAAGGCCATTTCGTGGCTAGGGTTATAAGAACCCTAGAGAGAAGTTTTTGAGACAAAGTTTGAGAGAAAAGGGGGAGAAAGAAGAGGAGCTTGGGTCTTGCCTTGGGTGTTCTTGTTTTGGTTTTGAGTTCATGTTTTCAACCAAAGAGGGAGCTCCTTCTTACTTCTTAACTTGTTCTAGAGCACTTAGATCAAAGGAATTGATTTAGAAAGGTAGATATAATCTACTATCTAGCTTTGTTATAAATTCTCTATGAATTCCCTTTGTTATTCACTCTATGATGTTTTCCACAAAAGTAATCCTCTATGTTTAAGAAAGTTTAGATTTCTATGATGTTTGATACTTTATGCATATGCCTCAATGCTATTAAGGTATTTTATGATTTCCATGATACTCACAATAGCTAAGTGCTATGTTTAAGATATTCTATGTCTAACATGATAATCAAAGTTCTCACATGTTGTATTCCGAGTTTTCAAATGATTATGTCATTATGTCAAAAAGTTTAGTCTCGCATAAATCAGATTTCTCATAAGTTTGATGTTTCAAAATTCATAAGAAATGTTTAAGGACACCTCATAAGAACTTATAAGTGATTTTGTAGGATCATAGATGCTAACAAGTATCTCAAAAGCTCATTCATATCTCACAAAGCATCATGCATATCTCATAAGGCATCATATGTGGCTTACACGACTCAAAAGTACTCATAAGCACTCTTAAGAACTCATAAGCGATTGATTTATGTAAGACCTATAAGATATATTTTGTTTTCCGCGAATGCTCAAAAGCTAAGGTATAAAAAGCTATGCACTCGTAAACGTATCATTTCCAAGTTCAGTTTAAAGCATGAAATATGAATTGTTAATCCTCTATGTGCTCGCATGATATTGTTGTCTTATAACACTGTTAGCTAGTAGTTTGTACCCACTGAGTATTCAATGCTCAACTGAATTGTTGACTTTTGTAGGTTTTATGGATGCACCTGCTCTTGAGCCTTGGATAGATGAGGAGTACTACGAGCCGGAGCTTGCTATGGATCACTACTAGGATGATGGAGCTATAGATAGAGGACTATATCTAGACTATTGTTGAGTGATGTGAGGGGGAGAGTTATGTATTTTGAAAGTGGGGGAATGTCCACTTTAAACTTTATATTTTGTATAATTTGTTGTTTTGGACTGGGAATACAAATCACAGGTTTATGTTATTTAGAATTTTGCTTCTGCTATGTCTTTGTCTTGTGTATTTCACATGATGGTTTTGATATGATAAGTCACGAACTAAAGTATCCATAACTCTTAGGGGAGTATTTTGGGTCGCGACAGCATGCACCATGCATATTGATTAGATTCAATAACAAACACTCATTCTCAATTACATGGGCACTTGATTGTACCATCTCACTCTCTCTCTATCTCCATTACACAAAATTTCAAATTGAACTTAATTACTTAATTTAGAAGTACATCATGAGAAGGAGGAAGGCTATATATATATATATATATATATATATGCGAACTAAGCTACCGAACCAAAGCGAACCGAGCAAAAGAACTTAAGCAAAATGAAAAACGAATTGTCTAATCCTACCCCTAGCGAACTGGGTTCGTTATAGAGTGGCGAATTGCGAACCGTGAACCCAAATTCGAACCGAAGAACCAGGTAACATTGATTTAGAATGTGACAAGCACTAAAAGAGCTTCACCCACAGAAGATGTGGTATACCAGAGTTAGTAAACATTGTGTTCCATCTCAGTTAAGAGTCTTGTTCTTTTTATATGCACAATACAATAGTCTCATATTGAATCTCATAATTAAAAATAAATAAAATTGGTGAATTCAACATCTAGGTACACCGTACACTTCACCTCTACCGAACCAAAGAAGTTGATCTTGGCTTCATGCAAATTTAAATTCTGACTTTAGCATTTGTAGAACCCCGAATTTATTATTCTTGACATTCATGACGTTTATTAAATTCTATAGAAACGTATGTTAATTTTAATATGTTTAAGCCTGTAAATTTAATGTGAAAAGTATCGAATTTAAAACTCAAATAAAACACTCAATTTAAGTCCATTTTGAGGTTTAATTTCATGAAAAGGAAGATAGGTAAAAAGTAGCAAAAGACTTTAAAAAAAAAAAAAAATTTAAAGAGGATCGGCGCCCCGACCGATTGATCGCCCACCGGCGGCGATCGTTGGGCCAAAACGCCGTTTTGGTGTATGTTTGCCCGATTTTTTGAGTCCCTAAGGCCCCCAACACTATAAATACTTCTTATAATCTTGGGTTGAGGGTTTCTAAAGCTTTCAAAACCTAAAAGAGAGTGATAGAAAGAGATTTTGATAGATTCGAGAGAAGAGATCAAAGGTGTTGCAAGGAAAACGGGTGAAAATGCTTAGATCAATCCCATTCGCAAGCGTTTGATCATAGGGAAGCGATTGAGAGAGGTAAATATAACTTCCTTACTATCAATATATTGATTTTGATATAAACATTATGAAAGTGATAAATCTAAAGTAAGGACAAACAAGATTAAGCATGTTTGTGATGTTTTAAATCATGATTCTCTTATAGTAAATATATATGATGATTTGAGAGTGTTTTAAATCAAGATTTTCTCATGGAAAAATATATATGGTGTTAGAGAGTGTTTTAAATCACGATTTTCTTTTGAAAAATATATATGATGTGTAGAAAGTGTTCTAAATTATGATTCAATTGCGAAAATTATTATGTGAGAGATGTTCCTTATGATTTTATTATTCATATCAACAAGGAGAAATAGAATAAAATTGTGGTGTATGTATGATGGTGAATGGAGGAAATGATGATAACTGGATTTGATGGAATGATTATTAGTTTGCTCTAAAATTATGATATGTTATGAAACTAAGGTTTTGTGAGATTTATTTCATTAAAATTATGTATTGAAAATTGAGGCATGATAAATAAAATTGTCTCTTATTTTATTGTTAAAAAACTTGATAAATCTATATTTTATATTGATCATTTATGAGAAATCCTGCATATTTAAATTTATGAATGATTTACAATCATCATTATTTCACTCACACTTATTCACAAAATTAAATATGAACAAACATGATAATAAGCAAGATAACAAGTATTATGCAAGTATACAAGAACACAAGCATGACTCTATGATAGAGTTTTGCACTGACCGAGTACCCACAAGCCTAAGATCAAGGCAAGACAATCCGTATACACCGGTTAATGTGTAGACAAGTCGTATACACCAGATAATGTGTAGACAAGCCAATAATGTGTAGACAAGCCGTATGCATCGAATAATGTGTAAACCGTGTGGTACCTCAGAAAGTAGGGTATATGTTAATCTCTGCCCAATATATGGGGTAGAGTTATTTTATGTTATTGCACTTGTATGTTGTTTGATACATTCTTGAACAAGAAAGACAGATGAGATTAAACAAGAGAAACAAATACAAGTGATCACGTATAAGAATTGAAATTGAATTATGTTTCTGCACGCTGAATTGTTTATATGTTTACATGTGATGTTAAATTCAAAATTCTGTTTTATATTAAATATTGCTATATTGTTAGCTATGAGTTTATATATATGCAGGGTAACTTGTTACTCAGCCGATAACTGTTGTTGTTCGGCAGGTTCTAGGTTTGATATATGTGGAGGTGGAGGTGGGTGGTAGTGATGGGTGGTGGTGATGTAGTGGTGCAATGGTTGTTGTGGGTGGTGGTGTTGATGGTGCGTGTTTTCTATTTTTGTTTTTTGTTTTAAAAAACAGAGGTAGTAGAAAATTTTTGTTACCTTAATTTTTAAATTTTTGTTATTAATTTTTAAAAACAAAAAGCAGAAACATGTTTTGTATAAAAATTTTCAAAATTTTGTTTTTAAAAGCAAAAAAAGAAAACAGAAGTACAACCAAACAGGGACTAAACTAATGTTTTGGTTTTTATATAAAGGTAGTTTGAGAATTTTGGAAAAATCATCTACCCATGTCACTCGCATTATAATTGTAAAGATATCTCAAGTTTTTATATCCAAAATATTTATTAAATTTTTTTTAAAAAAAAATATCACATAATTTTTATTTTTATATATAAATAAAAAAATATTATTGGTTTTTACATCCGAGCCGAGCCGAGCCGAGCCGAGCCGAATACACCCCTAACCATTTCCCTTTTCGTTTAAAATGTTCAGGAACGTTCACCACTCACACTCAGCTCAACGGCTCTTATTCCTTTCTTGCTCCCAAACCCTCTCCAGACGCTCCTTATACTCCATTCAAAACCCTCAATGGCTTTTTCTCTCAGCCTCTTCGTTCATCTCTCTCTCTTTCTCTCAGCCTCTTCTTGTCCATCTCCTCTCCCAGAGCTCTCGATGGATCGTGATGAAACCCTTTGTTGCAGATCTCGCATACGAATCGGTTCGTCGCCATTAGGGTTTTCGGAGACAAAGCAATCACCTCCGCATCTGGATCTGCCGAAATTGTGAAGAAAAGGGGGATGAATTTCATTAAAAGATATCGATTTTTTTTTCAGTTTTAGGGTTTTTTTCTCCAAACCCTCTCCAGACGCTCCTTATACTCCATTAACATTTTCCATTTGAATGAGGTATTGAGATTTCTACTTCTCCTTGCTGTTTTGATCCTTTCCGTCTAGGGTTTTCTGCAATTTATCCATATAATCCAACTGAAGCTGCATATTTCCTCTCTCCAGCTAGGGTTTTTTGCAATTTATCCGTTTCTCGAGCTACGGTTTTTTGCAGAACCTCAAAAAAAAAAAAGGGGGGGGGGGGGGGGGGGGGGGGTTAGATTTCTATTCTATTCATCATTCAATTAATATCTCTGGTTTATAGTAAATTAAAAAATTAAAGAAGATTATGAAAAATGGGTTTTTTGATAAAGAGTTGGGTATGCAACGAGAGGTGTGATTTTTTGATATGGGCATGAGAAAGTGAAAGCAAAGGGAGATGTGATTTTGAATTGCTTGTAAGGTCTTTGAAGCTCTGTTTCTATAGTTCTTATCTGCTAGAACTTGCTATTGTTTTGTATAGATTTTGAATGCATGCATTTGCGTTTTTTGTTGGATTTTAGCTGGTTCAGGTGCTTACCTCATGTTGGTCATGGTTTGATTGTTTCTTGCCTGATGTTCATCATAGTGTTGATAATTAAGTGTTGATTAAGAATATAATCGCGAGATCACATTCAATCTGATGTGTAATTTTTCTTATGTTGGTTGCATACTTGTATTGAATGGATAAATTTTTTTTTACAATTAATTTTTACTTTCCATTGCATATCATAACATATAAGTTTACCTGTTTCAAAATTTGTTACTTGTTTTAGATGACATGTGATGTTAACGTATGCATGCATGGTAGTAAGGTTTGATCCATACCGTGCGATTTTTGTAGAATAATTTTAATTATGAATTGGTGTATGGTGCTTTATCACCTCGAAACGTCATGGATATGGGCATGAGTCTGTATCAATGAATATCAATTTGTACTATAAAGAGTTGGGTTTTTTGCAGTGAACTGTGATCCAGTAGTGCAAAAAAGTGGGGGTTTTGATGATTTAAGGTATTCTTCTGAAATTTCAGAAGAGACCCATTTGAGAATAGATGGTTTTCTAAATTCTGTAAATGGGTCATGACGAGTTTGATGAGATTTGCAGATTAGCTATGAATGGAGACCCAAAAAATGAGAAAACTGAAACTGGTGTCAATATCAGTGAATATAAGCTGTTTTGGTTGATTTTCTTACATTGGAATTTGTAGGTTTGAGGCCTTTACTGACAAATCAAGAAATCTCGAGAGCTTCAACTGCTCTGTTTCTTCTTCTGCCTGCTGAAGCTTCATTGGGAGCTGTTAGAGGAGCTTGGCTCGTATAAGTTCCAAGGGTTTATCAATACGAATGAGCGGGGTATTTTCGTCATTTTTGAAAATATAAGGACATCTTGGCCATTCACAAATTAGCAACGGAGGCAGTAAAGCAATGACACGTCGACATGATGATCGATGATTGAGTTTTTCTTACCAATAAACCCTAAAAGGTTTAGGGTTTTTAAAACCCCAAGCTCCTCGAAGACGTTCTTTTATGATTTGTTTGTTTGTTTGTTTTTTTTTCCTGATTTCACGTTTAGGGTTTTGATTGGATCCATCTCAATTTTTTCAGCTCAAAGAATTTTATCTCTTCTATTTTTATGGATTATTTGTCTTCAGAAGTGTATGGAATACGCAAGCTTCACATTTTTCTTATATGAATGCCTCATCATAGTTACTGTGAAGTATACAGTTCAACGACTAACACAGACAATGTATTTGGAGTCTTAGGGAAGTTGTCTTCTTCTTCTTCACAAGAGGACTCTGTAAAACAAGAAGATGGGTTTGGTGTATACACTAGTAAATTGAACCCTAGTCGTTCGGAAAATAAAGAATTCAATGAAAGTGAGGATGTGGAAGAGGTGGAGGGAGGAAGAGGGCATTTGCCATTTGAATGAGGTATTAAGATTTCTACTTCTCCTTGGTGTTTTGATCCTTTTCATCTAGGGTTTTCTGCAATTTATCCATATCATCCAACTGAAGCTGCATATTTCCTCTCTCCAGCTAGGGTTTTTTGTAATTTACCCATTTCTCGAGCTACAGTTTTCTACATAACCTCAAAAAAAAAAGGTTAGATTTCTATTCTATTCATCATTCAATTAACATCTCTGGTTTATAGTTGTTTTCGTTGGATTATTCGCATTGAAACTTCTCTAAGTTTAGCAAAATTATCCTTTCCATTTGGATTGATTTATGTAATTTTGAGTAAACTCAACAGTCCTATGAATCAGTTTAAGATCACAAGATGGATAAGAATAGTTATTTGTATTTTGGATAGAATCGAGAGACTATTTGGACGATATGGTTTATGTAGTGCTTGTTATTTTACTGAATATTTTGTTGTAACGCTCTGAAATTTATGCAGTCCTCAGGTAAATGTTGATATTATTTTCAACTGGGTTGATTTATTATGGAATAATGTGGTTCTATGGAGGGATTGATAATTGGGGATCTTCACTTTGGTAGGTGAGCAGTTTTAACGATTGATTTATTTATGTGGACCGGTATTGTTGTTTTTCGGTGTGAATGATTGAGTTGGTGAGCAATTTTAGTTGTTTATATTTGATTGATTTTTCTGAGAAAGCCCGAGTGGAAATGAATTTTTATGGAAGTTTATCCACCCCCTTTCTAGGGTCATCAATTCCACTTTTCATCTCTCTCGTGTGACCATGTGATTCTTTCTCTTGATTTTGTTCTTTAACACTCACCTAAACGACTTTAGCAACTCCAGCTTGGTCTAAAAGCTGAGCGGAGCTTTGGCTATCACCTTCAAAAGGAAAATCCCATTATAAAAATCTTGGCGTCTTCCCAGGTAAATTAAAAAACTAAAGAAGAGCACAAAGAACTGAAGAAGAGTGAGTGAGTCAGAGTGAAAAACTCTCTCCCTTTCTTTCTTCTCACATGGCCATTATTAGCAACAAAGGTCACAAACCCATTTCTTGAAATCTATTTTTTTTTAATTCCCGAGATTTTCCACTGCCCAAGAGAGACCAAATTCAGTGGGTTTTTTAGCATCAGATCTTATTTTTGCTCAAGAAGATTATGAAATCTTAGATGAGATCTAAGCATTAAAACCCATGATGTAACTGAATTTTCTTGCCAAATTTGAGTTAGCCTTGTTTTTTTTTAATCTAGGTTTTTCTTGATTTCTCTGCTTCTTTAGCATTTTAGGGTTCATTTTATCAAATGAGATCGAGAATTGTAGCATTCTTCAAGGTGGCTTCAATCCCTGGAATACATAATCACAACACTCGTTATCCATTGGACTCCGTGCACTTCCTATCAGTAAGTAGTTCGTTGAGAATGGGAAGACCTATTTGCTATTGTGAACCATTACGTTTCAGCTTAATTTAGTTGTATCTTATGTGTCTGCTTGTTTGCTGGTTTACCTCGTGCATTTGCATGCCTAAGGGCACAAGCAACTGTATGCTTGTCATCATATAAAGATTTAAGCATTTTTTTGTTACAAAGTTAACAAATGTTACATTTTCTATAATATTTTGTTTCTTATGTGCTACTCTTTTATGGGGGTTTAAGTGTGAAGAAAAAAATTATGATCCCATAAACCATAGTCTAAAGTTGATATTAGAGGAGATTTGTTGATCTCAAATGCTGTATATTTCTAGGGGTTTAAGAGAGTTTGTTGCTGGCCGTCTTTGTTTGTTTTTATAGATTTCTTATTGTTTGGGAACAAATTTTAGGATTTTGGTAAATTTTAGGATTCTGCAATTCTTTGCTATGCTTGTGGACTTTATGCCTCGAGGTTATGAATATAAATTTTTATTTCTAATTTATCTTTCCAATTACTAGTGGACTTCCAGGAATCCTTATTTGTATTATCATGTTTGGAGTAGATTGGGTTTTGGATATACTTCGATACTTGCAGCCTTTATAGCATCATTTGGACCTTCTTTATTTTTAATGTACCCAAATATCTTGATTGGATGCACTTTTAAAAACTTATAGAACACATATTTTCTTTTCATGAAAACCAGTTAATGCTTTTCCAAAATACTAACCTAAAATATCTTTTACAATATTTTTGTATCTTGCAGGAAGGTATGTGGCTCTTCCAGATTTTCTACCAAGAACAATGATATCTTCTCAAAATTTGATAAACCTTCAAACCTCTATTTCCACTGTAATTTCGTCCTACAAATCTGTTTTTGCCTAAAAGTACAATTACCGTCGGGAATTTCAGTTCACTTACTGAAAATTCAGTTATTTGGGGATCATAATGGTGGAGAATTGTAGTCTCGAATGGATATGCTTTTAAGCTCTTTGGTCATCAACTGCTCTATTATAGAGGTAAGTGTTAACAGAACACTTTCTATATTAATCAAATGCTTCTCTTGAAAATACCCATGATTTCATTGGTTTAATCTTGGAAAAGTGTTTAATATTGAAGTTCTAATCGCCCATTGTACTGTTCGAGCAGCACCGCTAGGAACACATTTTTGTGGCTTTGGCCTCTCAACTATTCATTGAAATCAGTTATTGTTATTGGTTCTTCTTTATACACTGAGAAGTAATTATCCGCATCTAATATTTTGATTAATTTTACTCCCAGTTGTTTCCTGGTGGACCACTTGCTGAAGGTTAATACTGAACATTCTTACGTTGTCTGTAACTATAGAGCATTCAATATTCTTTCTCTGGCATGAAAGAGGCACTTGGTTTTACACCTTCAGGGCTTTTGTCACACAATATGGAGATCCTAAAGCAGATGGACTACTCTTTAGAATAGAGATCCAACACAAAGAATAACAACTAGGGAATCTCATTTTTGTTCGGTTTTCTCCCTCATTATTTTTTGTAAATACAAAAACTGTTCCCTTGATTGTTTCTTCTAAATGGGTGTACAAAACTGTTCACTTGGTGGTATTTTATAAAGTCTCTTATGCTGTCACCAATTGTTTAAAGAGGTATTCTGCTATTCTACTTTTTTTTAATCTTAAATTTGTTAAACCAAATTCAAGATAAAATTAGACCAGCAGAAGACTGCATGTTTTAAACAACAGAAGACTTCGTGTTTATTAATGAGAATAGATCAGTCTTGAAAATTCCAGATATTCCCGAAGATCTGAAAGTGGGATGTACATTCCATTTCCTTGCTGTCTCGGTTATTCATTGTTAAATACCTTGTTTCCATGCTAAGATAACATTGTTGCTACATTTTAGGACTGTGTGGGAGATAAAGCAAAAGACATTGGTTGACATGGCCACTATATTGATCAGAGTCAGAGCTTGAATATCCACATGTACCAACCCAATTTTGGGAAGCTCCACTTCTTTACTCTTCTATGCTTGGTCCAAGGTACGAAGTTTGTGGAGCTGCGAGGGGTATCACTGTTCTGATGGACACCAGCAGTATGTGCTTATTTCTTGCTTTGTTTTGTATCACAGTTCAAATGGAAACCAGCTGTATGTGCCTAATTCTTGCTTTGTTATGTATTAATTTCTATATTCTAATACACTATTTTTTTACTTCTCTCTCTAATAATTTTTATTTCTAATATTGAGCACTTCAAGTGTTTGTGCATGCTCAAAAGGAAAGTGTAGATTCTTTCTTCTCTCAAGGTTGAAGCCCTACTCTCTATGTGTTTGAAGTATTGTGATGTTTTAGGTAGTTAGAGTTGATTAGAAGAGTCAGAACGCACACACTGATCTCTATGCTCTAAAGCTAGATAAACACATCTAATGCATCTTTCAATACCAATGAGTGCAAACATTATTTGGTTACTCTACCACCAGGCAAGCGGGCTATAGGATTTTGTTCGATTGCTAATACTTTATTTATACCAAGTTTTATTACATAAAGCGTTAGAACGATATTTATACCTTGGTTGCACATAATTTTTGTTGTTATTTAACTAATCATGAATTTGTGAAGTGCATATCAATCTTACCGAGATCCAATCGGAAAGATTCTGACTCAATAGATTTTTGAATTGATGAAGTGCTCATAGTGAAGCAAACTAGTCATTTTTGTTGGAAACTATCAAACTAGTTTTTCATAAATCTCTGTTGTCATCCATGAAAATCTGATGAGGTATCTTACGATTTCATGAAGGACAGTATGTTGGGATTGCCCCATTAAGACCCACTTCCTCACTTTAGAAGAGTATTTACTTTATTGAAGCATTTTGGAAGTTTAGATTACGCAGAATGCTCTTTGATTTTCTTTTATTTTTGTTGGATATAGGTAATTTTATCTGTACAAACTCATGCAGCTCATGTGTTTACATCCATTCTATATATTTTTACTTGTTATATATGTATGTGGATTTCTTGGAGAAATCACTATATCTAATATTTTGAGTGCTTCAGGTGTTTGCGCGCATGCTAAAAAGTGTTGTACTTCTCTAATTTGCTTAAATACGTTGGTAGGTACTGCACTTGATGAAAAAAAAAAAAAACGTTGGTAGGCTACTGCACTTGATGACGAATGATGAATACAAGCCCATAATCTACCTAAACTTGAGGTAGGAGCAGAGCCCCCCCCACCCCAATTTTTTTTTAAATTCCCGCATAATGTAGTATTAAGTAGTGGGCCCTTCACCCTCACAAATTTTTGTCTTGTATATTTATAGTGCCTCTCCCCCCTCCCACCCCAATTTGTTTTGTCTATCACCTCAATTGTTTTGTCCCATATATATATAGTGGGCCCAATTGTTCTTTTAGTGCCTAACTAAGTCCCGTGGGTTTACCCTTATGGCACCCCTAGCGTTTCCGTTAGGTCTGATATGTGTATGATTACCTCTTCAACTCCCCCCCCCCAAAAAAAAAAAAAAAAACAATCCCGTAGAAAGAAGAAACTAACAGAAAAGTTGAGAACGAGAAGGAAACCCAGGTCCCCAACTCGGCACCTCCCACTAAAGAGCAACAGCGGCTCCTCCTTTGTTTGATAACTGGCCCCTATCATATCACTGGTGGAGAACTTCCTATCAGGAGCAGATTCTCTTCTTTTCTTCCTCTCTTTTTCTTTTCTATTTTTATGTACACTTTCTTGTTTTTACTATCAATTACGATTAGGGTTTCTAAACATTAATTTTTTCTCTGCATTAGTTAGTTGAAAAAGAAATTCAATGAAGCTGCCAATTCTAAATGAAATTCGTGGGTGTTAAGAAGGGGGGCATGTCCTAATAAGGACTGACATCCAGCTACATAGTTCAATGCGTAGTCCGCTTTCTATTTTCCTTTTATTTATAGGAAAATACTTAACATACCCATGGTTTCCACTATGTAACGAAATGGCCGGTCCTCATTGGTCCACACCCCACTTTTAGGTATTTTTCCAACTATGGTAAGATTCACTCACCCCTAGGGTTAAGCAATCCAACCTTGGTTTTTGGAAAAAAAGCCAAAATCTTAACTTTAATTTAGTTAAGCTAAACCGGGGTTAAAGGGACATGAGGACACGGGGGTAAGATAAGAAGCGGACCCCAGGGTCCGCTAATCACTACTCTTATTTACAATGGCTCTCTCAAAAGGGTCATGTTATTGGACCTTTATTTGAATGTAACATTAATTAATTTTATGACCATGATGGACCCATTACTCAAAAAAAAAAAAAAACTCTGGCGCTACACCTCGAACCCCCAAGCTCCATATCGTCAAATCCATTTGTTTTTTTGATACATGTATTTCGGTGCCCCCAAAGAAAAATTCCTGGCTCCTCCCTTGATTTAAGGGGCAAGTAGTAGAATAAATAAATAAAATTCAAAAGCAGTTAGGTCTACTTATCAGTATTGCCATAACTTTTTGTATTTTTCTTTTTCATTTTGATAAATTTTTGTTATCCTTCTACTTTATTTTTATTGCTACCCAGTTTTGAAACAGATTTGAGTTTGACTGAATAGATTCTCATTCAATTTAGTGGAATGCCCACAATCTATTCATTGCCAAATTGAAAGCTAAATGTTAATGTGGTTATCTGGTCCTTATCTCAAATGGCTCGATCTTTCACCCTTTCAAAGTGGATTGAGCTATAGTTACTCATAGCTAATGCCTCAAATGATGGAAACCTTTTTTCTTCTATTACATAGTGAAAATTTGCATAAAAAACACTCAAAATACAAAATATCAGGGACATTGGTATAAAAATGCATGCACTTGATCTTAGATCAAAGACTTGTACTTCAGCCCAAATTAATTTTCTTATATTTTTTAACCATATTTTGTCTATTTGTTTTAATAATGTGTGGTCGAAGAATGTACAAATATTCCTACAAATTGTTGATAGTTGAGTTATCCTCAGTTTCAGGCTACTGCATTATACAGATCAGTTGCAGAATGGGGGGACCTTGAAGTTCTTTGTCAAGATGTAGCCAGTGGAAGCGAGATCCAGGGTGTGTTGTTTTTGCTGGGGCATCGCTTTTTTTGTATGTGTATGATTTCATTCTCATTTTTGGTACCATTTTGGTCTGGGATTAGGCACGAGGCCAGACTTATGAACTTGTATATATATTAAATCCATATTATATATATATATATATATGTAGGTATATTAAATAGAGATACTTAGTCATCTTATAAACAAGTTATTTCATATCATAATTTAAAAACTCTATTTGAATCAGTTGTTTCATTTCCATGTCAAATTTGTTGAAAGGGAAATACACTTGCACGTGCAGGCCCAACTAGTAATACTTTTGATGAGCATATTCTATCAAGTAATTTGTGCAAATTCTCTATCTTTTCTATGAGGGTGGATGACCATGTTTTTGTAACACTAAAAATCAATATGCTAGCTTAAAGATCAATGAATAGTCAGTACTTTTCTTATCAATAAATAGTGTAGTGTATAATAAAATCACATTTTACCTGACTTATCCTTGCTACCTATTCCAAATTTCTGTTTTGTTCTCATTTTAGCTAATGATACAAATCTACTTCCTTCTATAACTTGGTTGAAAATATTCTTGTTTAGAAACTAACTTACTACTTCTTCGAGGTTCCACTCATCATGGGAATGATTCAACATGACTTGGCAAGTTTCTGGGATTTGAACACCCTTCTATCCTACTACATAAGCAATTATGTGCTGAATCTTTGTGACATCATTGACATATTGGATATGATTTGGTTGGTTATATCTGCCATATATTTTGCATGTTCTGTTGTTATTTTTGTGTACCATATCTATTAATATTTCTGTAATGGTATTCATATCTTTTTTGCTACATGTCTCTTGCATTTCCTCTTTAAATGTTCTTTGCTTGCATATCTTTGCTCTGCTGCATGCATTGTGTATTCTAATTCTCAAATCTTAAGAAACCTTTACTTGTTTGTTGTTGAATATGAGGTTATTTAAGAAAATGCTCTTCCATTGACTTTTGAAAGGTTGGATTTAGTTATGGCCTTGAATGCAGGTATCTTTTAGATGGGGATGTATGATTTGATTTTCATACTTCTAACTCTCTTATATTTTTTCCCTGTTCATTTTAAGATTTTCTTAGTTTGTAAAAAGTTCACTTTACCTGGATATTTGTTGGCTTTGGACTTTTGTACCTTCTCTATGCATTTCTAACTTATTGGAAATCAATAAAAAATGAATTATTTTCTTGAATCATGTGCGTTTGTGATTTTCTATAGTTGATTATTCATCATAATTATCCCTTTGACAGGTGTCACTTTCTTCTTCAAGGAAGAAATTCTTAATTGGTTTTCCTGAGTCATTAACAGAGGAATGTGCCACACATTTTTTAATCGATGTTGGGGATAGAGGGTTAATGAAGCAGAGAACTACTTTCTATTGCAATGATTTTTCTTTCTTGTTAGGTTTTAATGCCAATTGCATTTCTATTTTATCTTTCCTTTCTATAATAATCTGCTTATTTATTAAGTATCATTTTTATCCGAGGCATAATAAAAACAGGAAGCAAACCAAGAGATCAATTATACAAGATGGGGAACGCTAGTCTCAAAACACTATCCCCACTCATCATTAACCTCTATAAAATTTAGAAAAGGAAACATCTAACTTTATCAAGCCATGAGCCTATATTGGAATTGTTAACTCTCATTATCCCCATGATCAAGCAATTTTCCTTCAACCACATGCTAAGTAGTTTGAGTTGAGTTGCCAATTGCCCATGGGGCCTAGAAACTCATCTAATGACCCACCTCATCGCCAAGAGGGATGCTAATACTTGTAGGCCATAGTTATTGATGGGACTCCCTTCACTCCTCTAGCTATCTTTAATATCAATGATCTTCGTCTATGTATACAATAGAATTGTCTTCCTCCATCAATTGTCTCTTCCCTCATATTTCGTTTGAGTTTTATTGTTGAAGACTAACACAAAATCTAATAAAATTAATTTATGGAAGCATGACATTATGACACATTGTGTAGAAGGATCTCTTTTCATTATTATTTTTGGATGAATAATAATAATTTGTATTGAGAAGGGAAGAATTTACGAGTGAGGAATGAGACTATTCCCCCTATAAGTACTTAGAAAAATAAAGCTGATCCACTTGTCACCAAATCATTAATATTGACGTCCACACGACACCTGATTTCTCAGTCCCACCCAATAGAGGCCCATAGGTTGGGGATTGAGGAGTCTATCTTGTTGAATGTCTCTCGCCATACAAATGATTATGCAGAGCAACATACTTCAAATATTATTTGCCCCTATTGCTGAACACTCTTTCTAGCCAACTAAGAATTACTCACCAATCTCCTATTATGAAACAGTGGAAATGTGGAAAAGGGAGTAGAAGAATCTACAGTCCTAGCCGCAGTAGAAGATGATGGACGTCTTCCTCGGCCTTGGTACACGTGCAACACCTATTTGGAAGCTGCATCCCCCATGTTACTAAGATGACCATTAGTCAGATTCTTGTCTAGAGTTGACGGCAATCAAATAATTGTACCTTGGAAGGTTTTTTTTTTTTTTTTGAAGAACAAGATATCAATTACCTTTGAAGGAACCTGGGATTTCTAAATTTGGCATTCTTACTAAGGTAGGGCTTGTTTGGTTCGGATTATTTGAGCCGATTTAATCACTTAAAATCAATTCCAAATGAATCAACACTATAGAATCATGTTTGGTTAGTCATAAATAATCGATTATTTTAACATCCATTACACTTAAAACCGGAGTGGAAAGAATCGCCAAAGGGGGTGATTCTCTAGCCATCACAATCGGATCCCGAGTGATTTTTCGGACCAATTACGACGGAGGTTGCATTTTGGAAATAAGGTCTCAACTCTCGACTCTTTTTCGCTCGAGCATCTCAACTCAAGCCAGAAAAAACAACTTAGAGCCACCACCCATCAGGTACGTCCTCCTCATCCCTTCTCTTCTTCTTGTAAAAGCCATCGCATTCGCTTCGTCGTGTACCCTAAAATCCTCTCTTTCTTTCTTTGATTTAGCTCTTTTAAGTTTTAATGGCTACTCTTAACTTTTGTTTCACAATTTTTTATAATCTCACCATCCATTCCGTTTGCTGAACCAGGAAATCCTAGAAATAGAACCTCTGGTTGGCTTGCTTTTTAAAAGCTTATAATGGGTCTTTAATGGTGTTTTGTTACTATAGAAATTAACTTTAAAAATGAGAGATCGATAGAGAGTTGCAAAGAGATTGGCAACCTTGGGGTCGTTGATGTTGATGTCCCTCTTGTCTCCATTGAAGAGCTAGTTCGCTTCTCAATACATGAAAGCCCTTTCCAATCATCTGAAATCTGTCATGTCTGTCCATTAATGTGGATCATCAAAAAATTACTAGTCTTTGATTTGAATAGAGCCCCCAAATCACACTGATCAGATGACCCTCACTATTCAAATCAACAATGTCATATTACCAAGCAAGCTATTAATCGAATGGTTAGGATCAACTGGTCAATCAAAGCGGTTTCACAACACCAATAGAGAAATCTTGGAAGTTCAATTAATTTTTGAGATGTTGCTATTTTCTTGGACTCAAATTATTCAAAAGTATCTTGTATTCATTGGATGGGTGGGATGACTGGACCAGAGCATGTTATATCATGTCTTTTGTCTGATTGGAAATTCATACTATCGATTTTCAATGGGTATTTTTGTAAAATTTTGTTAATTAGGAGATAGTCCTTGGTAAATTCGAATTGGGTTTTTGCCTTTTAAGATGGTTTTTATTATTGACAACATGTTATCTTCTCTTGCTTGTAGCTTTTGAAGGTCGATTCCTAAAGAACAGTTAAATTGTAGTCGCCAACCAAAGCCTCCCTGATTTCATTACACGGAGAAAAGAGATTCAAACGCGCCAACAACCTCGACATCTCATCAAATTCCTAATCATTTAGGCCTCGTCTCATAACCAAACCCCATACCACCCCTTCTCCCTTTCTTTCAAAGTAGTCGCCAACCAAAGCCTCACTGTCGGCACTTGAATCACAATATGTTAAGTAAATTTGCAGGAGAACAATGGGAAGGTAATTCTTGAGCTCACTACCCACAAAAGAAGTATGAAGAAACATGTGAATATTTTTTGAAGTCGGAAAGCTAATCTGTAAGATTATTTTGGTGTCTTACAGTAATTGTAGGAATCAATTTTTTGGGATTTATTTTTCTCTATTCCATTTGTTTCATAAATGACTTTATTTCTTTAGAAAAACTAATTGTAAGTCGATGGTCATAAGCAATAGAAGAGGAATCCAAATACAAGTTTAGTAGACCACCTGGATGATCTCTTTATGACATATCGGTATATGTGATGTACATGTAGGGACTTAGGACTATCCTAGGAGATCGTTTACTTGGACGGTCATTACCATTCAATCTACCACAATCTTTTGGAAAATCAAAGAAAGAAAGAGGTAATGGATTGTTGATTTTTTTGGATTAGTCTAGAATTGATGTTCTTAGGAGGAGAAGAATACTACCTGTTAATTTAGTCTAGAATTGATCTAGAATTTTATCGAAGGTAAACTATTAAGTTATTGGAAGGATTAGTATGACGATCGTTTCTTCTGCTTTTAGCCTTTCTGTTCAGTTTAATAAAAAAAGGATAAAAATTTAGGAGTAGTTTTTTTTGGAAGGTAAGCTGGGGTTAGGCAGACCCCTACTAGAGAGATACACAGGCGGGATTCGATCCCAGGAGGGGTGTTACCTTGCTTTCTGAATCAAGATCTGTTTATTTTGCAAAGGAGTTGAATTCAGTGGCAGAAAATCACTGTGTATTGACATAGAGTTTAACGTAGTTAAGGATACGGGTGTAAAGTGAGCCGTGCAGGTGCTTCGTCAGATCCTGGGGCTCGTGAGATAAAGTCTTAATCTTGGTTTCATAAAGAACCTGATGCTGAGCTCAGGTTCTGCTAGATTAGGTTCAGCAAGCTAACTTTCAATGCTTCTATATGGATAATTTGAGCATAGATTATGTTACATTATACCAAATTTTCTTCTATTGTGACGATAATCTTAAAAGTTAAAACAAAGTCAGTACCTCCAGGCTCGGCTCAAGCCATTTATCTTCTAGGCCTACTTTGAGGCAAAGGCTCAGTTTGCGAGCTTCTACAGTGATTTAGGTTATGCTCATTGTTAGCTGAGTATGAAGTTCTCCGAGTTAGCTTCGCTCATTTACACACTTGAGGGAGGAAAGCCTTTCTCTCTTCCTCCTACTTTGCTTTAATATTCGTTTCTATTGTTTTCCTATGCTACTTAAATAAGATCTCACAAATCCTTATATCTGACCAGTGGATGGAGCAAGCCACTGACCTATGCTGAGAAGCAGTTCTTAAAGCCTTATTAGGAGCCAGAGATGCTGTTCTTGAGATCAGATTTCATATACGCCAGATGGGCGAGGCAGCAGGCGTACCAGTAGGCTCTCTACTTTTTTGAAAGAATGTGTATGTATGCATGGAGGGCCAAAAAAAATCATCCTGCTTGCGTCTGATATACATGTGATACACTTGTAGGCTGGACAGTGCTCCGTAGGAGATCTAGGCGATAATTTTATTCAATTAGATGATCATAACTGTCTGATCTTCTGCATTTCCTAGACGGTTAGAAATGAAAATTTGAAACTGGCAAGAAAGAAGACTGGATGACTATAATCATCTGTTCCAATGACCTTGGTTGTCTCCTCAGACGCATCATTAGATGGATCCAGCCCCCTTCATTAATACTATGTGTATGGCAGCGGCAGAGAGGATAGTTTCCTCACATCCTTGCATATTCCTCATTTTACTTTTCCCTCTTAGATTTACTTTTACCCTTGGTACTGTTAAAAGGATATTCCAACTACTAGCTGATGTGACTGGCTGTGATTACCATACAATTTAAAGTGGTGCATTTTCAGGAAACCTTAAGATGGATAGATGTGAACAAAAACTAATATGAAGACTACAAGTACAAATCTGAGAACACCAAGCAAAAATTACTGGCACGGAGGAACTTCAAACACTTAAAAGTGTGTGTATGGTTTAATTTATAATTATAAGAAAACTAGGTGATGCTCTTGCTTACCTATCAAAAAAAATGAACAATGCATCCAGTGGACCCACCTGTATGATCAACTTATCCGGAAACTACATCAACCCATTATGTGAGGCTTGTTACAGTAGATTCTTAAGGTAGGTAAAAGAACAAAAGAACTGGCCATGTTTCTACAGAAGTACAAAAAAGGACCCACACCTCTCCGTTGAAATTGTGAACATATCGATCTATAGGTGGGATTTTAATTGGACTGTCTATTACGTGTATTACTTCTAGGTGAAGGGTAGACTTGTTTGTATTCTTAAGTCTTCCTAGGGCAGCTCTGTAATAAACTTTAGTTTCCTATTGGAGAAAAACATAGGATAACTCTATATAGGTTGGCACATGCGCTTATGATTATACCAATATGTGTTGGTGCATTCCACATATGCATGAATTTTGTTTCCTATTTATTTTCTTGTATATCTAATTATGCATATATGGTTTTGGTATTTCTGGTATCTAGAGTGTGCGATAGCCGGCCCAGGTCGATCCCCTCCCCACATCCGTGTTTTTCAACTGATGAGAAGCCGAGATCTTTTAGAGTCGCCACCAATCAAAATCCGGGTGTAATTGGTCACCCACAAATAGAACCCTCGATTTAAAAGAAAATTAAGATTGGGCCCGTGGATTCTCTTATGAGTTGGGGAAGGTGTTAGGCACCCCACCTCATCCGTCGAATACCTCTTAATTTTCTCCATTAAGTTAATTTATAATTATTTTCCCTTCTTTGTTTGTCCCTTTTTATTATTTCGAGATCGGAAAGCCACCCCTCCTCGACCGAGTTAGAGTGATTTTCTCTCTATTTGCGCAGCAAAACCCCTTTTCCCTAAATCGGCGAACAGTCACGCTCTCTCCTCGATCGAGTTAAGAGGGACCCCGCTTACGTTTGGGTGGAAATGAGACAAAAAACTACTAACAATAACAAAGAAGACTGAAATAAAGAAGTCGAAGATCTGGTCTTCCGGTCCTTTCCTTCACCCGGATTTCCTCTTCCGCACAACGTGTAGAGGGAAATCCCTGAGCTACTAAGAGAAAGTGTGGGAAGAAGAGACTTGGACGGGTGGAAGTAGAAGATGAGAATGTAGCATACCTTTTCCCTTTTAGATGCTCCAAGTGTTTGAAGAGAAGAGGATGATTCCACGAGATCCGAACTCCGATGGTTTTTTCCCCAAAATTGGTGAAGATCACTCCTAGGTTGATAGCTTTGATGGCTGGAATTTCTGGGTTTTTTGAAGGCTCCCATCGAAATTAGAGGTTTCTCAAAGTTATGGGTTGGCAAAGCTTGGCCTTTTCAAAGTTGAGGAATGGGTTGAGGTGAGGCTCATTTTATAAGGTGAAAAATAAGGATTTTGCTCTTTTTGGGTGATGTGGGACTAAAAAATAACCAAAAACATGTTGGCATGCAAAACGAAATCGAAATTAGGGTTTTTACATAAATCGCGCCTTTCTAAAAGCCGCGGGGAGGGTTTTAGGCGAAACATGGACCCGCGCCCTTTAGAAAGGCGCTAGTTAATTTTATGTTTAAAAAAATAGGCCAGGCTTGGGCTTGGCTTGGGATTTTTGGCTTTGAACTTCGATATTCTGGAGTCCGGATCTCGTCGTTGCTCTCTCTTAATACTCGGCGCCAATGAGCTTCTCGGGTCCATGAAATCATGCAAAATAGGGTGTCTACAACTGCCCCTCTTTGCCGGATTTGCTAGCAAAGAACGACAAAGAAAAATAGACATAAGCCTATTTTGCACGTGAAGATTACTCATACCCCTTGAAGTTGTTTAAATACCTTTTAAAAAAAATCATTTTATCAAAACAATTTGAAATCTAGGTGAAAAGCAGAGTGGAAGTAAACGGAGATGGGTCCGGCACGTGGGCCTTCTCATGGAACCTCGATCCCCCTCACAGGCTCGATTTGAGTCCTACGCAAAGTAAGACAGTGATGTGAAAAGTGAGTTTCAAATAATTTTTCCAAATTTTTTTTCTTTAAATCCTTAATTTAACTTCAAGGTGTACGAATTACGTTATCGAATCAGAAATAGGGAATCTAACGGATATGGTTATGGAATAAACCACACCGTTAATTGGTATGCTTATTGAACTTGATAAATCAAACTCAAATTTTACTTTATAGCGTGACCCCCTTAACCTGACAGTCATTGATTGGCTGTAGGCAAGCGAGCGAGGTGATTACGCTTATATGCTGCCAGAACAAAGGATCCCTCTTTTTTTTTTGGCACGGCGTTCTGGAAGGTGAGGAATCTGTATGATTCCTCAGGCGTTAGGCCCCATTCTCCCTTTTCTTTTCTTTTCTCTTCTTTCCTTCTTCACTTTCCCTTGTGGTCCCCTTCGAAGATCTGCTCCCTCATTTGGGCCCCACTTCACTTCCGGCCAAAATTCCGGTGTGTCTTTCCCATTTTCCGGTGATCTTCTCCAGCGAGCTCTCTCTTTCCGGCGACTCCTTCATTTCTACGTGTAGGGACTGTTTTGGGGGTTCTCCTCACGGTTTCGGCGTTTGGTGCCCCTCTCCTCAAGTTTTTTTGCTTGATTTACGGTAAGCCATATGAATTCCCTCTTTTATAGCCTAGATTTTGAAAGTGTCTCTAGCTTTGATGCTTTGAACCTTTGAGATATCCTTCTTCTTCCATACGCATGAATACTTTCTTTATTTCCCACTATTTCTCTAATTTTGCTTCATGCTTTGCCTCTCATCTTGCTGTATTGACCCCGAGTGAGTTCTATATATGGATATATTTTCCTCTTCTCCTTGAACCGTGCGTACTTACTCCCATCCATAGTTCTATGCTTGCATAACCCTCACTAGATTTTTCCCCTTCAACAATGTTCAACGTGCAAATGAGTAGGACTCTCGAGGTTAGCGGAGAGTTGAATCTCGGTTGTTTGATAATATAAACCTTACCGAACCTTTGTTTAGCTGCAACCGACTTTAGAACAATGGATTGTTGATCAACAAAGAGACCTCCCCTTTTTCCTTTTAGCAATAGTAGGTCTTCTATTAAGTAAACCAAAATGACAAGGTCTCCAAGCATGACTGTTAGATCATAAACAAAACTGATTCACCCTTCCAAAAATGTAATGATCATGACACTATTGAATTCGGCCCGTAACAGTGGGTAAACCATAAGTTGTTGCCACAGTTGATGTAAGACCAAATGGTTCGATGAAAGCCGTGTAATAACACTCTGTAAGACTTGAGCATTTTTCCCCTTAAAGTTCTGGGCTCTGACTTTCTGAAAATGGCCACGACACCTTTGAATTATCCTCGTGCATTTATGGTCACCTGCATTCCTGCATATAATGAAAATCCTTTTTGTCAGTTTATACAGCATATAGTCTCAAAGTATCACAAGTTTGGAACCATACCTGTTGGCTTTATTTGTTATTTCGATTTCCTGTTCATCATATTCTTAATTGGAAATGCATGTTAGGAATATCAAATTTCAATTTTCCGCAAAATAACAAATGTTGTTATGATTGTGTCCCTCTTTTAATGCAGATATGGTTAGGCCTAAGAGACTGAAGACCGGGGAATCTTCCTCGGCTCGCCCAAAGGTAGATGACGATTATGTTCCTCCCACAGAGGTGGAGGAACAGCAGAGGGAGAGCTCGCGAGTAGGTGTGAGTTATAGTGGCGCCGGGGCTACCTCTTCAAGGGGTAGGACACAGCCGAGCTCAGATCCCCGTGGTGTTAGGTATTCCTGATACACCTCTCCTGAGAGACTTAGGGGGGCACATCTCGGCAATTTGTCGAACTCAGGAGGTAAGAAAGATGTAGGATTTGCCAGAGTTAGTCACTTACCTTTGCTTGCTGCACATGATTAATCTTTTACGTTTTCCTTTGATTTTGCAGAGGTCACCTATCACGGGCTGAAGGTGCTCGTGGAAGCTCGTCCTGGCATTTTACCAGAAGGCGTCTCCTTTTTTGAGAGATGCACTAGGGAGGACTCTGCTTGGTCCCTTCTTGACTATTCCTCGGATCCAGAGTGACCGGAGACTGATTGTTGCTCTTTGCGAGAGTTGGTTTAGGGAGACCAACACATTTCACTTTCCATATTGCGAGTTGGCGATCACCCCCCTCGATTTTGTGATGCTGACGGGGATTTTGATTGTCGGTGAGGTGATTCCGCCTCTCTCTATCATTTCCATGGATCGGGCCACAGGCTTGATGGGGGTCTCGTTAGAGACCGTAGCAGCGGATAGTGGATGGGAAGCGGGCAAGGTGAAGCTCTCCTAGTTGGCCAGTATCCTGGAGGCAACAACTATTGCTGTTATCGACCTCAATTATCCCGCATTCACCAGTGTGCTTCGGGTCTTCCTTTTATTCATCTTGGGCTCTTGCTTCTTCATGACTGATCGATCCTGTGTGGAGACTAGTTTCCTTCCCCTGATGGATCCCATTGATCGTTTCGACACCTTCGACTGAGGAGGAGCTATCTACGCTAGCATTTTGGCAGGACTCTGCCGAGTTTCCCATGGGGGAGGTCAATCGGTTCGCTTCTTCTATCATTTCCTCGAGGTATCTCTTTTTTATTTTCATTTTCTTTGGCATTGTTACATTGTTTTTTTCTTAACTCATTGTTTGTTTCAGATGTGGGCTCACGAGTACCTGGATCCATTCCGCTCGAGCTTGAAGATTCCGGATATTACTTCATTCCCACGATCATCGCGGTGGAGCGCGCCTTCCTCTAAGGTTGATAGCCATCTCCTAGAGAAGGCCAGGGAGGAGCTGGATCGTCTGACTTTGAGGAGGGTAAGTCAATACTTGGCTTTGTTAACAACTATTGTCCTCTATCCACCTTAGCTTATCCTATTTGTTACTTCGAATGCAGGTGACTCTTCAGCCCTTTTCCGATTTTGATGACATGATCCAGCTCTCTTGCATAGGGGTGAGAGTTCATGGGTCGTCGTGTGGCCTTCTCATATTTTGGGATCTACGAGTACTTTCTGGGAGAGCGGGTTCTTCACCAGAGCGATGGGGAGTTTCGGATTCCGCTTACCCCTCCTTCGGAGATGATGCCTGTATTGGCCCATGATACTTTCATGGAAGGGATGCGCACGGCAGGTGTCCCTATCCATAATCTGGTTGGTGAGGTCGTGACGCACTCTTTCTTCCTTTCTTGAGTCCGGAGCGTGTCCATTGGTCCCATCATGCGCCTTTTTTCCACTCGTCATAGGGCCACCGAGGTTGGGGGCCGGTTGGTCGACAAGTATTTTCAGATGGTGAGCTTTCTTTTTGTCGATTACCTCTTGCATATTGTTTTTTTTTTTTTTTTAATCTTGTTATCCTGACTTCGTCGTTTCCTTGCAGAGACCACTACTTGCTGTCCTGGAGGAGGATAATCGAGCACCGATTGAAGAAAATGTAAGCCCCCCCTTTTTCCTTGAAATGATACTAACAGTTCATCTGACCCACTTTATTTTCCTTCTCAAGCTCGTCTAAGATACCAGTGCGCGACCCTTGTCCTTGAATTTGATTTGATTTTTCTGCCTCAATATTGCTTGACTTTCACCCTTTTTGCCTTGCAGTGTCGGCCTCGACTGGATGTGAGCTTTGATTTCGAGGCGGGTCCTACACAGGTAATGTATTCAATTAATAAATATGCTTATTAATTGTTCTTGATAAAACATATTCTCAGCATGATTTACTCCCTGTTTTTCTTTTGGCAGGACGACGAGGAGGACTAGCGGTCACTGTGAACATGCCGTGATTTTGGAGCTTTGAGGCTGGGAGATTAGATTAGGAATTTTTCTTTCTTCATTTAGACTCCTTTTGTAAATTTTCCTGTAATACAAACATGAATTCCTTAATTAGAAACTTTCCTTTTTTGAAAAATTCTGGAGAATGGGAATGGCAAGTGGCCTTGACTAGTATGGATGTGAATGTATGGAATACTCCCTGTAACAGGTACCCAAAACAGGTACAGCAACTCGCGCAATTGCGCGTTGAAACAAAATAGAAGGTACTGTTTTCGGACAGAATTACTGGTTGCGCCGTTTTAAAGGGTGAGGTTCAGTTTTCCTTCATTTTTTTGTCCCGCGCCGTTTTAAAAGGCGCGAATTCTAAAGGTTTTCCTTATAAAACCTGCGAACATAATAGTATTCTGAACTCAGTTTCCTTCTCCGCGAAATTTCTCTAACTCGAAACCTGTTGTCCGAAGGCTTTGAAACTTTGGTTCAAGACTTTTCAACCCATTCTGACGTGATGGAACCCTCCGTTTGCATCAATGACGACTCCGCCTTCGCTTTTCAAACCTTGCCCAACCTAGAGAATCACTGGCATTACGATCAGAAACTAAAGCGGTGGTTGGACTCCTTGGATTCTTCAGAGCAAGAAGCCTTCCAGAAACTGAAGTTAGGTAATGTGGCTTCTCTTTTCAACGTAAAAATCAATGGCCACCTTGTTGAGGCTGCTTTAGGGTGTTGGAGCCCGGAATTCCACGTTTTCAAGCTCAGGGCTTTTGAACTTTGTCCGACTTTGGAAGAATATGGAAGATTGTTGTCAGTACCTTTTGATTAAGATAGAATTGTTCTTCCTTCTTATCGGGCTAGTTGGAAAAGCAAGGCATCTTCCTTCCTATGGGTGAAGCGGGGCCTTCTCAAAAAGTTAGATGGTGATGAAAGTTACTTCCGATGTTCTTTGAAGTTTTTGGTGGACTACTTTTCTCCCAGGAATCCCAATTGGATTAGTATATCATCATTTGTGGGCCTTCCGGGCTCTTGGCCTCAGTACCGCTTTCGTGCCTTGGCTCTTGCAGTTGTAGGGCATGTATTATTTCCATTGAGCTTCAAATTCATCGACATGCAAGTGTTGGAGGTAGTTGAGCAGATAATGGCCGGTCACTCCTTCATCCCTATGTTGTTTGCTGAGACCTTTAGGGCTTTGGATCGATGTGTCCAGAAGAGAGGTGACTTTTTCAGAGGGTGTATCTCCCTAATACAGATATGGATTCTGGAACATCTCAAGTGTTGCAACCCCCTTGCTACTCCGGCTTTCATGCGACAGGACTTGATCGAATCGCATTGCTCTTTCAGTGAAATTCCTCATTTTCTGGATAGTCCAGAGATGTGGTGGTACGATCAACTTGTCTTACTGGCTCTCGACATGCTGGTGTGGAAGTGCTCCTGGCTTCATGTTGTAGAGATCATCTTAGGTTCATCTGGAAAACATCACCTCATTCTTCTCGGTCTCAGGGGTTCCAACCATTATTTTCCAAATAGGGTGGTTCGGCAATTTGGGCGCACCCAAGACATCCCTTCCATCGAAGTCATGATGGATGTGGTTGAGTTTGGGCCCTCTTCTGAAAAACTCATTTCTCACCTTCTTGTTGGGTGGAGATCTAGAGTGAGGAGCACTTTCGGCGATGGTCAGGACTCTTTGGCTACTATTGAGTATATCAAATGGTTGGGTGACTGCTACCCTCCTTACGTTTCTCCTTCACGTCCCTGCATAGGTGAAAAGAGAAAAGAGCCAATGAATGATCTACTTATTGATGACCAACCCTCGTATAAAGAGTTAGAAGTAAAGGTTATTTCCCTGCTTGTGGAGAATGCCGGTTTGAAAGCTGAGGTTGCCAAAATGGAGAGTGAAGCTGCTGCATACCAGGATCGTATAAAGGATCTAAAAGCTGAAGTTGATATTCTAGAAACAGTGAATGAGGAATTTCAGTATTTCCAGAATCCCATTGATGAGAAAAAGTCTATTAGCCGGGAGGTAATCCTTAAGTTGAACGCGGAGCTGGCTCGTCTTCGGCAGAAATTGAAGGACCAAGGCGGAGCTTCTTCAGATTCAGAATGAGGCTTCAGGACCTGCTTTAAAGTTTGATAATACTTTCTAGAGAAAATATTGTTTTCATATTTATGGGTCTCAGAACTCTGTTTTATTCAATAAAGGAATTGATTTTTCAATAATTCTCGTCATCGACCAAAAATACTAGTTTTTTTTTTTCATGCAATAAATAGAAAAAGAAAGGGAACAAACCAAAAATCTTTCCATTAATGGGGTCGCACCTATGAAGGTTGCCTACGTATCCCTTAAGATGGGAATCAGACCGGCGTAGTTCGAGCACATGTAAGCACACACTTTTTAAAAAAAAAAAAGAATTTGGATTAGAAGTATATAATTTGACACATTTTTAATGGTATCCAAACTAATACAAAATTACCTTGTGCCACTTCACCGTGAATACCTTGAATTATCCCAAGTAGTGCAAGTAAGAAATGCCGGGCTTGAAGACTGCTGTTGCTTGTGTTGTCTCTCGACTGGAATAAAGTAGACTCTTTTTTTTTATGCCTCTTTTACCCTTAGTGCCTGTTACGGTTTTCACCAAGTTTGGCCCACGTAATTTTTGCGCATTGGCGCCCCAAAGGTTTTTCGCCAAGTCTGTGGCAATTGATTCTTGCCATGATATGATATTTTTACTCACAACGCCCTTTTGGGTTTTCATTGTGCCCTTTCATATCATGCTTTCCTTTATAGTCCTCTCTCAAGTAATCTTGCCCATCCTTGCCAGTATGAAGAGATCATGCGTAATTCAAACCTTAGTAATTACGGCCATCATTAATCGGAGAGGACTTGATAATAGGACGAAACATGGGCTGTGGTTGTGGCTTTTTGAAACGAAGGGATAAGGCTCAAAAATTTCCGCACATGTTAGGATTAGGTATAACGTTTGCTTGCTTTGGGTATCCATGTTGTTCTTTTCTCCATTTTCTTTTCAGCTTGGGCTATTCGATTTTCTTTTCTATCCACCTTTTTTTTTTTAGGGGGAAATAAAAAATCTGCCCCAGTATATGAATAATGGAGTGACATGAATCTTTTGAATTGAATAAAATTGCCCTAGTATAAGTAAGTTGGCTTCTTCTTTCCCGAAGATGCCCCAGTGTGGGGTGCAAACAATGTCATGGTTGGGTGAATAGAATTTTCAAGCTCAAAGGGCTAAGCAAAAAAGGATGACTAGACAAATTATGGAGGTTAGAGCAAAGAAAGCCTCTCTTCATTTTAATCATAGCCATATTCCTACAGAGTTGAGTTATGCATAATACCTTTTAACTGAATCTGAATTGACCGGCTCAGGGAGATCATCCTCATCTATTTCTGCCAATATGAGAGCTCCTCCAGACAGTGCTTTCCTGACCACGTATGGACCATTATAGTTAGGCTTGAATTTCCCTCGTGCATCAGTCTGGTGTGGCAACATCTTTTTAAGCACTAAGTCACCTTCTTTAAATTCTCTTGGCCTGACTTTCTTTGAATAAGCTCTGGCCATTCTTCTTTGGTAGCATTGGCCATGACAAATGGCATTCAGTCTCTTTTCTTCGATTAAATTAAGTTGGTCGAACCGGGCCTGCACCTATTCTGCTTCTTCGAGCTCAGCTTCCATGAGTACTCTAAGTGACGGTATTTTGACTTCGATAGGCAAGATAGCCTCCATGCCATACACTAATGAAAAAGGGGTTGCCCCTACTGATGTCCGGATTGAAGTTCTGTATGCATGGAGTGCAAATGACAATATTTCATGCCAATCTTTGTAGGTGATAGCCATCTTTTCAATAATCCGCTTCAGGTTCTTGTTGGCCACTTCGACTGCTCCATTCATCTGAGGATGGTATGGAGTGGAGTTGTGGTGAGTGATCTTGAACTGTTCACATAATGCCTTCATTTGTTTGTTCTTGAAATTCTTGGCATTGTCTGTGATGATCTGACTTGGGACCCCATACTTGCAAATGATGTCCCTCTTCATGAACTTGACTACTTGGCTCTTCGTCACACTAGCATAAGAAGCTGCTTCTACCCACTTTGTGAAATAGTCGATTGCGACCAATATGAACCTGTTCCCATTTGATGCCTTCGGATTAATTGGCCCAATGACATCCGGGCCCCACATGAAGAAGGGCCAAGGAGTTATCATATTGTGAAGTTCTGAGGCCGGGGCCTGTATCTTGTTGGCATAGATCTGGCAAAGGTGACATTTCCTTACATGTTCGTTGTAGTCTCATTCCATGGTTGTCCAGTAGTAACCCATTGTCAAGATTTTCTTGGTTAGCATGTGACTGTTCATGTGTGGTCCGCAAATACCTTCATGGACATCTTCAACAATCTTTTCAGCCTCTTTCGAATCCACACATCGAAGGAGTATATGATTAAAAGTCTTTTTGTAGAGATTCCCTGCACTCAGAAAGAATTATCCGGCTAATCTTTGAAGGGTCCGTCGATCATTGGCATTGGCCTCAGGTGGGAACGTTCGATCTTCTAAGTATTGCTTTATGTCATGGTACCAAGGCCTTTCGTTAGGCTCTCCTTCTTTAACTTCTTCAATTGGCATGCAATAGTATGGTTTATCCCTAACCTCAATCTCGATTGGCCGAATGTCGACCCCTTCAGGAATGTCGATGATTGAGGCTAGGGTGGCTAGGGCATCTGCAAACCGGTTCTCTGTTCTTGGCAAATGCGTAAATGTGATGTGCTCGAAATTGTCAGTAATGTCGTCCAAGTACTCATGGTAAGGAATTAGCTTAGAGTGTTTTGTTTGCTAGTCCCCTGTAGCTTGGAAAATAATGAGAGTGGAGTCTCCAAAGACCTCCATTGCTTTAATGTTCAAATCCACTGCTGCTTGTAGACCGATGAAGTAGGCTTCATACTCAGCAATGTTGTTTGTGCACTCGAACTTCATCTTCACTGCAATAGGGATCTGTTTACCTTCAGAAGATACTAGGACTGCACCTGCTCCATATCCATGTTTGTTTGTCGCTCCGTCGAAATACATTTTCCAATTGGCCTTTGGTTCTTCTGCTTCACCAGTCATGAACAATATAGCTTCATCCGGAAAGTTGGTTTTCATTGGTTCATAGCCTGGTAGTGGATGATCGGCCAAATGATCTATAATGGCTTGCCCTTTGATCGCCTTCTGGGTCATGTAAGTGATGTCAAACTCAGAGAGAAGCATTTGCCATCGTGCTGTTCGCCCTGTGAGTGTCGGCTTCTCAAAAAGGTACTTGAAAGGATCCATCCGAGCTATCAGCAGAGTCGAGTGGCTCAACATGTAGTGTCTCAGGTGTTGTGAGGCCCAGACCAGTGCACAACAAGTTTTTCAAGAGTTGAGTACCTCGTCTCGTAATCAGTGAACTTTTTGCTAAGATAGTAAATATCTCTCTCCTTCCTTCCTGTTTCATTGTGCTGTCCCAGTACACATCTCATAGAGTTCTTAGAAATTGACAGGTACATCAATAGAGGTCAGCCAGGTGTAGGAGGAACCAATACGGGTGGATTAAGCAGATAGTTCTTGATCTTATCAAAAGCTTGTTGGCACTCTTCGTTCCATTCTTTTGGTTGGTTCTTTCTAAGAAGCTTGAAGATGGGTTCACAAATTGGTGATAGTTGGGATATGAACCTACTGATATATTGCAGTCTTCCCAAAAAGCTACGTATTTCCTTTTCTGATTTTGGAGCTGGCATGTCAATTATCGCCTTCGCCTTTGCCGGATCCACTTCTATTCCCCTTTAGCTGACAATGAAACCAAGCAGCTTACCCGAAGACACCCCAAACACGCATTTTACAGGATTCAGTCGTAGTTGAAACTTCCTCAGCCGCTTGAATAATTTCCTTAAATCAATAAGGTGATCTTGCCCCTTTGGTGACTTAATGATCATGTCATCAACATATACCTCAGCTTCTTTGTGCATCATGTCGTGAAATAGAGTAGTCATTGCACGTTGGTATGTAGCTCCGGCGTTCTTGAGTCCGAATGGCATCACCCTGTAGCAAAAAGTCCCCCAAGGAGTTATGAAAGTAGTCTTCTCCCTATCTTCTTCAACCATTTTGATCTGATTGTATCCTGAAAACCCATCCATGAAGGAGAGTGTTTTGTGGCCTGCGGTGTTATCAACGAGGATGTCAATATGAGGGAGGGGGAAATCATCCTTGGGACTTGCCTTGTTTAAATTACGGTAGTCAACGCACATACGCACTTTTCCATCTTTCTTTGGCACTGGAACCACATTGGTTAACCACTCTGGATATGAAGAAACCATAAGAAAACCTGCTTGGAACTGCTTCATGACTTCATCTTTAATCTTCAATGTCCATTCAGGTCGGAGTCTCCTTAGTTTCTGCTTGACCGGCTCAGCTTCAGGAATGAGCGGGAGTCGATGTACAACTAAATCCGTGTCAAATCCTGGCATGTCCTCGTACGACCAGGCAAAAATGTCCTTGTATTCTTTTAGAAGTTCAATCAAGTCAGGTCGCTACTAGGTGGTGAGTTGGGCTCCGATTTTCACCACTTGGGGTTTTTCCTCAATACCGAGGTTTATTGACTCGGTTTCTTCTATGTTAGGCTGGATACCCTTTTCATGACATTCCAGAAGATCTAGAATCTCTTTTGGAGGTTCTGAATCCTCTTCATCACCTTCATCTTCGAGCTCCATGAGCTCGTCTTCTTTTCCAAATTCTTTAAAGATTATTTTTTTGGGTTTTTCTTGAAAATAACTAGCGCTCGGAAAATTGAAAACATTTTTTTGATTTTTTGAAAGGTGACCTTCTAAATTAATGCTACACGAGGTCGAAGGCCCATGCCTGGGTAGCTGACTAGGAAAACGAAAAATATTTTTTGGATTTTTTATAAAATGACCTTCTAAATTAATGCTAGCCAAGGACGAAGGCCCATCCCTTAGTAACAATCCTTCATTTAACAAGCTTTTTTTTTAAGGGCCATTTCAGTATTCTTACGGCGGTTGGCTGGGCACCGTCAGGAAACTATTTCTCAATTCTTGAGTGTTTCATTCGCTCGCAGTGGGCGAATTGATCTCTCATGCTCATCATCTTGTTAATCATCAATCATCATTATCTCACATCCTTCTTGCTCTTTCTCATGTGAAATTTCCTATGATCCTGAAGCACTAAACATCATGGAGGAATTAGAACCATTTAATGCCACTTCTTCAAAGAGAAGTGACAAATCAAATATCTCATCATGTTTTAATTCAACTCTACCCCTGGTTTGACTTTCCGGCTCCGGCCGAATGACATAAGATGGATAGGGGAAGGTTTCCGAGGAATCCTTCCTATGTTTTTCTGAGACTCATCAAGCCTAGCCATCCTCAACTCTTTAGATTTTTTAATTTGCTCTTCGGCAGTTGGTTTATACCCCAAACCAAACCTAAGGGGTGAGGTCTTTGGTATTAGAGGAGTGGTAATCCCTTGAAGGTTTCGGCCTAAGCCTCTACCTTTCAAATAGCCTTGGTTAGTCATTATTTTTGTTACCATTGCACTAACGTCAATGCCTCCTGGCTCCATTAGATCTCGCATCCTGGGTATGTTGTTCACTGAAGTGAACTTAAAAGAATGAAACCCGGGAACCTCTTTGGGATATTCCAAGTCGATGAAAGGAATATCAGACTGATGTCTTATCGAGGCCATGTTTTCTGCGAGAATCGTGATAACCTCATCGTCCTTAATATATTTCAACCTTTGATGGAGAGAAGATGGTACTGCCCCGGCCGAATGGAGCCAGGGACAACCGAGTAAGAGGTTAAAGGCAGCCGGAATATCTACCACCTGAAAGGTGATATCAAAGTTATGTGGACCTATGGTCACTTCTAGGTCAATCTCTCCTACAACCTGCCTCTTAGAGCTGTCAAAAGCCCAGATAGTCATCCCATTAGGTTTGATGTTTTTTTCACTAATTCCAAGACTCTGGATGGTGGCTCGTGGGCAGACATTTAAGGCTGACTCATTGTCAATCAGGACCCTCGCCACAATCATTTCGTTGTATAGCACCGTGCTGTGTAGTGCTTTTGCATGATTGGTCCCTTCGGGACCCAATTCTTCTTCATCAAAATTAATTGTGGTAAGGGCCGTGATGTTGCCTACCACCTTTTCCAGGTCTTCTGGAGAGATAGTCAACGGCACCTGAGCCTCATCTAGAACTTTCAACAAGGTCTTACGATGTAATTGGGAGGATAAGAGCAAACCGAGAATTGAGATTTGGGCAGGCATCTTGTTCATCTGTTCCAGAACTGAATACTTCGCCTTTTTGGACTGCTTGAGGGCCTCCAGGATTGATTCGTCATTGACCTTGTATCTTCGGGTTCTCTCCTGATTCTTTCTCTCCTCTTCCTGTTCTCTTCTGCTTTTTCTCTTTCTTTCTCTCTTCCTTCTTTCTCCCTTGCTTCTTAGGCTTCCTTTTCTCTGTTTTCTTTGGCCTCTTTCTCCATTGCCGTCTCCTTCATTTTCCCCTTTCCCTTGACCTTCGACGAGTCAGATTTATAGACCTGCCCATACCGGTTAAGGTTGTCAACATCAACAATTGTTCCCTTGGCCTCTCCTCTTTTTGGCTAGCGGATGTTGTTGTAGTTGAACGACATTATTTTCAGATCCACAGGGGGTTTTGGAGTGGGCCAGTCAAATACAATCGGCTTGGGGGGTGTGACAGTAGGGGAAGGCCAATCAAACACAACTGGCTTCGATGATTGGTTTGGTGGGGCAGTAGGCCAGTCGAATACAATCGGCTTGGGAGGAGTGATAGCAGGGGAAGGCCAATTGAACACAATTGGCGGCCTTTGGGCTGGAGGGTGCCGGTCATTGACGGTATTAACTGGAAGTGAAGTCTTTTTGTTGTTGAAGTAAACCCTAAATTTTGTCCCGAGTTTCTGAATTAATTGAGAGGGATCAAAATCAAGGTCGTCTCACCCAAGGGCATTGGTGGTTCTAGAGGTAGATGCCCTGTTGTTGTTGTAAGTTAGTAGGGGGTTCTGATGGATTCCGGAGGGTGCTGGTGGAATGATGATCCTCTTGCTCTCAATCAAATCCTGGATCTTATGCTTTAGTATCCAGCATCTGTCTGTAGAATGCCCTGGGGCATTCATATGGTATTCGCAATTCTGATTTGCGTTGTAGAATCTGGAAGTGGTATCTTGCACTCTTGGCTCTACCGGACTTACAATGCCTTCTTTCAACAAAGTGCGCTGTATTTCAGACGGACGAGAAGGGAGGGGATCCAAGTGACGGTACCTTCTTTGATAACCTTGGTTCTGACCCTGACCCTGATTCTGGTATTGACGTTGTTGCTGTTGTTGTTGAACCGGTGCTTGGAAGTGCTGGCCATATCCTGAGTTTACCACTGGAGCTTGAAACTAGAAGGGTGCAGATTGAGCATTTTGGGCATAAGTAACTTGTCCATATGTAGTAGCAGTTGTCTGTGTATGCCTTCTTGGCAGTAGGTCCTCCATTCGCGTAGGTGTCCATGACAGTGCAAAATGTAGCATGATCCATTATCTTACCCGTTCTGACTCCTTCGTCAATACCTTCTCCATACTGGATGATGGTTGCGAAGCCTTGTTTTGTCTATGTCACTAGACGATCATAATATGGAGCTTTCAATGTTGAGACAAACGTACTAACCATTTCCTCCATCATAGGGGGTCTCACTTTTGCAGCTGTATCTCGTCATCTGTAGGCATGCTCCCTGAACGATTCCAAAGCCTTCCTCTCCATTTTAAGGAGGTCCATCCTCGTGGGGACTACCTCTGTGTTGTATCGATACTGTGCCACAAAACGCTCCGCCAAATCCATCCAGCACCTGATCCTTGTGTGATCAAGTTCTAAAAACCATTGGAGTGCCCCTCCGGTCAAGCTCATTTGAAAAAGTTATAGCATCAATGCTTCATTTTTCCCATATATTCCCAAAGTACCTCCATAGAGCTTTAAGTGGGCTATAGGGCAACCTTGACCACTGTATTGCTTGAATTCTAGGATCTTGAAATTAGGAGGGAGATTCGTCACAGGGTATAAGCATAAATCATCGATGCCTATTTTAGTGAATGGATCAGACCCCTTAACCAACCTTAAGTCGTTTGTGAGCTTCTCTACCTAGGTGGCCAATGAACTTTTCAAACTTTCATGACGCCATTCTTCTTCTTCATAATGGGTCATCTTTGGATGATCCAAATAAATTGGTTGGTCCTCAGTGTGGCCCGGATCATTTGGTGGGGGTGGCGGTGGTGCCCCTGTCCGCGCTTGTTTATGGAATTTAGGTTGATCATTTGAATCTTCAGGATTCTCTGGGCTTTTATCTGACCGAGCCATAAGCCGCTCCATCATCAAATACTAGTTCTGAATGTTGCTCCTCATTTCGGACAACTCGGTTTTAGTTGTTTGTTCGAACTCGCTTTGGCCAGGTTCGTGATCTTCTGCCATCTCAGGAGAGTTTTGCCTGGATCTTAAGAAATAGGGACTCCGACTAGGTTGAGTCAACGAGGACAAAGCTTTCTTCCTCGGAGCTATTCTGAATAACTTGGAAATAAGAAAGAAAAGAGCGAATCAAATATAGGAAGAATCTCTGTTGGTGAACACTTTTTCTGATGGGGAACTTTCCTTTAACTAAAACAATTGATTCGAACTTATTATTGTTACTTTTTTTCAAAAATGAGTCAAGGTCAGAAGCGGGATAGAGGTATAACCTCTAACAAGGTTGCCCGTAGGACTTAGGGGAAAAATCACAAAGGCGGGATAGAGGATGATCCTCTAACAAGGTTGCCCGTAGGACTTAGGGGAAAATTCACAAAGGCGGGATAGAGGTCTTAACCTCTAACAAGGTTGCCCGCTGGACTTAGGGGATTTTAACACAAAGGCGGGATAGAGGTTTTCACCTCTAACAAGGTTGCCCGTAGGACTTAGGGGATTTTAACACAAAGGCGGGATAGAGGTTTTCACCTCTAACAAGGTTGCCAGTAAGACTTAGGGGATTTTAACACAAAGGCGGGATAGAGGTTTTCACCTCTAACAAGGTTGCTTGTAAGACTTAAGGGATTTTAACACAAAGGCGGGATAGAGGTTTTCACCTCTAATAAGGTTGCCCGTAGGACTTAGGAGATTTTAACACAAAACGGGATAGAGGTTTTCAACTCTAACAAGGTTGCTCGTAGGACTTAGGAGATTTTACCAATGACTCAAAATTTATTTTATTTTATTTATTATTATATTTTTTTTTCTCGAAGTTCGAAGTTTTAGCAAAAGGAAAGTTCCTCACAAATAAGTGTCCATCAACAGAGAATTAAAAATCTCGAATCATCAACATATAACAAAGCATGGAGATAATCAAGATAGTGAACAGGGAATGTTCTAATGTTTGAGCCTTTTGGGTAGTTGCTCTGTAATATCCAGTGCGGATACCAAAGACTTACGGCACCACTCAGTTGAACATTGTGCAGATGACTATTCTAAACATTTTCATCATTCAATATCGTTATCAAAACCATGCAAGTCAATGTGTCCTCACAAATATTTCTATATGAGGTTCACAGGGTTCTAAATTCCACCTAAAAATGGTCCCACAATCACAGAATATCCATACACGGATGTGGGGAGGTGATCAACTCAGTTAGAATGTTTCGTCACCGTTTCTGGGATGCAATCCATGGTCGTTCAACTACTTAGTTCCAAAGATAGAGGGAAAAGTCCGGATTCAGACAACATGAGGGGAAAGTGAATGCTATGAACAACGGTGCAAAAGATAAAGCAGAAGACAACAAGTAATAAATGACAAACAAAAAAATAAAAATGACTAAAAATTAATTTAAAAGAGAAAATTAAATCGAGGTTTGAATCCTCTAAGTCCCCAGTAGAGTCGCCAGCTGTGCGATAGCCGGCCCGGGTCGATCACCTCCCCACATCCGTTTTTTTCAACTGATGAGAAGCCGAGATCTTTTAGAGTCGCCACCAATCAAAATCCGGGTGTGATTGGTCACCCACAAATAGAACCCTCGATTTAAAAGAAAACCGAGATTTGGGCCCGGGGATTCTCTTATGAGTTGGGGAAGGTGTTAGGCACCCCACCTCATCCCTCGAATGACGGTTACCTCTTAATTTTCTCCATTAAGTTAATTTAGAATTATTTTTCCTTCTTTGTTTGTCCCTTTTTATTATTTCGAAATTGGAAAGCCACCCCTCGTCGATCGAGTTAGGATGATTTTCTCTCTACTTGCGTAACAAAACCCATTTTCCTTAAATCGGTGAACAGTCACGCTCTCTCCTCGACCGAGTTAAGAGGGACCCTGCCTACGTTTGAGTGGAAAAGGGACAAAAAACTACTAACAATAACAAAGAAGACTGAAATAAAGAAGTTGAAGATCTGGTCTTCCAACCCTTTCCTTCACCCGGATTTCCTCTTCCGCACAACCGTGTAGAGGGAAATACCTGAGCTACTAAGAGAAAGTGAGGGAAGAAGAGACTTGGACGGGTGGAAGTAGAAGATGAGAATGTAGCATACATTTTCCCTTTTAGATGCTCCAAGTGTTTGAAGAGAAGAGGATGATTTCACGAGATCCGAACTCCGATGGTTTTTTCCCCAAAATTGATGAAGATTACTCCTAGGTTGATAGCTCTGATGGCTGGAATTTCTGGGTTTTTTGAAGGCTCCCACCGAAATTAGAGGTTTTTCAAAGTTATGGGTTGGCAAAGCTTGGCATTTTCAAAGTTGAGGAATGGGTTGAGGTGAGGCTCATTTTATAAGGTGAAAAATAAGGATTTTGCTCTTTTTGGGTGACGTGAGACTAAAAAATAACCCAAAACACGTTGGCATGCAAAACGAAGTCGAAATTAGGGTTTTTACGTAAATCGCGCATTTCTAAAAGCTGAGGGGAGGGTTTTAGGCCAAACATGGACCCGCGCCCTGTAGAAAGGTGTTGGTTAATTTTATGTTTAAAAAAATAGGCCAGGCTTGGGCTTAGTTGGTTTGGGCTTGGCTTGGGATTTTTGGCTTTAAACTTCGATATTCTGGAGTCCGGATCTCGTCGTTGCTCTCTCTCAATACTCGGCGCCAATGGGATTCTTGGGCCCATGAAATTATGCAAAATAGGGTGTCTACATAGAGGATTAATTATCATTTCAGAAGTTTGAGTTTGTATTTCTGTTTTTCTGATGTGCAGGATACTGCAATTGTTACTACAAATCTGAACAAAATAATTGATGTAAATTACTACCCAGTTGAAACTGCAAAGAGGTCAAATTTACGACATAGACCAATTTGTATTGTAATATTAAGGTCTTGCTGATACCTTTACCTTGCTCAGCATAGTATTTGGTTCACCGAAGGTATAGCTAGGTTTCAAAAGGTTTAATTTGTTATTGCTTCAAACTGGTTCACACGCATTTAACAATTGTTTGTCTGTGGAGTGCGAGCTCAACAGCTTAACACGGACATATTTGAGACCATAAACTACCATACTCTTAGAGCTTCTTCTGAGTTGGCTGCAAAAGAAGCCTGATGAGACATGTCATGGGGGGTCCTGTGAGCAAGGTCTGGACTTATTGAGCTTGCCATGTTGGTGGGTTGGGTGCACCTTAAGTGCTTGCATATGAATGTTTTAATACGTGTTAATCTGTGTAGGGCTTTGCAATGATCATATGATGTCCAATTTCAGCCTGTCATTGCAGGAGGATAAGAAAAAGTTTTTTTCTGCCTTTGCATTCGTTGTGATGTAAATCTTAGGTGGACTTGGGCTGACAATTAAATGGGTTCTACTTAGTGGATCTCTTTGACGTAAATGGGTTCTACTTAGCTGGGTTCATGTTGGCCAGATTATTAAACGAGCTTATAGGTAGGCCCAAGTCCGGCCTCCTATTAATTGGGCTTGGCCAGGCTCGGACCTTTACGGGCTTGAGCGGGGCAATTGTAATCAGACCTTATGCTGCTTAGGCGGGCCAACTATAAAGGGGCCTAAATTTTTTATTAATAAACGGGGGCCGTCTAATTAATAACTCAGCCATATGGAAGGTGAAAATTGGATCCAATTATTCAGTCTCAAAAGAGGAAATCTTATTTACCTTGCTTCAGTTTACTATGCCTAGCATGGGCTGCATGCCTTTCCTAAGAAAATAAAGGGTTAGTGTTAGTTGTAGATTTCTTATTTGGAAGCCATGGTAAGCATTTATTCGTCCTCTTTAATGATTTTTGGAATTCTAGGGTTAGTGTTTCTTTTCCCTTTCAGTTGTTGCTTCTATTTTAGAGAATTAGGGTTTGTATTTAAAAATATAATTTGGTGATATTTTGTATTCTTCATTTCGAGTAAATTGAGGTGGGATTTGTAGGCAATTTATTGTGAGGCGAATACAATGGTGAAAAATTATAAACAAGCTTTTTCAGTGGCAAATCTCAGGAATTTAAGACGTTTAGGGTCTTGTACCCGCAATTTGGCTTGAAGAGCTCTCCTCAAGTTTCAATTGCTCAAACTTAGAATTCTCATAGCTAAAATAGACACTTGTACATACGTAAGCATCCTCGAAACTAATAAATGGGACCCACTTCTATTCCCTTCCCATCTTCTCTAACAACGTTGCTCCTCCAATCCTCTTTTGCCTTCAGTAACTTCATTTTACTAAAGAATCCAATGAAGCATTTCATCAAGCATTTAGGATTCAGGAAAAAATACCCAGTAAAAACTTTACAAAACAGAGTGAAATACTTGACAGATTAAAATCAAAGGTGTGTAAAAAATAAGATTAATGGATAACCTAAACTCAACCCATCATATAAACACTGTTAGAGAAAACTTTACAGCATTGGGTAAACCACGTTGAAAAGGTATTTGGTCTACAATCCCTCCCACCACTTGCACACTCTCAAGTATTGGGTAGAAATATTACTTGAAGGATACTAAAGATTCAAAAAAATTGTTAAGATGAATAAAGAGAAGTTGCATCCCAATTGACAAACCAAGAATTTTGTTATTGAAAGAGCAAAAGAAAAAGTTGGATCTTCACTCATGTGCATGCACGGGAAAGGAAAAGAAATTAACAAAATTAAAATCAAGAGGAAAACAAACTAAGACCCTAACACAATAAGTTGTAAGAAGTATAGTTAGATCAAAGTAACTAGGTTTAGAGGTATGATCCTTAAAGACAATGATAAATGAAGAACCAGAGAAGATGGTGAGAGATGTCAACAGAAAAATTACTCTCACAGCCGGAAACTCAGGAGATCGGGTGCAAGATGCGTATGAAAGAAGTGGAGTAGGAAGTGAAGAAGACAAATGTTTTTTTGAATTGTTTGATGGTTTTGCAGGTTTTGAGAATTTTTTCTTCAACGATGATATATTGCGATGAAAAGGCACAGGGAGCCGGAGGAACTTATTGGGAGTCGAAGGGACTGGTTGGATTAATGGATAGGGAGAGAGAGGAGTCTGAGCATGGGTGAAATAGGGAGGGATCCAGCTCCGGACGCTTACGCTTATAGGAAGTAGCTTTTCAAGATGAGTAAATGTGGAGTCTTGGATCCATGTTCATGGTTAGCATTTCCTTGAGATTGAAAATTCTAAAAAATGATCACTAAGAGTTTTTAGATAACGGTATCAATGAGTAATAGATATCGTTCGCCTCAACTCTCAAACATTATGGTTGGTGAGTTGATTGATATCACAAAGAATTCTATGGAAATCCTAAAGAAGAGAATATACAATTGGCACTTGAATTTTGATTCTGGTCAAGCATCTTATCTTGACTATCTTAGGTTTTCCCTTGGCGATGTTTCTCGCATCGTTTGTATATTCTTCCTTCTTTAATATATTTTCTCGTTATCTATCAAAATATATATATATATATATCAATGGTTATTGGATCATTAGTTTAACTTGGTAATACTTAGGGGTCTTTATCACTGGTTGATGCATTGTTATTTAGCTTCAGTTAATGGTGGTAACATATTTTATTATTTCATCTTTGCTTGGTTTGTAACTACCAAATTCAATTAACTTATTGTGATAACATGAGTATTTCTATTTTCTGTAATAAATTTACATTATGATTCTATTTTAAGGGTTGTCTAACACTTACCTTGGCTTTCTAATCTTCTACTCCTTATTCTAATGAACTTTATGTTTGTGTATTGTAATCCGTATTGAGCTGGGTACACTATTTGATGGATCCTTGATCTTATATGCGTAATAGAAGTAAGATTCCTAGGACTCTTGGATAGATCCATTACACTGTATTGAAGCGTAAAGCTTAGTGGCCCAAAAACATCTGTCACTTCCATTATCCATATTGTCATTGATAAGCATATTTGGGTGATAATTAGGGAAGATATCAAGAGGTTTATCTCTTTTCCTGATTTAGTTCTGTGCGTTTGAGCTTTGCCTTTGCCTAAGTTGGGCATCCTTTCTTCGAAAGTCATTTCAGTCAATCTCGACCATCCATATTGATCTTAACCCGTCTAGAACCTCACCAGATTCCACACTCTACGATCAGCCCAAAGGGTTTCTCATGCTATAACTTCACTGAGCTCTCTAGCCATTGGACATCAAAGATTGTACACCTCACCTTACTTCTTAACAGTGAGATAGAGCGAGTAACAATGGTAGGTAACAACAAACAGAGGAATTCATGTCCCTGCTTTTCCATGCACACTTCTAGGAGTTCGTGTGATTGGAACCATACATGGGATGAAGTTGCAAGGAACGGGTGAAGGGTTCATCCTAGCGATGATGACAAAGCGCGTTAGGTGGCCGAACCCGACATCGATATGAAAGCTTCAGCTTTCATAATAAAGAAGTTGGATCGGTGCAACCACATAGACTGCAAATGTGGGAAGCCCGAATCAATTGTCAAAGAAAACTACCAAGTCCCACCCACAACTTTGAAAATTTCATTGGTGGGTATTTCACCAAAGCCAGAATTAACCCCCTAAAGGCTAAAACCATAAGAGTTTAGTTTCTTTCTCTTTTTACCCGGAAAACATGGTGGCAATTGGTCATGTAATGATCTAGATGTGGCTGCAAGGTCTTTTTGCAGCAGGTTTTGTTGCAGAGTAATTTGTTTCTTACATTTAAAGGGAGAGTCTTCTTTGCTAGAAATAACCTGTAAACATGTTTCCGTTTGAAGAATTTTGTTATTTAAGTAGCATATATTTGTAGCATGATATGCTTACAACTTTCACCTTTGGCCAAATCATTAAAACTCAAACAAAAAAACCAGGTGCGTAACTCTCTCCTTATCGATTCCTGATAGGTTATAATCATTATAATAATTGGGAAACTTTAATGTCGTTGTAGAACTTTCAACATTGCAAAATCTGAAAATTTAATGTAGTTGTAAAACTTTCAACATATGCACTCTCTTTTTTACATATTAAGATTAGCAAAGTCACAAAGCATCATTATTGCCGATTAGCTTGATTGATGCGCTCTCTGGAAATCACTGAAGTTCTCACAGTATTTTACATCTATGTTTGCAGACTCTGCAAAAACTCTGTTTAATATTTTACTTGACAACTTCTGCCGCATTGAACTGCCAGTCCTGAGCAGTCAATGTATAGATTAAATCCTCATCGCAAAGTGTTTTAACAGAGTCTGAATCACATTGAATTTAGATTGAAATTTTCCTAGAATGGAAAAAGAATAACCAATGTTGTACACACCTTGCACAGTCCTCTCTTCCATACGCCCCTCTCACATGGTTTAAAGAATTTCAAAAAACTAGGTAAATTATTATCTTGATCAATGTCCGTCGCATTTAGCAGTGGGTTTAGCTATGAGTTTATGATCTGTTCTTGCAGACATTTTCATGCTTTTATGTATGAGTTCATACTACGATCTTGCAGTGACTTAATTTGTTCTCTTTTCAATGGAGTTGGATGATTACAAAACCAACGAAAACAATATTCTGGGTTTATCTCTCTAGATATTATAGGATTGAATGTTTTTTTTTTCTTGGTAACATATTTTCTGATTAGTACTATTACTATAATTTTTTTTCCTCCTGTAATGGTTTGGCTGTTTTGGATCTTTGTGTTTTCTGGGATTTCGAGCGAAGTACTTGAAGGTAATTTGTCTAGATCTTTATGTTTTCAAGGATTTTGAGTGATTTAATTATTTGGTGGCATCACTTTTGAGTTTGTGAGTGATTCGGCATATTGGATTTCAAGTTGGGGACGGAGGCTTTGTTGTGTTTATTACGTTTTAAAACAAAACTTGTTTGGTTTCCGGTTTTTAAAATGTAAGCCCCAATGAACTACGAGAGTTATATGTCTTAGGTGCAGAGAATCAAGATTACCCTCATCCAAGAATCCCTTATTTTAGGTGCAGAGAATCGAGACCATGCAAGAAAGGAAGGAGATTCGAAAATTTGGGGTTGAATAAAAAACCTTTGAGGTACAGGAGGTAGTGTTGCGTGAAGGTTTTGCCCTTAAGATAATGGAGAGGCAGAGAAGGAGAGGGAGTAATAGCTTGTGGGTTTCAGAGGAAACAATTCAATGGTCGATCAAAACAGTGAAGGATTTCATTGATAGTTTGGGGTATTGTTTTAGGAAGTTCAAGGGAAGGAGATGTACTTTAATGGGAGAAAAGAGAAGTAATGTTAACGGTGAGTTCATCGTATTCCAGGCCTACCTCGGGGAGGGGGCTGGAGGTCGAGTGATCATTCCAAGAGGCAATAGTCAATCTGGTTGGGTTGCTCTCCTTTCGGCGTTGGGGGTGGTCAATTCTTCTCATTCATGTAAGGGGAAAGGAGGTATGATGCTCAGCAGGCCAGTGATGAGGTATGGTCGGAGTGTAATTCCGAGAGAGGAATTTGTAAGTCTCAATGAGAAGGAGAGGACTTCGAAAAAGGTGGAGGTAGATCAAGCAAATGGAGACTTTCAGCACTGGGCTATGGCAGTTGTTTGTTCCATTACTAGTCCAGAATGGACTGATGACTGGCAGGAGGTTGCTAAAATTATCAATAAATTGATACTAGAAGAGGAATCTGTTACCTTGTTCCCATTTGAAGCTCACAGAGCAATTTATCACACAAAGAAGGAATCCCATATTTCAAGTATGAGTAGTAGTCGACCAATTCCGGTGGGCATAAGTAATGTTGTGGGATTTAGGCGATGGTGGCTGGCAGCAAATTCATTGTCTCTCACTGGTCTTTTATCTTCTGTTTTGGGGTTCTTTTTTCTCTTAGAGCTATTACCTGGTTTATATATATGTTGTAAGTACTCTTCTAACTTATTGCTGAAAATAGAAAGAAACATAATTAGATATTTAATACAAAATGTAGTGATTTGCCGTGGATATCACTTTTTTTAGATTCAAATAAAAAATCTGAATATCACTTTCTTTCATGCGAACCGTGGTACATTTATTTTATGCAATCTCTAGGTGATCAGTTCCCATGATGTCCTTTTCTTTTGTGTTTTGTTATTTAGCCTAGCATTTCTCTATATCTATCATTTTATAGTGGGTCACTGTTAGTGGCTCTTGAGAAATAACCTATTGACTTCTATAATAATTAATTAGTCTTCAAAGTTATCAGTTCATCACTAACATATATGCAATTACTAGGTTATTGAAGTCTCTCTTCATTATCTAATGTGATTAACTGTATGGAAGCATGTTCGATATCGCGTTTCATGTTTGTGTGCAGCCAAATGCGTACATCAATACCCTGTTGGTGCCCAGAGATGGCCAAATTCCAGTGGATGCTCAATGTTTGGCTGCCCAAGGAATCTTTCATGTGGTATTGTACACCTTTGACCAATGAGTTCTATTTGTTTATTAGATTATCTAAGAGTAATAAGTTTTAGCTTAGTGATCACACAAAAGATTACTCTATGTTTGTTGAGCTTATGAACCCTTTTAAGGAACAAATAATTAATGAATCAGAAATTTGGAAATTTGATCAGAGAAACTAATTATCATGTTGCTCAGCACCATCAAGTTTTAGCTGATTTCACCCCGAACATTAACACGTTTTTTTGAGTGGACAAGGATGGTGGTTAGGGTGTTAGATAGTTAAGTGAAGAGGATGGCTCCAAATCCAGCTCTTGGGTTTGATATATTTGACACTCAGCTACCAAAGCTGCCTTCAAACAAATATGGGTTGGATTTTATCTGGTTTTTGACTTTTGAAATACCTCCTCTGCTTTGGGTATTTAGAAATAGAGAGATATCCCTCTACTTTTCTGACACCCAGCTACTATCGCAGCTGTTTCCTAATTTCCACCATCCCAGGCACCTTTTGTCTTGCCATTGTATCAGGCCATTTTTTTTAAGGCCAAGATCGTATCAAAGATTGAGGAGAAGTTCAAGGAGGTCGGGGGTACTATTGTCCTCACCACTTAGGTTTGTCTTTTTCTTGTGGTGACTTGAGCTTTTGAGTGTTGTTTTGGGTAAATTTTAGTTTGAATCTATATGCACTTGTGGGCTTTTTTGTTAGATCTGTTGAATCAATTCAGATATAGCCAGATCCTCTCCAATCTATTCCGTCCATTTACAGCCTTACTGAATCATCCTAAAATAGGTCTCGAACATGAATTTATGGAATCCCAAGTGATACATCCTTCTTGATCTCCGCACCATGCATGCTTGTTGTCCATTTATCTGAGTAAGAAGCTATAAGCAGCATTAGAAAGCTTTTTCCTATGTTTATAAGAGCTATCTCTAGGAATATTAATATTAACAGTAATAATAAATGATAGATGTCTTGTTGTATGCTGACACATTTAATGACTTCTCAATACGGTAATTGTTTCACATCTGTGGTTGAGGGTTCAAGTTGTAGGGTTTATTAACATAAGAAGACTGAAGTAGGAAGAAGCAATGCATACAAGTGGAGAAGCAAAACACACACACAGTGATGGATGGGAAGTTGGCAATTAGAGGAGATTAACATATGTGAAACTATTGATAGAACATGTCAAGAGATCTATAAGCTCTCAGTTAGAGCTTGAATATCCACATGAACCAACCCAATTTTGGGAAGCTCACTTCCTTGCATTTCTATGCTTGGTCCAAGGTACGAAGTTTGTGGACCTGCGAGGGGGTATCACGGTTCCAATGGACACCAGCTGTATGTGCCTAATCCTTGCTTTGTTTTGTATGGTTTTCTGATACACTTTTATTCTACTTCTCTCTCTAATAGTCGTTATTTCTAATATTGAGCGCTTCAGGTTTTTGCGCATGCTCAAAAGGAAAGTGTAGATTGTTTCTTTTCTCAAGTTTGAAAGCCCTACTCTCTTATGTGTTTATAAAATTGTGAATTTTTGGGTAGTTGGAGGTTATCAGAAGAGGCAGAATGCGCACACCGATCGCTATGTTCTAGAACTAGATAAACACATCTAATGCATCTTTCAATACCAATGAGTGCAAACGTTCTACATGATTTTATTTGGGACTTGGTTAGTCTGCAGCAACACAACTAGAAGATTCTTTAAAATGTTCTTACGCTAGTCAGTCTTTATCTTTATTTGTATTCTTTGTAGGTCCTATAATTGAAGGAACATGCATTGACAGATCAAGATACCAATATTTGTATACTTTGCAAATTTTGGTATCTTGATCCTTCAAAGCTACTGACTCAAAAGATTCTCAGAATACTATTTTTTCTTTCTGCTGCCTTAATTTCTGTTATAATCCTCTTAAGGGTCCTTTTGGGTGCTTAGGTGCATGATGATCCTGCACCAGTTGATGGTCCAACACAATGGGTGAGTTTTGTTGCCATGTCATTTCCCAAATCCATGGACATCTTTTAATAAATGCGAGTTTAGTTCCCTTGGAAAATTTCTTTTAAACCTGAATTCTTGACAAAAATATTTTCTTTAGACCAGAACAAAACATACTGATATTTTCCTGTTTATTTACTGCAATATCCTCTTCGCCACTTGGAGGAGCTATTAGAAGAGCTCGTGGCGATTGTTGTAAGCTCTTCACCCCATTCTTAACATGCATGCACAATCACAGGTCTGAAATACTTGCATTTGGACAGTAAGAGACCATTATCCCTACCCATGCCATACACATGGCACACATGCAGATATGTCATATAAATACAGGTAAAAGTGTTAAATATATGCATCGGTTTGTCAACTTTCACACACACACACACACACATATATGAGGTGACAGGATAGCCTACTTGACTATTAAGTTATAGTCAGTTTCACTGTTGATTGAGGGACACACGGAATGTTTTTTTGAAACTGACGGTCCAATTCCAATGTACGTCCTTTGATCGACACGTGGCAATGTAGGTCCTTTGATTTTCAAGGCTCTGGCTACACAATACACATCCATGCTGTTAACTAGCAGCATCAATGTTTTTATACTGATATAGAGAAATATGTTAAATTACAGATATCGGTATCGAAGTAGAGATGTCCAGTTTCTTTTTTGTCATCTTGGAATTAATTAGGAAACCAAAATCCTAGTCTCCAATAAATTTAATATGCTCAGTATATTATAAAAGCCTATATAAGTTGTCTTCAAAAGGGATTAAAAAAACAGATTTTTACTTGAGTTTATTATGTAGTGATAATTAATTGTTTTGGCATCACAGTAGTTTTAAATTGAGAGGTATCATTTTAACATATCTAGGTGATTTCAGGTTTATGAGTCTCTGGAGCATCGGCTAGCTGTTGCAAAGGCCAGCAAAACCCAATAATCAAATTTCAATATATATATATATATATATGTTCACATACGCCTAATTGTACCCTACTTTTGATTCTGCAGATTCTTCACCCAACAATCAAATTTCGAGTGCTCGGCTTTCATGAAAGTTCTCTTTTTTCCTTTTCCGGTCATCTTAATGTTTCCCTCCTAATCGAATTGAGTATGTATGAAGAATCCATTTCCTGAACATTCAAAGTTCTACTAAGACAAGGTTTAAAAACAACGAAAAATAACAGAATGGTGGGAATGTTACAACTGGGCCCCTACTACATCTTCTTGACATAATGTGTTGATTATCTCATTTCGTTTTGGGATAGATAAGCTGGACGAATAATGAAGTTAGGAGAATAAATCACTTCTATGCAGCTTGCAGAAAAGTTTGTAACACTCCGATCACTGTCGGAGCCAAGGTTTCTTATAGGGGAACTAAGGTAAAGCTCCTACAAGTTGCTAATCTAGCAACTAAAATTTTTGATTACTCATGTTTGTCAAAGAATTCAGATTTTTAGTTAGGAAAAAAATTTAATTTTGCTGATTAATCTTTGTTATTGGTGGTGCTTAGAGTATTAGAGTACTCTAGTTCAGTGTTTTAAAAGGCATGTGAGGCTTACTCCTCAAGGCTAGGTTTAAGGAAAACGTCTTGAGGCTCAACCTTGACGCTTAAATCTCATTCGACTAACTCCTCAAACTGTGAGGCTGACAGAGGCACACGCCTCATGCCTCGATGGTTTGAGGCTCGCTTTCAGCCTGTATCTCATACATTATCAAAAACAGGGTTCTAGCCACATAATTAAGACTTTAACATTAATTTTTTAAGGCTTCTACCTCATACATTAATCACAAATATGGTTCTAGTTGCATAACTAAGACCTAAACATTAAATTATAGGGTAGGATGTCAATGGCCCAGGCCTAGTTGGGTACATGTTGGCCCGATTATTAAACGGGCTTATAGGTAGGCCCAAGCCCGGCCTCCTATTAATTGGGCTTGGCCAAGCTCGGACCTTTACGGGCTTGAGGGGGCCAATTTTAATCGGACCTTATGCGGCTTAGGCGGGCCAATTATAAAGAGGCCTACATTTTTTACTATAAACGGGGGCCATCTAATTAATAACTTAGCCATATGGAAGGGGAAAATTGGATCCAATTATTCAGTCTCAAAAGAGGAAATCTTATTTACCTTGCTTCAGTTTTCCATGCCTAGCATGGGCTGCATGCCTTTCCTGAGAAAATAAATTGTAGAGTTAGTGTAAGTTGTAGATTTCTTATTTGGAAGCCATGGTAAGCATTTATTCGTCCTCTTTAACGATTTTTGGAATTCTAGGGTGAGTGTTTCTTTTCCCTTTCAGTTGTTGCTTCTATTTTAGAGAATTAGGGTTTGTATTTAAAAATATAATTTGGTGATATTTTGTATTCTTCATTTCGAGTAAATTGAGGTGGGGTTTGTAGGCAATTTATTGTGAGGCGAATACAATGGTGAAAAATTATCAACAGGCTTTTTCAGTGGCAAATCTCAGGAATTGAAAACGTTTAGGGTCTTGTACCCGCAATTTGGCTTGAAGAGCTCCCCTCAGGTGGTGTCAATTGCTCTAACTTAGAATTCTCATAGCTAAAATAGACACTTGTACATACGTAAGCATCCTCGAAACTAATAAATGGGACCCACTTCTGTTCCCTTCTCATCTTCTCTAACAACGTTGCTCCTCCAATCCTCTTTTGCCTTCCGTAACTTCATTTTACCGAAGAATCCAATGAAGCATTTCATCTGTCGCGCCCCAAAATCCCACCTAACTTAATGTGAGACCTTGGCATGTGACTTAAAACTTTAATTCCATAACTTCCTGTCATACAGCATTAAGGCAATTCTTAAAACATGGACCTAAAAATTTTTCTCTTCAATTAAATGCTAATCAAGTCCAATATCTGAAATAAATATTAAGACATCGTAATCAATTGAAAATCATCCTCTATGAATCCCCAATCATAAATTCAAACTAACTATGAATCCAAAATTAGTCTATTACAAGGTCTAAAATTCAAAATCCAAAATACTAGTGATCTAATGTCCGGAGTATGGCCAGCAATCCAAATTTCATTCTCCATCAGGGTAATCACCTGCTGGCTCTTCCTGCTCCTCCTCGTACTCTTCCTCCTCCCAATGTTTTGGAGCACCGGTATCAAAACTATAACCCGCCGACAACAACAGTCATCAGCTGAGTAACAAGTTACCTAACGTATAAACAAAATCCTATCTAACAATATAACGATATTTAGTATGAACATGGTTTAAGATTTCAACATAACATGTAAACATATAACAATTCAGAGTGCGGAAGCATAATTAAATTTCAATTCTTACACCTGATCACTTGTGCTTATTTCTCTTGTTTATCTTACTTATTTCTTGTCCATGAATTTATCCAACAACAGACGAATGCAATAACTTAATATAACTCTACCCCATATATTGGGTAGAGACTAACATATACCCTACTTTCCGAGGTACCACACAATATACACATTATCCGGTGTATACGGCTTGTCTACACATTATCCGGTGTATACGACTTGTCTACACATTCGCCGGTGTATACGGCTGGCAAGGTTCGAAATATCGATAATATCGGCGATATATCGCCGATATATTTCGATATCGCCCATCACCGACACATCTATATGATGTTTTAAAAAAAATACAGCATATCGGAAGATATTCGGCGATATATCAGAAATATCGGAGATATATCGGAAATATCGGAGATATATCGGCGATATCTTCCGATATCGCCCAAACAGAAAACCCTTTTTTTTTTTTTTTTTGTGGAATATTTTTTTTGTGAAACCCTGTTAGGATTCACTTTGTTTGAAACAAAAAATGAAAAAAATAAAAAGATGAGAGGAGAAAGAAGGAAGAAGAGAGGAAAAAGAGAAGAGAGGAGAAAGAAGGAAGAAGAGGAAAAAGGAGGAAGAAGAAGAGAGGATGAAGGAAGAAGAACATACCCGGAGCATGGAGGTCGCCGTCGCCATCGCTCACCTTCGCCGATCGCCCTAGCCGGCATGCCCTAGGTCTCCATTCTCCTTTGAGTCGGAGTCGAGTCTGAGTCTGCCTTCTTCATATGAGTTATCAGGTTTTATTTAATTTTAAGTGGGTTTTTACATATTAACTGCTAGGTTCTTCCTAATTTGCAAATACACTTTTATGTGTAAACATTTTGCAAATTAGCTCATGGTTTTCCAACAATAAACCCTTGGTTCTGTTAGACTTTTGTTTGTAATTTTTAGTAAAATGACTATTATGCCCTGAAGATATTTCATAAACTCATAAAGCCCCTTTAACTATCCTTGAACTATGGTTAACAAGTTTTAGCCCATGTGGTTAATTTATCTCCTTTTAACTCTTTTAATTGTGGTTAAGATTCACTAACCCTTAAGGTTAAAGCATCTACCCTTGATTTTAAAAAAAAGTAACATCTCTTTCAACTCCCTTTAACCATGGTTAAGATTCACTAACCCTTATGGTTAAAGCATCTATTAGAAAATAAAAAAATAGAAAATTAAAAGTCTCTTTTAACTCCCTTTAATTGTGACTAAGATTCACTAAATCCTTAGGGTTAAAGCATTTAATCTTGGTTTTTAGAAAAAAAAATTAAAAAATTAACCCTTTTAAAACTATGGTTAAGATTCACTAACACATGCTATTCAATAATGAATGAAACATGAATCAATCATACATTATTGTCACTTGTCAACGCACATCTTTGCTCTATTCTCATTGCATCTCTTATGTACATTGTTATTTTTTAAAATGTTTTTATTCTAAAAAGTGTATTAACATCTATTTTAATATTTCCTGAAGTTTCACTACAAAATTTCATGTTTTGTCCCATTTTTTTACAATTTTTTCAAAAATCACCGATAAACGATATATCTTCCGATATATCTCCGATATATCTTTTTTCCACAGCTCGACATGTCGAGCGATATCGACATTTAGAACCTTGACGGCTGGTCTTGCCTTGATCATAGTCCTATGGGTACTCGGTCAGTGCAAAACTCAATCATGCATAATGCTTGTGTCTTTGTGTACTTGCATAATACTTGTCATCTTGTTTTTTATTATCATACTTGTTCATGTCCAATTTCATGAATAAGTGCGAGTGAAATAACGATAATTATAAATCATTCACAATTTAAACATGCAGAATTCCTCATAATTGATCAACATAAAATATGGGTTTATCATTTTTTCAACAACAAAGATAGGGACAATTTAATTCATCATGTCTCAATTTCCAATACATAATTTTAATTAAATTAATCTCTCAAAACCCTAGTTTATAACATACTATAATTTCAAAACAACATAGAATCACTCCATCAAATTTAACCATCATCACTTCCTTCATTCTTCATCACACAATAAACCACAAGTTCATTCCCTTTCCCCTTGTTGATATAATAATTAAATCACAAGAACATCTTTAACATCATCAGTATCTTTCGCAAGGAAATCATAAATTTAAACTCTCTAAACATCATGATTAAAACACTCTTTCTAACGTCATATATATTTTTCATGCGAAATCATAATTTAAAAACATCCCATATATCAAGTATGAGTAGTAGGCGACCAATTCCGGTGGGCAAAAGTAATGTTGTGTGGGATTTAGGCGGTGGTGGCTGGCAGCAAATTCATTATTTATCACTGGTCTTTTGTCTTCTGTTTTTGGGTTCTTTTTTGTCTTAGAGCTATTGCCTGGTTTATATATATGTTGTAAATACTCTTGTAACTTATTGCCGAAAATAGAAAGAAACATAATTAGATATTTAATACAAAATGTAGTGATTTGCAGTGGATATTACTTTCTTTAGATTCAAATAAAAAAATTCTGAATAACACTTTCTTTCATGTGAACCGTGGTACATTTATTTAATGCATTCTCTAGGTGATCAATTCCCATGATGTCCTTTTCTTTTGTGTCCTATTCTTTAGCCTAGCATTTCTCTATATCTATCATTTTATAGTCGGTCACTGTTAGTGGCTCTTGAGAAATATTTTACCCTATTGACTTCTATAATAATAAGTCTTCAAAGTTATCAGTTCATCACTAACATATATGCAATTACTAGGTTATTGAAGTCTCTCTTCATTATCTAATGTGATTAACTGTATGGAAGCATGTTCGATATCGCGTTTCATGTTTGTGTGCAGCCAAATGCGTACATCAATACCCTGTTGGTGCCTAGAGATGGTCAAATTCCAGTGGATGCTCAATGTTTGGCTGCCCAAGGAATCTTTCATCTGGTATTGTACACCTTTGACCAATGAGTTCTATTTGTTTATTAGATTATCTAAGAGTAATAAGTTTCAGCTTAGTGATCACACAAAAGATTACTCTATGTTTGTTGAGCTTATGAACCCTTTTAAGGAACAAATAATTAATGAATCAGAAATTTGGAAATTTGATCAGAGAAACTAATTATCATGTTGCTCAGCACCATCAAGTTTTAGCTGATTTCACCCCGAACATAACCATGTTTTTTTGAGTGGACAAGGATGGTGGTTAGGGTGTTAGATAGTTTAGTGAAGAGGATGGCTCCAAATCCAGCTCTTGGGTTTGATATATTTGACACCCAGCTACCAAAGCTGCCTTCAAACAAATATGGGTTGGATTTTATCTGGTTTTTGACTTTTGAAATACCTCCTCTGCTTTGGGTATTTAGAAATAGAGAGATATCCCTCTACTTTTCTGACACCCAGCTACTAACGCAGCTGTTTCCTAATTTCCACCATCCCAGGCACCTTTTGTCTTGCCATTGTATCAGGCCATTTTTTTTAAGGCCAAGATCGTATCAAAGATTGAGAAGTTCAAGGAGGTCGGGGGTACTATTGTCCTCACCACTTAGGTTTGTCTTTTTCTGGTGGTGACTTGAGCATTTGAGTGTTATTTTGGGTAAATTTTGGTTTGAATCTATATGCACTTGTTGGCTTTTTTGTTAGATCTGTTGAATCAGTTCAGATATAGCCAGATCCTCTCCAATCTGATCCGTCCATTTACAGTCTTACTAAATCATCCTAAAATAGGTCTCAAACGTGAATTTATGGAATCCCAAGTGATACATCCTTCTTGATCTCCGCACCATGCATGCTTGTGTCATAATCATATCATATTTAGAAAAGAAATAATTTTGTTGTCCATTTATCTGAGTAAGAAGCTATAGGCTGCATTAGAAAGCTTTTTCCTATGTTTATAAGAGCCATCTCTAGGAATATTAATATTAACAGTAATAATAAATAATAGATGTCTTGTTGTATGCTGACACATTTGATGACTTCTCAATGCGGTAATTGTTTCACATCTGTGGTTGAGGGTTCAAGTTGTAGGGTTTATTAACATAAGAAGACTGAAGTAGGAAGAAGCAATGCATACAAGTGGAGAAGCAAAACACACACACAGTGATGGATGGGAAGTTGGCAATTAGAGGAGATTAACATATGTGAAACTATTGATAGAACATGTCAAGAGATCTATAAGCTCTCAGTTAAATGTAAAATGCATCTTATGAGCTAGAATGCAAAAGGCATTTTATGAGCTAGGAGCAAAGAGATGCCTTGTTGTATGTAGAAAGCTTTCAATTATAAGTTCTCTATTTCTCTGAGATTTTCAAAGGCCATCCCATGAAAAATGAAAAGGAATGCAGATTTAGAATGTTGGCCTCGCAAAGCTGTTAAATACATGTAACTATGGAACCCATTTTTCTTTTGGATGCTTTCTTGGATAATCTTTCTATAGGTGCTGACTGAAAAAATATAACAATTTGATGTTTGAAAAATATTTTCTAACATTCTCGGAAGATGATAAATTTTTAGAATATCGAGATAATATGCATTTTCTCTCGTGGGTAATGTGTTCTAGTTTCTGAGGTAACATATAAATGCCAAAAGAATGTGGTTTTGGTGGTAGTGATGGTGCTGATTTTAATCTTGCAGGTTCCTATCATAGCGGTCGCAACAGGTCCAATGTCGAGGAGTACTGTAAGAAGATGGTTGAGGAAAATCCTTGCAACCCTTTATTTCTAAGAAATTACACTCAGTTTCTGTATCAGGTGAGATATATTCATCCTGTTTATCTGGTGGTGAATATCATTCTCATGTTTCAGTCATCGGAAACCTCTTTCAGAATTCAGAGCCTTCCGCTGCAAGCTCCCTCTAAATTGCTATAGGGAGAGATTTTCTTTTGTTTTTGCATATAGATAGAGGTAATAATGTATGCACCAACTCTTTCTAGTCTTATATCCTGTAGAGTGTTCTTATATATATATGTAATATTATGAAGGAAATGCTTGTTAATTATTTTATTCTGACTACTTTTCTAAGTTAATCTGTTGGTAGATGTTCTTGCGTTCAAATAAATGCTAGATACAGAGAAATAGATGGTTGCACGAGCATGTGTTTCTTTCTATTCTTTCTCTCATGGCTATAGTGGACATTAAGCGGATTTTGTTTCCATATGTATGTATATGAAATATCCTTTTCAGCATGTATCAATTTTTTGTTGTACATGTCACAAAGTTAATTAGATTGTTAACTCCAATTAATATTTGTTCTGGTTAGCGAGTAGACATTAATTGTCAAACTCATTCCGAGGGACTTGATCCTGGGTCTTCTCAACATGAGGGATATAACTCTACTAAGCGAAAAGGCAAGTGCTTTAAACTTGTCTGCTATTAGCAATTGAAAATATAAATGACCCAAATATGTAATTAGATCAATGTAGGAAAGTAGCCCCACCCTCAAAGATGGAAGGTATGGATGTACTCCTCGTATATGGAAGATCATGTAATGGGTCCCATGGAGATAGCAGAAATAGATTTGTGAGTGATGTGACTCCTCCAATTGGGTTGCAGCTTCACTATCAGGGTATAGTGGACAATTAAGCAGATTTTGTTTCATTATTAGGTGGAAATTTGGGTATGCTTTAAGAGCTTCTGGACTTATTCCTGGGAATGGTTTCCCCACCCCAAGTCACCGAGTTTTGGGTTGACTCATAATCATCCTCTCATTGAGTCAGACTAAGATTTTTTAGCTCCTAAGCCTCGATCGTGCCTCAAAATTTTCTATCAATGGCTTTAGTAGCACAAAGTTTGAACAAACGAAAGGTATGTAGCAATGTTTTTCCATCTGTTTATATGCTTTTAAATCTTACCCTTGTAATGAACTTTTATTCTTCTTCCAGGGATCCTCAACTCGGGAAGAGCATTGGCGCTGCAACTGCACTTGAAGTTAGAGCCACAGGCATTCCTTATGTTTTTGCTCCATGTATTGCGGTATATAACCAAATTTCTAAATTATTTTATAAAATTTCAGAAATTCATATGATGTACTTGTAATAGGTTTTAGTTCATATATGGGCCTTAAAAGTTGTTTTATTACTGAATTTTCCTTTTCATTGGATCTTCTATATAGGTTTGCAGAGATCCAAGATTGATTTCTCATTATTGAATGCAAAATGCGTGGAAGTTGAAACATATTTGGAAAGCACAATCTAATAATGCAAAAACGTAAAATATTTAATATATGTTTCTTAGAAATTTTGTTTTCTTAGTGTTTGTCATAGTCAGGGAATATGTTCAGATAATTATAATAATTTCTTTTGGTTACGCAAATATGTTTTATTTGAATATACTTCTTTGTATCCCTTTTCTTTTATACATCTTATTAAGTTGTTCACTGAAAGTATTGTGCAGTCCATACTTGTCTTTGTGTAAGTCTTTAATTGAGAATACATGAAAAACAAAAACATCAGGGGCACTTCAGCATTAAAAGACACCTTTCTAACATGCATTAGTTGTTACACATGCTGTCTCGGAGATGGATTTTTAGTCTTTGGTGAGTCTTGAAAATTTGGCTTCTGTAACAGTGATGGAATTCTTTAATTTTATAGTTGCAAGTGACATTTTCTGCAGTGCTCACAAGGGTTGCTAACCAGGCATTTGAAAAGCTTATCCAGTGTGATCAACGTCTCAACTTGCTGAGTCGACAACTAGAGATAGTGTTAGATTCTCCATATTTTGAACCCAGAGCTCCTATTTTTGAAGACCCAGATGAATCTAATCCTCTTCAACTGAATTGCACCTATTCCTGCTGGAAATACACATTGATTTTCTCATTATTCCTAAAGTTATGGTGAAATTTTTTTTATTTCAATGACGCTTTAAATCCCACATGAAGGTCATTTTTTTGTTTTCCTCTTAAGTAACTCTCATTTTAATTCCTTGTAGGAACAAGGTTGCGCCTTGTGCAAAGCACTTTGTGGATGATGGTGGTACGAACAAGGACATCAATGAGAACAACACAGTGATCGATAGGCCTGGATTGCTCTGCATCCACTTGCCCGCCTACTACAACTCGATCATTAAGGGTGTCAACCGTCATGGTCTCCTACTCAAGCTGGAATGAGAAAAGATGCATTGCAACCATAATCTAGTCACCAGATTCCTCAAGGACACCCTAAATTTCAGGGTAAGACCACTTAGTAATTTTATGCCGATATGAAATTCTCTGTAGTCATTTAAACTGGAAGCAACCAAAGCTAATTGCTTCATTTTTTGGATGAATCAGGGTTTTGTGATCTTGGATTGGTAGGGTATCGGTAGGATTACCTCACTGCCCCGTTCAAACTACACGTACTCTGTCCTAGCTGGGATTCAAGCCGGCATTGACAAGGTGAGTGCCTGTCTTTAGATACAAACCCTCCTGCCTTGGAATAGTTTGAAAAGAGGTGGAATGTTTTTTATGCCTAGATATGCCCCATGAAAGGTTGAAGAGGATTATAGTGAAATATTTTTCAAACTCAAGAGGCTTTGTTTTGGGAGCTTTACAGGTAATGGTTCCCTTAAACCATACCGAGTTCATCGATGATGTGGGATACCTAGTCAAGAACAAATTCATCCCTATGAGTCGAATTGATGATGTTGTGAGGAGGATTTTGCGTGTCAAATTCACCATGGGTCTCTTTGAGAACCCTTTGGCTGATCTCAAACAAGTCGACGAGCTTGGAAGCCAGGTCAATTAATCTATCCATTCTCAAATGCAGATGTCGCCAAATTTCAAATTGGTCTTTTTATTTTTCAATTCTGACATCATATATATATATATTAATCTTTGGCCTAAAATATGATGCTACATGTAGCTCTTTCTATGTTGTGTATTATATTCAGACTGTATTTGAGACCCCGCATTTGTTTTTGTTGATAGAAACGTAGATCTTGACATTGGTGTATATGAGGCATAGGCAACCCCAGACCGCATGGATATTGTGGCCAAGCCTCTTATCTGAAAGCATGTAATATGTTTGAGAATATGACTATTCTAATTAATATATTACTCCTTAAATAGGTAGCAGCTCAAATAAAAGTCTAGTTAGATCCTTATTTTCCAAAACTTGAGCTTTCTTGATGGCGTGTGAATATATGTGGTGGTGACTAGGTGATACATTGCAGTAATGAGTTGGTTAGAACTGTTTGAATTATGCAATCTGTGGAAATAGCCAATTACGAGGTTGCTGATAGGCTCAATGATCCTATACAAAGATTTTATGCATCGTAGGGTGCATTAAAAGGTGAAGCTTCAGTCCCTGGTAGGTTTTTGCCTCATACATTTCATGAAATTTAGTCAGTTGTAAGACTATCTTACCTTGGCCCCACACATACCTTGAAAATGAGGGGTGAGATGGGAGTACTTAAGGAGAAGGACCCTACCCTCGTTAGTCGATGTGGGATAAATGGGCGACACACAAGCTTTGCTTGTTCTCACAACACACAACCCTTAATCTCTACTAAAGCCTTTAACCACACACATCCCTTGAGAAAGAAGGGTGAGGTGGAAAACATACATCTTGCTACCACTATTCTAGTTTATTCAAGGCTATGCATTCCATCAAAACGTGTGTTATTAAATCCTTCTTTCACTAATTCAAAAACCTTTCTTCCCTAAGTATATCTCTTTAATGGCCTTTCATACTTGAATTAGACGCTATCAACTTGCACCCAATTTTTATTCTTACTAGTATTGTATTTGGTATTTTTGCATGTCCAAATTATTTGGTAGAGTTACTCTCCATTGCGTTCATTTCTTATATGTGAATGACCTCTTGTATCCCACAAAAAAAAAAAAAACTCTGGACTCTGCTTGTTATTTGTCACCACTTAATTTTGTATTGGTCATTATCAAATCAACATCCACTTCTTTGAGAGGGGTTACAACAGTATGAGTATTATTCGCAGGAGACAATTTTCAATTATTTTTATTAAGCTAGGCTCCAAAGCCATGTTGAAATTTTGAGATAAGTCGAGATTATTTTATCATCTCTCTACATTTATAAAGAGGTTATTTTCTTCACTAGTGGAAAGCAAAGAGACTGCAAAGAGGCTATTATGAATGTGTGTTGATCTTGTTTATGCATTTTGGTTGTGTTGATAGAATATTTGTTATTAGCTGATATAATTTTATATGTAATAGTCATTAATTTAGACTGACAATTAAAACTATATAGACACTACGATGCAAAATAAACAACTTCTAAAATAGACAATTAATTCCATGTTTCACCTTGCTTTCGGCTTCACTTGCAGTAAGTCTCACCATTTTGATTGGGTACTAAAAATTTTCATTGAAATTTTATTCTTGCTAATCTGAATTTTTATGGCTTAAATAATCTTACATAATAAGAATATTCAGTTCTCTAAATACAAACACTGGATAAATAATTACAATATTATACCTCAATAAAAGTAAGGGGAGTGCCAGCCGTAGACGCCAACTCTTTTTAGCATAAGCACAAATACTTTGTGGTTGGGCCCACAACTTAGGTGTTTGTCGAACTAGTAAGAGTTGGACGTCCACGACCCTACGAGTTTACATGCAGCTAATTCCTAAAAGTAATATTTGTTTCTAAAATAATACTATACTATAGAAATATTGCTCCCTTTAGTTTTATTGAGCTATATTATTTTTAATATTTCTCTAGTGGTAGTATTTAGCTTAGCGAGTTAATCAATGGTGACTAGATGCCTTTCTCGAAGGAAATTCCTTTCTAAAGACTCGATCTAAATGCAATCATCTTCTTAGTTCTTGTACTTAAGTATTATATTTTTATTCTTATTTCTTCAAAAATTTTGATGTAGAAACTGATATTTTGATCCTTTTTTTCATGTACAACTACACCTTGTGAGCTAGCCGTAGACACCCACTCTTTTTAGCACAAATACTTTGTGGTGGTAGTGTTTGTCGAACTGGTAAAAGTGAGATGTCCACGACCCTGCGAGTCTACATGCAGCAAATTCCTAAAAGTAATATTTTTTTTATAATAATACTATACTAATGAAATATTGCTCCATTTAATTTTATTGAGGTATATTATTTTTACTATTTATCTGGTGATAGTATTTAGCTTAGTGAGTTAATCAATGGTGATTAGGTGTCTTGCTTGAGGGAAATTCCCTTATAAAAACTCGATATAAGTACAATCCTCTTCTTAGTTGTTGTACTTTTATGTATTATATTTTATATTCTTTATTTCTTCAAAAATTTTGATGTAGAAACTGATATTTTGATTTTATTTTTTTTTATGTACAACTACACCTTGTGAGATATATGGAATGGGGCGTGAACGACGATTCTACAGGAGGGCCACTTATCGTAGGCCTCACTTTGTTCTCGGCTGCCCTCCTACTTTTGGTTGTGTTCCTCTCGATGTCCCTTTGCTCTCGGCTTCATTAACAGTAAGTGTTATGAATTCGTTTAACTTTTTTCTTATCTTTTTTTTTAGTACAATGATTTTTTTAATTTCTAAATTAGATTTCTTCGGTAAAGTAGTTAATTACACCATTAAAACTGAATGGAAACAACGATGATGAATCAAAAACTTCTAAAACGTACAATTAATTCGATGTTTCACCTTGGTTTCGGCTTCACTAGCATTAAGTCTCACCATTTTGATTGGGTACTCAAATTTTTCGTTGAAATTTTATTCTGGCTAATCTGAGTTTTTATGACTTGAATAATCTTACATAATAAGAATATTCGGTGGGCTAAATACTAATACTTGATAAATAATTGTAATATTATACCTCAATAAAACTAATGGGAGTGTTAGGCATAGACGCCCACCTTTTTTTGCACAAACACAAATGTTTTATGGTGGGGCCCACAACCTTGGTGTTTGTCGAACTGGTAAAAGTGAGACGTCCACGACCTTGCGAGTCTACATGCAAATAATTCCTAAAAGTAATATTTTTTTTTATAATAATATTATACTAATGAAATACTGCTCACTTTAATTTTATTGAGGTATATTATTTTTATTATTTATCTAGTGGTAGTATTTAGCTTAGCGAGTTTATCAATGGTGACTAGATGCCTTGCTTGACAGAAATTCCCTTCTAAAAACTTGAACCAAATACAATCCTCTTCTTAGTTCATGTACTTTTATGTATTATATTTTATATTCTTTATTTCTTCAAAAATTCTGATGTAGAAACTGATGTTTTGATCTTTTTTTTTTTGATGTACAAGTACACCTTATGAGATATATAGAATCAACAACTACGATGCAAAATCAACAACTTCTAAAACAGACAATTAATTTCATGTTTCAGCATGCTTTTGGCTTCACTTGCGTTAAGTCACACTATTTTGATTGGGTACTCAAATTTTTCATTGAAATTTTATTCTTGCTAATCTGATTTTTTATAGTAATACAAATATTCAGGGCGCTCAATATTAACACTAGATAAATAAGTAAAATAATATACCTTAATAAAACTAAGGGGATTATTAGCCATAAACGCCCACTCCTTTTAGCACAAGCACGAATACTTTGTAGTGTGGACCACAACCTAGGTGTTTGTCGACCTGGTGAGAGTGGGACGTCCACGACCCAGTGAGTCTACAGGCAACTATTTCCTAATAGTAATATATTCTTTTTTCTATAATAGTATTATACTATAGAAAAATATTGCTCCTTTTATTTTTATTGAGGTATATTATTTTTATTATTTTTCTAGTGGTAGTATTTAGTTTAGCGAGTTAATCAATGGTGACTAGTGTTAATATATGGAAAGGTATAGTGGCGGGTTGGGTTGACTTTGCTTATTTTGCTATTTTGTATTCACTTTTTGTGAATTGTCTGTTCTAATTTATGATATTTCTTTTTACCAATTAAAAAAAAACTAGATGTCTTACTTTAAGGAAATTCCCTTCTAAAGACTCGATCCAAATACATTCTTCTTCTTAGTTCTTGTACTCTTAGGTATTATATTTTATATTCTTTATTTCTTCAAAATTTTTGATGTAGAAACTGATATTTTGTTCTTTTTTTCATGTACAACTACACCTTGTGAGCTATATGGAATGGGGTGTGGACGACAACTTTTTTAAAAGAGCCACTTACCCTAGGCCTCACTTGCTCTCGGCTACCCTTGTGCTTTTGCCTGTGTTGCTGTCAATGAATGCCCTTTGCTCTCGGCTTCATTAACGGTAAGTTCAATCATTTTGTTTAATTTTTTATCTTGTTTTGTTAATAATATGATTTTTTCTGATTTTTAAACTAGAGTTCTTCGCTAAAGTAGATAATTACACTCATAAAACTATATGAAAACTACGATGCATTATCAATAACTTCTAAAACGGACAATTAATTTCATGTTTCACCTTGCTTTCGGCTTCATTTGCGTTAAGTCTCATCATTTTGTTTGGGTACTCAAATTTTTCATTGAAATTTTATTCTTTGTAATCTGATTTTTTTATAACTTAAATAATCTTACAACATCAGAATATTCAGTGCGCTCAATACTAACACTAGATAAATAATTTAAAATAATTTACCTCAATAAAACTATGAGGATTGCTAGCCATAGGCGCCTACTCTTTTTAGCAATCGCACGAATACTTTGTAATGTGGCCCACAACCTAGGTGTTTGTCGACCTAGTGAGAGTGACACGTCCACGCGACCATGCGAGTCTACAGGCATCTAATTCCTTAAAGTAATATTCTTTTCTATAATAATATTATATTATAAAAATATTGCTCCTTTTAGTTTTATTGAGGCATATCATTTTTATTATTTTTCTAGTGGTAGTATTTAGCTTAGCGAAAAATCAATGGTGACTAGTGTTAATATATGGAAAGGCATAGTGGCGGGTTGGGTTGACTTTGCTTATTTTGCTATTTTGTATTCACTTTTCGTGAATTGTTTGCTTCTAATTTATGATATTTCTTTTTACCAATTAAAAAAAAACTAGATGTCTTACTTTGAGGAAATTCCCTTCTAAAGACTAGATCCAGATACATTCTTCTTCTTAGTTCTTGTACTCTTAGGTATTATATTTTATATTCTTTATTTCTTCAAAATTTTTGATGTAGAAACTGATATTTTGTTCTTTTTTTCATGTACAACTACACCTTGTGAGCTATATGGAATGGGGTGTGAACGACGACTTCTGTAAAAGAGCCACTTACCCTAGGCCACACATTGCTCTCGGCAACCCTTCTGCTTTTGCCTGTGTTGCTGTCGATGAATGCCCTTTGCTCTCGGCTTCATTAACAATAAGTTTTATTATTTTGTTTAATTTTTTTATTTTGTTTTGTTAATAATATGATTTTTTTCTTATTTCTAAAGTAGATTTATTCGCTAAAATAGTTATTTACACCATTAAAACTATATAGAAATTACGAAGCAGAATCAACAACTTCTAAAATGGACAATTAATTCCATGTTTCACCTTGCTTTCGGCTTCACTTACGGTAAGTTTCACCATTTTGATTGGGTACTCAAATTTTTAATTGAAATTTTATTATGTGTTTTCAGGTTCAGTTTTGATGGCTGATATTTTTTACTTTTCCTATCTATCATGAGTGGGTGTTAGAGAATAAAGTTACATAAATTTCTTTATTGAATGGTGATATGAGCAGGCCGTGGACGTGTCACTCTTACCAGTTTGACAAACACCTAGGTTGTGAGCCCCACCGCAAAATATTTGTGTGTATGCTAAAAAGAGGGGTGCCTATGGCTAGCACTTTCTTTAGTTTTATTAAGATATATTATTTTTATTGTTTATCTAATGTTAATATTTAGCTTAGCGAGTTAATCAATGGTGACTATATGTCTCGTTTGAGAGAAATTCCCTTCTGGTGACTCGATCCAAATACAATCATCTTCTTAGTTTTTGTACTATTAGGTATTATATTTTTATATTCTTTATTTCTTCGAAAATTCGGATGTCAAAACTGATTTTTTGATATTTTTCTTCAAGTACAACTACACCATGTGAGCTTTATGGAACGGGGCGTGAACAACGACTTCTGCAAAAGGGCCACTTACCTTAAGCCTCACCCTGATCTCGATTGTACTTCCGCTTTTGAATGTGTTACTGTCGATGAATGCCCTTTGCTCTCAGCTTCATTAATGGTAAGTTTTGTCATTTTGTTTAATTTGTTATCTTGTTTTGTTAATAATATGATTTTTTTTTTCTAAAGTATATTTCTTCGCTAAAGTAGTGAATTACACCATTAAAAATATATGGAAACTTTGATGTAAAATCAACAACTTCTAAAAAGGACCACTAATTCCATGTTTCACCTTGCTTTCGGCTTCACTCGCGATAAGTATCACCATTTTGATTGAGTACCTAGATTTTTCATTAAAATTTTATTTTTGCTAATTTGATTTTTTATAACTTAAATAATTTTACATAATAAGAATATTCATTGCTACTTTTCGTAAGTTAATCTTATCGTTAGAGAGTTGATAATCTAATATTTTTAGAGTTTAGTATTATTATAGAAAAAAAATTACTTTTAGGATTTAGTTGCATGTAGACTCGTAGGGTCATGGACGACCCACTCTTACCAGTTCGACAAACACCTAGCTTATGGGCCCCACTGAAAAGTATTTGTGCTTTCATTGACATATATTATTTTAATTATTTATCTAGTGTTAGTATTTGGTTTTGCGAGTTAATCAAAAGTGACTAGAAGTCTTCCTTGAGGGAAATTCTCTTTTAGTTACACAATCCTCTTCTTAGTTGTACTTTTAGGTATTATATTTTTATATTCTTTATTTCTTTGAAAATTTTGATGTAGAAACTGATTTTTTGATATTTTTTTAATGTACAATTTAACCTTTTGAGCTATATGGAACGGGACGTGAACGACGACTTCTGCAAAATGGCCACTTGCCCTAGGCCTTAGCTTGCTCTCGGCTCCCATTCTGCTTTTGCTTGTGTTGTTGTCGATGGATGCCCTTTTCTCTCGGCTGCATTAATGGTAAGTTTTATCATTTTGTTTAATTTCGTATCTTATTTTTTTTAATAATATGATTTTTTTTCCTGATTTCTAAAGTATATTTCTTCACTAAAGTAGTTAATTATACCATTAAAACTATATGAAAACTTTGATGCATAATCAGCATCTAAAAAGGACAATTAATTCCATGTTTCACGTTGCTTTCGGCTTCATTCGTGGTAAGTCTCATCATTTTGATTGGGTACTTAGATTTTTTATTGAAATTGTTTTCTTACTAATCTGATTTTTGATGACTTAAATAATCTTACAAAATAAGAATGTTCAGTGCTACATTATGTAAGTTAATCTTATCGTTATAAAGTTGATAATCTAATATTTTTATAGTTTACTATTATTACATAAACAAATATTACTTTTAGGATTTAGCTACATGTAGACTCATAGGGCCATGGACGTCTCACTTTTACTTCTTCGACAAACACCTAGGTATTGGGCCCCTCCGCAAAATATTTGTACTTGTGCTAAAAAGAGGGGGCATCTATGGCTAGCACTCCCCTTAGTTAATCAATGATGAATAGATGTCTTTCTTTAGGGAAATTCCCTTCTAGTGACTCATCCAAATACAATCCTCTTCTTAGTTCTTGTAGTTTAAGGTATCATATTTTTATATTCTTTATTTCTTCAAAAATTTGGATGTAGAAACTGATTTTTGATAGTTTTTTTTCATGTACAACTACACCATCTGAGCTTTGGTTGGCACCTTATTTTTGTGTATAATGCATTTGGTTGCTTTTGCCTTTTCCTCTTTTACCACGGCTTTTGTTCTTGGCACCTTCTGGATTTTTTCCCCTCCTATAGAATCCCCTCGCTTCTGCATCTCCATTATCGCAGAAGAGAGTGATGGCTTGGATTACTCAATTTCTGGTGCCAGAAGCTTTCCTGGCCTTTTGAATCCTATTCTCTCCAGAAACCTTCGAATCAAAATCAGACGACAGATATTCGTCGAAGCTCCCTGTCTCTCTGAAACTCGCGCATCTCTTGAGTTTCTCCACCGCTTGGGGTGCTCTCTGGGTAAAATTCATTGGCGGTAATATCATGTTCAAGTAAGTATTCATCTTCTCAAAGATTCCATCATTTTATTTTCCCCTTTTAATTTAAATTTTTTTAAAAAAATCAGGAATCTTATGAGGCATTAGTTCGGGAATTTGCAGAGCAAAATGTTTCCTGCCTTTTTCTCGATGGTATGCGTCTGTTGTGCAACATCGGTGGCCTCATTCTGTTATTTCCTTCTATGGAAATCGGAATCCGCTGCAGAGAGGTATCAGCTTGGGTTTTTGCTCTCTGCATTTGCTTTCATCCTCACTAATTTGTTCGTCTTCACGCTCATGACAATTGAGGTAAATCCTATGCTTTTAGGACATTAGATGATTTGAATTGAAATAGTTATCATGTTTTGTTAGTTCAAACATTTTGGTGTATTCAGGAAAAAATATGATTTATATAGACTCTATGTTGCAATTTGTACATAAATAATAACAATTATACAGTTTAAAATTAAAGTAATCTGGAATTTGATGCCAACAAGAGGGGCTAGGAGTTTTTGAATCTGTGGAGATCACCTGGGAAGAAAATCTCAAAGAGACTGTGATTGAGTTTATGAAGTGTGGTTTCCTTACGTGCTACCAAGTTCACCAATCCTATGCTTTTAGGACATTAGATGATTTGGATTGAAATAGTTATCATGTTTTGTTTAGTTCAAACATTTTGGTGTATTCAGGAGAAAATATGATTTATATAGACTCTATGTTGCAATTTGTACATAAATTATAACAATTATACAATTTAAAAATTAAAGTAGTCTGGAATTTGATGCCAACAAGAGGGGATAGGAGTTTTTGAATCTGTGGAGATCAGCTGGGGAGAAAATCTCAGAGAGACTGTGATTGAGTTTATGAAGTGTGGTTTCCTTACGTGCTACCAAGTTCACCAATACACTTCCTGGATATGGACTGGTCATCTCAATCAAAAAGCTCTCTCTTTATTTATGTTTGACTGTTGTCTCTTAGAACCATCGATAAGTTATTATCAAGTAGCATATTAGGTTGTATGATAAAGTTTTCACTAGATATGTGAAATCTGTTGATCTAAAATGTAACTAATGGATTTCCATGCATTTGAATTAGACTGATCGTGTTGGTGAACCAGAAATCGCTTCCTTGATCCTACGCATAAAGGTTAGGAATTCAGCTTCTTTCCTATTTTGAATGTGATTTTTAGGCTCTGGATTTTTAATATTTACATTTTGATTTGCTCTATTAAACTGTGTTGTGGTGCAATCACTAGTATGAATATTAATCGAATGAAGGTGTCTTGGCTATTTTTATCGTTTTAGGAAGGTGGTAATATAGCTTTCTTTCAAGGGAATTTTCCATTGTCTGGAATTCAGGCACCATACCTCGCCAGAAGCAAGGAAAGGAAACTGAGAATCTCATGTCCTTTGATCTGTATCAAGGGCCAGACATTCCTGACGTGTTATCTGTAACTTGAGGAAATATAGCATGCCATAATGATTGTTAGGGCTATCCTCTCAAACGTTGTAGTTCCAGTCATCTAATTTATGGGCCATAACAAAAAAGTCAATCCAGTTGGGAAATCCTAACCATTCTGTTGATGAACCTTTTTGTGGACAATAACACATTTTTACTGACCATCCAAGAGAAAGTGAGTAATGGATCCTAACCATTCTACTGTTTTAGAAGAGACTATAAGGCACGGGATGGATGGAACCCCTCCATTTCCACCCTCTAGCTAGAAGTCAAACCTGAATACCCAGATTGATGTTATATTTGATGTTTATATCATGGTTTTAAAAAACGCCGAAACCGTTACGTAACGCCCGTTACGTAACGGTTTCGGTAAACACCGTTACCGTTACGTTACACCTACATATTTATTATTATTTTTTTTTTTATTGTGATTTTTTTTTATTTTTTAAGCCAAAAAAAAAAACTCCGTAAAGGCCGAAACCGTTACGTAACGGTTTCGGCCGTGTCCGTTACGGTGTCTGAAACCGTTTTTTTGAACCTTGGTTTATATGCATCAAATAGTGGGGGAAGATTCTTGGCATCTTAGAATGCTATTGATAATGACATATACACAGGATTCAAGTAAGGAGGCCATCTCGGAAAATACTGCAGTGGCTACTGTAACTTACGATTTGAAAAGCAGGCAACAGTGATACAATGCTAGTCCCTATTTATATAAGGTGGAAGTGGAAGCATCATTTTTGATTAGACTCTTCCTACACTCACAATAAGCAACAGAGAGAAGACAGTCCATCAAAGGTAGACTTTAAACAACCTCCTTAGAATCTAAACATGCTTCGGAACAACTTTGAAGATGGGACTATCCGGTCAATCTAACAACTTCAAGCAAAAAGCTTTTTTATACAACATGCGTCATGGAGAAGATCCAGTTTACTCTGCGTGGGTCCTTCTATCTGGCACAATACCATATTCTGGGTCCAAAAAGATCGATTCCATGCTTATGTCCCCCACATGCATTGTACCTGACCTGTTTTGCCATGGCATGGCCAATATCAGAAGCTTGAGGCCAAAGCAACTAGCTGCAGACCTCACAGCCCTCGTGAGGCACACCTTGTTTATGGATGAATACAGGAGTCCCCTCACTACAGTGTCTATTGCCAGATTGAATGGTCTCATTTCATGCATGATTGCTCAATGTCAAGAGACGTTTCGATCCCCCCTTCATGAATCAACAATATTCAGCACTAAATGGTTCACGTTAATTTAGAGAACGTGCTCACAATGGGTATGAGATAATATTATGTGCTCATCAGATATGTTCAACCTAGGCATTATATTTTGTATTGTGCCTATTATCGGGTGAGTCATCAACGTAAATGGGATAAGCACACAGGAGACGAGTCCTCCAAAAATCAAGTCCTATGGACGATTTCAGTGTGTTGACAGTATGTTCTCACACGGGAAAACATCATGGAAAAGTATCATCAGGAGGTGACAGCGGTAGGAAATGCATTCCCTCGCCGCGCAAAAAAAAAAAGCAAGTAAAAGTACACAATGCAGGAAAATGGGTTGTTTTAAAAGTGGTCTGAGATTGAAATAGAAAAAGTTCTTCCGAACAAATGGAAAATAGGCTATGAGGTTGTTCATCTACTTTTAATGTATGTGCGGTTTTCTTAGTCGAGGGCAGTACATTACTTGCTTAGAATATATCCCATTTCAAGAAAAGGGTTGTCTACTAGTCAAGTGCTTACTACTAAGGCTCATAGAGTTTTGGAGTTGAGTTTAGTGTAGGACATCCCCAAAAGAGGGATTAATCTTTACCTTTTGGCGTTCATATGTGTGATTAATGATTGACGGGTCAGTTTTGCTTTAAGTGTCCACGGGTAATAGCGCGTATTATACATTAAACAACAAAACGGGAAGCTACCAAAAGTTTTCAGCATACAACGGTTGCCCGTGAAGATTACCATTATCTTGTATATATAAAAGAAGAAAAACTCACCTTCGGATTCGTTTTAATTCTATTTTTTTACCGAATCGTCGAAAAAAGAGAGAAAAACCATTGTGAATGTTTGGTGTAAGTTTTCGCCAATATAAGTCTTAAAGTCCACAACAAACAGGGGTTTATAAGTTTTATCCCGGATTGGAATCCTGAACTGTTCTAGTTTTGTTCATGAATACAAAAATAAGCGGGCCGCTTATTCTCACAAACGTTTCACTGTTGATATGGAAACTACGATGCAGAATCAACAACTTCTAAACAGACAAATTATTCCAGGTGTCACCTTAATTTCGGCTTCACTGCGGTAAGGCTCCCATTTGATTGGGTACTCAAATTTTCATTAAATTTATTCTTGCGAATCTAATTTTTATGACTTAACTAATTTACATAATAAGAATCATCCATTGCTACTTTAGGAAGTAATCTTACGTTAGAGAGGTGATCATTAATATTTTGATGGTTTCGTTTTATTATAGGAAAAAAACATTACTTTTAAGATTTACCGAGGAGTATTGTAGTTTCTAGTTCGTTACCTAATCGGGGAAAACAGGAAGAAAACCATTGAGAATTCTGAGGTAATTTTGATCTCTATCTAGCTATTTGTTCAATGTGATTATCTATAAATAGAGATCTGAGGAGGGGGGATTTTGTTTTATTGTAGTTTTATGAATTTTGTTATGGAAGGATGTAATTGGTAACTACCTAAAAGATGGCAGTCTTCAATGTAATAGTATTTTGCCCTTGTTCTAATTTGCTATTATATTTTTCTAGCTTTATACTGTTTATTCTCAAGTGAAATACATACAGGATGGGGATGCAAATAATTTATCAGTCTGGTTCCAAACAAATCTTAATCTTTTTTTCCTTTCCTACTGAAATCTTTACTTCATTTGATTTGGTGATGCTCTGACGAAGATGACATGATAAAACCTATAAGATTCATTTTGATTGAGTGGATGAATACCATTTGAGAACAAAATGACTATCATATGAATGAAGAACTATCATATTAGGTAGGTATGTGGAGAATGAACTCGCTGTAACATTATCGGAGACAAACATATTTAGCCCTTTCCTGAATCATTGGTTTGCAATTTACAATGCCAAAGAACTTCTGGCAAAGGGCCACTACCCTGGGCCTCAGCCTTATTCACGTTTGTGTCGAACTTTGGCATGTGTAATGTCGATGACATGCCCTTTGCACTCAGATTCATAATGGTAAGTTTAGATTTTGTTTTTTTTTATCTGTTTTGTTATAAGATGATTTTTTTTCAGATTTTAAATTAGATTTCTTCGCGAAGGTAGTTAATTACAATTTAAAACTATATGGAAACTCCAATTATAGAAGCAACAAAATTCTAAAAAGGACAATTAATTCATGTTTTCACCTTGTTCGGCTAATCATGATAAGTCTCAAATTTGATTGGGTACCTCGATTTTCATTAAAATTTATTCAGCTAATTTGATTTATTATGAATTAAATAATCTTACAATAAGGAATATCATGATATTTTAGTAAGTAATCTTAATCATTATAGAGTTGAGAATCTAATAATTATAGTTTAGTAGTATTATAGACAAAAAATACTTTAGGATTAGTACATTGACTCGTAGGTAATTGACGTCCCACTCTACCAAGCAGGTGTGTGAACGTGAACACATTCCCCATTGGTGTCGAAATTGTCGCTGATGTTGTCCCAATACTCATGATAGGGAATTAGCTTGGAATCCCCTGTTTGACAATCTCCTGTAGCCTGAAAAAAGAGATAGAAATTCAAAGACCTCCACACGCGCCACTGCACTTTAAATGTTCAGGTCCCCAGCTGCTTTAGACGATTAATGCAGGCTTCGGATTCAACGCGCGGTTTGGTGCACTGAACCTTCATCTTCACCGCAAAGGGAATTTGCTTACCATAGGGAGGACACTAAGACTGAGCCTGCTCCATATCCGTAATTGTTTGCCGTCCGGAAGTACATTTTCCAGTTGGTCTTTGACTCTTCTTCTTAACTCGACAGCTGAACAGTCATAGCGTCATCGGAAAAATTGGTTTCATTGGTTCATAGTTGGGTAGTGGAAATGGTCGGCCAAAGTGATATGCAATGGCATGTACTTTTGCACTCGCCTTTGGTAATATACAGTGATGTCAAATCGGAGAGAGCATGTGCCAGCGTGCAGGTCGTACTTGTAAGGGCCGGCTTTTCAAAAAGAGACTTGAAAGGGATCCATTCGAGCTATCACATATTGAAGTGGCTCAACATGTAATTTTTAGCGTTGTGAGGCCCAGCCAAGGCACAGCACAAGTCTTTCAAGTGCGAATACCTGTCTCGTAATCAGTAAACTTTTTGTAGATAGTGATTAGCTCTTTCCCTTCTCCGCTTTAATCATGCTGCCCCAGTACACAACCAGGGATTTCGCGGGATTTTTTTTTTTTTAACAGGTACATCAATAAAGGTCGGCACGGGCATAGGAAAGAGGTTACCAACACTGGGGGATTAAGCAAAATAATTCTTGATCGTTTCAAAAAAGCTTTCTTGACATTTTATTCCATTCTTTAGGTTGGTCTTGAGAGCTTGAAGATGGGTTCAAAAAATTGGTGACAGTTGGGATTATGAACCTAACTGAATGTATTGGAGTCTTCCCAGAAGCGCGCACTTCCTTTTCGGACGTGGAGGTGGATATCATTATCGCCTTGCCTGTTGCTGGATCTACCTCTAATTCATCTTTTGGCTGACAATAAACACGCAGCTTACCCGAAAAACACCCCGAACAACACATTTGCAGGGATTTGCCGTAATGAAACTTCCTCAGGTGCCCAAATTAGTTTCCTTAAATTAATACGGTGATCTTCTCTTTTGACTGATGATCATGTCGTCAACATCACTTCAGCTTCTTTTGATATATCAGTGGAAACAAGGTGGTCATGGCACGTGGATTGTCGCTCCAGCGTTCTTGAGTCCGATGGCATTACCTTGTAACAAAAAAGTGCCCCAAGGAGTTATGAACGCCGGTCCTTCTCTCTGTCCTCTTCAGCCATTTTAATCTGATTGTATCGAAATCCGTCAATAAAGGAAAGTGTTTAGTGGCCGCAGTGTTGTCGACGAGGATGTCGATGTGAGGAGGGGGAAATCATCATTGGACTGGCCTGTTTAGATTGCGATAGTCGACACACATACGGACTTTCCCATCCTTTCTGTGGCACTGGAACTAACATTGGCGAACCTTGTCTGGATATGAAGAGTCCAGAAAGCCTGCTCGAAACTGTTTTCATGACTTCATCTTTAATGTCACTGCCATTCAGAGGCAGGTCTTCTCAAACTTCTGCGTGATGTGCTTGGCTCAGGGATGAGCGGGAGACGATGCAAAACTAAATCTTATCAAGTCCTGCAATGTCCCATATGACCAGGCGAAGATGTCCTTTATTCCTTCAAAAGCACGATCAAAGTCAGTCCGCTGCTGGGTGGGGGGTGAGTTCCGATTTTTACGAATGGGGTTTTCCTCAGTACCCAAGGTTTATTGACTCAGTCTTTCTATATTAGAGTTGAACACCTTTTTCATGAGTTCCAGACGATCTAGAATCTCTTTTGGAGTGTTCCAAATCTTCTTCGTCATCTTCATTTTCAAGCTCCATGAGTTCATCTTCTTTTCCAAATCTTTAAAGGTTATTTTTTAGGTTTTTCTTGAAAAATAACTACGGCCAGGAAAACTGAAAATATTTTTTGGATTTTTAAAAAGGTGACCTCCTAAATTATGCTACTCGAGTCGAAGGTCCACACCTGGGTAGCTGACTAGGAAAACAAAAAATGTTTTTGGATTTTTTTATAAAATGACCTTCTAAATTAACGCTAGCCGAGGACGAAGGCTCATTCCCCGGTAGCGATCCTTCATTCAATGAACTTTTTTTTTAATGGCCATTTCGGCATTCTCGCCGTGGTTGGCAGGGCACCATTTCAGACTTGATTCAGGGGCCATTCCGGTCATTCCTACCGCGGTTGGGCTGGGCACCGTCGGGAAATCGCTTCCCAATTCTTGAGTGATCATTTGCTTTCAATGGGCGAATTGACTTTTCTAGTCCATCATTTTGCTGATTACCAATCACCATTACATCACATCTTTCTTGTTCACATCTTTCCTGCTCTTCTTCCTGTGGAGTTCCCTGTGATCCTGAGGTACTAAACATCGCAGAGGAGTTAGAATCATTTAATGTCACTTCTTCGAAGAGAAGTGACAAATCAAATATTTCATCAACTTCAAATTCAACTCTATCTCCGGGTTGACTATCCGACTCCGGCCGAATGACGCAAGATGGGTAGGGGAAGGTTTCCTTGATGTGGGGTATCCTTCCTAAGCCTTTCTGAGGTCCATCAAGCTTAGCCATTCTCAGCTCTCTAGATTTTTCAATCTGTTCTTCGGCAGTTGGTTGGTACCCTAAACCAAACCTGAGGGGTGAGGTCTTTGGTACCAAAGGAGTGGTAATCCCTTGGAGGTTTCGGCCTAGGCCTTTTCCTTTCATATATCCTTGGTTCGTCATAATCCTTGTTATCATTGCACTGACATCAATGCCTTCGGGCTCCACTAGTCCTCGCATCCTGGGTATGCTATTCACCGAAGTGAACTCAAATGAGTGAAACCCAGGAACCTCTTTGGGATATTCCAAGTCGATGAAAGGAATATCAGATTGATGCCTTATTGAGGGCATGTTTTCTGCGAGGATCGTGATGACCTCATTGTCCTTAATGTATTTTAACCTCTGGTGGAGGGACGATGGCACTGCCCCGGCTGAATGGAGCCAGGGATGACCAAGCAAAAGGTTAAATGCTGCAGGGATATCTACCACTTGAAAGGTGATATCAAAGTTATGTGGACCTATGGTCACTTCTAGGTCAATCTCTCCTACAACCTGCCTTTTGGAGCTATCAAAAGCTCGGATAGTCATCCCGTTGGGTTTGATGTTTTCTTCACTAATCCCAAGGCTCTGGATAGTGGCTCGTGGGCAGACATTTAAGGCTGACCCGTTGTCAATCAAGACCCTAGCCACAATCATCTCATTGCATAGCACTGTGATGTGTAGTGCTTTTGCATGGTTAGTCCCTTCAGGACCTAATTCGTCTTCATCAAAATTTATTGTGGTGAGGGTCGTGATATTACCGACCACTTTTTCCAGTTCCTCTGGAGATATAGTTGATGGAACCTGAGCCTCGTCCAGTACTTTTAACAAGGTTTTACGGTGTAATTGAGAGGATAAGAGCAAACCCAGGATTGAGATTTGGGCAGGCATCTTGTTCATTTGCTCAAGAACTGAATACTCCGCCTTTTTAGACTGTTTGAGGGCCTCCAGGACTGACTCGTCGCTGACTTTGTATCTCCTGGTCCTTTTCAGATTCTTTCTCTCCTCTTCCCTCTTCCGGTTCTCTTCCTCTTTTCCTCTTACCCTTCTCTCTTCCTCCCTTGATTCTAGGGCTTCCCTTTCTCTGCTTTCCCTGACTTCTTTCTCTATTGCCGTCTCGTTCATTTTTCCTTTTCCTTTGACCTTTGACGGGTCGGATCTGTAGACCTGCCCATATCGATTGAGGTTGTCCACGTCAGCAACTGCTCCCTTAGCCTTTCCTTTTTCTGGTTGACGGATGTTATCATAGTTAAATGGCATCCTTTTTAAATCCACAGGAGGTTGTGGAGTGGGCCAGTCGAATATGATTGGCTTAGGAGTTGGAACTTGACTAACTTGAGGGACAGGCCAATCAAACACGATTGTTTTCAATTCTTGGGCCGGTGGAGGAGTGGGCCAGTCGAATACAATTGGCTTAGAGGGAGCGGCAATAGGAGAAGGCCAATTGAACATGATTGGCGGCTTTTGATCATTTACAGTATTAACCGGAAGTGATGCTCTTTGGTCCTTGAAGTAAACCCTGAATTTTGCCCCAGGTTTCTGGATCAATTGAGATGGATCAAAGTCAAGGTCGTCCCACTCAAGGGTATTGACAGTCCTTGAGGTGGACGCCCCATTGTGGTTGTAAGTAGGAAGGGGGTTCTGATGAATACCGGAGGGAGCTGGTGGGATTACAATTCTCCTGCTCTCAATTAGATCTTGGATCTTGTGCTTCAATATCCAGCACCTATCTGTGGAATGCCCCGGAGCATTCATATGGTACTCACAATTCTGATTGGGGTTGTAGAATCTAGAAGTCTTATCTTGTACTCCTGGCTCGACCGGGCTCACAATTCCTTCTTTCAGTAAAGTGCGCAGCATTTCTGACGGGCGTGCAGGGAGGGGGTCTAAATGGCGGTACCTTCGCTGGTATCCTTGGTTCTGACCCTGACCTTGGTTCTGATACTGTTGCTGCTGATGATGCTGCGGGGCCGATGCCTGGAAGGGCTGGACAAATCCTGGGTTTGTCACCGGAGCTGGATATCGGAAGGATGTAGGTTGAGCATAAGCAACTTGCCCATATGCAGTGGCCGTTGTCCCAGATGCCTCACTCTCTTTTTTCTTATTTCCTGTGTAGGTCTTCTTTGCAATATGTCCCCCATTTGCGTACGTGTCCATAACTGTACGAAACGTAGCATGATCCATGATCTTACCTGTTTTTACTCCTTCGTCGATGCCTTCCCCGTATTGAATGATGGTCGCGAAGCCTTGCTTCGTCTGTGTTACCAGACGATCATAATATGGGGCCTTCAAAGTCGATACGAAAGTGCTGACCATCTCTTCCTCCATCATAGGAGGTCTGACCTTCGCGGCTGTGTCTCGCCATCTATAGGCGTGTTCCCTGAATGATTCAGAAGTCTTTCTCTCCATTTTAAGGAGATCCATTCTGGTAGGGACTACCTCTGTATTGTACCGGTATTGCGCCACGAAGCTTTCCGCCAAATCCCTCCAACGCTTGATCTTGGAATGATCAAGTTCAGAGAACCACTGCAGTGCCCCTCCGGATAAACTCATTTGAAAGAGCTGCAGCATCAACTGTTCATTTTTCCTATATATCCCTAGAGTGCCTCCATACAGTTTCAGGTGGGCTATGGGACAGCCTTGGCCATTGTATTGCTTAAACTCTGGGATTTTGAAGTTAGGTGGAAGGTTAGTTACGGAGTATAAGCATAGATCGTCAACATCTATCTTAGTGAACGGATCCGCCCCTTTAACCAATCTTAGATCGTTTGTGAGTTTTTCTACTTGGGTGGCCAATGAACTTTTTGAATTCTCATGACGCCATTCTTCTTCTTCGTAATGGGTCATCTTTGGATGATCAAAATAAACAGGTTGCTCCTCTGTGTGACCCGGATCATTTGGTGGGGGGGGTGGTGATGCCCCTGTCCGTGCTTGCCTTGGGAATCTTGGTTGATCATTCGACCCTTCCGGGTTATCCGGGCTCCTGTCTAACCGGGCCAGAATCTGTTCCATCATCAAACTCATGTTCTGCATGTTGCTTCTCAATTCGGACAACTCATCTGTGGTTCTCAATTCGAACTCGCTTCGGACAGGTTCATGCTCCTCTGCCATTTTAAGAGAGTTTTGTCTGGATCTTAAGAAGTAAGGACTCCGAACAGGTTGAGTCAACGAGGATAGAGCTTTCCTCCTCGGAGCTATAATGAATAACCTGAGAATAAGAAAGAAAGAAAAGGATCAAATATGGGAAGAATCTCTGTTGATGAACGCTTCTTTCGATGAGGAACTTTCCTTTAGCTGAGACAAATGCTTCGAACTTATTTTTGCTTCTTTTTTTTTTTTTTTTTTTTTTTTTTTTTCAAGAATGAGTCAAGATCAAAAGGCGGGATAGAGGTTTTCAGCCTCTAACAAGGTTGCCCGTAGGACTTAGGGGAATTTTAAAAATAATGGCGGGATAGAGGTTTTCAGCCTCTAACAAGGTTGCCCGTAGGACTTAGGGGAATTTTAAAAACAATGGCGGGATAGAGGTTTTCAGCCTCTAACAAGGTTGCCCGTAGGACTTAGGGGAATTTTAAAAATAATGGCGGGATAGAGGTTTTCAGCCTCTAACAAGGTTGCCCGTAGGACTTAGGGGAATTTTAAAAACAATGGCGGGATAGAGGTTTTCAGCCTCTAACAAGGTTGCCCGTAGGACTTAGGGGAATTTTAAAAATAATGGCGGGATAGAGGTTTTCAGCCTCTAACAAAGTTGCCCGTAGGACTTAGGGGAATTTTAAAAACAATGGCGGGATAGAGGTTTTCAGCCTCTAACAAGGTTGCCCGTAGGACTTAGGGGAATTTTAAAAAACAATGGCGGGATAGAGGTTTTCAGCCTCTAACAAGGTTGCCCGTAGGACTTAGGGGAATTTTAAAAATAATGGCTCATTCTCCCTTTTCTTTTTTTTTGAAGTCCGAAGGTTCAGCTAAAGAAATATTCCTCACAACTAAGTGTCCATTAACAGAGACTTAGAAATCTCGAAGATAAAGCATGGAGATAACCAGTATAGTGAACAGGGAATGTTCTAATGCCTGAGCTTTTTGGGTAGTTGCTCTGTAATATCCAGTGCGGATACCAAAGACTTACGGCACCACTCAGTTGAACATTGTGCAGATGACTAATCTAAACATTAACATCATTCAATACTATCATCAGAAAACAATGCAAGGCAACGTGTCCTCAACAAATATCTCTATATGAGGTTTGTAGGGTCCTAATGTCCATCTAAAATAGGTCCCACAATCATAGAATATCCATGCACGATCCGTGCACTTCCTTTATTCAAAACGATTGGGGTCGGAATGTTTCGTCGCCGTTTCCGGGATGCTATCCACGGTCGTTCAACTACTTAATTCCGAATATGGGGGTAGGTCCGGTTTCGGACAACATGAGGGGAAGTGGATGCCGTGAACAATAGTGCAAAAGATGAAGCAGAAGAAAACCACAAATAAAAAAATGAAAATAGCAAGAAATTAATTTAATGGAGAAAGTTAAATTGAGGCTCGAATCCTCTAAGTCCCCAGCAGAGTCGCCAGCTGTGCGATAGCCGGCCCGGGTCGATCCCCTCCCCGCATCCGTGTTTTTCAACCGATGTGAAGCCGAGATCTGTTAGAGTCGCCACCAATCAAGATACTGGGTGTGATTGGTCACCCACAATTAAGAACCCTCGATTAAATAAAAAACCGAGAATGGGTCCGGGGATTCTTTTATGAGTTGGGGAAGGTGTTAGGCACCCCACCTCATCCGTCGAGCGACGGTTACCTCTTAACTTTCTCCATTAAATTAATTCGAAATTATTTTCTATTTTTTTATTATTATTTCGAGAAAAACCACCCCTCCTCGACCGAGTTAAGGCGATTTCATCCCTACTTGTTTTCTTTTATTTCGAGATTGGAAAGCCACCCCTCCTCGACCGAGTTAGGGTGAGTTTCTCTCTACTTGCACGGCAAAATCCCTTTTCCCTAAATCGGCGAACGGCCACACATCCCTCCTCAACCGAGTTAAGAGGGGCCCCGCCTACCTTTGGGTGGAAAAGAGACGAAACTACTAACAATAATAAAGAAAAGCTTTAAAAGAAGTCGAAGATCTGGTCTTCCGGCCCTTTCCTTCACCCGGATTTCCTCGTCCGCACAACCGTGAAGAGGGAAATCTCCGAGCTACTCAGAGAAAGTGAGGGAAGAAGAGACTTGGACGGGTAGAAACAGAGGATGAGGATGTGGCATACCTTTTCCCTTTATAGATGCTCCAAGTGGTTGAAGAGAAGAGGATGCTTTGACGAGATCCGAACTCCCAAGATTTCCCCCCCCAAAGTTGGTGAAGATCCCTCCTAGGTTGATGGCTGGAATTTCAGGGATTCGAGGGCTAAGCTAGGCTTTTTCAGAGTTCTCCTAGGTTTCAAGTTGAAAGCCTAAAGGATTCTCCTCCGATTCTCAAGAGTTCTCCTCTGGATTTTTCAAGATGATCTATGAGTTGGAGTAAGGCTCCTTTTATAAGGTGAAACAATAGGATTTTCACGCTTTTTTTCCGATGTGGGACTAAAAAAAATAACCCCGAAACGTGTTGGCCCGCAAAACGAGATTTCAATTAGGTTTCCGTACGCCGCGCCTTTATGAAGGGCGCGTGACTAATCTTGGCAAAAAAATAGGGGCGCGCCCTTATAAAGGGCGCGGGTTAATTTCAAGCTTAAAAACAAATCCCCCCCTTGGGCTCGAGTTGGTTTGGGCTTGGGCTTTGTTCTCGGCTTTGATCTTCGACCTTTCGGAGTCCGGATCTCGTCATCTTTCTCAATACTTGGGCACCACTGGGTTTTCTCAGGCCCATGCAAAATAGGGTGTCTACACAGCTAATTCCTAAAAGTAATATTTGTTTCTAAAATAATACTATACTATAGAAATATTGCTCCCTTTAGTTTTATTGAGCTATATTATTTTTAATATTTCTCTAGTGGTAGTATTTAGCTTAGCGAGTTAATCAATGGTGACTAGATGTCTTTCTCGAAGGAAATTCCTTTCTAAAGACTCGATCTAAATGCAATCATCTTCTTAGTTCTTGTACTTAAGTATTATATTTTTATTCTTATTTCTTCAAAAATTTTGATGTAGAAACTGATATTTTGATCCTTTTTTTCATGTACAACTACACCTTGTGAGCTAGCCGTAGACACCCACTCTTTTTAGCACAAATACTTTGTGGTGGTAGTGTTTGTCGAACTGGTAAAAGTGAGACGTCCACAACCCTGCGAGTCTACATGCAGCAAATTCCTAAAAGTAATATTTTTTTTATAATAATACTATACTAATGAAATATTGCTCCATTTAATTTTATTGAGGTATATTATTTTTACTATTTATCTAGTGATAGTATTTAGCTTAGTGAGTTAATCAATGGTGATTAGGTGTCTTGCTTGAGGGAAATTCCCTTATAAAAACTCGATATAAGTACAATCCTCTTCTTAGTTGTTGTACTTTTATGTATTATATTTTATATTCTTTATTTCTTCAAAAATTTTGATGTAGAAACTGATATTTTGATTTTATTTTTTTTTATGTACAACTACACCTTGTGAGATATATGGAATGGGCCGTGAACGACGATTCTACAGGAGGGCCACTTATCGTAGGCCTCACTTTGTTCTCGGCTGCCCTCCTACTTTTGGTTGTGTTCCTCTCGATGTCCCTTTGCTCTCGGCTTCATTAACAGTAAGTGTTATGAATTCGTTTAACTTTTTTCTTATCTTTTTTTTTAGTACAATGATTTTTTTAATTTCTAAATTAGATTTCTTCGGTAAAGTAGTTAATTACACCATTAAAACTGAATGGAAACAACGATGATGAATCAAAAACTTCTAAAACGTACAATTAATTCGATGTTTCACCTTGGTTTCGGCTTCACTAGCGTTAAGTCTCACCATTTTGATTGGGTACTCAAATTTTTCGTTGAAATTTTATTCTGGCTAATCTGAGTTTTTATGACTTGAATAATCTTACATAATAAGAATATTCGGTGGGCTAAATACTAATACTTGATAAATAATTGTAATATTATACCTCAATAAAACTAATGGGAGTGTTAGGCATAGACGCCCACGCTTTTTTGCACAAACACAAATATTTTATGGTGGGGCCCACAACCTTGGTGTTTGTCGAACTGGTAAAAGTGAGACGTCCACAACCTTGCGAGTCTACATGCAAATAATTCCTAAAAGTAATATTTTTTCTTATAATAATATTATACTAATGAAATACTGCTCACTTTAATTTTATTGAGGTATATTATTTTTATTATTTATCTAGTGGTAGTATTTAGCTTAGCGAGTTTATCAATGGTGACTAGATGCCTTGCTTGACAGAAATTCCCTTCTAAAAACTTGAACCAAATACAATCCTCTTCTTAGTTCATGTACTTTTATGTATTATATTTTATATTCTTTATTTCTTCAAAAATTCTGATGTAGAAACTGATGTTTTGATCTTTTTTTTTTTAATGTACAAGTACACCTTATGAGATATATAGAATCAACAACTACGATGCAAAATCAACAACTTCTAAAACAGACAATTAATTTCATGTTTCAGCTTGCTTTTGGCTTCACTTGCGTTAAGTCACACTATTTTGATTGGGTACTCAAATTTTTCATTGAAATTTTATTCTTGCTAATCTGATTTTTTATAGTAATACAAATATTCAGGGCGCTCAATATTAACACTAGATAAATAAGTAAAATAATATACCTTAATAAAACTAAGGGGATTATTAGCCATAAACGCCCACTCTTTTTAGCACAAGCACGAATACTTTGTAGTGTGGACCACAACCTAGGTGTTTGTCGACCTGGTGAGAGTGGGACGTCCACGACCCAGTGAGTCTACAGGCAACTATTTCCTAACAGTAATATATTCTTTTTTCTATAATAGTATTATACTATAGAAAAATATTGCTCCTTTTATTTTTATTGAGGTATATTATTTTTATTATTTTTCTAGTGGTAGTATTTAGTTTAGCGAGTTAATCAATGGTGACTAGTGTTAATATATGGAAAGGTATAGTGGCGGGTTGGGTTGACTTTGCTTATTTTGCTATTTTGTATTCACTTTTCGTGAATTGTCTGCTTCTAATTTATGATATTTCTTTTTACCAATTAAAAAAAAACTAGATGTCTTACTTTAAGGAAATTCCCTTCTAAAGACTCGATCCAGATACATTCTTCTTCTTAGTTCTTGTACTCTTAGGTATTATATTTTATATTCTTTATTTCTTCAAAATTTTTGATGTAGAAACTGATATTTTGTTCTTTTTTTCATGTACAACTACACCTTGTGAGCTATATGGAATGGGGTGTGGACGACAACTTTTTTAAAAGAGCCACTTACCCTAGGCCTCACTTGCTCTCGGCTACCCTTGTGCTTTTGCCTGTGTTGCTGTCAATGAATGCCCTTTGCTCTCGGCTTCATTAACGGTAAGTTCAATCATTTTGTTTAATTTTTTATCTTGTTTTGTTAATAATATGATTTTTTCTGATTTTTAAACTAGAGTTCTTCGCTAAAGTAGATAATTACACTCATAAAACTATATGAAAACTACGATGCATTATCAATAACTTCTAAAACGGACAATTAATTTCATGTTGCACCTTGCTTTCGGCTTCATTTGCGTTAAGTCTCATCATTTTGTTTGGGTACTCAAATTTTTCATTGAAATTTTATTCTTTGTAATCTGATTTTTTTATAACTTAAATAATCTTACAACATCAGAATATTCAGTGCGCTCAATACTAACACTAGATAAATAATTTACCTCAATAAAACTATGAGGATTGCTAGCCATAGGCGCCTACTCTTTTTAGCAATCGCACGAATACTTTGTAATGTGGCCCGCAACCTAGGTGTTTGTCGACCTAGTGAGAGTGACACGTCCACGCGACCATGCGAGTCTACAGGCATCTAATTCCTTAAAGTAATATTCTTTTCTATAATAATATTATATTATAAAAATATTGCTCCTTTTAGTTTTATTGAGGCATATCATTTTTATTATTTTTCTAGTGGTAGTATTTAGCTTAGCGAAAAATCAATGGTGACTAGTGTTAATATATGGAAAGGCATAGTGGCGGGTTGGGTTGACTTTGCTTATTTTGCTATTTTGTATTCACTTTTCGTGAATTATCTGCTTCTAATTTATGATATTTCTTTTTACCAATTCAAAAAAAACTAGATGTCTTACTTTGAGGAAATTCCCTTCTAAAGACTAGATCCAGATACATTCTTCTTCTTAGTTCTTGTACTCTTAGGTATTATATTTTATATTCTTTATTTCTTCAAAATTTTTGATGTAGAAACTGATATTTTGTTCTTTTTTTCATGTACAACTACACCTTGTGAGCTATATGGAATGGGGTGTGAACGACGACTTCTGTAAAAGAGCCACTTACCCTAGGCCACACATTGCTCTCGGCAACCCTTCTACTTTTGCCTGTGTTGCTGTCGATGAATGCCCTTTGCTCTCGGCTTCCTTAACAATAAGTTTTATCATTTTGTTTAATTTTTTTATTTTGTTTTGTTAATAATATGATTTTTTTCTTATTTCTAAAGTAGATTTATTCGCTAAAATAGTTATTTACACCATTAAAACTATATAGAAATTACGAAGCAGAATCAACAACTTCTAAAATGGACAATTAATTCCATGTTTCACCTTGATTTCGGCTTCACTTACGGTAAGTTTCACCATTTTGATTGGGTACTCAAATTTTTAATTGAAATTTTATTATGTGTTTTCAGGTTCAGTTTTGATGGCTGATATTTTTTACTTTTCCTATCTATCATGAGTGGGTGTTAGAGAATAAAGTTACATAAATTTCTTTATTGAATGTTGATATGAGCAGGCCGTGGACGTGTCACTCTTAGCAGTTTGACAAACACCTAGGTTGTGAGCCCCACCGCAAAATATTTGTGTGTGTGCTAAAAAGAGGGGTGCCTATGGCTAGCACTTTCTTTAGTTTTATTAAGATATATTATTTTTATTGTTTATCTAATGTTAATATTTAGCTTAGCGAGTTAATCAATGGTGACTATATGTCTCGTTTGAGAGAAATTCCCTTCTAGTGACTCGATCCAAATACAATCATCTTCTTAGTTTTTGTACTATTAGGTATTATATTTTTATATTCTTTATTTCTTCGAAAATTCGGATGTCAAAACTGATTTTTTGATATTTTTCTTCAAGTACAACTACACCATGTGAGCTTTATGGAACGGGGTGTGAACAACGACTTCTGCAAAAGGGCCACTTACCTTAAGCCTCACCCTGATCTCGATTGTACTTCCGCTTTTGAATGTGTTACTGTCGATGAATGCCCTTTGCTCTCAGCTTCATTAATGGTAAGTTTTGTCATTTTGTTTAATTTGTTATCTTGTTTTGTTAATAATATGATTTTTTTTTTCTAAAGTATATTTCTTCGCTAAAGTAGTGAATTACACCATTAAAAATATATGGAAACTTCGATGTAAAATCAACAACTTCTAAAAAGGACAATTAATTCCATGTTTCACCTTGCTTTCGGCTTCACTCGCGATAAGTATCACCATTTTGATTGAGTACCTAGATTTTTCATTAAAATTTTATTTTTGCTAATTTGATTTTTTATAACTTAAATAATTTTACATAATAAGAATATTCATTGCTACTTTACGTAAGTTAATCTTATCGTTAGAGAGTTGATAATCTAATATTTTTAAAGTTTAGTATTATTATAGAAAAAAAATTACTTTTAGGATTTAGTTGCATGTAGACTCGTAGGGTCATGGACGACCCACTCTTACCAGTTCGACAAACACCTAGCTTATGGGCCCCACTGAAAAGTATTTGTGCTTTCATTGACATATATTATTTTAATTATTTATCTAGTGTTAGTATTTGGTTTTGCGAGTTAATCAAAAGTGACTAGAAGTCTTCCTTGAGGGAAATTCTCTTTTAGTTACACAATCCTCTTCTTAGTTGTACTTTTAGGTATTATATTTTTATATTCTTTATTTCTTTGAAAATTTTGATGTAGAAACTGATTTTTTGATATTTTTTTAATGTACAATTTCACCTTTGAGCTATATGGAACGGGACGTGAACGACGACTTCTGCAAAATGGCCACTTACCCTAGGCCTCAGCTTGCTCTCGGCTCCCATTCTGCTTTTGCTTGTGTTGTTGTCGATGGATGCCCTTTTCTCTCGGCTGCATTAATGGTAAGTTTTATCATTTTGTTTAATTTCGTATCTTATTTTTTTTTAATAATATGATTTTTTTTCCTGATTTCTAAAGTATATTTCTTCACTAAAGTAGTTAATTATACCATTAAAACTATATGAAAACTTTGATGCATAATCAGCATCTAAAAAGGACAATTAATTCCATGTTTCACGTTGCTTTCGGCTTCATTCGTGGTAAGTCTCATCATTTTGATTGGGTACTTAGATTTTTTATTGAAATTTTTTTCTTACTAATCTGATTTTTTATGACTTAAATAATCTTACAAAATAAGAATGTTCAGTGCTACTTTATGTAAGTTAATCTTATCGTTATAAAGTTGATAATCTAATATTTTTATAGTTTACTATTATTACGGAAACAAATATTACTTTTAGGATTTAGCTACATGTAGACTCATAGGGCCATGGACGTCTCACTTTTACTTCTTCGACAAACACCTAGGTATTGGGTACCTCCGCAAAATATTTGTACTTGTGCTAAAAAGAGGGGGCATCTATGGCTAGCACTCCCCTTAGTTAATCAATGATGAATAGATGTCTTTCTTTAGGGAAATTCCCTTCTAGTGACTCATCCAAATACAATCCTCTTCTTAGTTCTTGTAGTTTAAGGTATCATATTTTTATATTCTTTATTTCTTCAAAAATTTGGATGTAGAAACTGATTTTTGATCGTTTTTTTTCATGTACAACTACACCATCTGAGCTTTGGTTGGCACCTTATTTTTGTGTATAATGCATTTGGTTGCTTTTGCCTTTTCCTCTTTTACCACGGCTTTTGTTCTTGGCACCTTCTGGATTTTTTCCCCTCCTATAGAATCCCCTCGCTTCTGCATCTCCATTATCGCAGAAGAGAGTAATGGCTTGGATTACTCAATTTCTGGTGCCAGAAGCTTTCCTGGCCTTTTGAATCCTATTCTCTCCAGAAACCTTCGAATCAAAATCAGACGACAGATATTCGTCGAAGCTCCCTGTCTCTCTGAAACTCGCGCATCTCTTGAGTTTCTCCACCGCTTGGGGTGCTCTCTGGGTAAAATTCATTGGCGGTAATATCATGTTCAAGTAAGTATTCATCTTCTCAAAGATTCCATCATTTTATTTTCCCCTTTTAATTTAAATTTTTTTTTAAAAATCAGGAATCTTATGAGGCATTAGTTTGGGAATTTGCAGAGCAAAATGTTTCCTGCCTTTTTCTCGATGGTATGCGTCTGTTGTGCAACATCGGTGGCCTCATTCTGTTATTTCCTTCTATGGAAATCGGAATCCGCTGCAGAGAGGTATCAGCTTGGGTTTTTGCTCTCTGCATTTGCTTTCATCCTCACTAATTTGTTCGTCTTCACGCTCATGACAATTGAGGTAAATCCTATGCTTTTAGGACATTAGATGATTTGAATTGAAATAGTTATCATGTTTTGTTTAGTTCAAACATTTTGGTGTATTCAGGAAAAAATATGATTTATATAGACTCTATGTTGCAATTTGTACATAAATAATAACAATTATACAGTTTAAAATTAAAGTAATCTGGAATTTGATGCCAACAAGAGGGGCTAGGAGTTTTTGAATCTGTGGAGATCACCTGGGAAGAAAATCTCAAAGAGACTGTGATTGAGTTTATGAAGTGTGGTTTCCTTACGTGCTACCAAGTTCACCAATCCTATGCTTTTAGGACATTAGATGATTTGGATTGAAATAGTTATCATGTTTTGTTTAGTTCAAACATTTTGGTGTATTCAGGAGAAAATATGATTTATATAGACTCTATGTTGCAATTTGTACATAAATTATAACAATTATACAATTTAAAAATTAAAGTAGTCTGGAATTTGATGCCAACAAGAGGGGATAGGAGTTTTTGAATCTGTGGAGATCAGCTGGGAAGAAAATCTCAGAGAGACTGTGATTGAGTTTATGAAGTGTGGTTTCCTTACGTGCTACCGAGTTCACCAATACACTTCCTGGATGAGGACTGGTCATCTCAATCAAAAAGCTTTCTCTTTATTTATGTTTGACTGTTGTCTCTTAGAACCATCGATAAGTTATTATCAAGTAGCATATTAGGTTGTATGATAAAGTTTTCACTAGATATGTGAAATCTGTTGATCTAAAATGTAACTAATGGATTTCCATGCATTTGAATTAGACTGATCGTGTTGGTGAACCAGAAATCGCTTCCTTGATCCTACGCATAAAGGTTAGGAATTCAGCTTCTTTCCTATTTTGAATGTGATTTTTAGGCTCTGGATTTTTAATATTTACATTTTGATTTGCTCTATTAAACTGTGTTGTGGTGCAATCACTAGTATGAATATTAATCGAATGAAGGTGTCTTGGCTATTTTTATCGTTTTAGGAAGGTGGTAATATAGCTTTCTTTCAAGGGAATTTTCCATAACACATTTGGGCCATAACAAAAAAGTCAATCCAGTTGGGAAATCCTAACCATTCTGTTGATGAACCTTTTTGTGGACAATAACACATTTTTACTGACCATCCAAGAGAAAGTGAGTAATGGATCCTAACCATTCTACTGTTTTAGACAGAGACTATAAGGCACGGGATGGATGGAACCCCTCCATTTCCACCCTCTAGCTAGAAGTCAAACCTGAATACCCAGATTGATGTTATATTTGATGTTTATATCATGGTTTTAAAAAACGCCGAAACCGTTACGTAACGCCCGTTACGTAACGGTTTCGGTGAACACCGTTACCGTTACGTTACACCATATTTATTTATTTTATTTTTTTATTGTGATTTTTTTTTATTTTTTAAGCCAAAAAAAAAAACTCCGTAAAGGCCGAAACCGTTACGTAACGGTTTCGGCCGTGTCCGTTACGGTGTCCGAAACCGTTTTTTTGAACCTTGGTTTATATGCATCAAATAGTGGGGGAAGATTCTTGGCATCTTAGAATGCTATTGATAATGACATATACACAGGATTCAAGTAAGGAGGCAATCTCGGAAAATACTGCAGTGGCTTCTGTAACTGACGATTTGAAAAGCAGCAACAGTGATACCAATGCGGTCCCTTTTATAATAAGGTGGAGAGTGGAAGCATCACTTTTGATTTAGACTCTTCTACACTCACAATAAGCAACAGAGAGAAGAGTCCACAAAAGGTAGACTTTAAACAACCTCCTGAGAATCTAATCATGTTCGGACTTGAAGATGGGACTTCGGTCAATCTAACAACTTCAAGCAAAAGCTTTTTTATACAACATGGTCATGGAGAGTCAAGTTTCTCTGCAGTGGGTCCTCTATCATGGACAATACCATATTCTGGGTCCGAAAAGATCTGATTCCATGCTTAGTGTCACCAGACCATTATGCCCACAATGCATTGTACATGACCTGTTTGCCATGGCATGGCCATATCAGGAAGCTTGAGGCCAAAGCAACTAGCTGCAGGACCTCACAGCCCTCGTGAGGCAACACCTTGTTTATGGATGAATACAGGAGTCCCCTCACTACAGGTCTATGCTGCCAGATTGAATGGTCTCAATTTCATGCAAGTCATTGCTCAATGTGCAAGAGACTGTTTCGATCCCCCCTTCATGAATCAACAATATTCAGCACTAAATGGTTCACTTAATTTAAGAGAACGATGCTCACAATGGTGTATGAGATAATATAATTTTTCTCATCATATATGTTGCAACCATGCATTATCTATTTGTATTTGTGCCTATTTATTCGGGTGATGTCATCAACTTAAATGTGAATAAGCACAAAAGGAGACGAGTCCTCCAAAATCAAGTCCTATGGACGATTTTAGTGTGTTTAACAGTATGTTTCTCACACAGGAACCTATCATTGGACAATTTATTCATCAGGCAGGGTGCCAGACGGTAGGGAAATTCATTCCCCCCTCGCCTCGCAAAAAAAAAAAGCAAGTAAAAGTACACATGCAAGCAAAATGGTTTGTTTCTAAAAGTGGTCTGATATTTTAAATAGAAAAAGTTCTTCTTGAACACATGAAAATATGCTATTGATGGTTTGTTTCATCTACTTTTTAATTATGTTCGGTTTTCTTAAGTCGAGTGCAGTACATTACTTGCTTTAGAAATATCCCATTCAAGACAACAGGGTTGCTACTGTCAAGTGCTTATCTACTACTGGCTCATAGAGTTTTGGAGTTGAGTTTCTTGTAGGACATCACAAATAGAGGGATTACTCTTTTCACCTTTTTGGCTTCATATGTGTGATAATGATTGACGGGTAAGTTTTAGCTTAATTGTCCACCTTGTTTAATAGCTCTTATTATACATTAAACAACAAACACGGGAAGACTACCCAAAAGTTTTCAGCATACAAAGGTTGCCCGTGAAGATTTACCATTATTTTTTATTATATAAAGAAAAACTCACCTTAGGATTCTTTTTATATTCTATTTCTTTACCGAATCGGTAAAACATAGAGAAAAACCATTGTGAATGTTTTGAGTGTAATTTTTCTCCCATATAAGTCTATACATTCCACAACAAACATGTGTTATAATTTTTCTCCCGGATATGGAACTCCTGAACTGCTTCTAGTTTTGTTTCCTGAATACAAACTAATGCCGGCCGCTTAGTTCTCACAAACTGTTTCACTGTTATATGGAAACTACGATGCAGAATCAACAACTTCTAAAACAGACAATTAATTCCATGTTTCCCCTTAATTTCGGCTTCACTTGCGGTAAGTCTCACCATTTGATTGGGTACTCAAATTTTTCATTAAAATTTTATTCTTGCTAATCTAATTTTTTATGACTTAAATAATCTTACATAATAAGAATATCCATTGCTACTTTATGGAAGTTAATCTTATCGTTATAGAGTTGATAATCTAATATTTGTATTGTTTAGTTTTGTTATAGGAAAAAAAAATTACTTTTAAGATTTACCCGAGGATTCATTTTTATTTTCTATTTCTTTACCTAATTGGTAAAACATGGAGAAAAACCATTACGAATGTTCTGAGTGTAATTTATCTCCTATATAAGTCTATTTGTTCAATGTGATTATCTATAAATAGAGATCTTGCAGATTGTTTTATTTTATTTTTTATGAATTTTTGTTATTGAAGGATTATAATTGGAACCTACTAAAAGATGCAGTCCTTCAATTGTAATAGTATTTTGCCCTTTGTTCTAATTTTCTATTATATTTTTCTATCTTTTATACTGTTATTTATTCTCAAGATTGAATACATACAGGATTGGGATACAAAATTCTTTATCAGTTATGAGTTTCCAAACAAATGCTTAAGGTAATTATTTTTTTCCTTTTCCTACATGAAATCTTTACTTCATTTTGATTGAGTTGTATGCTCTGACGAATGATTACATGATATAAACCTATAAGCTTCATTTTGATTGAGTTGGATGACATACCATTTTGAAGAACAAAATGACTCTTATCATCCTGAATTGAAAGAACTATAATCTTAGGATAGGTATGTGGAGAATGACTCGCTTGCTAACATTATCGAGCCAAACATATTTAGCCCTTTCCCTGAATCATTGGTTGCAATTTACAATGCCAAATGACTTCTGCAAAAGGGCCACTTACCCTGGGCCTCACCTTGATCTCGTCTGTCGTTCTACTTTTGCATGTGTTACTGTCGATGAATGCCCTTTGCACTCAGCTTCATTAATGGTAAGTTTTATCATTTTGTTTAATTTCTTATCTTGTTTTGTTAATAATATGATTTTTTTTTTCAGATTTTTAAAGTATATTTCTTCGCTAAAGTAGTTAATTACACCATTAAAACTATATGGAAACTCCAATTATAGAATCAACAACTTCTAAAAAGGACAATTAATTTCATGTTTCACCTTGCTTTCGGCTTCACTCATGATAAGTCTCACCATTTTGATTGGGTACCTCGATTTTTCATTAAAATTTTATTCATGCTAATTTGATTTTTTATGAATTAAATAATCTTACATAATAAGAATATTCATTGCTATTTTATGTAAGTTAATCTTATCATTATAGAGTTGATAATCTAATATTTTTATAGTTTAGTATTATTATAGAAAAAAAATACTTTTAGGATCTAGGTACATGTAGACTCGTAGGGTCATGGACGTCCCACTCTTACCAGTTCGACAAACACCTAGGTTGTGGATCCCCCGGCAAAGTATTTGTGGTTGTGCTAAAAAGAGGGGGCGTCTATAGCTAGCACTCTCCTTAGTTTTATTGATGTATATTATTTTTATTATTTATCTAGTGTTAGTATTTAGCTTTAGCGAGTTAATCAATGGTGACTAGATGTCTCACTTGAGGGAAATTCTCTTCTAGTGACTTGATCCAAATACAATCCTCCTCTTCTTAGTTCTTGTACTTTTAGGTATTATATTTTTATATTCTTTATTTCTTCAAAAATTTTGATGTAGAAACTAATTTTTTGATCTTTTTTTCATGTACAACTACACCATGTGAGCTAAATATGAAACAGGGCGTGAAGGACGACTTCTGCAATAGGGCCACTTACCCTAGGCCTCACCTTGCTCTCGGCTACCCTTCTGCTTTTGCCTGTGTTGCTGTCGATGGATGCCCTTTGCTCTCGGTTTCATTAAGTTTTGTTATTTTGTTTAATTTCTTATTTTGTTTTGTTAATAATATGATTTTTTTTTCCTGATTTCCAAAGTTGATTTCCTCGCTAAAGTAGTTAATTACACCATTAAAACTATATGGAAACTACAATACAAAATCAACAACTTCTAAAATGACAATTAATTCCATGTTTCACCTTGCTATCGGCTTCACTCGCGGTAAGTCTCACCATTTTGATTGGGTACTCAGATTTTTCATTGAAATTTTATTCTTGCTAATCTGATATTTTATACTTTAGTATTATTATAAAAAAAATATTTCTTTTAGGATTTAGCTGCATGTAGACTCGAAGGGCCGTGAACGTCCCACTCCTACCAGTTCAACAAATACATAGGTTATGGGCGCCACCACAAAGTATTGGTGCATGTGCTAAAACATGGGGGCGTGTATGGCTAGCACCTTAGTTTCATTGAGGTATAATATTTTAATTATTTATCTAGTGTTAGTATTTAGTTTTGCGAGTTAATCAATGGAGACTAGATGTCTTCCTTGAGAGAAATTGTCTTCTAGTGACTCGATCCAAATGCAATCCTCTCCTTAGTTTTTGTACTTTTAGGTATTATATTTTTATATTATTTGTTTAGTGTACAATTACACCTTGTGAGCTACGTGGAACGGGACGTGAACGACGACTTCTGCAAAAGGGCCACTTACCCTAGGCCTCAGCTTACTCTCAGCTGCCCTTCCGCTTTTGCTTGCTGTCGATGGATGCCCTTTTCTCTCGGCTGTATTAACGGTAAGTTTTATCATTTTGTTTAATTTCTTATTTTATTTTGTTAATAATATTTTTTTTCTGATTTCTAAAGTATATTTCTTCACTAAAGTAGTTAATTACTAAATTAAAACTACATGGAAACTCTGATGTAAAATCAACATCTAAAAATGACAATTAATTCTATGTTTCACCTTGCGTTCGGCTTCACTCGTGGTAAGTCTCACCATTTTGATTGGGTACTCAGATTTTTTATTGAAAATTTTTTCTTGCTAATCTGAATTTCTTTGACTTAAATAATCTTACATAATAAGAATACTCAGTGCTATTTTATGTAAGTTAATCTTATCGTTATAGAGTTGATAATCTTAAATTTTTATAGTTTACAATTATTACAGAAACAAATATTACTTTTAGGATTTAGTTGCATGTAGACTCATAGGGCCATTGACGTCCCACTTTTACCTATTCGACAAAAACCTAGGTTGTGGGCCCCATCGCAATGTATATATGCTAAAAAGAAGGGGCATCTATGGTTACAACTCCCCTTAGCTTTATTGAGGTATATTATTTATTTAGTATTAGTATTTAGCTTAGCAAGTTAATCAATGTCTTGCTTGAGGGAAATTCCCTTTTAGCAACTCGATCAAATACAATCCTCTTCTTAATTCTTGTACTTGTAGGTATTATATATTTTTATATTCTTTATTTCTTCAAAAATTTTGTTGTAAAAACTGATTTTTTAATATTTTTTTACTGGATAATTACACCTTGTGAGCTATATGGAATAGGACGTGAACGATGACTTCTGCAAAAGGGACACTTACCTTAGGCCTCACCTTGCTCTCGGCTGCCTTTCTGCTTTTGCATGTGTTGCTGTCGATGGACGCCCTTTGCTCTCGGCTTCATTGACGGTAAATTTAATCATTTTGTTTAATTTCTTATCTTGTTTTGTTAATAATATGAATTTTTTCTGATTTCTAAAGTATTTTTCTTCGCTAAAGTAGTAAATTACACAAGTAAAACTATATAGAAACTATGCTGCAGAGTCAAACAATTTCTAAAAATGACAATTAATTCCATGTTTCACCGAGCTTTCAGCTTCACTCATGGTCAGTCTCACCATCTTTATTGGGTACTCAAATTTTTCTTTGAAATTTTATTCTTGTTAATCTGATTTTTTATAACTTAAATAACCGTACATAATTAGAATATTCAGTGCTAGTTTATGGAAGTTAATCTTATCGTCATAGAGTTGATAATCTATTATTTTTATTGTTTAGTATTATTATAGAAAGAAATATTACTTTTAGGATTTAGTTGCATATAGACTCGCTAGGCCGTGGACGTTCCATTCTTACCTGTTCGACAAACACCTAGGTGGTGGGCCCCACCGCAAAGTATTTGTACCTGTGCTAAAAAGAGTGGGCATCTATGGCTAGCACTCCCCTTAATTTTATTAACATATATTATTTTTATTATTTATCTAGTGTTAGTATTTAGTTTTGCGAGTTAATCAATGGTGACTAGATGTCTTGATTGAGGGTAATTGTCTTATAGGGACTCGATCTAAATACACCTTGTGAGCTATATGGAACAGGGCGTGAACGATGACTTCTGCAAAAAGGCCACTTACCCTAGGCCTCAGCGTGCTCTCAGCTACCCTTCTGGTTTTGCCTGTGTTGCTCTCGATAGATACCCTTTGCTCTTGGATTTATTAACAGGAAATTTTATAATTTTGTTTAATTTTTTTATCTTGTTTTGTTAATAATATGATTTTTTCTGAATTCTAAAGTATATTTATTCGCTAAAGTAGTTAATTACACCATTAAAACTATATGGAAACCCCGATGCAGAATCAACAACATCTAAACAGGATAATTAATCCCATGGTTTATCTTGCTTTCAGCTTCACTTGTTGTAAGTCTCACCATTTTGATTGGATACTTAGATTTTTCATTGAAATTTTATTCTTCCTAATCTGATTTTTTATGACTTAAATAATCTTACATAATAAGAATATTCAGTGCTACTTTATGTAAGATAATCTTATCATTATAAAGTTGATAATATAATATTTTTATAGTTTAGTATTAATATAGAAATAAATATTACTTCTACGATTTAGCTGCATGTAAACTCGCAGGGCCATCGACGTCCTACTCTTACCAGTTCTACAAACACTTAGGTTGTGAGCCCCACTGCAAAGTATTTGTCTTTGTGCTAAAAAGAGAAGGCGCTTACGGTTTGCACTCCTCTTACGTTTATGAGGTATATTATTTTTATTATTTATCTACTGTTAGTATTTAACTTAGCGAGTGAATTAATGGTAACTTGATGTCTTGCTTGAGAGAAATTTCCTTCTAGTGATTCGATCCAAATACAATTCTCTTAGTTTTTGTACTTTTAGGTATTATATTTTTATATTCTTTATTTCTTTAAATTTTTTCATCTTTTTTCATGTACAACTACACCTTCTGAGTTATATAGAATGGGGGGTGAACGACGACTTTTGCTAAAGTTACCATAGGCCTCACCTTGCTCTCGGCTGCCCTTCTGCTTTTGCTTGTGTTGTTGTCGATGAATGCCCTTTGCTGTCGACTTAATTAACGGTTAGTTTTATCATATTGTTTATCATGTTTTGTTAATAATATGATTTTTTTTACTTCTTTGCTAAAGTAATTAATTACACCATTAAAACTATATGGAAACTAAGACACAAAATCAACAACTTCTAAAAATGGCCATTAATTCCATGTTTCATCTTGTTTTCTACTTCACTAGTGGTAAGTCTCACCATTTTGATTGGGTACTCAGACTTTTCATTGAAATTTTATTCTTGTTAATCTGATTTTTTCTGACTTAAACAATCTTACATAATAAGAATATCCAGTGCTACTTTATATAAGTTAATCTTATCGTTATAGAGTTGATAATCTAATATTTTTATAGTTTATGATTATTATAGAAAAAAATACAACTTTTAGGATTTAGCTGCATGTAGACTCATAGGGCTGTGGACGTCCCATTCTTACGAGTTCGACAAACACCTAGGTTGTGGGCCAACCCGTAAAGTATTTGTGCTTATGCAAAAAAGAGTGGGCGTCTATGGCTAGCACTCTCCTTAGTTAATCAATGGTGAATAGATGTCATGCTTGAGAGAAATTCCTTTCTAATGACGTGATCCAAATTCAATCCTCTTCTTAGTTGTACTTTTAGGTATTATATTTTTATATTATTTATTTCTTCAAAATTTTGGATGTAGAAACTGATTTTTTGATCTTTTTTTTCCTTGTACAACTACACCATGTGAGCTTTATGGAACGGGACGTGAAAGACGACTTCTACAAACGGGCCACTTACCCTAGACATCACCTTGCTCTTGGCTGCCCTTTTACTTTTGCCTGTGTGCTATCGATGAATGCCCTTTGCTCTCGGCTTCATTAACTGTAACTTTTATCATTTTGTTTAATTCTTTTCTGATCTCAAAGACTTTCGTCTGATAAGTTTGGTGGGGGAGCGTTTATAAACTATTGGCCAAAATATTAACTTCCAAACTCAATTTAGTTATGTCTTTCATCGTTTCCCTCCTTAGGGCATATTTATGAGTAGAAGACAGATCCTTAAAAAAAATTTGATAGCTAATGAATGTGTGGATGAAAGAAAGAAATTAGGATCCCTAGGTGTTGTTTGTAAAATTCATACAAAGAAAGGTTGTGACAATGTAAATTAGGAATTCCTTGAGTACATTATGCGTAGAATGGGCTTCAAAATCAAGTAGAGATATTGGATGAGACCACCCCTATAAATCCCCCACTTCGCCTAGCCTCATTCCAGCCTTACCAAAACTTCACCCTCTACCTGAGACCACCCCTACTCTGTCCCAGACCCTTGCACCACCCTTGTGCACCACTGCACTCCAAAACCCTATACTGAAGCTCCGTCCCAGCTCGTCTAGCTTCAGTCCAGTGCAACCAGGCCTTGGCCTTGCACCCAAGATACACCCCTAGACCTCCAGAAAGCCCCTCAAACCCTATCCAAAATCACCACTCTCCACTGCAGCAGCCACGATAGCACCATCAAGAGCAACAGTGTAACAATACTCACCATCTTTTACTTCCTGTTTACAAGCTCTGTAAGGACCCCTGGTCCTCTTCCAGTGGTCCATTACCTTCTGCATTCCATACTTTTTTTAATAGCAAACCAAGGATAAAGGGTCCCCTACCTTTCCCATAGGTAAGGGGAACCCCTTTCAGGTTACATACGGGTACAAGGCCCCCCATTTAACATGGCAACTCCCCTTAGGTTCTGGGGGACCCTCAGCCCATGAGGGATCCCCTAGAAGTCCACTGGTGCAGCCCCCAGTAGGGAGATATTGATTTTTGGAATTTCCAGTAATGGCGGTAGAATAACTACCGCCATTCCTGGTCCTTCAATGTAGCAAGCTTTTAACCCTGGTTAGCGTGGGCCTAGTCCATTCTAGGGCCATGGTTGGACCCTCCTAGTTTTCCATTATCTGGCCTGATCCTTCCAGGCCCAGCCTTTTAACTTAACTATGGTTACCATAGCCTTAAACTCAAGTTAACTTAATGGCGGTAGACTATCTACCGGCATTTTAGACTGCCAAGCACAACACCTTTAGGCCACTATGGGGCCCACACCTGACCTCCCCCTAAGCCCAACAAACGCCCAGGGTCTTCCCTAGACTTCATACTTCACTCCTATGGGTTCAGAACCCTAAGGGGTCATCCCTAACCCCAGTTACAGCCCTACAAATCATTGTCAGAAGCCTTATTGTAATGGCGGTAATTTCATTACCGTCATTAGTAAACTCCCTGACTTTTGGGCTTTGCACAGAGCCCAACCAGGTAGGAGGCTAGTCTATGCTCTGCCATGCTCCTTGGACCCACCTTGACCCTTCTGAACCCTTAACCATGGTTAAACCAATCCTTGGTTAACATTTAATTATGGTTAACTAACCCTTGACCATGAAAATTCTGGAAAAATGCTCAAATATTCAAAAATATTTTGAGATGCCCCAAAATGTCATGCTTTAGCCATTTAACCATGGTTAGCAGCCCTAACCATGGTGGCTTATCCTTTTAACCCTGGTTAATCAACCCTTAACCCTGAAAAGAATCTGAAAAAATCTCAAAAACATTCAAAAAATAGAAAGACCAAAAATATACTTTCTGGACCATTTTATCATGGTTAGCTTCCTTAATCATGCTTAACTCCCATTTAACTCCGGTTAGCAATTCTAATCTCGGTTAAATCCGCTTTGGCCTACCGGGCTCAATCCCTTAGCCTACCAGGCTCACCCTTGACCTAGTAGGCAGAATCTCAGCCCACCGGGCTTGACCATACCTCTTTAACTGTGGTTAGTAACCCTAACCATGGTTATTTTAACCTAACCCCAGTTAGCAACCCTAACCTTGGTCAAACTTTGTCTTAGCCTATCAGGTTTCTCTCTTGGCCCGACGGGCCCAAACCCTAATCTACTAGACTAACCCTAAGCGTACCGAGCTTAAACCATGCACTTGACCAACCCCGGTCAACCAAACCATAACCCCCGGGTTAGGACCATTAGCCACCCTTGGTGTATACACACACCCCTTAGCCTTGGCACGGGCTCATGTGCCAGAACTACGCTCAGTCTGATCTCACCCCAATGTGACTATATAGGCAACCCAACCCGGGTTCGACCCTAATTAGCTTTTCTTTCTTAGATTAGTCTTATTTTAACAAATATTGACATTAATTGGCTTAAAACTAAGGAATAGGGAACCATTGAAAAATGGAAGCCTCGGGGTACCTAACACCTTCCCCGGACTTAACCGAACCTCTTACCCTAATCTCAAATAGCAAATTAAGACTTTATCCAAATCCCGATGACTTATCCCTTCTGAATGAATAGGTGGCGATTAGGTTTAGGGAAAAATAGTGATAGAGATTAATGATACCTCTCACACTTAATTGTTTATATTCCACTAATGGTCTACTATTAGTATATAAGAGCTACTAATAGTAAACCCACAATACAGTATATAAAAGCTAACATAAAGACAAGGCCCATAGGAATAAAGTTCATAAAACCTTATTTAACACTTCCCCTCAAGTTGGTGTGTAGAAATCACTCATGCCCAACTTACTAACAATATTTCGAAACTGAGTATCACTAAGACCCTTGGTCAAAATATCAGCCATTTGACCTTCTGACTTCACAAACAGGGTGCAAATATACCCTGTTTGTGAAATGACGATCTACCTTAATATGCTTGGTTTTGTCATGCTGCACCGGATTATGAGAAATACTAATAGCAGCTTTATTATCAGAATATAAGCTCATGAGGCCTCAGTAGGAAGCCCAATCTCACTCAAGAGTAATCGAAGCCAAAGTAGTTCACATACACTGTGTGCCATGGCTCTAAACTCTGCCTATGCACTGGATCTTGCAACTACATTCGATTTCTTACTTCTCCATGTGACAAGGTTACCTCCAACCATGGTGCAATACCCGGAAGTAGTCTATCACAAACCGAGCCACCCTAATCTGCGCCAGTGTAGGCTTCAACCCTTAAGTTCCCATTACAGGTATACAACAAACCCATCCCATGACTTAGGTCTCCACAATTTATAGACTCTATAAAACCTACTTCATAAAGGCTAAGACATTAAATGACTTAGAGTTTCGAGGACTTACTAAGACACTTGGACTTTCTAGCTAACTCTTAGACTTTCTAAAAATATTTTTTCTTTAAAAAACGACTCTAGAAGAATTATTAATGACAACTTTCAACAAATATTTTTGACTTTCTAGAAGACTCATGTTGTTGCAATTCATTAATGGACTTATTTGCGGGGCTCATGGTCAATTATGGGCTTTCTTGGGCCTCTGGTAATATACTTTGAGGCCCATGGGTTTGTCTTCATCAATTCCCTCCGGCTTGAGAAAACTCAGCTCCAACGTGTGAATGGCCTGGTAACGCTCATACAAATCTAGATTGAGTTGTTGAAAATCCTCTGTAGTGATCCACATATAATCTGATGTCAAGTCTTCCACAGTTCCACTTAATTAAAAAAATTTGATATCCACGATGACTTGTAGACACAATTTGATCATTAAGTACATCTTCAATGTCCTCTACATTTTGCTTAGGTACTGGAGGGAGGTTGATAGCATGCTCAACAGTCTCCTCATGGTGTCCAAAATATGTTAAGTCTTCAAATTAAAATATGTTGTTAAGTCTTAAACCAAACTATAGTAGGAGGGGAAATGAGGTTTGGAGAATGCTTCCTGCGGCGATTTGTTGGGGTTTGTGGAGAGAACGAAACAGAAGAATTTTTGAAGATAAGGAAGAATCGATGCCCAAAATTATTCTTAAGATTGGGCGGTTGTTATACAGTTGGTCTTCTGTGTTAGTTGATTTTAAGAACGTCCAATGGACTGACTTTTTGTATAGATGGTCAAGTATCTTAGCTTGACCTTTTTGGTTTTCTTGGGCGGTTACGTTTGCGCCGGTTGTATCTTCTTGATTTTTCTTTCATACATTGACCGTTACCTATCAAAAAAAAAATTAATAAGCATATTCTCCAATTCGATTCAAGACACGATATTGAACTTCAGGTGGAAGCTCTAATTACTAGCATTTCTCCAAGTTGTTTCAAAACACCATGTGGTCCAACATTCTTTGAGTGAACCTTGTGATATGTATCAGTTGGAAATCTCTCAGGTCTTAAACGTGCCATCACCATATCACCTTCATCGAATTTGGAAAAACGTTGATAAAGATCAGCATTCTCTTTATAAGCTGGAGACAACTAGTATTTAACGACACATGAGTAGGCTTTTTCTTTTGGGGGGGAATTCTCTCATTCCCTAAAACTAGTAATTCTTCTCTTCTGTTTCTCTTGGTACGAGTGTGTATTTATAGGATTCAGTTTGAAGTTGGTTTAGATAAGGTCAAAATTCATGATAGTTATTCCAAAATTTATTTCAAATTTTGGATAAACATTGTGCCTGCCCGTTATAAAATTACAAACAGTTAATTTTTGGCCCAACATTAAGTTGGTTGTCAAATGAGAGGCACAAGTCTCAATTTTACCCCCAAAATCCAAAACTGATTTGGCAGTCGGGCATACAAGTGGGGCCAACTCAGTTTTAGTCCAGAAGGCCCAGACTTGACCTAGCAGTCATCAAAGTAGCCCCGGATTCTATTTCACTGCCGCTAATTGTGGTGCCAATATGAATTTTGAAGTAGTCTTGCATGGGTTGTGAACTTTTATCTATGATTCTTATTAATTTATTTAACTTATTCTATATGCATTTTTATGATTGCAGACAATGGAAACTTGGCCTATTGTTCCTGATCGGAAGCTACTTGCAAGGCTTCTTTTGATCTAAGTACTCTCCCTGAATCAGAGGTATGTGCTTGCTTCAGTTTCTGATATCTAGAATCAGGTTATTTGATAACCAATTGATATAATTGTCTTAAATTAGTTGTTTCTATTAAAAAATAAATTTCTCTCTCTCTCTCTCTATATATATATATATATTGTGTGTGAGTGTATGTGAATAAATTTCATCTTTGCTTGTAATTAATTAATCAATTACTTAAAGTTCCCCATTAGAGTAGAAACAAATCAGTACCAATTTTGTTTGCGGATGGTATGGGATTGACACCGAGCTCAGAAGTGATGCTATTTCTACTTTAATATGGTTGGGATTTAAAATTTAGCAGTTTAATGTAGCCTCACCAAAAGGGCTTATGGAATCAGGAGACTGCAATTTCTAAAGAATTGGTGATCGGCCCGACATATGACGGTGTCATCACATTCTTAATAGGACAAATCTTTATGTTATCTTTTCTTTTCTTGAATTTCAGCCACTCAAGTCACTTAAATCCCATTAATTTTATCAGAAATGACTAGAATGTTTTGAGGTGTGTTTGATAATGGTAATACCCTTTCTCAACGGGTTGAGTTGTATTGAAGCTAGTCTTAGGGCCCTAGGACTGGGTCTACACTTCCCAGATCCAAACTATTGGGCCTTTATCTTGGCCTTCAATATTGATATTATTATTGTTACTGCTATTATTGTTGTTGCTGTTGTTGTTGTCATCATCATTATGATAGTTATATTCCTAGGTATAAATACTTGTGTAGGTGAATTTCTTGACCAAGCTTGTTGCTTTGAGACCTGGGAAAACTGTCCAGGAGATGACAAAAAATGTGATGCAAGGAAAAGATGAAGGTGCAGATAGCTCAGGCAATGACGAGGAAGATACTGGCAGTAGAAGGATTTCAAGTGGAATTGCAGGGAAGGGTGAGTTTCACTACACCTAATTCTATTTTAGTAGGTCAGCAAAGACATGCAGAAGTTTTGGCATTGTGGGATATTAAACCTCTCACCATGATTTTCAGGCAAGTGTCACAGAACGTAAGCCTCTTCCTGTGCGTTCTGGCATGTTTCTTGAGACTGTTTCCAAGGTATAAGAAACTCATTTTCGTGTATGGTGTTAAGCTTATAATGAAACTATATGCTGTATTCTATAAATCTCTACATACAGAATACACATGAATGCATGGATCTTCTCTGACATACGTTTACTCTTGGACATGTTGGGTATTAGGTGGGATATATGCTGGAAATATCTCTGGCATAACAGCTCAACATCTAGAATGGGTAACATTCCATTTTACGTCAGAACTGTAACAATATCTCTTAAATTAATTAATAATATATATATATAATTTGAAATCTTGTAATATATTGAGACTTTAAGGACAAGATTATAAACAACATTATATGAAATTGCAGATACTCCGAAGTATATTCTCTTTTATTTTCCCAAAAAGAAAAAATTATATTTTAAGATGTTCAAATTTCCAAACAAAAAAATACTCATTCTTGTCACTATACATCAATCAGGCTTCATCTATTTTGATACTTTGGCCACTCTTTTGTCTTGTATGCAGGCTCATCAGAAGACACTTCAAGTTCTTCAAGAAATAGGATTCTAGTTTTCATGACAAACATCTAGAACCACCACATTGTGGATCCAATTTTGATTGCTCAGTTTCTGCAGAGGAGGATTCCGAGACTGCTAGGTTTGTATGATAATGCTTGTTTCTACAAATCATAATAGTATAAATAATGAAAGACTGATAAATATTAGATATATATGAAAAGCAAAGAAAGAAACATTCTCAGTTTTTTATACTGGACATCTTGCAACTTCATTACTCTATTACATCATCACTTGCAGACCAAGCGTTGGGAGCTTTGGAGTGTGTATAGCACAGTCTTTACCATAGTTACCAAGCCAGATTTCAAGAACTATTCGACTGAGGAAATTTTTGGGAAAAATTGGAAAAATGTAGGTCAAGAAATGAATAAATAATAAATAAGATTTTTAATTATTTTAACTTATGAAAAATTTATATATTAGATATTGGTTCGAGAACTCTTCAAAAAATCATTTGTTCAGTTCATAAAAAAATGACTTGAAAAAAAAGATTCAACTTTTTCAAAAGGTTGTGAATATTTCATGAATTAAAAATCAATGTAAAAGTCACGACTTATTGGGGACTTTTTTGAAGAAATCGAAAAACTTTGTTATTGTCTACTTAACTAGGCAACAATTACAAAACACCAACGGATCATATTTCAAGAAGGGAGAAAGAAACCAGATTTCAACCTCTTTAATGTGGATTAGATATTAGTAATAGTAGTAGTAGCTTGTTGGAAGGGATAGGGGAGGCTCGCTTCTGTTAGTTGGCAGCTTAGTGTCACCAACAAGGCACAACGAGGGAATCAATTGCTATGGAGACAAACGAAAGCAGTGAATCCTAGGACCCACATGGCCAGATCTTGGTAACGCCTTTGTGACGCAGAGAATGGCTGGGTTTAGGTTGACGAATGCCCCCGCTATCTTTTTGTAGTAGTAGTTAGTACAATTTTACCTTTAACTTTTGGGGGTGTACTTTCACACCAGATATATTCTATAGGACTTTGCTACTGGGACCCTCTTAGGGCCAAGACCATGCTCTAAGAGAGCAAGATTTCAGGTGGGCTATGTCACATGGTGGGCTCCACCTGAAATCTTGCTCTCTTAGAGCATGGTCTCGGTGGTCTCGGCCCTAAGAGGGTCTCAGAAGCTTTATCATACTATAACCCCTTTATCTATCACGCAATTGTAGAGCTAAGAGTGGTTCTAGTAACTCTGTTTATCATTACTGAAGTGATCTGGCCAGTCAATCTCATTCTTTGTATTGCTTGACCGGAGTCGTCCCTAAGGGCCCGAAGGCCCAAGAATGAGTGAAGGCTGCATTTGTTGAGCCCAGCAGCTCTGATTGATTGACCCACTCAATAATGTGGGAAGAAGAGAAGAGTTGAAAGTAAACCCATTTTTGAATTGGATATTTAAGACGAGAGGATCTACGAAAAGAAGTTTTAGGAATAATAAAAGAAAACTCTAGAATCTTTTTTTTTTTTTTAACCCAGGGGAGTTATTGCTCCTTCACCTCATAAACTCGGTAAGCTTACTACATTCGCTCCTCATTACTGCGTATGGACCGTAGCTTAATGTAACCCACTTCGAATGAACTGTAGTGATAGGCTCGCAGCACTGTTTCAAGGTTTGGTTAGTTTTGAGCAAACTTGCTAGTATTTCTAGTGCTTATTACAATAACCATATCTCGGTCCCACCCAGCAATATAAGGCCCTTCCTTATTTTAGGGGAAAAAACCCCTTAACAATAAGGTGGCGCTCACATTTTTTGGCTCCCGAAAGACAATAGAAATGGATCAAGGGGGGAAGGGACTTCTGCAACGAGCTATGCCACCCATTACTTATGAGGGAAGTCGCATCCGTCCCATGAAATGAGCTTCTTTGTTCAAAGTCCTTTAGTGAACCTTTTTTTTCTTTTGCAATATTTGGATTACAGAGGGCTATTTGTGCATTGTTCAAAGTCCTTTAGTTGAATGTTTAGTGGGGAAAGTACTTCTTGTTGATGAATTATTGTTCTATTTATGATTTTGTCTATTTATAGCAAGATGCAGTGCTTATTTTATGTGGTTGGGTTGCAACGGTTAAGTCCATTTACAGCATCTTGATCATTGTGAATCCAAATTTTGTTTAAGACCTAACAAATTACCCTTTCAAGATCGGTGCTCTAGCTCCAGCTGGGAGAGTGTACATCTTCAAAATCCTCGTTGCCCTTCCGAATCCTAGAAAAATATGTCGCGCTCTTATTTAAGAATGGTCGATTGCCACTGTCAACATTGACTTTTGTTTCAAGGGGAATGCGAGCCTTAATCCAATCGTGTCAACCGGTAATATCTCATTAAAAAAAAAACAACTTTTTGGGTGGAATCTATGTTCAAACGTCTTTTTCCCTTAGAAAGTAATTAAAAACTCTCAATAGTACCTACATACTATCTAGAGAGCGGACGTTGGATTGAAAATCCAATGATGTCAAACATTACATGCTTTCAATGGTGGGCCCTACTTAGTGCTTGGCACCTTTGGATTTTCAATCCAACGGTTCAGCTCTCGATAGTACTTACTATCAAGAGTTTTAAATCACTTCCCTTTTTCCTTTTAGGGGGAAACATAATAATCCTCATTTTTTCAATGAAACTAATCACCTCCTCGAGCGAGTGAAGGGTGGCATCTTCAGACCCTTTTTATTGCCACATGTTCCATATTAACTTCCTATAATTGTGGTTAAGATTCACTCACTCCTAGAGTTCACTCATCTACCCTAGTGTTGGTTTGATTCTTCAAAATACTTGCACACTATGACCCAATGTTTTAAAACGTGGAGGCGTGAGGTGAGGCGTTAGGACCTCAAGATGCGTGAGGTGTAAGCCCCACACGAAAACTTCATACTCTCTCATTTTAAAAAATAAATAAATTGTAAGAAAAATTACAAAAAGATCCAAGAAGTTCATGAAAAATTATAGTATATATACATACATATAGATATATATATATAGAGAGAGAGAGAGAGAGAGCAATATATATTTGTATTCGTATACATTGTGTGTGTTAATGTGGGCGCATGCGCACACATAGTTAAAACAAATTATAAATTAAAAAAAAAAGACATTAAAGTGTCATTTGTGGCCATAAACCTAATTTTAGTTAATATATGAGACTTACATTATAGAAATAAAGTGAGCTTCAATGCATGGAGTGTGTGCCTTATGTGTGCCTCATGAGATTTAAGCCTCATGATTAAGCCTCAGGGCATTTTTCTTAAGCTTTGCCCCGAGGCATAAGCCGCACATGCTTTTTAAAACACTGCTATGACCACCGTGAAATACCACAGCCAAAACATGCACTTTCAATATAACATGTAATCGTAGGGCATGCATCAATCTTGTTGTAGTCAAGAACTAATTCACCAATTATATTTTTACTTTGGTAGAACGACACAAACAACGTTTCACCTTCGAGTAATGCCTCTTTCAGTAACTCAAGTAACATGGTGAATGATTTGTCACTCTATCCAGTCAGACACTTAATGTGATATAACCGAATGATGAAAGAAAGCTTACTGAATTTCTTGCACCCCGGATATAACTCTTGATCAACATCTTCCACCAGTCAATAGAATTTAGGACTCTCTCTCATTTCACTTGTCCCCTCTTTGGTACATGTCATCCTGAATGCCGCTTGTAATAGTCCGTGCATATCATAGGTTTCATGAGTATTTTCTTTAGGTAATGTTTGAGTAGAAACTCTACAATGTGGAAATTCCCCGTAAAAAATTCACATGCCCATCGCATCTCTTATCCCACACATCACATATCAAATGCTCGTATACTATCGTACTTTATAATATCAATTACAACATTTCTTACATGGGCACTTGATAGTACCATCACCTCAACCTGAATTAGTAATTGCAAAATTCAAAATTATATGGACACCCTGTTCATAAACATCACTCAACCTGTCTTTTGAAACCCAACTTTTCTCCATGGCGGGGCTTACCCAATTTTAGTATTCACTAACAATGGAAAAATATAGAATGACTAAGTGGCAGCTACTAGGCAATGTTCTACTATAAAAATCATTAACAAGCACTCGTTCTCAATCACTAATGGAGGGAGGAATGTATCGAGATAAGCTGATCTGGAACGCATGTGTGGGAATTCATTTTCATGGCCAATGAATAGTGCTGTGAATTGTGTTTGTGAACAGTATATGTAAAGGTCAATGTCTTACATTTGACCTTGGTGTTGCTTTAAATGGGAATGAGGTATCTCATTTAAAATGAGTGTTATGGTATTGATTTGGTGTGTGAAACATAAGGTATGATGAAGCTATGTATGTTTGGAAACCAAATCGAGAGTATAAAATACTAAGTGTCAAAGAATGGAGAGGTCTTAACATACCCTCAACTTTCGGGATCTATAGTTTCGTCACCGCTTATCGGAATCGAGTGATTCTTGAATTTTTGACAAGATATCGAAACCCTCTTTGAGGTTCATGCTTTACGCTTTTCAGATTTTGAGTAGAAGTTATGTCAAAAGGGAGGTTTCCGAAAGCTGGTCTGCCATAAATTCAGCAGTCACTTTGGACCAGTCACCTTTAGGGCCATTTTGGAACATGAATACAGAAGTATTAGGATTTGTGCAAAACATCAAAGTTGTCTCTCTTTGAATGACGAGTCCAACGCAAGTTGAATCGCCAAAATCCGATGAACGAGTCAAAAGTTATGGTCGAAATACCGCAGTAGGAAAAATGGGTGAAGGGATGACCAATCCGATAGATCCTTTTTGTGACCGATAGTTTCGTCCACTACCGATCGATCCATGCCCATGACCGATAGATCCGTCAAGCTAAAATTTGTATGGTAACCGATCGATCCGTGCTCATGACCGATCGATCCGTGATGCTTGTTTTGCCTTGTAGCCGACCCTTTGAGATATTTTAAGGGTGTAAGGGTCTTTGGCCTCCCCCTTCTTGCCTATATAAAGGCCATTTTGTGGCTAGGGTTATAAGAACCCTAGAGAGAAGTTTTTGAGAAAAAGTTTGAGAGAAAAAGGGGAGAAAGAAGAGAAGCTTGGGTCTTGCCTTGGGTGTTCTTGTTTTGGTATTGAGTTCGTGTTTTCAACCAAAGAGGGAGCTCCTTCTTGCTTTTTAACTTGTTCTAGAGTACTTAGATCAATGGGATTGATCTAGAAAGGTAGATATAATCTACTATCTAGCTTTGTTATGAATTCTCTATGAATCGGATTTCTCATAAGTTTGATGTTTCAAAATTCATAAGAAATGTTTAAGGAAACCTCATAAGAACTCACAAGTGATTTTGCAGGATCATAGATGCTCACAAGTATCTCAAAAGCTCATTCATATCTCACAAGGCATCATGCATATCTCACAAGGCAGCATATCTGGCTCACACGACTCATAAGTACTCATAAGCACTCTTAAGAACTCATAAGTGATTGATTTACGCAAAACCTCATAAGATATGTTTTGTTTTCCACGAAAGCTCAAAAGATAAGGTTCAAAAAGCTATGCACTCGTAAACGTATGATTTCCAAGTTCGGTTTAAAGCATGAAATATGAATTGTTAATCCTCTATCTGCTCGCATGATATTTAGAATTTTGCTTCTGCTATGTTTTTGCCTTGTGTATTTCACATGATAGTTTTGATATGATAAGTCACGAACTAAAGTATCCATAACTCTGAGGGAGTATTTTGGGTCGCGACAGCATGCACTATGCATATTGATTAGATTCAATAACAAACACTCATTCTCAATTACATGAGCACTTGATAGTACCGTCACTCTCTCTCTCTCCATTACACAAAATTTTAAATTACACTTAATTACTTAATTTAGAAATACATCATGAGAAGGAAGAGGGCTATATATATATATGCGAACTAAGCTACCAAACCAAAGCGAACCGAGCTAAAGAACTTAAGCGAAACAAAAAACAAATTGTCTAATCCTAGCCCTAGCAAACTGGGTTCGTTATAGAGTGGCGAATTGCGAATCATGACCTCGAATTCGAACCGAAGAACTAGGTAACATTGATTTAGAATGGGACAAGCACTAAAAGAGCTTCACCCACAGAAGATGTGGTATACCAGAGTTAGTAAATATTGTGTTCCATCTCAGTTAATAGTCTTGTTCTTTTTATATGCACAATACAATAGTCTCATATTGAATCTCGTAATTAAAAATAAATAAAATTGGTGAATTCAACATCTAGGTACACCGTACACTTCACCTCTACCGAGCCAAAGAAGTTGATCTTGGCTTCATGCAAATTTAAATTCTGACTTTAGCATTTGTAGAACCCCGAATTTATTATTCTTGACATTCGTGACGTTTATTAAATTCTATAGAAACATATGTTAATTTTAATATGTTTAAGCCTGCAAATTTAATGTGAAAAATATCGATTTTAAAACCCAAATAAAACACTCAATTCAAGTCCTTTTTAAGGTTTAATTTCATGAAAAGGATGATAGGTAAAAAGTAGCAAAAGACTTTTTCAAAAAAACAAAATTAAAAAAGAGGATCAGCGCCCCGGCGAACTGGTCGCCCAAAACGCCGTTTTGGTGTATGTTTGCGCGATTTTTCGATTTTTGGAATCCCTAGGGCCCCCAACACTATAAATACTTCTTATAATCATGGGTTGAGGGTTTCTAAGGCTTTCTAAACCTAAAATAGAGTGAGAGAATGAGATTTTGATAGATCCAAGAGGAGAGATCAAAGGTGTTGCAAGGAAAAATGACGAAAATGCTTAGATCCATCCCATTCACAAGCGCTTGATCGTAGGGAAGCGATCGGGAGAGGTAAATATAACATTCTTACGATCAATGTAGTGATTTTGATATAAACATTATCAAAGTAATAGATCTAAAGTAAGAACAAACAAGATTAAGCATGCTTGTGATGTTTTAAATCATGATTCTCTTATAGAAAATATATATGATGATTTGATAGTGTTTTAAATCATGATTTTCTCATGAAAAATATATATGATGTTAGAGAGTATTTTAAATCATGATTTTCTTATGAAAAGTACATATGATGTGTAGAAAGTGTTCTAAATTATGATTCCCTTGCGAAAATTATTATGTAAGAGATGTTCCTTATGATTTTATTATTCATATCAACAAGGGGAATGAGAATAAAATTGTGGTGTAAGTATGATGGTGAATAGAGGAAAGGATGATAATTGGATTTAATTGAATGATTATTAGTTTGTTCTAAAATTATGATGTGTTATGAAACTAGGGTTCTGTGAGATTTATTTGATTAAAATTATGTATTGAAAATTGAGAAATGATAAATAAAATTGTCCTTCTTTTTATTGTCGAAAAACTTGATAAATCTATATTTTATATTGATCATTTATGAGAAATTCTGCATGTTTAAATTTATGCATGATTTATAATCATCATTATTTCACTCACACTTATTCACAAAATCAAATATGAACAAGCATGATAATAAGCAAGATAACAAGTATTATGCAAGTATACAAAAACACAAGCATGACTGTATGATTGAGTTTTGCACTGACCGAGTACCCACAAGCTTAAGATCAAGGCAAGACAATCCGTATACATCGGTTAATGTGTAGACAAGCCGTATACACCAGATAATGTGTAGGTAAGCCGTATGCATTGGATAATGTGTAACGCCCCGAAATACCCCCTAGGAGTTTAGGGATATTTTAGGTGTCACACTACGTACCTATCAAACCATCCTGTAATGCACAAGATAAAATACAGTACTAACAACGATAATCAGAGCGCGGAAGCTAACATATATACGGAAGCGTAAACAAATTTTCATTTCTTCTGATGATCCAAAATAGTATTCCAAGTTAACATAAATACAAGACATGTCTGAGTCTAAGGTGGACAGGCCCACCAATCAAAATATCAAAATACACAAGACCCTCTCATACTCTCCCCTCAACAGTAGTCGAGCTATGGCCACGCATCGAGATCTCGGTCCGCCTGAGACTGTAATGGAATAGCCGGCTCTCTCTCCTCTATATACTCTTCCTCGACCCAAGGCTCCGGGTCGAGGGCTCCCTCAGTACCTGCCGACATGAAAGTACGGCTGAGCATGGAATACTCAGCGAGTACAAGCTACTAGCAGACCATAACAACAATAATAAAACACACAATAGTAATATCATACAAGCAGTAATAGAGAAGTCACAAAAGAAACAGTATAAGGCATGATACAATACAAGCATCCTGACGTGCGTACATGAATGCGAAAACGCCGATAAAACTCATGCTTGAAAACCCCTGTCATGTCCCGGTATGCCTCGAAGAAATCATGTATGCGTGCATGCATGAATGCATGATCATCATCTTGTAAACCTCCATCTTGTAACTTGTGAGCCAGAGGGTAGCACCCGAATCTCCCTGGGCTGCCAACCTCCTTGATATGCAATGCACTTGTGAGCCAGAGGCTAGCACCCGAATGTCCCTGGGCTACCAACCTCCTTGTTATGAAATGCATGGTTTTCTTGTGAGCCAGAGGTTAGCACCCGAATCTCCCTGGGCTACCAACCTCCTTGATATGCAATGCACTTGTGAGCCAGAGGCTAGCACCCGAATGTCCCTGGGCTACCAACCTCCTTGACATGCAATATTTTCTTGTTGTTTATTATATGCACATGCTCTTGAAATCTCGGTTCATGCTATCATGCGTGCTCGTGTACGTGTCCATAGTGACAATCATGATAATGGGAATAACCAAGATATGACATTACAATTCAATTCATGATATGAACATCGGTAACATAAGTAGTTTGCATAACATTTGATCAATTTATCATTTATAAGAACGCATGCATAAAACCCATTTCTATATTCTTCATTGAGATCATTTATTCATAGTTTAGGTATTTTGTCAAACACTTTCATACATTATTCCTTAGTGGTTTATCTCCTTTTTAATGCATATTTTCCATTCAATCACACAATGGTAGGTTTGTTATTTGTACTATGCCCATCCTCCATTTTCCAATCCACAACCCACACATCATACATCACACATTCGGCATCCAATCACCGTATCCAACCTCCATCCAAGCATCCCTACCCTTTCTTTATCTTGTTTATATTTATTATAGATGACACATTTTGCAAGGAATAAACCATACTAACAGGAATCATATTTCATAAGGAAAACCTAGATTTATTGCTAGGGTAAGTTGGTAGGGTGTACTAACCTTAGATCAAGGCTTGATCCTTGGTAGAAACCTTGATTGAAGCTCCAACTTGAAAGAAGAATACCTTTGCTTGAAGGAGACTTGAGTTGGGGAAGAAACCCCTTTCAAAAACGTGCTTGGGTTGCTGCCCTAGCTTGGAGAACGCTCTCCACGAGTGCTTGAGCCGTGATCTTGAAGAAAAACCGGACTTGAAGTGATCTAGGGTCTCAAAACCCCTTTGATTCTTCTCCAAAAGCAAAACCCTAGCTTAGGAAACCCCTTTCTCCTCTCTTCTAATCCCCCAAATCCTCTAAGTGTTGAGAATGAGCCCTAAAGGCTCGGGTTAAACTCTTAAGGTTAGAGTGAACCGACAAAAAGACCATAATACTCTTACTAAAATTTCTGCAAAAACACGAGTGCCGAACACGTTGAGCTATGAATAGTCCAAACACGTTGTGCTGTGAATAGTGCCGAACACGTTGTGCTGTGAATAGTGCCGAACACGTTGTGCTGTGAATAGTGCCGGACACGTTGTGCTGTGAATAGTGCCGAACACGTTGTGCAGTGAATAGTGCCAAACACGTTGTGCTGTGAATAGTGCCAAACACGTTGTGCTGTGAATAGTGCCGAACACATTGTGCTGTGAATAGTGCTGAACACGTTGTGCTGTGAAGGGTGTCGAACCCGTTGTCACGTTGTGTTGTGCATAGTGCTGAGCTCGTTGTCCGTTGTCTTATGTACAACGTGCCCGTCGTGAGCTGTACAACGTACACGTTGTTTGCTGTACAACGTACCCGTTGTGAGCTGTACAACGTACACGTTGTTTGCTGTACAACGTACCCGTTGTGAGCTGTACAACGTACACATTGTTTGCTGTACAACGTACCCGTTGTGAGCTGTACAACATACCCGTTGTCTGTTGCACAACGGATGTACAACGTATACGTTATCAGAGCTAGAGCTACGTTGTCTATGCGTTGTCTGCGCCTTATCAGAGCACGTTGTCAGAGCACGTTATCAGAGCTACGTCCTTAGTGCCTTCCGAGCTACGATTGCCTACAGGTCCAGACTGTTTTGGCCATATCTTTTGACTCGTTCGTCGGATTTCGACGATTCAACTTGGGTTGGGTTCGTCTTTCGAAAACGCACATTTCTGACGTTTCAGAATTTCCGATTTCTCTCTTATTTATTAATTAGACTATGAGGAAGGCCAAGTAGCTACGAAAACGGTATTCATTAAGTATAGAAAAATCCGGGGTGCTACATTCTCCCCCCCTTACAAAAATTTCATCCCCGAAAATTTGGGCGATACATACATGCACAAGACCATAAAAATTACAAGGGAGTGCCAAGGCCTTAAAAAAATAACTGGGGATACTTTTCCCGCACTTCGGCTTCTCGTTCCCATGTAGCTTCCTCCCTTGAATGGTGTTGCCATCTCACTAAGACCAAGGGAATGGTCTTGTTACGCAAAACTTGATCTCTCCTATCCAAGATCTGCACCGGTTGTTCAACTAGGGTGTGGTCCTCTCGAATCTCTATCGGATCCAACTCGATGACATGAGAAGGATCCGGGATATACTTTCGAAGCATAGAGACATGGAATACATTGTGGACCGCCGTCATATGAGCGGGTAAAGCAACACGGTAAGCTACCTCACCGACTCGAGCAATGATCTCGAACGGACCCACATATCTCGGGCTAAGCTTGCCTCTCTTCCCGAATCGCATAACACCTTTGGTCGGTGAAATCCTTACAAACACAAAATCACCGACTCGGAATTCAAGATCCCTCCTTCGGTTGTCGGCATAGCTTTTCTGTCTATCTTGTGCGGTCTTTAACCTCTCCTGGATAAGCTTGACCCTATCCGCGGTTTGTTCAATTAACTCGGGGCCCAAAATCTTTCTTTCTCCCACTTCATCCCAATACAACAGGGATCTACAACTCCTTCCGTACAAAGCCTCGAAAGGCGCCATTTGTATGCTTTCTTGATAACTATTGTTGTAAGCGAATTCCACCAAAGGTAGGTGATCTTCCCAACTTCCCTTGAAGTCTAGCATACATGCTCGGAGCATATCTTCAATAACCTGATTCACCCTCTCGGTTTTGCCCGTCGGTCTGTGGGTGGAAAGCTGTGCTAAAGTCTAGCCGGGAGCCCATTGCACCTTGAAAACTTTTCCAAAACCTGGATGTAAATCTTGGGTCTCTATCCGACACAATACTCACTGGCACCCCGTGTAATCGGACTATTTCCTTGATGTATAGCTCCGCTAACTGATTGGAGTTGAATGTAGTCCGGTACGGTAAGAAATGAGCGGACTTCGTGAGTCTATCAACAACTACCCATATAGCATCGGTCTTCCTAACCGTCTTCGGCAACCCCACGATGAAGTCCATAGAGATATGTTCCCACTTCCACTCGGGAATGGGAAGAGATTGCAAAAGACCCGCCGGTCTCAAATGCTCTGCTTTCACCTGTTGGCACACCAAACACCGTGCCACATACTCCGCAACCTCCCTCTTCATGTTTCGCCACCAAAAGCGACTCTTGAGGTTCCGATACATCTTTGTCCCCCCGGGATGCACTGTATACTTAGACCGGTGAGCTTCGTCCATAATCTCTCTCCGAAGGTCTGCATTGGCTGGGACACAAAGCCTTCCCTTGAATGTAATAGCACCTCGGCTAGTGAGAGAGAAGTCCGTACTACCCTTGGCCACTTCCTTATCCCGGAAAGCCAACAAGTCAGTGTCTGTGGCTTGATACTCCTGGATCAAGTCTATAAGGTATGGCCGAACTGTAACATTCGCCAAAACCGGACTGCGGAAAGAATCGTTCACACTGATGTCTAGATTTGCCAAATCGTCTAACAGTCTCCATTCCTGCACCAACATGTGAGCCAACAACCCCGATGGTTTCCTACTCAGAGCGTCTGCCACCACATTTGCTTTTCCCGGGTGATATTGGATAGTGCACTCGTAGTCCTTTAAGAACTCGATCCAACGCCGTTGTCGTAAGTTTAGCTCTTTTTGGGAAAAGAGATACTTGAGGCTTTTGTGGTCCATGTACACATAGAACTCCACCCCGTACAGATAATGTCGCCAAATTTTAAGTGCAAACATGACCGCCGCAAGCTCCAAGTCGTGAGTGGAGTAGTTCTTTTCATGCTCTTTCAACTACCTTGATGCATAGGCAATGACCTTCTTCTGTTGCATTAGGACACACCCGAGTCCAACATGCGAGGCATCACTGTACACCTCATACCCAAAAGGTCCAGATGGCACAGTAAGGACAGGGGCTGTGGTGAGGCGTTTCTTCAACTCTTGGAAACTTACTTCACATCGGTCACTCCAACTGAACTTTGCATTTTTCGTTGTCAAGTAGGTGAGAGGTGCAGCCAAACTGGAGAATCCCTCCACAAATCTCCAGTAGTAGCCTGCCAATCCGAGGAAACTACGTATCTCCGTGACGCTCTTGGGCCTCTCCCAACTCATGACTGCCTCAACCTTGGCTGGATCTACAAAAATACCCTCGGCCGACACCACGTGTCCAAGAAATGCGACCTTCTCTAACCAGAACTCGCACTTACTCAATTTGGCATATAGCCTATGCTCTCTCAACATCTCCAGAGCAAGGCGGAGGTCTCGTGCGTGATCTTCCCGTGTCTGGGAATACACCAAAATGTCATCAATGAATACAATCACGCATCGATCCAAGTAAGATCGGAACACCCGGTTCATCAAATCCATGAATGCCGCCGGTGCATTCGTCAGCCCAAAAGGCATGACAAGGAACTCGTAATGCCCATATCGAGTCCTGAAAGCCGTCTTCGGAACATCTTCCGCCTTGATCCTTAATTGATGATACCCCGATCTAAGATCAATTTTGGAGAAGAATCTCACTCCCTTCAGTTGGTCGAACAAGTCATCGATCCTTGGCAAGGGATAACGATTCTTGATAGTTACCTTATTCAACTGACGGTAGTCTATACACATTCTCACCGACCCGTCTTTCTTCTTTACAAAGAGAACCGGAGCTCCCCACGGTGAGACACTTGATTGGATGAAACCAAGTTGTTGTAACTCCTCAATCTGTTTCTTCAATTCTTCCAGCTCTATAGGGGCCATTCTATACGGTGCCCTTGAAATCGGAGCGGTGCCCGAAGTAAGCTCTATAGCGAACTCAATCTCCCGATTCGGAGGTAACCCGGGAAGTTCCTCCGGAAACACGTCCAAGAAATCACTCACGACCGGAATGGCCGAGGAGTTTTGTGCTTCTAGGTTTGCTATACTCAAGGCTGCGAGGCGAGCAATGTCCCTCTCTCTTAATCCTCGGAAGTGAAAAGGCTTACCCCCTTCCGGCTTGAAATTCACCATCTTCTCAAAACACGCAACATGCCCGTGATGGTTTGACAACCAATCCATCCCTAAGATGACATCAAAATCCAAGTCTTGAAAATCTAGGACGATGAGATCGGCTAACAGTTCATTCTCCCCCACTTGAACCACACTATCCCTGAATATCTTGTCCGTATCAACTGACTTGCCGAGTGGAGGTGCAATGGTCAACTCCTGCTTTAACGGAGTAGCCTCAGTCAAAAATCCCTTTGCGAAACTAGGCGACACAAAGGAGTGAGTGGATCCTGTGTCGATCAACACTCGGGCGAGACACTCGTTCACTAATAAAGCGCATGTGCGATTAAGTAGCTACTATTAGTAGATTTCAAACAACAACAAGCATCATACATAGGTAACCCTTAGTATAAATAATCACATAATAAACCATAGAAATTTTACACAACTTAGACTCTAGAATTTTTGCGTACCTTGCACGACATCGTCGGATGCACGTGCGTCTCTCTCAGATAAGGCAAAGACTCGGCCTTGTGTGGCTGGGCGAGGAGGCCGGGTAGACTGTGAGGCCCTCGAAGCCTGAGAAGAGCTAGGCTGAGATGTCTGCCTAATCGGGGGCCTGCTCCCCGAAGACTGAGCTGGCAATTGACGTCGGGGACAATCTCTAACCATGTGACCCTGGTCACCACAATGGAAGCAACTTCCTGAAACCCTCCGGCATTCTCCTGCTGGATGCCTCCTTCCACAAAGAGTGCAGACATCATGCAAATAGGAGGAATGAGCATATCCCGTAGCTTGAGTAACTGCGGGGAGAGGAGCATATGAGGTAGCCGGGCGAAAGGTCGATGGAGCAAAAGAGCGAGGAGCCTGTGGTGCCGAATACATCCTCTGTGACTGAGCCGGCCCTGCGGACTGATACAAGCTAGTCCTTGCTCTCTTCTCCCCTGAACTACTCGACTGTCCTTTTTTTATTTCTCTTCTTTTGAAGAACTCCTCGGAGTTCGACTCGGCCAACAGTGCCTTGTCCACTACTTCTGAATATGTCTCATGTCTGAACATTGAGACGCGGTCCTTGAGGTAGGCCTTCAACCCCCTTTCAAATTTTCGGGCTTTCATAGCCTCGGTCGCTATCATGTGTGGAGCAAATCGAGATAGCTCTGAAAATTTGGCTTCATAAGCCGCTACGGACATATTACCTTGCTCCAAGGTAATAAATTTCACTTCCATCTTCTCTCTCATCCTGACCGGAAAGTATTTCTTGTTGAAAGCTTCCAAGAATTCCTCCCAAGTCCAATCTTGACCTTGCCAGGTCAACTCTCGGGTCCGAAGTGCGGATTTCCACCAATGGTCGGCCTCGCCTTCAAGCATAAAGGCGGCCCAAGTGACCCTTTCCACTTCCGTAGGTGCCAATACCGAGAATATCTTCTCAAGTTGCCGAATCCAACCCTCGGCGACAAGTGGATCAATGCTTCCACAAAACGTTGGAGGCCTCATCCTCCGAAAAGCTTCTATCCCGGCTTGGGCTCGGTTAGGAGGAGCCGGTATAAGTGCCGCATTAGGCGGAGTGGCCGGTTGCCTTGCCGCCAACATAGCCAAAGTCTCGGCTATGGATGCGAATGCTTGGGCAAAGTCGGGTTGATCATCACCCGATGGAGCATCACCTCCATTACCCCTCGTGTTGTACCCGCGACCCCGGGTATTGCGTTTCATGATTTCTCCTGAGAACGACAATACAACATGAGTCTAACTTGGATACGCATTTAGTACAAATTTCGCAATTCACTCAATACATATTCATCAAGCACATTTAATAAGTATAACACAAATAATGTACACATGGTATATAACACAATAGCATAACATACAATCCGTGTTCCTAGCGTAGGACTCTATGTTCGGTTGAAGTTCAACCCATTTTGACTAAGACTAACTTGTTAGTCTATACTTGGAATACAACTCTCTAAGGTGATTCTAATACCTTGTTCAATCATCTAAGTGACCCTAGGGACTCTAATGCCTAGAGCTCTGATACCACTCTGTAACGCCCCGAAATACCCCCTAGGAGTTTAGGGATATTTTAGGTGTCACACTACGTACCTATCAAACCATCCTGTAATGCACAAGATAAAATACAGTACTAACAACGATAATCAGAGCGCGGAAGCTAACATATATACAGAAGCGTAAACAAATTTTCATTTCTTCTGATGATCCATATTAGTATTCCAAGTTAACATAAATACAAGACATGTCTGAGTCTAAGGTGGACAGGCCCACCTATCAAAATATCAAAATACACAAGACCCTCTCATACTCTCCCCTCAACAGTAGTCGAGGTATGGCCACGCATCGAGGTCTCGGTCCGCCTGAGACTGTAATGGAATAGCCGGCTCTCTCTCCTCTATATACTCTTCCTCGACACAAGGCTCCGGGTCGAGGGCTCCCTCAGTACCTGCCGACATGAAAGTACGGCTGAGCATGGAATACTCAGCGAGTACAAGCTACTAGCAGACCATAACAACAATAATAAAACACACAATAGTAATATCATACAAGCAGTAATAGAGACATCACAAAAGAAACAGTATAAGGCATGATACAATACAATCATCCTGACATGCGTACATGAATACGAAAACGCCAATAAAACTCATGCTTGAAAACCCCAGTCATGTCCCAGTATGCCTCGTAGAAATCATGTATGCGTGCATGCATGAATGCATGATCATCATCTTGTAAACCTCCATCTTGTAACTTGTGAGCCAGAGGCTAGCACCCGAATCTCCCTGGGCTGCCAACCTCCTTGATATGCAATGCACTTGTGAGCCAGAGGCTAGCACTCGAATGTCCCTGGGCTACCAACCTCCTTGTTATGAAATGCATGGTTTTCTTGTGAGCCAGAGGTTAGCACCCGAATCTCCCTGGGCTACCAACCTCCTTGATATGCAATGCACTTGTGAGCCAGAGGCTAGCACCCGAATGTCCCTGGGCTACCAACCTCCTTGACATGCAATATTTTCTTGTTGTTTATTATATGCACATGCTCTTGAAATCTCGGTTCATGCTATCATGCGTGCTCGTGTACGTGTCCATAGTGACAATCATGATAATGGGAATAACCAAGATATGACATTACAATTCAATTCATGATATCAACATCGGTAACATAAGTAGTTTGCATAACATTTGATCAATTTATCATTTATAAGAACGCATGCATAAAACCCATTTCTATATTCTTCATTGAGATCATTTATTCATAGTTTAGGTATTTTGTCAAACACTTTCATACATTATTCCTTAGTAGTTTATCTCCTTCTTTTTAATGCATATTTTCCATTCAATCACACAATGGTAGGTTTGTTATTTGTACTATGCCCATCCTCCATTTTCCAATCCACAACCCACACATCATACATCACACATTCGGCATCCAATCGCCGTATCCAACCTCCATCCAAGCATCCCTACCCTTTCTTTATCTTGTTTATATTTATTATAGATGTCACATTTTGCAAGGAATAAAACATACTAACAGGAATCATATTTCATAAGGAAAACCTAGATTTATTACTAGGGTAAGTTAGTAGGGTGTACTAACCTTAGATCAAGGCTTGATCCTTGGTAGAAACCGTGATTGAAGCTCCAACTTGAAAGAAGAACACCTTTGCTTGAAGGAGACTTGAGTTGGGGAAGAAACCCCTTTCAAAAACGTGCTTGGGTTGCTGCCCTAGCTTGGAGAACGCTCTCCACGAGTGCTTGAGCCGTGATCTTGGAGAAAAATCGGACTTGAAGTGATCTAGGGTCTCAAAACCCCTTTGATTCTTCTCCAAAAGCAAAACCCTAGCTTAGGAAACCCCTTTCTCCTCTCTTCTAATCCCCCAAATCCTCTAAGTGTTGAGAATGAGCCCTAAAGGCTCGGGTTAAACTCTTAAGGTAAGAGTGAACCGACCAAAAGACCATAATACCCTTACTAAAATTTCTGTAAAAACACGAGTGCCGAACACGTTGAGCTGTGAATAGTGCCAAACACGTTGTGCTGTGAATAGTGTCGAACACGTTGTGCTGTGAATAGTGCCGAACACGTTGTGCTGTGAATAATGCCGGACACGTTGTGCTGTGAATAGTGCCGAACACGTTGTGTTGTGAATAGTGCCAAACACGTTGTGCTGTGAATAGTGCCAAACACGTTGTGCTGTGAATAGTGCCGAACACGTTGTGCTGTGAATAGTGCCAAACACATTGTGCTGTGAATAGTGCTGAACACGTTGTGCTGTGAATAGTACCGAGTACGTTGTGCTGTGAAGGGTGTCGAACCCGTTGTCACGTTGTGTTGTGTATAGTGCTGAGCTCGTTGTCCCTTGTCTTATGTACAACGTGCCCGTCATGAGCTGTACAACGTACATGTTGTTTGCTGTACAACGTACCTGTTGTGAGCTGTACAACGTACACGTTGTTTGCTGTACAACGTACCCGTTGTGAGCTGTACAACGTACCCGTTGTCTGTTGCACAACGTATACGTTATCAGAGCTAGAGCTACGTTGTCTATGCGTTGTCTGCGCCTTATCAGAGCACGTTAGCAGAGCTACGTCCTTATTGCCTTCCGAGCTACGTCCTTAGTGCCTTCCGAGCTACGATTGCCTACAGGTCCAGACTGTTTTGGCCATATCTTTTGACTCGTTCGTCGGATTTCGACGATTCAACTTACGTTGGGTTCGTCTTTCGAAAACGCACATTTCTGACATTTCGGAATTTCCGATTTCTCTTTTATTTATTAATTAGACTATGAGGAAGGCCAAGTAGCTACGAAAACGGTATTCATTAAGTATAGAAAAATCTGGGGTGCTACATAATGTGCAAACCATGTGGTACCTCGGAAAGTAGGGTATATGTTAATCTCTACCCAATATATGGGGTTGAGTTATTTTAAGTTATTGCACTTGTATGTTGTTAGATACATTCATGAACAAGAAAGACAAGTGAGATTAAACAAGAGAAACAAGTACAAGTGATCACGTATAAGAATTGAAATTGAATTATGCTTCCGCACGCTGAATTGTTTATATGTTTACATGTCATGTTAAATTCAAAATTATGTTTTATATTAAATATTGTTATATTGTTAGCTACGAGTTTATATATACACAGGGTAACTTGTTACTCAGCCGATGACTGTTGTTGTCGGTAGGTTCTAGGTTTGATATCTGTGCCCTAGGACCTTGGGAAGAGGAAGAGCCAGTAGGTAATTACCTCGATGGAGAACGGAATTTGGACTGTTGGCCATTTCCGGGAAATTAATTATTAGTATTTTGATTTGGAAGTTTAGACATTGTAATAGACTTAATTCTAGATTTTATAATTTGATTGAATTGATGATTTGGAATCATAGAGGATGATTCGAATTGATTATGATGTTTAGTATTTATTCCATACATGGGACTTGATCAGTATTTATTTAAAGAAAAAAATTTCAGGTTCAAGTTTTAGAATTGCCGTAAAAGCTTTATGACAGGAATTTATGTAAGTTAATGGTTAAGTCAAGTGCCAAAGTCTCACATTAACCTAGGTGGGATTTTGGGGCGCGACAGCATTGTACATTTGAATTTCTCTAAAGCTCTTTCCTTAGTTTCGAAAGACAAATATAAAAAGAAGCATCATAGATTAAAGTCATAAAATATTATTTTCACATATTTGGCTTTGAATAAGCTCAAGAAGCTTTCATGTCATTTCAATTCCATTGTTTGAATGATTGTAATGTAATTTTGCATTTCCTGCAAATGATGCACTTTTCTCATTTATAACTAGGTTTATTAACAATAATTCATTGATGACATGAATTTAATTTTGTTGTAAGTAGGAATGTTTGGCATCAATTTTGATGATTCTCAAATTCTGAAATCGAATCAATATAAATTCTAAAAAACGATTCTAGAGAATCATATTAAAACATATTATCTATGACAAACACATTTGAATTGTGATGAAAATACATTTGAAAACAATTAGAATCCACTATAGCAACGATTTAATCACGTTTGGATTACTGCATTAGAGAATTATTGAAATTGATTAAATTACTTAAATTAGGTAATTCATGCGTTAGTTTCCAAATGATCCGGTCGCGTGCATTGTTTATTGCTTGGATTCCGTCAATTTCAACCCATGCATCAACCAAGCTAGGCTCAGAATTACTAGGTAACCTCCAATGATTCTCGTCACGCAACCGGTCAACTGTGGCATTTCTTTCAAGCCCATTCATAGGCAGCTCAATCGACCATCCTTGACACAAAAGAACACCCCGAGGCAGCCAAGGGTCTAGCCAGATTTTCGTATGCTTACCATCGCCAATAAGATGGGTTACTGCCTCCATCGTAAGACATCGAACTTTTAGGATACTTCTAGTACTCCAAGCAGGGGCTGAAGGCATGGCCATTGTCCAGATGGACTCCTTCTTTAGGAATTTATTATGGAACCAGTTGACCCATATAGAATCTCTATGCGAAGCTATTTCCCAAACTCTACGCATCAATGCACACTTGTTCCAGTCTTTAAGCGATCTGAGCCCCAAACCACCTTCCTCTCTAGGCTTGCAAATGGCGATCCAAGAGACCTTATGGTGCTTCCTGTCCATCTCTACTCCACTCCATAAAAATCGAGCAAGCATCTTTTCAAGAGCAAGTATAGTTGCTTCCGGAAGGTAAACCACGTTGCACCAATAAAGTGGGAAACTACTAAGTACTGACTTAATAAGCTCTAGCCGCCCCGCATAAGAGAGAGACTTATTATTCCACGATGCCATTCGCTGCTGAATCCGCTCCATCAAAGGTATACAATCTTTATTCATGAGCCGAGTTAAGGTGAGAGGAAGGCCAAGATATTTAACTGGCAACTTGCCTCTCTTGATACCAATCCATTCTTCAATTATTCTAGCTAGCTCCTGCTCAACATTCCCAAAGAACACTCGAGACTTAGCTAAGTTGATATTGAACCCCGAAGATTTGAACCTTTCAAGCATTGTACACACACTACTAATGGACCCTAAATCAGCAGCCGAAAAAATAATGAGGTCGTCCGCAAAGCTCAGATGAGTAATAAGAGGATTCTTGCACATAGGGTGGGGTAAGAGAAGACCCTGCCAGGCCTTATTAATCAACTCCCTAGAAAGCATTTGCAAAACTATCATGAAAAGGTAAGGCGATAGGGGATCCCCTTGCCTCAATCCCCTACTACTAGCAAAGAAGCCTTCCCTTTTTCCATTAACCATCTCAGCAAACCTAGCTCCCGAGATGCATGCCATCACCCACTCAACAAATATAGCTGGAAATTGCATCTTCGGCATAACCACTTCTAAATATTTCCAGCTCACCGAATCATAGGCCTTACGCAAATCTATTTTAATCGCAACCCGTGGTTTCCCTCTCTTGAGATGATAATTATGAAGCAATTCATGGCACAACAAAACATTGTCAGTAATACTCCGACCTCTAATAAACGCGGACTGATTTGGATCGATAAGGGACGGCATGACTTGTTGGATTCTAGCCACCAAGATTTTAGAGATAACACGATACACGACATTGCATACAAAAATAGGCCGAAATTCAGAGAAGGAATTGGGTCTCTCTATTTTAGGAATAAGAGAAATCAAAGTGGCATTCATCTCTCCCAATAATTTCCCACTTTCAAAGAAACTGACTATAGCCTTTGACAAGTCTGCACCAACAATAGCCCAACATACCTGGAAAAAGTGAGCCGTGAATCCATCTGGGCCAGGCGCCTTATCCCCATTGGACTTGAAAACAGCTGATTTTATTTCCTCCAAGGACACAGGCTTAGATAGCAAATCTTGGTCTATCTCGTTAAGAGATCTTAGCCCATGCAGATCAACATCCCTATAGGTAGGTTCATTACCACCATTTAGCAAATCAGAGAAGAAAGCTACAGCGTTTTGGGCTATCTGCTTCGAATCAGTAATCAAAGCCCCACGCTCATCAACAATTGAATCTATCCTGTTCCGACTTCTCTGATGGCACACTGTTTTGTAAAAGAAAGAGCTATTCGAGTCTCCCAATTGAAGCCAATTTATTCTAGAATTTTGCCAGAGCTCAGTTTCTTCCCATTGCATAAGCTGACAAAGGGACTACTTGGTGACATCGATTGCCGTGTGAAGCGCGCTATTATGAGGATCGTCATTACTCTGAATTTGCGAACTCTCCAGAGTCTCTCTAATCTCAATCACCTTTTGTTGAATATGTCCAAACGTTTTGCTACTCCATTCCTTCAACGCCCACTTGACTGCTCTCAGTTTACAAGCAAGCTTAAACATAGGTGTTCCATGCACCCTAGTGCCCCAAGCTTCTGAAACAACACCCATAAACTCAGGATGAGTAGTCCAAAAGTTATAAAATTTAAAAGATCTCACAGGCTTGGACGTCTCAAACCCGAACCTAACAAGTATCTGGTGATGATCAGATGTATTTCCACCTCTGAACCAAGCCTCGGCTTCAGGAAAACATTGAGTCCATTCAGAATTTATGAGACATCTATCCAACTTACACGAGATTCTTGACGCCCCTATGCGCCCATTAGACCAAGAGAATTTTGCTCCTTTCCATTTGAGGTCAGCTAAGTTGGAGGCGTTCATACAATTGATACCTGATTGCAGCAGCCTCATGGGAATAGCATTACCTCCCTGCTTTTCAGAACTATAAAGAATAGAATTAAAATCTCCCATTACCAGCCAAGCACATGCATGCAATTGAGCAAATCCAGAAATGCTTTTCCACATGGAATCCCTTTCTATGAAAGAGTTAGAACCATACACATTTGTAACCATAATAGGGGCAGTCCAAGTTGCTTTGAAAACAGAACAATGGATGACTTGCTCAGAAACCACTAGAGGACTAACTAAGAGATGTTCAGGATCCCACATCACCCATATACGGGCATTGGAGGAAGCGTCAGAATTATCTATCCAAGCCCAACTAGGGGCTACTCTTCTCATAACTCTATCCCCATTCTCTCGTCATACTTTTGTTTCCAATAACCCAACAAAGGACAACTTATTTTTGAAAATGAAATTGTTAACATCATTCTGACGGAGAGAGCTATTGAGCCCTCGCACATTCCAAGCTCCCCAGATCATTAGAACATTAAAGCCCAGAGCCTCACGAGGCAGAACTACGATTAAGTCCGCAAGCCTGGATGCCCAGGCTCTGTGGATTGCATACTATCCTTGTCCCATTCTGTGTCAGCGTTCCCAGCAGCATGGGCATGTCCTGTACATCTCACCAAGGCATCATTGAGCTTTGCTCGCACAGTATCTGTCATCGGATTCTCTGATCGCATAGGCTCTAGTGACACGGCTCCACAAATTGCAACCTCAGTATCTTCCAATTCTGATAGTCCTTCAAATCTGTTTGGGCTAGCTATGGCCACTCGAGCAGAGTGCATAATTTCCAAACTGTCCATATGTTTCTTTTTAAGCGGGAGAGATTCCCAATCATCCTTTTGAAGAGGAGTGGTAACTTCATCTTTAGTGTTATTGGTATGCTCCGGTGCAGGATCCGAAGAATTTAAAGAGTGCCCTACCATCGAAATTACACGGCTCCGGTGCGGCCCTCAATTTCTGTTTAAAGTGAGTATTAATTAATCTAATTTATCTCAGCTTTGTACATCCCAGATAACATGAACCAATTTATGATGTGGTTATGAGTCCAACTTCTATGTCTGTGGATAATTACTACTACCGCTTTACAGTTGCTTGTGTTTTTCTTTGGCTCAGGTGTATTGAACATGATATTGTTATTTTTATTTCTACGAAATATTATGTCTATTGCCTATTATCGATGATTTCTCTTCTTATATTGACGAATGTGGCTTGTTTTAGATTAGTGCAATAATCTGGAACTTTATTCATTATAATTTTCAAATGTAACTTCCATAGTGATTCCCGCATCCCTCAAGGTCATGGTGAATGTGCATGCATTGAAACTTAGATCCCCTGTTCAAGAATGATTGTCGGATAAGTGCATCTCTTACCATCACTATGGTCGGATTCGTTGTAGATGACGATGTGCAGTTCCTACGTGGACTAGATAACCTCTAACAACTGATCTGTCCTGGATGTGAAGAGGAGTAATTTTCTGCAAATGATTCTGTAATTGTCCGTGTGGACAGTTTGGGAATGCATAATCCCGAAGCATGTCTCAGTCGCTCGTGCAATATCAATTTTGGGAATATCTTCATCAGTCATCCCTATTGTTCTCTGCGTACATATTTGGATAGGGAATGCATCTGCCCCTAGTCTGAATTGTGTACTTGGAGAGCCATGGGGAGATGTTGCCGAAATTTCCTGCAAATTGTAAAAAGCACGTGCGGTACTGATTCTTGGGGATTATGTATTCCTGAATGGGATAGGAACACCCCACCCAATAAGTATTCAATAATCATGGTGCATGCATGCATTACCCCAATTATTCTGGTGTCAATTCTGTATCATTCACTAATGAAATGTATACATTATCTGTTGTTGTTAGTGATTTCGAGACCTGATCAAGTGACCATGGATAAAAGTTGGGTTTCTGCAAACAGGTGGAGTGATATATATAAAATAGGTGTCAACAATTTCTTAGATTTTGCATGTATTCAGTCACCACAATCCGGCAGTGCCATCAAGTGTCCGTGTAAAAAATGTAGTAATCGATATTATTACAACCGGAGTAGTGTGTACAAACATTTGATTTGTGATGGATTTGACAAACATTATGCCACGGCTACATGGATTTTCCACGGGGAAAGACCGCATCCTATATCTTCAACTGCCCAAGTGGTGAGAGACATTAATAACCCTGTAATAGATGAAATACAAGAGATGCTGCACGCGGCTTTCGGGCCCAATCGTGCAAACGAAGTGACAGTCGATGAGGGGCCAAGTGAAACAAGAGAGAGTCCCAACACTGAAGCCGCAAAATTCTATAAGTTGGTGGAAGATGCCGAACAACATTTGTATCCTGGATGTAAAAAATTCAGTAAACTGTCATTTATCGTCCGCTTATATAACATTAAGTGTCTGAATGGATGGAGCGACAAATCATTCACGATGTTACTTCAATTACTGGAAGAGGCACTTCCAGAAGGTGAGATGTTGCCTTCATCCTTCTACCGAACGAAAAAGATAATTGGGGAATTAAGTCTTGGTTATAATAAGATTGATGCTTGTCCAAACGATTGCATGTTATACTGGAAGGAACATGTTGATGATATTGCATGTTCCGTTTGTGGAATTTCACGGTGGAAGACTGCAGACTCCTGTATTCCGCCGTCATCTAGGAAGGAAAGCAGAATTCCTGCAAAGGTTTTGCGTCATTTTCCATTAAAGCCCAGACTTCAAAGACTTTTTATGTCAGACAAGACAGCTGGTTCCATGAGATGGCATGCAGAGGGTCAGAGCCGAGATGGGGTTCTAAGGCATCCAGCTGACTCCGAAGCCTGGCGACATCTGGACAAACGATACCATGAATTTTCTGCAGAACCTCACAGTGTAAGACTTGGGTTAGCAAGTGATGGTTTTAATCCTTTTGGTACCCTTAGCATCGCACACAGTACTTGGCCTGTTGTTTTGACTCCATATAATTTGCCACCTTGGATGTGTATGAAGCAACCTTTTTTTATGATGTCATTACTTATTCCCGGTCCGCGTGCTCCTGGTAATGACATTGATGTCTACTTACAACCACTTATAGATGAGTTATTCGATCTGTGGACTGATGGCCAATAGACGTACGATGCGTCAAATGGTGAAAATTTCAGATGAGAGCAGCGTTATTGTGGACAATCAACGACTTCCCTGCATATGCGAACTTGTCTGGATGGAGCACAAAGGGCCGATACGCTTGTCCTCATTGCAATCAGGGCATCTGTTCCCAGTACCTAAAACATGGTCGTAAGTTTTGTTATATGGGTTATCGACGATTTTTGGGAGCTAGTCATAGATTCCGCAAGAACAAAGCGTCATTTAATGGACAGTCCGAAACAAGACCTGCTCATGTTGCACACACAGGGACCGAATTGTTGGGGCAAATGCGTGGTCTGAACGTCCAATTTGGGAAGCATAAATTAAACGCCTCGAGAGGAAAAAGAGTCCGCGACGATGATGTGGAGTATATTGGATGGAAGAAATTAAGTATTTTTTTCAAATTACCTTACTGGGAGCATCTACTAATAAGACACAATTTGGATGTGATGCATATTGAAAAAAATATTTGTGATAGTATCACAGGGACGTTACTGAATATTGATGGAAAAACAAAAGACTTTTGGAAAGCACGTCTTGACCTAAAAGAAATGGGTATTAGAACTGCACTTCACCCACATGCAGTAGGACAAAAAACATATTTACCTGCTGCATGCTTTTCCATGACGGCCAATGAGAGAAGTATTTTCTGTAACGTACTACCAAATGTGAAAACTCCAAATGGATATGTGGCTAATATTTCAAAATGTGTGAACCTGAAAGAGCGCAAGATATCAGGGTTGAAAAGTCATGATTGCCATATTATAATGCAACATCTACTCCCATTGGCGTTGCAGAAAGCACTGCTAAGGAATGTAAGTGGACCGTTGATTGAGTTGAGTAGATTCTTCAAAGGGTTATGTTCTAAGGTTAGCACCGTCGAAGAATTTATGGAACTTGAGGCTGGATGTGCAGTTACACTTTGCAACCTCGAAAGGATTTTCCCACCTATATTCTTTGACATCATGGTACATCTAGCCATCCATTTGGCAGGCGAGGCCAGGGTAGCAGGTCCAGTACAATACCGATGGATGTACCCCATCGAAAGGTACGTATTACGCATTGAAAATCGTATTTCCTGTAATTTGTTACTAAGTTAATCATATACTGTCATATGATCTTGAAATTGTTATGTTCTATGTATAACAGATATCTCCATACATTAAAATCATATGTCCGTAACAGAAGTAAACCAGAAGGTTCTATAGCAGAGAGATATCTTGCTGAAGAATGTGTCACTTTTTGCTCAAGGTATGTGCACGATGTTGAAACGAAGTCCAACCGTGTAGCTCGCAACTATGATGCAGATGTGGTTGAGACATACAACGGCTTGTCAATCTTTTCTGCACCTGGCCGTGCTATAGGAAAGGCCGTGACTGCATATTTGTCTGATGAAGTATCTAAACAAATACACCGTTATGTCTTGTTCAATTGTCCTGAAGTGGCACCATTTATTGGGTAAGGCGACTCCATTCTATATTTAAATTCATTAAAAGCACCTCCAAGTGGTATGCGCTAATTAACTACGATTTATGAAATGCAAGGCACACTTGGAAAAAGTAATGTTTGAAAATCCGCATAGGCGGCAAGTAGACATTGACCGCATCCACAATAGAGATTTCCTAAATTGGTTTGCGTCCAATGTTAGTAATATATGTGAAATATGTTTAAACTGAGAACAAAGTAACTATTTGTGAATATTGACTAACATCAATTTTCCTATACACTCATAGGTTACGATGTTGAGTGGTGGAGGTTCAGAGCATGTACATCATAATCTGAAATGGCTGGCTCGTGGCCCATCGCAGATTGCATTGAACTTTCAACTATTTGTCATCAATGGCTTTCGGTTTCAAACGAAATCGGTTGACCATACCAAGAAGACGCAAAATAGCGGGGTGGTCCTGATCGCAGACACACCGCGGACAAGGCGATGTTACATATTATGGCATTTTGAAAGAAATAGTTCAAGTGGACTATTACGAAGGAAGAAATGTTGTGTTATTTAAGTGTGATTGGGTAGATGTTATATCTCAAGGTAGGGGCATCAAGGTAGATGAATTCCAATTGACACTTGTTAATCTGGAACGGATGCTAAAAACCGATGAACCTTTTGTGCTTGCCTCACAAGCAATGCAAGTGTTTTACGTAGAAGACCCGTTGGAAAAAGACTGGCACGTCGATATTCAGTTCAAACCAAGAGAATACTTTGACATGCGAGAGGGCGGGCTGTCAAATTTTGCTGAGGCATTGCCCAAAATTCTGCAACCTAATGTTGTACGATTCGATGACACTAGGCTAGATGTTGAAAATATTAGTGATATTAGGGCAGATATCCCTGGAACAACAATCGATGTTCCTCTACCCATCACCGAGGCAGAGTCTTTACATGACCGCTCAAGCGATTCTGAAGAAAATGATGATGGACTCTCTAGCTAGACACTTGATGTAATTAATAACATTCTTGTACTACATTATTATGTTGGTGTTTGCTATTGGAACTCATTGTTAATCGTTGTTAGAACAAGACTATGATGTGTGAACTACGCAACATTGACTATATCATGTATATTTTGATAATATCCAGTTTGTTGCTGCAATTGTAATGGTCATAATCTTATTATCAGGGTTATCAGGCATACCCAAACTTATATTATGTTTCAAAGATATAATCAATGACTAACCTTAGAAGTATGAGTAACCTTGTTATCAGGGTTATCATCTGTAGACATGATGATATCATGGGTTGTTAATTTGCACCAGTAATCAAAATGCAAATATTCTTATTGCTTTCATCTCATTAAGTATGAGATTTACTTTAATGAGTTGTTTATTTGCATGTTAATAGCGAAATTAATGCAATTTTAAATATTAGAACTCTCTAAGTATGCAGTTTCCTATGACTTGTTTATTTGCATGTTAATGGCGAAATTAATGCAATTTTAAATATTAGAACTCTCTAAGTATGCCGTTTCCCATGGGTTGTTTACATGCATGTACTTTTAAAAGATATTTATCCTTGTTAAATGCATTATCTATATTGCACTGTAATAGCAGGATGCGGTCGTATAATAGACGCCCTTGTATGGACTGGGGGCCTCATCTTCTTCTGGGGTTGGTACAGCCCAACCAGTGATCGACCCCCCGCAGGACCTGGGTTATGAGATGGATCAGGTACGGGCACCCTAGCAGGATGCAGGATTGTCTGCATCAGGTACATATTCCGTTGACCAACTATTTATTTACCATTACTCCAGTATTTTTCATGTTCATTATGTATGCTAATGTCATTACATTTATTGCACAGCACCCCTCAGATGCACCAGGGGTGTGAATAGGATGCCGCCACCGCCCCCACCAGAGGAAGGCCTGAAGATTGTGAAAGTTAACAGACTGGGGCAGCCCATTGGGCCACTTGGGACGGAGCTGACTACGGCTATAGGGGTCCTAGCAAAGGACGGGAATATCATCCCTTTAGGTATACATACGGACTGGAGGCGTGTCCCTTGGGAGAGGAAGCAGGCGATGCTAGATATCATCTTGGTAAGACAAATGTGTGTTTTCCCTACTATTATAAATTTACTGGCCCTAATGTTGTGGTTGCATGCCTTTCTTTTTCACAGACTACGTATGACCTCCCGACGAGCAGACGAGAGCTTGGGTGGTGAAGAAGTGCAATATGTTATGGAAAGGTTGGCGGAAGCAGTTATACAACAAGTGGTACAGGTCAGATCGCCCACTTGAGTTACAGCATGCTCATGTGTCTAATAGGGTGCAGCCAGACCAGTGGAGGGCACTTGTGGACCACTGGAGGACACAGGAGGCCATAGTATGTTTTCAAATCTCAGCGTTGAAAATTTTGTTATCACTAATGCCCCTCAAAATAATACTTGACTAACATCATGTAAATAATAGACTACCAGGGTGAGGAATAAGCGGAATCGAGCGAATGTCGCACACAGCAAGGACGAGACCATATGCTCATTATATGGAGATTGAGGTATAGCTATCACACAATCATTTACGGTCTAAACATTTTTTCAAAATTTCGAATGTCAATTTCTGTTAGTTGAATTATTAATCCCATCTGAAATTGTTCATGAAGCATGCAAACCATCCAGACAGGCTGGAGCCAGATCGGCTCCATATGTTTGGGGTGTTTCATACACGCAGAGATGACACTTTCGTCGACCAGACCTCACAGCGGTTGCACGTATGTGTATGCATTTATTCATGAAGTATTATTGACGTTGCATGAGAATTTTCTTTATTTTTGTTAGGTGTGAATACCTTAATTGAAGATATACCTATTACTGCAGGTGGAGATGATTGAGCGATTGAGCCAGCATCTGAGTACCGAGAGTAGTACTGCTCGGAATGAGGTATTCACCCAAGTGATGGGTCCAGACGGACATGGGCGTGTCTGCACATATGGACTGGGTGTTACCCCCTCGCAGTTCCACGCTCCAGCTGTAGATCAGTGGAGGCAGAGGGCACAGGAGGCTGAGGCTGCACAGCGGATTGCAGAGACTGCGCGACTAGCAGCAAAAGACGCACACCGAGCGACTGTCTCGAGGTTGGAGGATGAGGTTGCCACACACCGGCAGTACATGGCCCAGATTGCAAGTTCTTCCAGACAGGGCCATTCCCATCCTTCCCCAGCATACCAACCCAGTCTGGAGCATGCGAGTCCCACCCCGCGAAGTCATCCCAGTTTCCCCCTAGGGGACCATCCCAGTCTCGTCCGGCTCGTGATGACGATGCAACACAGTCCCCTAAGTTCCCCCTTGAGTAGAGATATATTAGATGTCGTTGGTTGGCATGACTGGATGTTTCACTATACTTGATATTACCGCACGAATGACTGTTTATATTTTCTCATTATGCACTTCTCGACTAAGTTCTTTTGGTTAAACAATGCGCACACTACCTCTGTGTTATTTGACAGAGGATGACACGATCTAGATACTTCATTATGGATGATTTCATTGATTAGAGTAGCTCATGATTCTTTAACTGCCATATATAACTTTACTTAGACTAGATCGGAATATTTCAATTGTCATCATTCATTTTACTTGATAGACATATTCTGATTAGACTAGCTCGTGATTCTTGCTGTGGGTAAATATATGTGACTCTTCTTCATATTACCATTTAGGCATAAAGCAAAATTTGGGTCTCCTTCGCCTTTTGCCTTGGTCGAAGCATTTTGTTTTCTGTTTGTCATTTAGGGTGCAGTTGCTGGATCTTGTTTGTGTGTATCAGGCTTGCGTAAGCTTATTATGTTGAACATGGAGGTATGCCTCGTTACTCCTTGTTATGCTTGGAGTATATTTCAGGTTCACATTCTTTTCAGCCATCAACCTTTCTACTAGTAATTGTAATCTTTCTCATCATTGATATCATAGCATAGAAGATTGTGGATAAAATCCTGTATTAATCTTGTGGAAACCACTAATAAGATAATCCTATTTTCTGCAGTTCCTCATAGGCTATCATACTTGGATCTCAATAGATGTAGCCAATTTGGATGATGGTTGTGAGAAGTTTTGTGGTGAGTGACATTCAGACTTCAAAGATGATTTATTATGTCGGATGCTTATTATCATGCATACATTTGTAGACATGGTGATATCAAGGGTTGTTTATTTGCACCAGTAATTAAAATGAAAATATTGTTATTTGTTTAAACACATTACGTATGAGATTTACTTTAATCAGTTCTTTATTTGCATGTTATTGGTGGTAGTAGTGGTAGTGGTGGTGGGTAGGTGATGGTAGTGGTGGTGGTAGTGGTGGTGGGTAGGTGATGGTAGTGGTAGTGGGTGGTGGTAGTGGTGATGGTAGTGGTGGTGGGTAGGTGATGGTAGTGATGGTAGTGGTGGTGATAGTGGTGGTGGGTAAGTGATGGTAGTGGTGGTGGTAGTGGATGGTGGTAGTGGTGATGGTAGTGGTGGTGGGTAGGTGATGGTAGTGATAGTAGTGGTGGTGGTAGTGGTGGTGGGTAGTGGTGATGGTAGTGGTGGTGATAGTGGTGGTGGGTAGGTGATGGTAGTGGTGGTGGTAGTGGATGGTGGTAGTGGTGATGGTAGTGGTGGTGGGTAGGTGATGGTAGTGATAGTAGTGGTGGTGGTAGTGGTGGTGGGTAGGTGTCGTGGTGGGTAGTGGTGATGGTAGTGGTGGTAGTGGTGGTGGGTAGGCGATGGTAGTGGTGGTGGTAGTGGTGGTGGGTAGGTGTCGTGGTGGGTGGTGGTGATGGTAGTGGTGGTAGTGGTCATGGGTAGTGGTAGTGGTGGTGGGTAGGTGTCGTGGTAGGTAGGTGATGGTATTATTGTGTCAGATGTCAAATGAAACCTTGAATGTAATTTGCGCCAAAAAAAAACTGCCAACTGTTGGTACTAAGCCATTCCTAGTAGTCTCACCAAATTATAGACCTATTTAGTTAGTATATTAGTAATAGAAATACCTCATATTCATAAGTTGGAACACTTTACTCTGCAAATCTGAATCTTACACCTATTTAGTATGTATGTTAGTAATGGAAATACCTCATATTCATAAGTTGGAACACTTTACTCTGCAAATTTGAATCTTAGACCTATTTAGTTTGCATGTTAGTAATGGAAATACCTCATATTCATAAGTTGGAACACTTTACTCTGCAAATATTAATCTTAGACCTATTTAGTTAGTATGTTAGTGATAGAGATACCTCACTTTCGTGAGTTGGAACACTATACTCTACAAATCCGAGATTTTCATAGTTAATTGGAGATTTCCTAAGGTTAAAACATCAGGGTTAGCTTCCAGATCGGGAATTCGGCTATTCGGTGCCCAAATCGGGCATGAAAAGGTGTTGATGTAACTCCAACACTAGCTAACAATAAATTCAGATAAAGGATTAACTTTGACTTGCAGATTGCATGTTATGCCTCGATGTACCACCTGGTTCCTACACTGTTTATTACAACCACATTTATGGAAGAAGATATTTGATAAATTTTCTTACTAAATGACCCTTACAGGGATCAGGAATGTCCTCATTCTTAGACTGCTCATGCGGACACTCTTTACAGTAAAAAGTCTGGCGATGTTGAGGTTCGTGATTCATAGATATACATTCGTTTAGAACCTCTTCCTTGACCAGACCTTCACATGCGCATGCACAAAAAATGGATGATGATGACATACAATGAACAAAACAACGTAAACAGTAATATTCACCTTTGGTTATGTCGTTAACATCGTGGAGGGTTTGGTGTTACTGAACAACCACCAAACTACGTGAATTTGAATAACTTGAACTTTTGCATTTCATTCTCTTCTTATTCCTATCGCCATTACCGTTCTCGACAAATTTATTTTTGGGATGAAGGTCATCTAAGCCATTCGAAGATAGAAGAATGAAGTTTTTCGAAAGCAAATTGGCAATTTTTACATTCAAGGAAGTTTTTCGAATGGATAGCCGAATGAAGTTGTCGCAAACGTGTACTAGTGAAAGGGATAAGTCGAGACATGAATCCAAATTTTCAGCCTATTCAAATTCAGGTATTATGGTGGTCCTTGAGTATGTAGCACGGAATCCTCCACGATGTGAATGACATAAATCTAAGGTCAATAATGTTGTTCACATTGTTTTAGTGACCGTATGTAATCATCATCAATTCTATGTGCATGCCGACGTGAAGGCCTGGTCCAGGAAGAGGTTCTAGAAGAATGTATATCTATGAATCACGAGCCTCAACATCATCGCACATTTTATTGTAAAGAGTGCCCGTATGAGCAGCCCAAAAATGGGGACATTCCTGACCCTTGCAATAGTCATTTAGTAAGAAATTTTATGAAGTCTGTTCTTCCATAAATGCGGTTGTAATAAGCAGTGCAAGATTTGGTGAGTGGTGGTGCGTTAGTGGTGGTTGGGTGGTGCTAGTGGTGGTAGATGAGTGATGTTGCTAGTGGTGGTGGTGTGTTAGTGGTGGTTGGGTGGTGATAGTGGTGGTGGATGAGTGGTGGTAGTCGTGTTGCTAGTGGTAGTGGATGGGTGGTGATGTGTTAGTGGTGATTGGGTAGTGCTAGTGCTGGTGGATGGGTGATGGTGTGTTAGTGGTGGTTGGGTGGTGCTAGTAGTGATGGATGGGTGATGGATGGGTGCTGGTAGTGGTAGTTTTAGTGGTGGTGGATGGATGGTGGTGTGTAGTATCCAAGTATGGATTAGGACGAAGTATAGTATCCAAGTACGGATTTCGGTCGTCTTGGTGCCCATATCGGGCATACAACCTCGGATTCACTCGAAACCAACTCAAACACTTAGGATGTATTGAAATACATGCGTGAGAAGAAATAGAATCGAAATCTGGCCCCCGGTTTGAAAATGGTGGGACGATGTAGGTTTAGGTAATTGTATAGTATCCAAGTATGGATTTCGGCCGTCTCGGTGCCCATATCGGGCATACAACCTCGTACACGCGGTCGAAACCAACTCAAACACTTAGGATACACGCGTGAGAAGAAACGAGATCGAAATCCAGCCCCCGGTTTGGAAATTGTGGGACGATGTAGGTTTAGGCCAATGTATAGTATCCAAGTATGGATTTCGGCCGTCTCGGTGCCCATATCGGGCATACGACCTCTGTGTCGCTCGAAACCAACTCAAACACATAGGATGTATTGAAATACAGGTGTGAGAAGAAACGAGATCGAAATCCGGCCCCCAGTTTGTAAATTGTAGGATGATGTCGGTTTAGGCCAATGTATAGTATCCAAGTACCGATTTTGGCTGTCTCGGTGCCCATATCGGGCATACGACCTCGGATTCGCTCGAAACCAACTCAAACACTTAGGATGTATTGAAATACACGCGTCAGAAGAAACGGGATCGAAATCCAACCCCCGGTTTGGAAATGGTGGGACGATGTAGGTATAGGCCAATATATAGTATCCAAGTATGGATTTCGGCCGTCTCGGTGCCCATATCGGGCATACGACCTCAGATTCGCTCGAAACCAACTCAAACACATAGGATGTATTTAAATACACGCGTGAGAAGAAAAGGGATCGAAATCCGGTCCCTGGTTTCGAAATGGTGGGACGATGTAGGTTTAGGCCAATGTATAGTATCCAAGTATGGATTTCGGCCGTCTCGATGCCCATATCGGGCATACGACATCTGTGTCGCTCGAAACCAACTCATACACATAGGATGTATTGAAATACACGCGTGAGAAGAAATGGCATCGAAATCCGGCCCCCGGTTTGGAAATGGTGGGACAATGTCGGTTTAGGATGTATGCATTTTTTACATTAATTAATAAACATCATAATGTGTAATAATCTCACCGATTATTTTTTTGGATTCTCCAACAACATCAAATTACTTTTCATCCAACGTTTCAAACGCATATTGTTTAGAGTCATTGCTATGAATATGGAAAACTTTTTCTACACTATCAAATATTGATTTAAAGTAATTGAATGCTTGGCTTTCAGGTACTAGAGGAGTATGAGAACAATGTCATAGTACTATTGAGACGAGGAAAAGCTAGGGGAGAACTGGGGATCGACAGATGCTGCTTGGGAGGACCTTCGTAAGGCTTGTAAATATGCGTTTCAAGGCTGTTTCAAAAGTAGATTTACAAAGGACATTGAATTGATAGATATAGTTATGGATGTGGATGTGGATGTGGATGTGGAATGTATAGATTTGGATATGAATTTGTCTATGATGTGAAATGTTTGAATACAGGTTACAGGTTTTCTTGAAAACAGGCTGTTGGAAAAAAAAATTAAGTATCAGAGATGGAATAATTTCCGTCTCTGATGTTAATTGTGACGGATGTGTATAAACGTGTAAAATAGTATTAGACACAGAAATGTACCCGTCTCTCATTTTTCCGTTTCCAATATGATAGTATGAGAGCCGGAAACAAGTCCGTGCATGATATCTATTAGACACGGAATTTCCGTATCAGATATGTTTAGAGACGGAAATATTTCCGTATCTAATATGTATTAGGCACGGAGCTGTTTTCGTCTCAGTTATATTTAGATACAGTCATTTTTCCGTGGCTAATACGTATTCGATACGGCATTATTTCCGTGTCAGATATTGATAGCAACGGAAAAATATCTGTGTCTAATAAGAATATTAGACACGGAAAAATGTGACGTCATAAATGTTTTAATGAGACAGGCAAAGTTCCGTCTCTAATAACAGTATTAGGAAGGGAAATTTTTTTCCGTGTCTAGTAGCATCAGTGACGCAAGCAACTGAGACGGTTTACACACGGTTCTTATTTCCGTGTCTAATGAGCATCAGGCACGGAAATCCGATATCAGGCACGGAAAATTTCCATCTCTGATCGGATGTTTTCTTGTAGTGTGTTAACCCCAATTAATATTTGTTGTGGTTAGCGAGTAGACATTAACTGTCAAACTCATTCCAAGGGACTTGATCCTGGGTCTTCTCAACGTGAGGGATATAACTCTGCTGAGCGAAAAGGCAAGTGCTTTAAACTTGCCTGCTATTAGCAATTGAAAATATAAATGACCAAAATATGTAATTAGATCGATGTAGGAAAGTTGCCCTACCCTCAAAGATCGAAGGTATGGATGTACTCCTCGTATATGGAACATCATGTAATGGATCCCATGGAGATAGCAGAAATAGATTTGTGAGTGATGTGACTCCTCCAATTGTGTTGCAGCTTCAGAAACAGGGTATAGTGGACAATTAAGCAGATTTTGTTTCATTATTAGGTGGAAATTGGGGTATGCTTTTAAGAGCTTCTGGACTTATTCCTGTGAATGGTTTCCCCACCCCAAGTTTGTTATTAGCTTCCGTAACTTTGTGCTCAAATGAAGAACCTGTCCCGGTATAACATAGAACAACAACAGAACAGAATGAAAGAAAGAAAGGGAAAAAGAAAAACCAAAGAAGAAAAAAGAATGACGTTCTTAAGTTCTATACAGTAAAGACAAAGTAAAATGCAGTCTTGAATTCAGTGAGAAAAACTCATCTTTTGGCATGTAGGCAATTTATCAAAAAAATGCAGAGTTTTTTTTTTGCTAGATGATATCATTTACCTATGTTAATACAGGGTTAGTGGTTAACAATTGGGGATTGGAGTTCTTGGTATCCCTTTTTTTTTTTTGCTAGATGATAAAATTTACCTATGTTAATACAGGGTTAGTGGTTAACATTTGGGGATTGGAGTTCTTGGTATCCCATTTTTTTTTCCTGGAAGTTAATATCTTTCTTTTGTGATTTTGTGATAATTTATGAGAAAACAAATGAAGATGAGATATGTGTGGTCCTCTCTTCTTTTCTTGTATGCTTGGGTTCACTAGAGAAATCAAAACAATCAGCAGCTCTAGGACTCCCCATTGAAGGATCTCCTTTGCAAACTTCATTGCAGAAGTTTCAACCTTCAAAAGCTACTCTCACTCCATCCCTTCCCATTCTTTGGTCAACTCGATCAAGGCCTGTCGAGTTAGAGGTCTTCTGTATTAGTTGATTCTATCACTCACCCGTATAAGAAAATAATCAATTAAACATTCATAAAACTCACCGAGTTTTGGGTTGACTCATAATCATCCTCTCATTGAGTCAGACCAAGATTTTTTAGTTCCTAAGCCTCGATCGTGCCTCAAAATTTTCTACCAATGGCTTTAGTGGCACTAAGTTTGAACAAACGAAAGGTATGTAGCAATGTTTTTCGATCTGTTTATATGCTATTAAATCTTACCCATGTAATGAACTTTTATTCTTCTTCCAGGGATCCTCAACTCGGGAAGAGCATTGGCGCTGCAACTGCACTTGAAGTTAGAGCCACAAGCATTCATTATGTTTTTGCTCCATGTATTGCGGTATATAACTAAATTTCTAAATTATTTTATAAAATTCCATAAATTCATATGATGTACTTGTAATAGATTTTAGTTCATATAAGGGCCTTAAAAGTTGTTTTATTACTGAATTTTCCTTTTCATTAGATCTTCTATATAGGTTTGCAGAGATCCAAGATTGATTTCTCATTATTGAAATTATTTTACTGTAATGCAAAATGCGTGAAAGTTGAAACATATTTGGAAAGCACAGTCTAATAATGCAAAAACGTAAAATATTTAATATATGTTTCTTAGAAAATTTGTTTTCTTAGTGTTTTTCATAGTCAGGGAATAGGTTCAGACAATTATAATAATTTCTCTTGGCTATGCAAATATGTTTTATTTGAATATATTTCTTTGTATCCCTTTTCTTTTATACATCTTCTTATTAATTTGTTCACTGAAAGTATTGTGCAGTCCATACTTGTCTTTGTGTAAGTCTTTAATTGACAATACATGAAAAACAAAAACATCAGGGGTACTTCAGCATTAAAAGACACCTTTCTAACATGCATTAGGTTTTACACATGCTATCTCGGAGATGGATTTTTAGTCTTTGGTGAGTCTTGAAAATTTGGCTTCTGTAACAGTGATGAAATTCTTTAATTTTATAGTTGCAAGCGACATTTTCTGCAGTGCTCACAAGGGTTGCTAACCAGGCATTTGAAAAGCTTATCCAGTGTGATCAACGTCTCAACTTGCTGAGTCGACAACCAGAGATAGTGTTAGATTCTCCATATTTTGAACCCAGAGCTTCTATTTTTGAAGACCCAGATGAATCTAATCCTCTTCAACTGAATTGCACCTGTTCCTGCTAGAAATACACATTGATTTTCTCATTAATCCTAAAGTTATGGTGAAATTTTTTTTATTTCAATGATGCTTTGAATCCCACATGAAGTTCCCTTTTTTGTTTTCCTCTTAAGTAACTCTCATTTTAACTCCTTGTAGGAACAAGGTTGCAGCTTGTGCAAAGCACTTTGTGGATGACGGTGGTACGACAAAGGACATCAATGAGAACAACACAGTGATCGACAGGCCTGGATTGCTCTGCATCCACTTGTCCGCATACTACAACTCGATCACTAAGGGTGTCAACCGTCATGGTCTCCTACTCAAGCTGGAATGAGAAAAGATGTATTCCAACCATAATCTAGTCACCAGATTCCTCAAGGACACCCAAAATTTCAAGGTACGACTACTTAGTAATTTTATGCAATTATGAACTTCTCTGTAGTCATTTAAACTGGAAGCAACCAAAAGTAACTGCTTCATTTTTTGGATGAATCAGGGTTTTGTGATCTTGGATTGGCAGGGGTATCGACAGGATTACCTCACTGCCCCATTCAAACTACACATACTCTGTCCTAGTTAGGATTCAAGCCGGCATTGACATGGTGAGTGCCTGTCTTTAGATACAAACCCTCCTGCCTTGGAATAGTTTGAAAAGAGGTGGAATGTTTTGTATGCCCACATATACCCCATGAAAGGTTGAAGAGGATTACAGTGAAATATTTTTCAAACTCAAGAGGCTTGTTTTGGGAGCTTTACAGGCAATGGTTCCCTTAAACCATACCGAGTTCATCGATGATCTGACATACCTAGTCAAGAATAAATTCAACCCTATGAGTTGAATAGACGATGTTGTGAGGAGGATTTTGCGAGTCAAATTCACCATGCGTCTCTTTAAGAACCTTTTGGCTGATCTCAATCAAGTCGACCAGCTTGGAAGCCAGGTCAATTACTCAATCCATCCATTCTCAAATGCAGATGTCCCCAAATTTCAAATTGGTCTTTTTATTTTTGAATTCTGACATCATATATATATATTAATCTTTGGCCTAAAATATGATGCTACATATAGCTCTTTCTATTTTGTGTATAATATTCAGACTGTATTTGAGACCTTGCATTTGTTTTTGTTGACAGAAACATGGATCTTGACATTGGTGTATATGAGGCATAGGCAACCCCAAACTGCATGAATACTGTGGCCAAGCCTCTTATCTAAAAACATGTAATATGTTTGAGAATATGACCGTTTTAATTAATATATTACTCCTTAAATTGGTAGCAGCTCGTATAAAAATCTAGTTAGATCATTATTTTCCAAAACTTGAGCTTCCTTGATGGCGTGTGAATATATGTGGTGGTGACTAGGTGATACATTGCAGTAATGGGTTGGTTAGAACTGTTTGAATTAAGCAATCTGTGGAAATAACCAATTACGAGGTTGCAGATAGGCTCAGTGATCATATACAAATATTTTATGCATCGTAGGGTTCATTAAAAGGTGAAGCTTCAGTCCCTGGTGGGTTTTAGCCTCATACATTTCATGAAATTTAGTGTAGAACCCCGAAAATTTTTGCCATGTATTGGAAACCATGCCAATGCATTATGCCTTTCTAATCCTCCTATTTCTATGAAATGAGAAAATTTAAAGAACTCTAAGTATTAAGAAGTCGTATTCCTAAGTCGGATATATCGAAAACCCGAGTTACTGAATCTCATTTGCGGATCAGTCAACGTTAGGGGCAATTTGGTCAATAAATAATAAATAAATTGGAAATTCTAAAATTCCAAAAATGTTCCCCTTCGAAAGACGAATCCAACGCAAGTTGAATCGTCGAAATCGGACAACCGAGTCAAAAGTTATGGCCGAATTACCAAAATAGGAGTAAATAACAAAATCTGGAGGGTGCGATCGATAGCAAGTCAGGTACGATCGATCCCATGCAGGCGAAATGGTTCCCAAACTCTCTAGTCGATCGATCACGAGTATGTGCGATCGATTGCATGCAGGGAAAATCAAGCCGAAAATGTTCGGGTTCATGTGCGATAGATCACATCCATGTGCGATCGATCACAAGGACCTGCGATCGATCGCAGATAAATGTGCGATCGATCGCACGTGGTAACTAAAGCCGGATTTGAGGGATTAAACCCTTTGCTTGTTAGAGGATCCTCATTTGGGGCTTTCTAACCTAGAGGAGAGAAAGAGGGAAGAGAAAGGAAAAGAGGATTTCGGGGAAATCCTACAAAGGAGCTTGGATTGGGAGATCAAGGGAGGTTCAAGCTTGAGAAATTTCAAGGTCTTTCCCAAAGCATCTAGAGTTCCTTAAACCAAAGTGGGAGTTCTTCCTTAAGTTGGAACTCCATTTCAAGGGTTTTCTTCACTCTATTGAAGTCGGTACCCTACACTACCCTTCTAGTTCATCTATTATCTTTATTCCCCTTCATTTTATGATTTTTTCCAAATTTCTAAACAAGATAAGGAGATGGGATGTACGGATGATTGTTATATGTGAATGGGTGATTGGATGCTATGTGTATGTGTGGTGATGAACAAAAATGGGAAGGGCATTGTGATAATAATAAATACACATGTATGCTATGAGCTTAACCCACCTAGAAATCCAAGATTTAGGGTTAACAATAACGTACACACCACGTGTTTGATGAAATGCCAATGTGAAGAAAATGAGTTGTAAATTAAGAAATGCATGCTTAAAAGCTTACAGGAATTGCTAGGGTTTATGATAGTGTGATAAGTTGCTTTCCCTAAATTTGTATGAATTTGACTTGCTCAAATTATTGATGTTCTATGTATTGTGAACTCCCCAAATGTCATATTTAAATTCAATGAAAGTATGCACACGATTCCACGAGCATGGCATGCATGACATGTTTTACCGATGGTTTTTCAAGAATAAGGATGTTATGGGTGGGACATACCTTACGATATGTTTTACCTCGCTTTTGACAAGAGGACAAGAACAAGTATTTCATAGGAGGGAGTTTACACTTTCCTTCCATGAGGGGTCTCCCCTCACTCACAAGTGCATCACATTAAAGAAGGGTTTCCCTTCCCTCTCAAGTGCATACCATAAATAAAGGGCCTCCCTTCCCTCTCAAGTGCATACCATAAATGAAGGGCCTCCCTTCCCTCTCAAGTGCATATCATGAAAGAAGGGTCTCCCTTCCCTCTCAAGTGCATCTCACAAGTGCATCTCGCAAGTGTATCTCACAAGCGCATCTCACAAGTAAATGAGCATGTTTAAATTTCAAGCAAGCACGAATGACACACATGGCATGACACCCTCGACAAGATCAAGCAAGACAAACATGAAAAGTTTTCAAGCACGAAACGAGGATTTTTAAGTCAAGTCAATGCACAGCGTTTTCTAGAGATTTATCGGCTTTTATGTAATACAAGCATGAATATAAACTGTTTTACTTTCCTGTATGATATAAATTGCTTCCTGCTTTATATTGTTGTTGCTATGCTATGATTTTTGGTTAGTGTTTGGTACCCGCTGAGTATTCCATGCTCAGCCGTACTTCTTATGTCGGAAGGTGATAGCGGAGCGGCTGCTCCTTTTCATATCTGTACTCCGAGCCCTTAGGTGGAGGAGGAGTATGTTGAGGAACCTATGAAGAAGCCTCCCGTAGAGGGTTACTATTAGATGGTGGTGGACTCTGAGTGAATGAGCTGTGGGTGAGTTTGAGAGAGTAGACTCATGTATTTTGGAGGGCATGTTCGTACTTTCTAATGTGATTTCATTTTGTACAAAACTTGGATCATGTATATATACATAGAGGTTTTGTTAGACTTCCGCTGTGCCATGTTAGGGTATGTTTCAGCTATTTTGTCCTTAATTGTATATGCTCTGTGGGTTTTTTGTAGGATGGTTTGTCAAGCAAGTCAAGTAAGTCATGGTAAGTCGTCCAAGATTCACTCTAACTCCAAGTGTGGGTTTTGGGTCGCGACATTTAGTTAGTTGCAAGACTATCTTACCTTGGCCACACACATCCCTCAAAAACGAGGGGTGAGGTGGGAGTACTTAAGGAAAAGGACCCTACCCTCGTTAGTCAATGTGAGATAAATGGGCGACACACAAGCTTTGCTTGTTCTCACAACACACAACCCTTAATCTATCCTAAAGCCTTTAACCACACACATCCCTTGAGAAAGAGGGGTGAGGTGGAAAACATACATCTTGCTACCACTTTTCTAGTTTATTCAAGGTATGCATTGCATCAAAATGTGTGTTATTAAATCTTTCTTTCACTATTTCAAAAACTTTTCTTCCCTAAGTATATGTCTTATTGGCCTTTCATACTTGAATTAGACGCTATCAACTTGCACCAAGTTTTTATTCTTATTCGTATTGTATTTGGTATTTTTGCATGTCCAAATCATTTGGTAGAGTTACTCTCCATTGCGTTCATTTTTTACATGTGAATGACCTTTTTTGTATCTGATAAAAAAAAAAAAAACTCCGAACTCTGCTTGTTATTTGTCACCACTTAATTTTGTATTGGTCATTATCAAATCAACATCCACTTCTTTGAGAGGGGTTACAACAGTATGAGTATTATTCACAGGAGACAATTTTCAATTATTTCTATTAAGTTAGGCTCCAAAGCCATGTTGAAATTTTGAGATATGTCGAGATTATTTTATCATCTCTCTACATTTATAAAGAGGTTATTTTCTTCACTAGTGGAAAGCAAAGAGACTACAAAGAAGCTATTATGAATATGCATTGATCTTGTTTATACATTTTGGTTGTGTTGATAGAATATTTGTTATTAGGTGATATAATTTTATATGTAATAGTCCCTAATTTAGACTGACAATTAAAACTATATGGACACTACGATCATATGAAACCAAGGCCTTGCAATTCCTCCAACTGAGTCTTCAACTCCTTGAGTTCAATAGGGGTCATTCTATATGGAGCTCTGAAAATATGAGTTGTGCCTGGTGCAAGCTCAATCACAAACTCAATCTCCCTGTCTGGAGGCAATCCTGGTAACTCCTCTGAAAATACATCCAGGAATTCACTCACGACTGGAATAGTCGAAGAGTCCGTTGCCTCGGGGTTCGCTAGGCCCAACGCCGTAAAACAGGCAACATCTCTATTTCTCAACCTCCGAAAATGAAATGGCTTGCCTTCCACTGGCCAGAAGAGTACCATCTTTTCAAAACAAGCCACATGCCCATGATGTATTGCTAACCAATCCATTCCCAATATAACATCAAAGTCTTGAAATCCGAGGATGATTAGATCAACCGCCAACTCGTGGCTCCCCACTTAGACCACACTATTTCTATACACTTTATCCGCCAATAGTGTCTTGCCAAGAGGAGTCGAAATGGCTAACTCCGGTTCTAGCTGACTAGGCTCCACGAAAAAGCCTTCTGAAAAACTCGGCGAGACAAACGAATGAGTAGACCCGGTATCAATCAACACTCGAGCCAAAAATTCATTGACTAGTAGGGTTCCTGAAATTTTAACCAACTAAGTCAATCCATGCATCAATCATCATACGTATAGATAGAGATATATATAGCATGCCACATACGTACACAAGGAATAAGGCATAACATTAAATCGCGGTTAAAAGAATAACTCTAAACGCGTACCTTGCTCTACATCATCAGATGCAAGTGCATCACCCTCTATCAATGCAAAAACTCACCCCTGGTTCACCTGGGGAGGCGGAGGTGCAGAACGTGTAGGCTGAGAGGACACCTGGTGTGATCCTGCTGGGCGTGCTGGGGGCCTAATCCCCTGAAACTGGCTTGGTAAATGCCGAGTAGGGCAATCCCTGATCATATGGCCCTGGCGACCGCAATGATAACATCCACCCGATGCTCTTCGGCAATCTCCTGCCAGATGCCTTCGGCCGCATGAAGTGCAGACCTCGTATGTGTACGTCAGAGGGACCAGAGGTGAAGCGTACCTCGCCACCTGAGGTGCGACTGGCCGTGGAGCTGGAAGAGCCTGAGGTCGCGGTGTCTGAGGCATGTACGGCCGTGGGACTGGAGGGGCATAAGATGGCCTCATCGGTGGTGCTGGCCACATGTACTGATAAGGGCCTGTACGAGCTCGCCTCTCTGGAGGTGCTGAACTACTGGCTTGGCATCTCGCCAACTCCCTCTTCTTGGATACCGCCTCAGAATTTGCCTCGATCAATAAGGCTTTGTCTACTACTTCCGGATAAGTAGCGTGCCTGAAAGCCGATACTTTCTCCATAATGACATCCTTGAGCCCTTGCTCAAATCTCCTCGTCTTCCTTGCCTCAGTAGCAACCATGTGAGGCGCAAATCTAGAGAGCTCCGAGAACTTAGCCTCATATTGTGCTACTGACATCGAACCTTGCTCAAGGTTGATGAATTCTCTCTCTTTCTTTTCCCATGCTCCGATCGAAAAGTACTTCTTATAAAAAGTGTCTTTGAACTCCTCCCAAGTCCAAGGTTGACCCTGCATAGTCAAATCCCGTGTCCTCAATGCGGACAACCACCAATGGTGGGCTTCGCCCTCTAGCATGAAAACAGCCCATGCTACTTTCTCTTCCTCTGTCGGAGAGAGAACCGCAAATATCTTCTCCACTTGGAGGATCCAAGCCTCCGCAGCAAGAGGGTCCACACTCCCATGGAATGATGGAGGCCTCAATCTCCTGAATGCCTCAACCCCAGCTGTACAGTGTACTGGAGCCGTAGGCGGTGGAGTAGGTGCTGCTGATGATGGTATAGTTTGCCGAGCCGCCAGGATGGCTAGAGTCTCAGCAATAGAGCCTAAGACCTAAGAGAGGTTCGGCTGCTCAACCTCATCCCGAGAAGAAGATGAAGCCCTGGTATGTGGTCCACGACCCCGTGTGCCCCCCTCTCATGACTAAATTTCTGAGAACAATAGCACCACATGAGTCTCACTTGAAACCACAATTTATCACAGTTTCATTTCACAATAATTTTGTATTAGTTGTATAATACTAATATACATCGCATCACAACCATCGATGTATTTATAATATTATACCTTGATGTTCTAGCGTTCCTAAGACTCGTACTTGGTTGAAGCAATTATTTTGACTAAGACTAAAGTTTAGTCTTACACTTGGAACAAGACTCGCTTCCGACTTACTTCCTTCCTAACTTGTTTCCTAACATATGCTCTTGTCAAGCCGTGGTATTAGATTCTAAGTGACCCTAGAGACCTAAAGCCTAAGCTCTGATACCACTTCTTGTCGCGTCCCAAAACCCACCCTAGGAGTTAGAGTGAATCTTGGACGACCAATCATGACTTTCATGACTTGCTTGACAAACCAACCTGCAAAACCCACAGAGCATATACAATAGAGGATAAAAACAGGGGCAACATACTCTAACATAGTACAGCGGAAGTCTATCAAACCTCTATGTATATACATAATTCAAGTTTATACAAAAAGAAATTCAAAAGAAAATGCGGACAGACCCGCCAAAATACATGAATGTATATCTCTCATCTCACCCACAGCTATTCACTCAGAATCTCCTACCACCTAATAGTAACCCTCGACCGGAGGTTCCTCCAAAGGTTCCTCGACGCACTCCTCCTCCACCCAAGGGCTCAGAGCACAGACATCAAATGGAGCAGTAGCTCCCTCAGAACCTGCAGACATAAGAAGTACGGCTGAGCATGGAATACTCAGCGGGTACCAAATACTAACCAATAGTCATAGCAACACTATAGCAGTATAGGAAGCAGGAAGCAGTTCACATATATGAAGCATTAACAATTAATATCATAACAAGGAAATAAAGCAATTTATAATCATGCTTGCATTTCATAAAAATCGATAAAACCCTTGAAAACATCGTGCACTTGACTTGACTGAAATTACCCTTTTCATGATTGAAAACTTGTCTATCGTGTCATGCGTGTCATGCTTGTATCATGCTTGCTTGCTCGGAAAATAAACTGCTTGTGAAGTAAGGGAAACCCTTCTTCCTAGAATGCTCATGCTTGTCATGTCATGTCATCATGCTTGCTCGGAAAGTAAACTACTTGTGAGGGAATGGAGACCCTTCTTCCTAAATGCCCATGTCATGTCATGCTTGCTTGGAAAGTAAACTACTTGTGAGGGAAGGGAGACCCTTCTTTATGAGATGCATGTCTTGTCCTTGCCAAAAGCGAAGTGAAACATGTCGTAGGATATGCCCCACCTCTAAATCTCGTTCTTAAAAACACCGATAAAACATGTCATGCATGCCGTGCTCGTGGGATCGTGTACATACTTGCATTTGCATTTAAATATGGCAATTGGATAATTCACAATATATAACATGTCGCAATTTAAACAATAAGCATTCATGACATTTTAAGGAAAACAAGAACTCACACTATCATAAGCCCTAACAAGTTCATAAGTAATTAAGCATACATTTTCTTAATTTATCATTCATTTTATTCGCCTTGGCATTTCATCAAACATAAGGTGTGTTCATTATTCATTTAAACTTAAATCATGCTTTTCTAGGTGGGTTAGTACTCACATCACACATGTATGTTCATTATGGATACAATGCCCTCCACATTTCATTCATCACAACCATACATACGGCATCCAATCGCTCATTCACATCCACAACCATCCATTCATCCCATTAGGTTCATATATTAAGACAACAATAAAGAAGAAGAGAATAAAAGAGGTATGAACTAGGAGGGTAGCAAGAGGTACCGACCTTGACAAATGAGGGAAAAAACTCTCCTCCAAAACGTGCATGTAGATGCTGCCCTAACTTGAGGAGAGTGCTCCACGAGTGCTTGAGCTTTGATCTTGAAGGAGAACCGAGCTTGAGAATGATTGTGGTCTTTAACCCCTTTGATCTCTCCCGAAAAGCAACCCTAGGTTAGGAAAACCCTTTCTCTTCTCTCCTTAGCTCTCAAATGTTCTAAGTGTTGAGAATGAGCCCTAAAGGCTCGAGCAACCCTTAAGAGGAAAGAGTGAAATGCCAAAAGACGAAAACACCCTTACTGAAATTTCTGCAAAAATGCGAAGACCGAGCGATCGGTGGTTATGACCGAGCGATCGGTTGCCTACCGAGCGACCGGTGATATGACCGAGCTCTCGGTCAAAAACAAGCTATCTGGAAAATTTTCTCATACAAAATTTTTGACCAGTCGATAGCTACCTATCGATCAGTTGTGGACCGATCGATCGCTCAATGGACCGAGCGATCGTTGGTCTGCAGGTTTTGACACTGAGTCAATTTTTCATCCATTCCTACTACTTAGACATATCCTATTTCCATTTTTACCTCTTCTAAACATGCGTAGGACCTCTTCAAGGTTTATAGACATTAATACATAATTTATTTAATTTATTAGAGCGTCCTTGAGACAATTCTCTAAGTTTTCGAATTATCATTTCATGAAATTGGGCATTACAAGGTATTCATGCCTTAGCACACATTCCAAGACATGAGCAAAAGTTCCAGGGCTCTACACCACTTACCCTAGGCCTCACATTGCTCTCGGTTGCCCTTCTACTTTTCCTTGTGTTATTCTCGATCAATGCCCTTTGCTCTCTGCTTCATTAACAGTAAGTTTTATCCTTTCGTTTAATTTTTCTTTACCTTGTTTTGTTAATAATATGATTTTTTCTGATTTTGAAAGTAGATTTCTTCGCTAAAGTAGTTAATTAGACCATTAAAACTATATGGAAACTAAGATGCAGAATTAACAACTTCTAAAACGGACAATTAATTTTATGTTTCAGCTTGCTTTGCGCTTCACTTGCGTTAAGTCACACCATTTTGATTGGGTACTCAAAATTTTCATTAAAATTTTATTCTTGCTAATCTAATTTTTTATAACTTAAATAATCTTATAAAATAAGAATATTCAATGTGCTAAATATTAACGCTAGATAAATAATTAAAATAATATACTTCAACAAAACTAAGGAAATTGCTAGTCATAGACGCCCACTCTTTTTAGCACAAGCACGAATGCTTTGTAGTGGGGCCGACAACTTACATGTTTGTCGAACTGGTAAGCGTGGGACATCCACAACCCTTGCGAGTCTACATGCATCGAAATCCTAAAAGTAATTTTTTTTTTCTATAATAATACTATACTATATAAATATTGCTCCCTTTAGTTTTATTGAGGTATATTGTTTTTATTATTTATCTAGTGGTAGTATTTTACGTTACTTTGTGAGTTGATCAATGGTGACTAGATGTTTTGCTTGGGGGAAATTCCCTTCTAACGACTCGATCCAAATCCAATCTTCTTCTTAGTTCTTGTACTTTTAGGTATTATATTTTATATTCTTTATTTCTTAAAAAATTTTGATGTTGAAAATGATGTTTTGATCTTTTTTTCGTGTACAACTATACCTTGTGAGTTATATGAAATGGATTGTGAATGACGACTTCTGTAAAAGGGCCACTTACCCTAAGCCTCACATTGCTCTCGATTGCCCTTCTGCTTTTGTCTGTGTTATTGTCGATGAATGCCCTTTGCTCTCGGCTTCATTGATGGTAAGTTTTATTATTTTGTTTAATTTTTTATCTTGTTTTGTTAATCATATGATTTTTCTGATTTCTAAACTAGATTTCTTCGTTAAAGTAGTTTATTACACCATTAAAACTATATGGAAACTATGATGTAGAATCAACAACTTCTCAAACGGACAATTAATTCCATGTTTCACCTTGCTTTCGGCTTCACTTCCTTTAAGTCTCATCATTTTGATTGGGTACTCAAATTTTTCATTCAAATTTTTTTCTTGTTAATCTGATTTTTTATAACTTAAAGAATCTTACAAAATAATAATATTCAGTGCGCTCAATACTAATACTAGATAAATAATTAAAATCATATACCTTAATAAAACTAAGGGGATTGTTAGCCATAAACGCCCACTCTTTTTAGCACAAACATGAAAACTTTGTACTGTGGCCCAACACCTAGGTGTTTGTCGACCTAGTGAGAGTTGGTAAGAGTGGGACGTCTATGACCCGGCGAGTCTACAGGCATCTAATTCCTGAAAGTAATATTTTTTTCTATAATAGTCCTATACTTTATAAATATTGCTCCTTTTAGTTTTATTGAGTTATATAGTTTTTCTAGTGGTAGTATTTAGTTTAGCGAGTTAATCAATGGTGACTAATGTTAATATATGGAAAGGTATAGTGGTGGGTTGGGCTAAGTTTATTAAGCATACCCGTTTTGTGATTGGTGATGGGGCGGTTGTCAAGTTTTGGACCAATCGGTGGTGCGGTTCTTCCACTTTGAAGCAAGAGTTCCGTGCTTTGTTCTCTATCTCCTTCGATAAATCTGTGTCGGTGGCAGATATCTATGTTCAGAGAGCGGGCGTAGTGGTTTGGGCCCCTAGGTTCAGGAGGCCGCTTAACGACTAAGAAGTTCAAGACTTTATGAATTTTCTCCTCAAGTTGGAATCAGTTAGCATTGACGGATCCTCGAGGGATAGTTGGGTTTGGTTGGGAAATACCAAAGGGAGGTTCTCTGTGAGCTCTTTTTTGCAAGTAGCAAATCCGAGCCCCAATGTGGAATTCCCCCGTCGGTTAGTGTGATTCATTGGGGTGCCCTCCAAGGTCTCTTTCTTCCTTTGGTCAGTAGTCTTAGACAAGATCTTGACCTTTAGACAATTTGAAAAAAAGAAGTTGAAGTATTCTTAATCGTTGTTTTTTGTGTTTGATGGAGGAGGAATCAATTGACCATTTGTTTATGCATTGCCCATTTGCAAGGAGTCTATGGGGGTACTTTTTGTCCCAATTCAAGGTTGCTTGGGTATTTCCCACTTCCTTCCAAGACCTATTATCTTGTTGGTTCTCAGCGTAGGTGGTGCACCCAAGCGATCTCATTTCAGCCTTCTTTCAAGGTGTGGTCTCGTGGTCGTTGTGGAAAGAGCAGAATGGGAGGGTGTTCGAGAATTCCTCGTCATCTATTGAGAGAGTTTGCTCCCGTTCGCACGGGTTGTTAAGGATTTGGTTTCCACTAAAGCAGATGTGGTGGACATAGGGTTTGAGGAGTTTATATCGTAGTGGTAGTAGAGTTGGTTTGTTGATTGTTTTGTTAGTTGGTAGTGTTTGCTTGCTTTTTTGTTTTGTATTCACTCTTCGTGAATTGTCTGTTTCCAATTTATGATATTTCTTTTCACCAATACAAAAAAAAAAACTAGATGGCTTGGTTGAAGAAAATTGCCTTCTAAAGACTCGATCCAGATACATTATTCTTCTTAGTTCTTGTACTTTTAGGTATTATATTTTATATTCTTTATTTCTTCAAAATCTTTGATGTAGAAACCGATATTTTGATCTTTATTTCATGTACAACTACACCTTGTGAGCTATATGGAATGGGGTGTGAATGACGACTTCTGTAAAAGAGCCACTTATCCAAGTTTGTTATTAGCTTCCGTAACTTTGTGCTCCAATGAAGAACCTGTCCCGGTATAACAGAGAAGAACAACAGAAAAGAATTAAAGAAAGAAAGGGAAAAAGAAAAACCAAAGAAGAAAAAAGAATGGCGTTCTTAAGTTCTATACAGGAAAGACAGTAAAATGTAGTCTTGATTTCAGTGAGAAAAACTCATCTTTTGGCATTTAGGCAATTTATCAAAAAAATGCAAAGTTTTTGTTTTTGCTAGAGGATATCATTTACCTATGTTAATACAGGGTTAGTAGTTAACATTTGGGGATTGGAGTTGTAGCAACTCAAAAAAAAAACTCAGTAATTAAATGCTAAGATGTATTTTAATAATTTCTTAATTGGATAATATAGTAATATTATATTATGATGTTGGTAATGAGGTTTTAATAACCTTGGGGGAGATAAATAGAAAACGGGAATAACATAAAAGGTTAATGTCGAGCTATGACCAAACACCCTATATCAGGATAAGGGATTAGTATAATAAAAGATAATGATAATCTAATCTCACATTATCTTTAGAAAAATTTAATCTAGAGAGAAGAAAGAGAAAAGAGAAACGAGGGTTTGGAGATTGAAGAAGGTGGATCTAGAGCTCTCGCTAAGGAAAAATCAAGTGTTTGACGAAATCTCTATTCGAGATTGTTCATCTCTTCGAAACCCTAAAGCTCTAGGGTTGAGGCAAGTGAATATTCCTTGTTGTTCTTTAAATCCATGGTAGATGTGACATTCTTGTTATGTTGGTAATAAATAAATAAGTAATTATGATTTAGATAGAAATAAAAGGTATTGTGAAAATTAGAGTTCATTTCATTTTTTTTTCAACCCTAGAACTCTATAAAGAATTGCAAGTCTACAGATTTAATGTCTGCCTCACAACCGTAAGAGAAGAGAAGTAATTCATTGATATTTATACGAGAGATTGAAAGCCAAGATTATAGAAAGTGTGCACATGGTTTACACAAAAAAGGCAAGTGTGCACACTATTTGCACAGCAAGGAAAGTGTGCACACTGTTTACAGCAAATGTTTACACAGTCTTTCTAAAATATCTAATTGATTGGTAGTATCAATGGAAAGAGTCCTAGTGGGACACAATCTCTTATAAGGCAGGATGTTTCTTTAACCGAGTAAGGTAAGTTACTGCCGGGGCTTTCTTCATTGGTGGCATTGGTTTAGAAACAATAGGATTCTCCTCTGATTCTTTCTTATTTGCCTCCAATGCAAACTTATTGGCTACAGATCCTAATGGAAGATCTTGAGAATCATACGGCTCTATACTCTAGAGTTGAATCTATTGATTTAATAATAAATCACTGAATATATGTTAGTGGAGTATTTTAATGTCTCAATTAGGTCTATGAACAATTAAATTTGAAGAAGGAAGAATGATGGAAGTCGGAGTTTAGAAAATACCAAAAAAAAAAAATTATAGAGTTTTTGAGAATTTCCGAGTTCGGCGATCGATCACCCATATAAAAGAAAAAATAAAAGGGAAGGTCTCAGGTCGATGGGCGATCGATCGCCCATCACCTGCGATCGATCGCCCACTGCCAGCGATCAATCGTCGTGCTCCACCTTGTTTGCTTGTGTTTAATTAGTTCAATTAAATCTAGGAAATTAACTTGGCGACTCCTTACATTAGAATAATTGTTGAAACTTATGGACCTATCGGTGGTGCGGTTCTTCCACTTTGAAGCAGGAGTTCCATGCTTTGTTCTCTATCTCCTCCGATAAATCTGTGTCTGTGGCGGGTATGTACGTTCAGAGAGCGGGCGTAGTGGTTTGGGTCCCTAGGTTCAGGAGGCCGCTTAAAGACTGGGAAGTTCAAGACTTTACGAATGGAATCAGTTAGCATTGACGGGTCCTTAAGTTGGAATCAGTTAGCATTGGTTGGGTAATACCAAAGGGAGGTTCTCTGTGAGCTCTTTTTTGCAAGTAGCAAATCCGAGCCCCAATGTGGAATTCCCCCTTCGATTAGTGTAATTCAATGGGGTGCCCTCCAAGGTCTCTTTCTTCCTTTGGTCAGCCATCTTAGACAAGATCTTGACTTTAGACAATTTGAAAAAAATATGTTGAAGTATTCCTAATCGTTGTTTTTTGTGTTTGATGGTGGAGGAATCGATTGACCATTTGTTTATGCATTGCCCGTTCGCAAGGAGTCTATGGGGATACTTTTTGTCCCAATTCGAGGTTGCTTGGGTATTTCCCGCTTCCTTCCAGGACCTATTATCTTGTTGGTTCTCAGCGTAAGTGGTGCACTCGAGCGATCTCATTTCGGCCTTTTTCAAGGTGTGGTCTCATGGTCGTTGTGGAAAGAACAAAATGGGAGGGTGTTCGAGAATTCCTCGTCATCTATTGAGATAGTTTGATCCCGGTCGCGCGGGTTGTTAAAGATTGGGTTTCCACTAAAGCAGATGTGGTGGACATAGGGTTTGATGAGTTTATATCGTAGTGGTAGTAGAGTTGGTTTGTTGATTGTTTTGTTTGCTAGTTGGTAGTGTTTGCTAGTTGGTGAAAGGAAATTTATTTCAATGACCCTTTGAATCCCACATGAAGGTCATTTTTTTTTTTTCCTATTAAGTAACTCTCATTTTAATTCTTTGTAGGAACAAGGTTGCGGCTTGTGCAAAGCACATTGTGGATGACGGTGGTACGACCAAGGACATCAATGAGAACAACACAGGGATCGACAGGCCTGGATTGCTCTGCATCCACTTGCCCGCCTACTACAACTCGATCATTAAGGGTGTCAACCGTCATGGTCTCCTAATCAAGCTCGAATAGGAAAAGATGCATTCCAACCATAATCTAGTCACCAAATTCCTCAAGGACACCCTAAATTTCAGGGTAAGAACACTTAGTAATTTTATGCAGATATGAACTTCTTTGTAGTCATTTAAACTGGAAGCAACCAAAGCTAACTGCTTCATTTTTTGGATGAATCAGGGTTTTGTGATCTTGGAATGGGAGGGTATCGACAGGATCACCTCACTGCCCCATTCAAACTACACGTACTCTGTCCTAGCTGGGATTCAAGCTGGCATTTACATGGTGGGTGCCTGTCTTTATATACAAACCCTCTTGCCTTGGAATAGTTTGAAAAGAGGTGGAATGTTTTGTATGCCCAGATATACCCCATGAAAGGTTGAAGAGGATTACAGTGAAATATTTTTCAAACTCAAGAGGCTTTGTTTTGGGAGCTTTACAGGAAATGGTTCCCTTAAACCATACTGAGTTCATCAATGATCTAACATACCTAGTCAAGAACGAATTCATCATTATGAGTCGAATTGATGATGTTGTGAGGAGGATTTTGCGCGTCAAATTCACCATGGGTCTCTTTGAGAACCCTTTGGCTGATCTCAGCCAAGTCGACAAGCTCGGAAGCCAAGTCAATTACTCAGTCTATCCATTCTCAAATGCAGATGTCCCCAAATTTCAAATTGGGTAACATTCATTGGCGGTATTATCATGTTCAAGTAAGTATTCATCCTCAAAGATTCCATCATTTTCTTTTCCCCTTTTAATTTAAATTTTTAAAAAAATCAGAAATCTTATGAGGCATCAGTTTGGGAATTTGTAAAGCAACATGTTTCCTGCCTTTTTCTCGATGGTATGCGTCTGTTGTGCGACATCGGTGGCCTCGTTCGGTTATTTCCAATTATGGAAATCGAAATCCGCTGCAGAGAGGTATCAACTTGGGTTTTTGCTCGCTGCATTTGCTTTCATTCTTACCAATATGTTCGTCTTCACGCCCATGATAATTGAGGTAAATCCCACGCTTTTAGGACATTAGATGATTTGAATTAAAATAGTTATCATGTTTTGTTTAGTTGTTCAAACATTTTGGTGTATTCAGGAAAAAAAATGATTTATATAGATTCTCTGTTGCAATTTGTACATAAATAATAAAATACTAACAATTATACGGTGTAAAAATTAAAGTAGTCTAGAATTTGATGCCAACAAGAGGGGATAGGAGTTTTTGAATTTGTGGAGAGACCACCTGGGAAGAAAATCTCAGAGAGACTGCGCTTGAGTTTGTGAAGTGTGGTTTCCTTGGGTAGTTAATAGACTTCGTGTATTCCCAAAGAGATATTGAGAGTGGTTTCATGGTCTGGAACATCTGACATTGCTTTTACTTTTTTAGAGCTTATGCACATGTCTGTAAAACCAGCAAGTATTGAAGAGACTACACAAAATTGCTCATATTTATAAAGAGAAACAGTGGTGTTATTTATTGAGTAATTACTAATGTCAAATTTCTCATGATTTTATTTTCTAGACATGTTTTCCACGATTATTACTTAAGGTTATCAAAGGGATATAAATGAAAGGTAACACTGAGAAAAGAATAATGTCCTAGCATGATAAATTAATTTCCTAGAAGGATTGAGAGTACAGAACTAGCGTATTATTGTGTCTGAATATGTAAAAGACATGGATCATATGCTTCATTAGATGTGCCGCTGTGAATGTTGACTTATCCCAGCACTCTGAAAAAGTTAGGTAGGATCTTGAGATCAAGAGGAGTATAGAGAGCTTTAGGAGGCTCATTGAGCTCTTGAAAACCATACATGCTACCAAGTTTACCAATGCACTTCTTGGATGAGGATTGGTCAGCTCAATCAGAAAGCTTTCTCTTTATTTATGTTTGACAATTGTCACTGAGCAACCATTGATAAGTTATTATCAAGTAGCATATTAGGTTGTATGAGAAATTTTTCACTAGATATGCGAAATATGTTGATCTAAAATGTAACTAATTGATTTCTATGCATTTCCCTCAGACTAATCTCGTTGGTGAACCAGAAATCGCTTCTTTGATCCAACGCATAAAGGTTAGGAATTCAGCTTCTTTCTTATTTTGAATGTGATTTTTACTCTCTGGATTTTTAATATTTACATTTTGATTCGCTCTATTAAACTGTGTTGTGGTGTTGTCATTGGTACGAATATTAATCGAATGAAGGTGTCTTGGCTATTTTTATCGTTTTAGGAAGGGGGTAATATAGCTTTCTTTCGAGGGAATTTTCCATTGTCTAGAATTCAGGCACCATACCTCACCAGAAGCAAGGAAACTGAGAATCTCATATCCTTTGATCTGTATCAGGGGCCAGATATTCCTGACGTGTTATCTATAACATGAGGAAATATAGCATGTTGTAATGATTGTTAGGGTTATCCTCTCAAACGTTATAGTTGCAATCATCCAATTGATGGGCCATAACAAAGGAGCCACACCAATTTTGAAATCCTAGTCATTCTGTTGATGAACCTTTTTGTGGACCGTAACACATTTTTACTGACCATCCAAGTGAAAGTGAGTAATGGATCCTAACTATTCTACTGTTTTAGACAGAGACCATAAGGCAGGGGATGGATGGAACCCCTACATTTCCATCCTCTAGCTAGAAGTGAAACTTGAATACCGGATTGATGTTATATTTGATGTTTATATGTATGAAATAGTGGGGGAAGATTCCTGGCATCTTAGAATGTTATTGATAATGACATGCACACAGGATTCAAGTAAGGAAGCAATCTCGTAAAATACGACAATGGCTTCTGCAGCTGACGATTTGAAAAGCAGCAGCAGCAGCGGTGATATCAATAAGGTCCCTTTTAATAATAAGGTGGAGAGTGGAAGCATCACTTTTGATTTAGACTCTACACTCGCAATAAGCAGCAGAGAGAAGAGTCCACAAAAGGTAGACTTTAAACCACCTCCTGAGACTCTAAACATGTCCAGACTTGAAGATGGGACTTCGGACAGTCTAACAACTTTAAGCAGAAGCTTTTGTATACAACATGGTCATGGAGAGTTGAGTTTTTCTGAAGTGGGTCTTCTATCGGGGACAATACCATATTCTGGTAACATCTCTCTCCGATCTGATAGTAGCACAACTATCACAAGATCCTTTGCTTTCCCATGTAAGTTACCTTTGTACCTTTTGTTCTCTCTCTTTCTTTGTCTATTAAAAGGGATAAATCACAATTTCACTTAGTTTTTGGCATCTGCAGACTAGCCTCGGAATGGAATGTTAGTCCAGTAAAAATGACGAGAGCCGACAGGAGATATTTTCGGAAGAGCATCAGGGTTGGAGGCTGGGCCATTTCTATAACTCATATTTTGCGCCTTATCAGAATCAGCAGACCACCATCTATGCAAATAAAATAAGATGAATAGGACATAAAGAAAAAATAAGGCCCAGCAGACGGAGGTAAAGGCCACCCGTCAGAAAGGCAAAATCAAAGAAAATGGTACATGTGTATAAACATGAATTAAAGCCTTTATTTTCCTATGCCAAATGGTTGGTTTAGTTGTGTAGTTGGTTTAATTTGTGAGGTTATTAAGGTTTGAGAGAGAGGAAGAAGAAGAAGGATGTAAGCACCCAATTTCTACACCCCTGCCTTAACCATGGTTTAAACTTTAACCATGGTCATCCCTAACCTTAAACCCTAGTCAACCCTAGGTACAACCCTAAACCCTAGTCAACCCTAGGTACAATCCTAAACCCTAATCAAACCTAGGTAAAACCCTAAACCCTAGACTAACCCTAGTTAAGACCCTAGAAAATCTTAGGACAAAGCCTTAAGGGCCCAAGGCCTATCTCAGGCCCAAACCCCCCCCCCCCAAAACCTATTCTAGAACCTCTGTGGGTCCAAACAGGGGCCCACCATACCTTAGAGACCGTAAGGGTGGGGCCCACGTGCCAAATTTCAAAAAATTTTAGAATAGCGGTAATTTTCCATTTTAGCAATTGTAACAGTGCTTTCGGTCCAAGTGCATGAGGGCTGGGCCAAATTGGAAAAAACCGCCATGGCGATAATTGGATTACCGCCATTGTCCATTTTGCTCATATTGAGAATGGCAGTAATCCAATTTTCGCCATTATCTTTTTTCTGCAAATGCGTATGTTGCACCTTCTCTGGACCACATGGCTCCTCTCTAGTTGGTTCCCCATGCTACCAGTAATCCCCTAAACACCCCTAAGGTCCTCCCTTCTCTCCTATAAATCCCCCATCACCTCCATGGGTTCAAGCACTCAAAAAACCATAGGGAAAGCTCTGCCCCACTTCGGCTAGCCTCATTCCAGCCTTACCACAACTTCACCCTCTACCTGAGACCACCCCTGCTCTGTCCCAGACCCTTGCACCACCCTTGTGCACCACTGCACTCCAATACATGAATGCAGAAGGAAATGGATCACTGGAAGAAGACCCACAATACAGTATATAAGAGCTAACATAAAGACAAGGCCCATAGGAATAAAGTTCATAAAACCTTATTTAACACTCCCCCTCAAGTTGGTGCATAGAAATCAATCATGCCCAACTTACCAACAATATTTCAAAACTGAATATCACTAAGACCCTTAGTCAAAATATCAGCCATTTGACCTTCAGGTTTCACAAAAGGGGTGCAAATGTACCCCGTTTGTGAAATGACGATCTACCTCAATATTCTTGGTTCTGTCATGCTGCACCAGATTATGAGAAATACTAATAGCAGCTTTATTATCACAATATAAGCTCATGAGGCCTTCAGTAGGAAGCCCAATCTCACTCAAGAGTAATCAAAGCCAAAGCAGTTCACATACACCGTGTGTCATGGCTCTAAACTCTGCTTATGCACTGGATCTTGCAACTACATTCGATTTCTTACTTCTCCATGTGATAAGGTTACCTCCAACCATGGTGCAATACCCAGAAGTAGTGCTTCTATCAGAAACCGAGCCACCCCAATCTGCGTCAGTGTAGGCTTCAACCCTTAAGTTCCCATTACAGGTATACAACAAACCATTCCCATGAGATGACTTTAATTAGTGGAGCATCCAATTCACTGTCTCCCGGTGGCCAGTAGTTGGTGAATGCATGAATTGGCTGACTACACGGACAACATAAGCAATGTCTGATCTGGTAAGGGACAGATAAATAAACTTGTCAACAAGTCTTTGGTACCTTTCAACATCTGGTAGATGTTCCCCACTAGCTTCACTGAGTTTATGATTAGGGTCTATAGGTGTAACACATCGCTCACAATCCATCATGCATGTCTCCTCCAGTAGGTCAAGTACATAATTGCTCTGAGAGACAAATATGCCCTTCTTAGATCTGGCAACTTCAATTCCAAGGAAATACTTTTGAAGACCCAAAGCTTTGATCTCAAATTCCTTTTCTAACTTGCCCTCAGAGATTCTATCTCATCCAAATCATCACATGTTACAACAATGTCATCCACATAAACATTCAAGACAATCACTTTTTGGCACGACCGTTTAAGGAACAATGTGTGGTCTGCTTGACTTTATCTGTAACTATTCTTCACCATAGCATTGCGAAAACGCTCAAACCATGCTCTAGGGGACTGCTTCAGTCCATATAGAGCCTTCTTTTGCTTACACACCTTTCCTTCATCTGAGGGGCATTTGAACCTAGGTGGAGGTACCATATACACTTCTTCCTCTATAGTATGTTCCCATTTCGGTTTGATATCTTGATCAGCATGTTTCTATTTTGAGCCTGCTTCTTAAATAGTATGTCATTTAATTAGAAATTCTAATATGGTTTTCAATTTAGTTTAAGGTGAATTTAAGGAGCAAGATATTAATTTTAGCTGTCGTCTAAGGCAGCCTAGTACCTTCTCTTAGCGCAATCGAATCTCTACCTAGACTCTAAATTTGACTATCTTGCCTTACCATTAGATTAGTTTAGGGTAACTATTCTCCCTGTGATTAGAATAGGTGGGCGACTCCAAATCTTAGTAATTTTAGCCGTTATTATTGACTAGGAATTTTCCTATTTGGGATGACAATCAAAATCCAACGCTCGCAACATGGAAGGCAGATCCATGAGCACCTGTGTGAGCATGAGTAGATATTGAAGCGCTCTCCAACTATGACATAATACGACGAAGGCTCTCCAATTTTTCATTTGGGATAGTAACCATCTTCTCGGAGAAAGATCCAATTGGTTATGGGTGTATCATGGTTTTGCAGTAGATGAGATTAAGAGGTAGGCCTGTGTTGTACTAGTAGATGAGACTCTATGTGCTATACTAACATTCTTGGCTGACTGAATCTTGCTGGATGACGAATCAAATCCCAGCATGTTACCTTTGTATGTTTGTACCTTCCATTGTAAGTACACTTCAACTTATCTCTATCATCCGATTCCACTTTTGGTCCACAATCCTAAGACCTGGCTAATGACCAATTTCGAATTACCAATGACTTTGATGGATGCAGCCTGCAATTGTCGTTCTGCAGTGAAGTCTGTGATGAAGGCCTCATATTTTACAACATTCTTAGATGCAAAAAATGCTAGTTGGTAAGCTTTGGGGATAATGACCCCCTCTTTGGTGAGAGAGGACAATCCCTATACCAGTCCTTTCGTTGAGCACACCATAAAAGAAGACTCTAGAATCTTTTTTTTTTTATAACCCGGGGAGTTATTGCTCCTTCACCTCGTAAACTTGGTAAGCTCACTACGTTCGCTCCTCATTACTGCGTATGGACCGTAGCTTAATGTAACCCACTTCGAATGAACTATGTTGATAGGCTAGCAGCTGAGTTTCCTACGACAGGCTCGCAGCACTTTTTCAAGGTTTGGTTAGTTTTGAGCAAACTTGCTAGTATTTCTAATGCTTATTACAATAACCATCTCTCGGTCCCACCCAACAAGATAGGGCCCTTCCTTATTTTAGGCGAAAAAACCCCTTAAAAATAAGGTGGCGCTCACGTTTTTTGGCTTCCGAAAGACAAAAGAAATGGATCAAGGGGGGGAAGGAACTTCTGCAACGAGCTATGCCACCCATTACTTATGAGGGAAGTCGCATCCGTCCCATAAAATGAGTTTCTTTGTTCAAAGTCCTTTAGTGAACCTTTTTTTTTGTTTGCAATATTTGGATTACAGAGGGCTATTTGTACATATTTCAAAGTCCTTTAGTCAAATGTTTAGTGGGGAAAGTACTTCTTGTTGATGAATTATTGTTCTATTTATGATTTTCAGTCTATTTACAGCAAGACGCAGTGCTTATTTTGTGTGGTTGGGTTGCAACGGTTAAGTCCATTTACAGCATCTTGATCATTGTGAATCCAAATTTTGTTTAAGACCTAACAAATTACCCTTTCAAGATCGGTGCTCGAGCTCCAGCTGGGAGAGTGTACATCTTCTAAATCCTCGTTGCCCTTCCGAATCCTAGAAAAATATGTCGCGCTCTTATTTAAGAATGATCGATTGCCACTGTCAACATTGACTATTGTTTCAAGGGGAATGCAAGCCTTAATCCAATCGTGTAAACCGGTAATATCTCATTAAAAAAAACAACTTTTTGGGTGGAATCCACGTTCAAACGTCTTTTTCCCTTAGAAAGTAATTAAAAACTCTCCATAGTACCTACATACTATCGAGAGAGTGGACGTTGGATTGAAAATCCAATGGTGTCAAACGTTACATGCTTTCAATGGTGGGCCCTACTTAGTGCTTGGCACCTTTGGATTTTCAATCCAACAGTTCAGCTCTCGATACCTACTATTAAGAGTTTTAAATCACTTCCCTTTTTCCTTTCAGGGGGAAACAAAATAATCCCCATTTTTTCAAGGAAACTAATCACCTCCTCGAGCGAGTGAAGGGTTGCATCTTTAGACCCTTTTTACTGCCACATGTCCCCTATTAACATCCTGTAATTGTGGTTAAAATTCACTCACTCCTAGAGTTCACTCATCTACCCTAGTGTTGGTTTGATTCTTCAAAATACTTGCACACTAGGACCCAATGTTTTAAAACATGAAGCCGTGAGGTGAGGCGTTAGGACCTCAAGATGCGTGAGGCGTAAGCCTCACATGAAAACTTTATGCTCTCTCATTTTAAAAAATAAATAAATTGTAAGAAAAATTACAAAAAGATCCAAGAAGTTCATGAAAAATTATAGTGTATATATATATATATATATAGAGAGAGAGAGAGAGAGAGAGAGAGAGAGACAAATATATATTTGTATTCGTATACATTGTGTGTGTTAATGTGGGCACATGCGCACACATAGGAAATACTATATAAATTAGTTAAAACAAATTATAAATAAAAAAAAACGACATTTAAGTGTCATTTGTGGCCATAAACCTAATTTTAGTTAATGTATGAGACTTACTTTATAGACATAAAGTGAGCTTCAAGGCATGAGGCGTGTGCCTTATGTTGTCTCATGAGATTTAAGCCTCATGATTGAGCCTCAAGGCATTTTCCTTAAGCTTCGCCCCGAGGCATAAGCCGCACATGCTTTTTAAAACACTACTATGACCACAAAACCTTAATCAATTTGGCTAAGAGGTGCAACAACCGCTTTTTAAAGATAGTTGGAGTCTCCTGTTTGTACAAGGGAATTAGGTAACTCTATCCTTCGGATTCAACTTGGCCTAGAATCGATCCGTTCCACTACATATATGCACTATCTGGTAGGAATTGTACTTTAACCTCTTTTTAAAATGCTCACAAATTCTTAATCCAATTAAGGTTTGAGTTATCCTTCACGAGGATAACAACTGTTCATTAGAGTACCTACAAGGCCGTCACAGATGTTCTTTACAATATACATGACATCCAAATTGTGTCGTGTTAAAAGGTACTCCCAGTATGGTAATCAGAACAAAATACTCACCTTCTTCCATCCGATATACTCAATATTATCCTCCCGTACTCTTTTTATGCTTGATGTGTTTAGATTATGCTTGCCAAGTACGATGTTGAGACCAACCATTTGTTGCAACCTCTGTAACAAAAAACTCCGTTTTTTTTTCAAAAAACCACAAATTATTCGTACATTTTTGGGTTTCCTAATTATTCGCGAAATATTGGAATCCTGAACTATTTGCACAATATTTGCGAATTATTCTCGAATTTTATGGATTAGTCATGAATTATTTTATCAAATTTGACCAAAAAACTACTTATTCTTTATATTTTTAATTGAATTGTTTGGTATATTTTTATATTTATTATTTTTTCCGAACATGACCCCTGTCAAATTATTCTCAAACCTCGACTTTGTCACTATGGTTGCAATAACTCGGACCCTGACATTGGAGCAGATTTTGATTCAGTATTTCCATCAAATGACTGTTTGTTCTTGCGAAATCTACGAGTAGCTCACAAGAATCGACGATGACTCATATAACAAATCTTACACCCATGTTTCAAGTAGTGAGAACATTTGTCTTGATTGCAATGAGGACAAGTCTAGCGACCCTTAGTGCTCCATATTGACAAGTTTGCAAGTGTAGGGAAGTCATTGATTGTCCACAATAACTGCCTTCATTTGAAAAGTTTGACTAGTTGATGCATCATATATGCAAAGTCCGTCAGACAACAGATCTTTCAACTCATCTACTAGTGGTTGTAGGATGTCAATGTCATTTCCAGACGGATAGGGACCAAGAATAAGTAACGACGTCATCAAATAAGATTGCTTCATACACATCCAGGACGACAAATTATATGGAATCTAAACAACAGGCTAAGAGCTATGTGCAATGCTAGCTCTGTGCACCGAATGGATTAAAACCATTGCCACCCAAGTCTGACATTGCGCGTCTCTGAGGCAAAATTCAGATGTTGTTTGTCAAGGTCTTGCCAAGCTTCAGAGTCGGTTGGATGCCTTAACACCCCATCTTTATTGCGACCCTCTACATGCCATCTCATGGAGGAACTGTCTTGTCTGATATGAAAAACCTCTAAAGTTTAGGCTTTATGGGAAAATGACACAAAATCTTTGTAGGGATTTTGTGTTCCTTGTTAGATGCCGCCGTTATATCTTCGTTGACGAATTTCTACCATGAAATACCACAGACAAAACATGCACTTTCAATATAACATGTAATCGTTAGGCCATGCATCAATCTTGTTGTACTCAAGAACTAATTCACCAATTATTATTTTACTTTGATAGAACGACGCAGACAACGTTTCACCTTTGAGTAATGCCTCTTTCAGTAACTCAAGTAACATGGTGAATGATTTGTCACTCTATCCAGTCAAACACTTAATGTGATATAACCGAACAATGAAAGAAAGCTTACTGAATTTCTTGCACCCCGAATATAACTCTTGATCGACATCTTCCACCAGTCGGTACAATTAAAGACTCTCTCTCATTTCACTTGTCCCCTCTTTAGTACATGTCATCCTGAATGCCGCTTGTAATAGTCCGTGCATATCATAGGTTTCATGAGCATTTTCTTTGGGTAATGTTTGAGTAAAAACTCTACAATGTGGAAATTCCCCGTAAAAAATTCACATGCCCATCACATCTCTTATCCCACACGTCACATATCAAATGCTCATATACTATCGTACTTTATAATATCAGTTACAACATTTCTTACATGGGCACTTGATAGTACCATCACCTCAACCTGAATTAGTAACTGCAAAATTCAAAATTATATGGACACCCTGTTCATAAACATCACTCAACCTGTCTTTTGAAATCCAACTTTTCTCCATGGTGGGGCTTACCCAACTTTAGTAATCACTAACAATGTAAAAATATAGAATGACTAAGTGGCAACTACTAGGCAATGTTCTACTATAAAAATCATTAACAAGCATTCGTTCTCAATCACTAATGGAGGGAGGAATGTATCGAGATAAGCTGATCTGGAATGCATGTGTAGAACTAGAATTCATTTTCATGACCAATGAATAGTGCTGTGAATAGTGTATGTGAACAGTGTATGTAAAGGTCAATGTCTTACATTTGACCCTGGTGTTGCTTTAAATGGGAATGAGGTATCTCATTTAAAATGAGTGTTATGGTATTGATTTGGTGTGTGAAACATAAGGTATGATGTAGCTACGTATGTTCGGAAACTAAATCGAGAGTATAAAATACTAAGTGTCAAATAAGGGAGAGGTCTTAACATACCATCAACTTTTGGGATCTCTAGTTTCGTCACCGCTTATTGGAATTGAGTGATTCTAGAATTTTTGGAAAGATATTGAAATCATCTTTGAGGTTCATGTTTTACACTTTTTTCAGATTTTGAGTAGAAGTTATGTCAAAAGGGAGGTTTCCAAAAGGTGACCTATCATCAATTCAACAGTCACTTTGGACCAGTCACATTTAGGGCCATTTTGGAACATGAATACAGAAGAATTAGGATTTTTACAAAACATCAAAGTTGTCCCCCTTTGAATGATGAGTCAAACGCAAGTTGAATCGCTAAAATATGATGAACAAGTCAAAAGTAATGGTCAAAATACCGCAACGGGAAAAATGGGTGAAGGGATGACCAATCCGATAGATCCTTTTGGTGACCGATAGATCCGTCCACTACCGATCGATCCGTGCCCATGACCGATAGATCCATCAAGCTAAAATTTGTATGGTGTTTTTACACAAAGAGATGTTTTTCAACCGATCAATCCATGCTCATGATCGATCGATCTGTGATGCTTGTTTTGCCTTGTAGCCGACCTTTTGAGATATTTTAAGGGTGTAAGGGTCTTTGGCCTCCCCCTTCTTTGCCTATATAAAGGCCATTTCGTGGCTAGGGTTATAAGAATCCTAGAGAGAATTTTTTGAGAGAAAGTTTGAGAGAAAAAGGGGAGAAAGAAGAGGAGCTTAGGTATTGCCTTGGGTGTTCTTGTTTTGGTATTGAGTCCATGTTTTCAACCAAAGAGGGAGCTCCTTCTTGCTTCTTAACTTGTTCTAGAGCACTTAGATCAAAGGGATTGATCTAGAAAGGTAGATATAATCTACTATCTAGCTTTGTTATGAATTCCCTTTGTTATTCACTCTATGACGTTTCCCACAAAAGTAATCCTCTATGTTTAAGAAAGTTTAGATTTCTATGATGTATGATACTTTATGCATATGCCTCAACACTATTAAGGTATTTTATGATTTCCATGATACTCACAAGAGCTAAATGCTATGTTTAAGATATTCTAAGTCTAACATGATACTCAAAGTTCTCACATGTTGTATTCCAAGTTTTCAAATGATTATGTCATTATGTCAAAAGGTTTAGTCTCGCATGAATCGGATTTCTCATAAGTTTGATGTTTCAAAATTCATAAGAAATGTTTAAGGAAACCTCATAAGAACTCACAAGTGATTTTACAGGATCATAGATGCTCACAAGTATCTCAAAAGCTCATTCATATCTCACAAGGCATCATGCATATCTCACAAGGCATCATATGTGACTCACACGACTCATAAGTACTCATAAGCACTCTTAAGAACTCATAAGCGATTGATTTACACAAGACCTCATAAGATATGTTTTGTTTTCCTTGAAAGCTCAAAAGATAAGGTTTAAAAAGCTATGCACTCGTAAACGTATGATTTCTAAGTTCGGTTTAAAGCATGAAATATGAATTGTTAATCCTCTATGTGCTCGCATGATATTGTTGCCTTATAACACTATTAGCTAGTAGTTTGTACCCACTGAGTATTCAATGCTCAACCAAATTGTTGACTTCTGTAGGTTTTATGGATGCACCTGCTCTTGAGCCTTGGATAGAGGAGGAGTACTACGAGCCGGAGCTTGCTATGGATCACTACCAAGATGATGGAGCTATAGATAGAGGATCATATCTAGACTATTGTTGAGTGATGTGAGGGAGAGGATTATATTTTGAAAGTGGGGGAATGTCTACTTTAAACTTTATATTTTGTATAATCTGTTGGTTCGGACTTGGAATACAAATCACAGGATGGTTTTGATATGATAAGTCACAAACTAAAGTATCCATAACTCTTAGGGGGTATTTTGTGTCGCGACAACATACACCATGCATATTGATTAGATTCAATAACAAACACTCATTCCCAATTACATGGGCACTTGATAGTACCATCACTCTCTCTCTCTCTCTCTCTCCATTACACAAAATTTTAAATTGAACTTAATTACTTAATTTAGAAATACATCATGAGAAGGAGGAAGGCTATATATATATATGTGTGTGTGTGTGTGTGTGTGTGTGTGTGTGCGAACTAAGCTACGGAACCAAAGCGAACCGAGCTAAAGAACTTAAGTGAAAAGAAAAACGAATTGTCTAATCCTACCCCTAGCGAACTGGGTTTGTTATAGAGTGGCGAATTGTGAACCGTGAACCCGAATTCGAACCGAAGACTCAGGTAACATTGATTTAGAATGTGACAAACACAAAAAGAGCTTCACCCACAGAAGATGTGGTATACCAGAGTTAGTAAACATTGTGTTCCATCTCAGTTAAGAGTCTTGCTCTTTTTATATGCACAATACAATAGTCTCATATTGAATCTTATAATTAAAAATAAATAAAATTGGTGAATTCAACATCTAGGTACACCGTACACATCACCTCTACCAAGCCAAAGAAGTTGATCTTGGCTTCGTGCAAATTTAAATTCTGACTTTAGCATTTGTAGAACCCCGAATTTATTATTCTTGACATTCGTGACGTTTATTAAATTCTATAGAAACATATGTTAATTTTAATATGTTTAAGCCTGCAAATTTAATGTGAAAATTATCGATTTTAAAACCCAAATAAAATCTCAATTTAATTCCTTTTTGAGGTTTAATTTCATGAAAAGGAAGATAGGTAAAAAGTAGCAAAACACTTTTTTTAAAAAAATTTTTAAAAAAAGGGGATTGGCGCCCCAGCCAATCGATCGCCCACCGGCGGCGATCGGTCGCCCAAAACGCCGTTTTGGTATATGTTTGCGCGATTTTTCGATTTTTGGAGTCCCTAGGGCCCCCAACACTATAAATACTTCTTATAATCGTAGGTTGAGGGTTTCTAAGCTTTGTAAACCTAAAAGAGAGTGAGAGAAGGGGATTTTGATAGATCCAAGAGGAGAGATCAAAGGTATTGCAAGGAAAAAGGACGAAAAGGCTTCGATCCATCTCATTCGCAAGCGCTTGATCGTAGGGAAGCGATCGGGAGAGATAGATATAACTTTCTTACTATCAATGTAGTGATTTTGATATAAACATTATGAAAGTGATAGATCTAAAGCAAGAACAAACAAGATTAATCATGTTTGTGAAGTTTTAAATCATAATTCTCTTATAGTAAATATATATGATGATTTGAGAGTGTTTTAAATCATGATTTTCTCATGAAAAAATATATATGATGTTAGAGAGTATTTTAAATCATGATTTTCATATGAAAAGTATATATGATGTATAGAAAGTGTTCTAAATTATGATTCTCTTGCGAAAATTATTATACGAGAGATGTTCCTTATGATTTTATTATTCATATCAACAAAGGAAAAGAGAATCAAATTGTGGTGTATGTATGAGGGTGGATGGAGGAAAGGATGATAATTGGATTTAATTGAATGATTATTAGTTTGCTCTAAAATTATGATATGTTATGAAACTAGGGTTCTGTGAGATTTATTTGATTAAAATTATGTATTGAAAATTGAGACATGATAAATAAAATTATCCCTTATTTTATTGTCGAAAAACTTGATAAATCTATATTTTATATTGATCATTTATGAGAAATCATGCATGTTTAAATTTATGCATAATTTACAATCATCATTATTTTACTCACACTTATTCACGAAATTAAATATGAACAAACATGATAATAAGCAAGATAACAAGTATTATGCAAGTATACAAGAACACAAGCATGACTGTATGATAGAGTTTTGCACTGACCGAGTACCCACAAGCCTAAGATCAAGGCAAGACAATCCGTATACACTGGTTAATGTGTAGACAAGCCGTATACACCGGATAATGTGTAGACAAGCCGTATGCATCGGATAATGTGTAAACCGTGTGGTACCTTGAAAAGTAGGGTATATGTTAATCTCTACCCAATATATGGGGTAGAGTTATTTTATGTTATTGCACTTGTATGTTGTTGGATACATTCACGAACAAGAAAGACAAGTGAGATTAAACAAGAGAAACAAGTACAAGTGATCACGTATAAGAATTGAAATTGAATTATGCTTCTGCACGCTAAATTGTTTATATGTTTACATGTCATGTTAAATTCAAAATTATGTTTTATATTAAATATTGTTATATTGTTAGCTAGGAGTTTATATATACACAGGGTAACTTGTTACTCAGCCGATGACTGTTATTGTTGGCAAGTTCTAGGTTTGATTTCTGTGCCCCAGGACCTTGGGAAGAGGAAGAGTACGAGGAAAGAATAGGAAGAGCCAGCAGGTAATTTCCTCGATGGGGATTAGAATTTAGACAGTTGGCCATTCCCGGGAAATTAATTATTAGTATTTTGATTTGGAAGTTTAGACATTGTAATAGACTTAATTTCAGATTTTATAGTTAGATTGAATTGATGATTTGGAATCATAGATGATGATTCGAATTGATGATGATGTTTTAATATTTATTCCAGACAAGGGACTTGATCAATATTTATTTAAAGAAAAAATTATCAGGTTCAGGTTCTAGAATTACCGTAAATGCTTTATGACAGAAATTTATGGAAGTTAATGGTTAAGTCACGTGTCAAAGTCTCACATTAACCTAGGTGGGATTTTGGGGCGCGACAACATTGTACATTTGAATTTCTCTAAAGCTCTTTCCTTAGTTTCAAAAGACAAATATAAAAAGAAGCATCATAGATTAAAGTCATAAAATATTATTTTCATAGATTTGGCTTTGAATAAGCTTAAGAAGCTTTCATCTCGTTTCAATTCCATTGTTTGAATGATTGTAATGTAATTTTGCATTTCTTGCAAATAATGCACTTTTCTCATTTATAACTAGGTTTATTACCAATAATTTATTAATGACATGAATTTAATTTTGTTGCAAGTAGGAATGTTTGGCATCAATTTTGATGATTCTCTAATTTTGAAATCGAATCAATCTAAATTCTAAAAAAGATTCTAGAGAATCATATTAAAAAATTTGATCTATGACAAACACATTTGAACTGTGATAAAAATACATTTGAAAACAATCAGAATCAACTATAGCAACAAAAACGATTTAATCAAGTTTGGATTACTGCATTAGAGAATTATTGAAATAGATTAAATTACCTAAATTATACATGACAAGCTAATATTTTTTTAAATGCAAAACATTATATTTGGGATAGGGGTGGTGGACTTGGGGGGCCTTGGATTCTCTCTGGCAGATGCCAGAATAGTGGTCCCGGGCTACCACAATGTGTGCGACATGTCACATGTGGCGGAAAAGTCATTCATTGTCTCCCATGATTTTGACTTCTCCACACATTATACAACATGTGGTGATAAAGTGGTGAGAAAAAGGGGGAAAGATATCTCATGGGAGAAAATGAAATGACTTCTCCCTTTTTTTATCACCACATGTCACATAATGTGTGGTAGCCTGAGACCACTATTGATGGCGATGAGATTTCATTGGACGGTGGTGTAGCTACACCGAATCAAAGCTCACCCAAATAGAGGCCAAAAAGACAGATACATAGACCTATGCGCTTCCTTGATTGAATGACTTCACTTACAACATTCAGTTCTTCAATTGACCTAACTAGTTAGTGGTCCCTTTTGTCTTAATAAATCAGTGGTCTAGAATTGCTAGGAGGACATCCAAGGGCTAGGATTATAGAGGATGAGTCCTTTGTATTCGTGAAGTTGGAACCGTGGGTTTTCACTTTGCTTTGACAAATACAGCGTACCGAGGGTTTATCTCCCAACTAATACCAGGGCATCTGGGCTTGAGTTCTTGTTGATTTTACATGAGCCATCTTCTCATCTTGTTTGATATTTCATCCTTGTGCGTGTGTTTTGATCTCAGGTGGGGTGTTTTTTGAGATTGCATCAGTTTGATATCAAAGCCCAGTTCCTTATTTGGGGGTTTTGTGAATTGGCAAAATCACCATGGTTGGTGGGTGTGGCCGTGGTCGAGGTCATCATGAAGAACCTTTTTCAAGAGATCATGATGTCAGGGACGTTGAGATCGATGATTTGAGAAGGCAAGTTCAGCAACTCACGGAGCGTTTGGAGCATTGTGAATCCCAGAGCCGCTGTGATTTGAGAAAGCAAATTCGTGATGTCATATCCTTGCAAACTTATTGGTCCTATATTGACTTGTACAAGTTGGCCATAATTGTTGAGAAGCAACTCAAACAGAAATCACTTCGAACATCAAGTAACACCGGATGGTGAAGAGGTGATCATACGGGGGAATCAAATCGGGCAAAGGCTGTTAATAGTTAGTCTAGACAACCCACAAGAGAGCCTGATAATTACCAGAAGTGACGGCAAGAAGCTCATGAGTCAAGTTCTAGTAAACCAACTACTTTTGGTGGTAAGCCTATTAAGTGCTTTAAGTGTCAGGGTTATGGTCATGTATCATCAGATTGCCCGAATCGAAAGTACATAAATTTTGTGGAAGAAGTAGAGAGAGTTAGAGGTGACTGAACCAATTTATGATGATTACCCTGAAGATGGAGAAGATGAGATCACTTGGAGTGACCATGGTGAAGCCCTAGTAATTCGGCGTAGCATGAGTACAGCCCGTGTTATTGAGGATGTTGATTGGTTGCGCAATAACATCTTTCACACTCGATGTACCGCATATGGGAAAGTTTGCAATTTGATCATTGATAGTGGTAGCTGTGAGAATGTAGTTTCGTAGGAAATGGTTGATAAGTTGAAGGCTAAAAAGTGATCCACACCCTACAAGCTTGCATGGTTCAAGAAAGGAAATGACGTAACCGTAAATCAACGTTGTTTAATTTCTTTTTCTATTGGAAAATCCTATAAGGATGTCATATGGTGTGACGTAGTGCCAATGGATGCATGTCATGTCTTATTGGGTAGACCATGGTAGTATGATCGTAAGGTCACTCATGATGGATATAGAAATACCTACACATTTTGGAAAGATGGTGTAAAGGTAATTTTGGGTCCATCTAAGACAGAGAGTGTACCTAAGCTTGTTTTAGGGGAGGGTAGCAATTTTCTGTCCATGGTTGAGTTCATAAGGGAATTGGAAAAGGAGGGAGATGTGTACATGTTACTTATCAAAGAGCAAAATGATGAGAGTTCGGTCTCGCTGTTACTTGAGCCTCTAATGAGAGAGTATGTCGATGTTATAGCGGATGTGCTACCGACTGGATTACCACCCATGAGAGATATCCAACATCATATTGACTTCATCTGTAGTTTAAGTTTACCGAGTAACACTGCCTACCGCATGAGTCCTCGTGAGCATGAAGAGCTCCAAAAACAGGTTGCAGAATTGGTGGATAAAGGGTTGATTCGGGAGAGCATGAGCCCTTGTGCCGTCCCAGCTCTCTTGACTCCTAAGAAAGATGGGACTTGGAGAATGTGTGTGGACAGTAGGGCTGTAAATAAGATTACCATTAAATATCGATTTCCAATCCCACGGTTGGACGATATGTTGGACATGCTTGCGGACTCCCGGGTGTTCTCTAAGATTGATCTCCGTAGTGGGTATCACCAAATAAGGATAAGGCCTGGGGACAAATGGAAAACAACATTCAAGACAAGAGATGAGTTGTATGAGTGGCTAATCATGTCATTCGGGTTGTCAAATGCACCTAGTACCTTTATGCGCCTGATGAATCAAGTGTTTCGACAATTTATTGGGAAGTTTGTTGTAGTTTATTTTGATGATATATTGGTGTATAGTGAAAACGAAGACCAACACTTTGATCATCTACAACAAGTTCTACATGTGTTGAGAGGGCAAAAACTCTATGCCAACTTTAAAAAGTGTGAATTCATGACCGATAGCTTGGTGTTTTTGGGGTATGTTGTATCAGTTGAAGGAATCAAGGTGGATCCAAATACGTGAAAGCTATTTTAGAATGACCGAATCCTAAAAGTATCCATGATGTAAGGAGTTTTCACGGATTGACATCATTCTATAGGCGATTTATTCGTGACTTTAGCACCCTCATGGCTCTTATTACAAATGCCTTAAAAGAAGGCGAGTTTCGTTGGACTAAGCAAGCTGACCAAAGTTTTCAATGTATAAAAGGGAGAATGACTGAAGCTCCTGTGTTGGCTCTCCCAAATTTTGATAAAATCTTTGAGATTGATTGTGATGCATCTCATGTTGGGATTGGGGCTGTTTTGAGTCAAGAGGGTCGACCAATAGCATTCTTCAGTGAAAAGTTGAATGGTACAAGAAGGAGATATTCAACTTATGACATAGAATTTTATTCTATTGTACAAGCATTGCAACATGGGCAACATTATTTAATTCAGAGAGAGTTTATTCTCTATTCCAACCATGAAACACTCAAATACATTAATAGCCAAACACTCTTTGAATCACCGACATGGGAAGTGGGTGGAGTATCTACAAGAGTTCAACTTTATTATTAGGCATAAGGCGGGTAGTCAAAACAAGGTAGCTGATGCCTTGAGTCGAAGGGTAGCTCTACTCGGTATCATGCATGTCAAGGTTATTGGGTTTGATATTTTTAATGAATTATATGAGACAGATCCAGACTTTGGCCACATTTGGGAAGATTGCATGGGAAATGGTTCTAATGGAGATTTCTTCTTGCAAGACGGGTTTCTATTTCGAGGAATCCAACTATGTGTTCCTAATTGCTCGCTAAGGGACGCTATAGTATCAGAACGATATGATGGGGGGTTTAGGAGGTCACTTTGGTCGTGACAAAACACTAGCTGCAATTGAAGATCATTTCTATTGGCCGAAGCTATGAAGACATGTTAATGCATATGTGGAAAAATGTGGAATATGTCATCGAGCTGAGGGTCACTCTCAAAACACAGGTTTTTATACGCCGCTACCAGTTCCTAAAGCACCATGGGAAGATGTTAGCATGGATTATGTGGTGGGATTACCGAGAATATCACGAGGTATGGATTCTGTGTTTGTTGTAGTTGATCATTTTTCAAAAATGACACACTTTGTTGCTTGTTCCAAGACCTTGGATGCGAGTCATGTGGCTAGACTTTATTTTAAGGAGGTAGTCAAGCTACATGGCATTCCCAAAACTATCACTTCCGACAGAGACCCAAAGTTTAGGAATGTAGAAAATATTAGTCGAGGGTTTCTAAGAGTAATGGATGATAGAAGTCAAATGACATTTTTTGAATTAATGCAAATATCAATCAACATTTTGAACAAACGAATCATTTTACATTAGTAGAGAAGAGATGTAGATGAATAGATAGACAATAGATAATATATATAATTTTTATTAATATATAAATAAATAAATAAATAAATAATATTTTTATTTTTTGTATCTTAAGCCTAGCCGAGCAGGGCCGAGCCGAATACACCACCAAGCGTGGACGTGAGGTCCGTTTCCCATTTCCCTTTTCGTTTAAAACTTTAAATCGTCATATGTTCCTACGTCATATTTTTATAATCAACGACCTTAGGGTTCACCCATTTATCCTTAGTTTTTAGAAAAAAAAAATATAATTTTTTTTAACCCTAAGAGAGTTAGTGAATTTTAACGAGGATTAAATTTTTTTTTAATTTTTTTCTAAAATCTAAGGATATGTGGGTGAACTTTAGGGGTAGGTGAATCTTAACCATTGTTAAGGTGTGCCAAAAGAGACATTGCAATCTCAAAAGTGTAATCAGACTCCAACCGTGGTTATGATTCACCAACCCCTAGGGTTCACCCACTTATCCTTGGTTTTTAAGAAAATATATTAATTTTTTTTAAACCCTAGTTAAAATTCACTAACTCCTAGGGTTAATTTTTTTTCCATCTTTTTTTAACAATCAAAGGTAAGTGGGTGAATCTTAACCACAATTAATGAGTGTTGAGAGAACATATGACAAACTTAGTGGCATAATTGTACTCCTCGCTCTCTTGGCAAAATGTTATGAAAGAAGAACATTTTGCCAAGGCTCCACCTGCCCCTTTTTTGCTATACCCAAAATGCCCCTAAAGCCTTTTGATTTAAAAAATATTCCTACATAATATTTCTATCTTCTAATAACCAACGTATCCCTCACAATTATTTTTATCAACAACTAGCGGATGGCACGTGCAATGCACATGAGAGCGAGGGGAAGGAATTAAACACAGTTAATAGGAGTTAAAAGGGACACCCTGCGGGTGCGATTGAACTCTTCCCGAGTTCAATTGCGATTGGCTGTGATTCTAAATAAATAGATGAGCAAAGGTTATTTTTGGAAAATTAAAGTAAAACATTAAATCAAAGGCAAGCGGTAGATTGAGAATTAAAGTAAAACATCAAACTAATGTTTTGTTTTTTATATAAAGGTAGTTTGAGAATCTTGGAAAAATCATCTACGCATGTCTCTCGCATTATAATAGTAAAGATAAAGATATCCCTCAAGTTTTTATACCCAAAATATTTATTAAATTTTTTTTTTTAAATGCCACATAATTTTTATTTTTATATATATATAAAAAATATTATTGGTTTTTACATCTCAAGCCAAGCCGAGCCGGAGCCGAATACACCCCAAAGCTCCCATATCCCTTTTCGTTTAAAATGTTCCGGAATGTTCACCACTCACACTCAGCTCAACGGCTCTTATTCCTTTCTTGCTCCCAAACCCTCTCCAGACTCTCCTTATACTCCATTCAAAAACCTCAATGGATTTTTCTCTCAGCCTCTTCGTTCATCTCTCTCTCTTTCTCTCAGCCTCTTCTTGTCCCTCTCCTCTCACAGAGCTCTCAATGGATCGTGATGAACACACGAAGACTCGGGGCAGACGTAGACTCGCTTACGAACCTCTTTGCTTGATCTCTGCCGTAGCTTCATGGAAGGTTATGGTCACGTTGAAACCCTTTGTTGCAGATCTCGCACACGAATCGGTTGGTCGCCATTAGGGTTTTCGGAGACAAAGCAATCACCTCCACGTCTGGATCTGCCGAAATTGTGAAGAAAAGGGGGATGAATTTCATTAAAAGATATCGATTTTTTTTTCAGTTTTAGGGTTTTTTTCTCCAAACCCTCTCCAGACGCTCCTTATACTCCATTAACATTTGCCATTTGAATGAGGTATTAAGATTTCTACTTCTCCTTGGTGTTTTGATCCTTTCCGTCTAGGGTTTTCTGCAATTTATCCATATCATCCAACTGAAGCTGCATATTTCCTCTCTCCAGCTAGGGTGTTTTGCAATTTACCCGTTTCTTGAGCTACGGTTTTTTGCAGAACCTCAAAAAAAAAAAGGGGGGGGGGGGGGGTTAGATTTCTATTCTATTCATCATTCAATTAATATCTCTGGTTTATAGTAAATTAAAAAATTAAAGAAGATTATGAAAAATGGGTTTTTTGATAAAGAGTTGGGTATGCAAAGGGAGGTGTGATTTTTTGATATGGGCATGAGAAAGTGAAAGCAGAGAGAGATGTGATTTTGAAGTGATTGTAAGGTCTTTGAAGCTCTGTTTCTATAGTTCTTATCTGCTAGAACTTGCTATTGTTTTGTATAGATTTTGAATGCATGCATTTGCGTTTTTTGTTGGATTTTAGCTGGTTCAGGTGTTTACCTCATGTTGGTCATGGTTTGATTGTTTCTTGCCTGATGTTCAGCATAGAGTTGATAATTAAGTGTTGATTAAGAATATAATCACGAGATCACATTCAATCTGATGTGTAATTTTTCTTATGTTGGTTGTAAACTTGTATTGAATGGATGAATTTTTTTTTTACAATTAATTTTTACTTTCCATTGTATACCATAACATATAAGTTTACCTGTTTCAAAATTTGTTACTTGTTTCAGATGACATCTGATGTTAACGTATGCATGCATGGTAGTAAGGTTTGATCCATACCGTGCGATTTTTGGAGAATAATTTTAATTATGAATTGGTGTATGGTGCTTTATCGCCTCGAAACGTCATGGATATGGGCATGAGTCTGTATCAATGAATATCAATTTGTACTATAAAGAGTTGGGTTTTTTGCAGTGAACTGTGATCCAGTAGTGCAAAAAAGTGCATGGTAGTAAGGTTTGATCCATACCGTGCGATTTTTGTAGAATAATTTTAATTATGAATTGGTGTATGGTGCTTTATCGCCTCAAAACGTCATGGATATGGGCATGAGTCTGTATCAATGAATATCAATTTGTACTATAAAGAGTTGGGTTTTTTGCAGTGAACTGTGATCCAGTAGTGCAAAAAAGTGGGTGTTTTGATGATTTAAGGTATTCTTCTGAAATTTCAGAAGAGACCCATTTGAGAATAGATGGTTTTCTAAATTCTGTAAATGGGTCATGACGAGTTTGATGAGATTTGCAGATTAGCTATGAATGGAGACCCAAAAAATAAGAAAACGGAAACTGGAGTCAATATCAGTAAATATAAGCTGTTTTGGTTGATTTTCTTACCTTGGAATTTGTAGGTTTGAGGCCTTTACTGACAAATGAAGAAATCTCGAGAGCATCAACTGCTCTGTTTCTTCTTCTGCCTGCTGAAGCTTCACTGGCAGCCATTAGAGGAGCTTGGCTCGTATAAGTTCCAAGGGTTTATCAATACGAATGAGCAGGGTATTTTCGTCATTTTTGAAAATATAAGGACATCTTGGCCATTCACAAATTAGCAACGGAGGCAGTAAAGCAAAGACACGTCGACATGATGATCGATGATTGAGATTTTCTTACCAATAAACCCTAAAAGGTTTAGGGTTTTTAAAACCCCAAGCTCCTCAAAGACGTTCTTTTATGATCTGATTGTTTGTTTGTTTGTTTGTTTTTTTTCTTGATTTCACGGTTAGGGTTTTGATGGGATCCATCTCAATTTTCTCAGCTCAAAGAATTTTATCTCTTCTATTTTTATGGATTATTTGTCTTCAGAATTGTATGGATTACGCAAGCTTCACATTTTTCTTATATGAATGCCTCATCATAGTTACCGTGAAGTATACAGTTCAACGACTAACATAGACAATGCTTATTTGGAGTCTTAGGGAAGTTGTCTTCTTCTTCACAAGAGGACTCTGTAAAACAAGAAGATGGGTTTAGTGTATACACTAGTAAATTGAGCCCTGGTCGTTCGGAAAATAAAGAATTCAATGAAAGTGAGGATGTGGAAGAGGTGGAGGGAGGAAGAGGGCATTTGCCATTTGAATGAGGTATTAAGATTTCTACTTCTCCTTGGTGTTTTGATCCTTTTCATCTAGGGTTTTCCGCAATTTATCCAAATCATCCAACTGAAGCTGCATATTTCCTCTCTCCAGCTAGGGTTTTTTTATTAATTTTCCCAGTTCTCGAGCTACAGTTTTCTACATAACCTAAAAAAAAAAAGGTTAGATTTCTATTCTATTCATCATTCAATTAATATCTCTGGTTTATAGTTGTTTTCGTTGGATTATTCGCACTGAAACTTCTCTAAGTTTAGCAAAATTATCCTTTCCATTTGGATTGATTTATGTAATTTTGAGTAAACTCAACAGTCCTATGAATCCGTTTAAGATCACAATATGGATAAGAATAGTTATTTGTATTTTGGATAGAATCGAGAGACTATTTGGACGATATGGTTTATGTAGTGCTTGTTATTTTACTGAATATTTGGTTGTAACGCTTTGAAATTTATGCAGTCCTCAGGTAAATGTTGATATTATTTTCAACTGGGTTGATTTATTATGGAATAATGTGGTTCTATGGAGGGATTGATAATTGGGGATCTTCACTTTGGTAGGTGAGCAGTTTTAACGATTGATTTATTTATGTGGACTCGTATTGTTTTTTTTCGGTGTGAATGATTGAGCTGGTGAGCAATTTTAGTTGTTTATATTTGATTGATTTTTCTGAGAAAGCCCAAGTGGAAATGAATTTTTATGGAAGTTTATCCACCCCCTTTTTAGGGTCATCAATTCCACTTTTCATCTCTCTCGTGTGACCATGTCAGTCTTTCTCTTGATTTTGTTCTTTAACACTCACCTAAACGACTTTAGCAACTCCAGCTTGGTTTAAAAGCTGAGCGGAGCTTTGGCTATCACCTTCAAAAGGAAAATCCCATTATAAAAATCTTGGCGTCTTCCCAGGTAAATTAAAAAACTAAAGAAGAGCACAAATAACTGAAGAAGAGTGAGTGAGTCAGAGAGAAAAACTCTCTCCCTTTCTTTCTTCTCACATGGCCATTATTAGCAACAAAGGTCACAAACCCATTTATTGAAATCTATTTTTTTTTTTGTTCCCCTGAGATTTTCCACTACCCAAGAGAGACCAAATTCGATGGGGTTTTTTAGCATCAGATCTTATTTTTGCTCAAGAAGATTATGAAATCTGAGATGAGATCTAAGCATTAAAACCCATGATGTAACTGAATTTTCTTGCGAGATTTGAGTTAGCCTTATTTTTTTTTAATCTAGGTTTTTCTTGATTTCTCTGCTTCTTTAGCATTTCAGGGTTGATTTTATCAAAATGAGATCGAGAATTGTAGCATTCTTCAAGATTTGAGCTCACATTTGGTTTTATGATCTGGGTTTTTTCTTTTGGGTCTCGTTGGTTTCTAAGTAAATCAATGGAAGCAGAAGCATGTATGCAAGTTTTGCAGGAAGATTTTTCCTTGTAGGAGGTCCTTGGGAGGTCATATGAACGTGAATTCTGCTAGGAATCTTCTTCTTCTTCACGAGAGGATTCCTTAAAACAAGAAAATGGGTCTAGTGTATGCGCTGTTAAATTGATCCTTGGTCATTTGGAAAATGAAGAATTCAATGAAAGTGAGGATGTCAAAGACATAGAGGAGGAAGAGGTCATTTGGCATTTGAATGAGGTATTAAGATTTTTACTTCTCCATGATGTTTTGATCCTTTCCAGATATTAGCTTTAGCTTGAGGTTGTCAGATTCTGGTAAGTTTATATATGCATACATATATGTATATATATATTTATATATATGAGGTTTTGAGATTCTTGGTAAGTTTATATTACTTTTGTGTTACTTCTGTTAGAGATTTAGGAATGTATATAGTTAGGTAATTTGAATTTCAATGGACTACTTTTTAAATCCTTGAAAACCCATTTTAGATACTTCTTGCAGTGTAAGCTTTACTAACAGTTGTTTCTGTTCAGTTCCTTATAAATTTCCTCAGTGCTTGCTTGTATAACTTCATGTTAGAAAATTGAGGACAGATTCAATTCTCTAAATTCATAACCCCCCATTTGAAGTAACCCTGTTTAGGCTCATATGGAGGGTATTCTTGATTATATTTTGGTGTATTAGAGCAATGTGAGAAAGTTTGGAGGTCTAGACTTTTTTGGGTAATTTGGTCTCCTTAAGTCCAATTTCCGCCAAAAAATGAATTTTAGAAGGTTGTGAGTTCCCCAATTGTGTTCATCGTATTCTTTTTGTGTGATTGCCAATGGTTATCTCTTGAGAATTAAGTTGATTTGATATAATATAGTAGATTGTACTGATTTTTATTTCTACTACATTAGTTATTAGCTTTAGCTTGCTCACTTCCCCTACACTGGTGATGTTTGGTAACAAGGGCCAAACGTGACATTGTTGGGGACTCATTGATGAAGCCAAGACATATCCAAAGATAATGTAACTTGTTCAACACCACTTACACGATGGGTAATTTGAAAGTGAGGGAAATTTGTATATGAACACCTTTTATTTATGTCTATTTACCATGTCAAATGTTGAATTTGTTCTTCTTCTGCTGGTTTCCCATGCGAGTGCCAATATCCTATAGCCACGGTGATGGTAGTCTGAATAGGCGACCTAATCAAGTTTTTGATCTATGCACTAATGTTGAATGTTTCTTTTCTACATTCACATCTTTAGTGTTGAGTTTGATGCAATTTTGACAACCAATATTGGTATAAAACTATAAACCGAATAACTAATGAAGTTCTTAAGGGGTTTGAACTATGTAAGATGATTGACTTTGCATTCTTCTCTTTCACTTGATATCTTGGATTAATGTTGGTGTGACAAGAAGAATTGATTGCATAAATAAGAGCTTTTCGTCATTGAGGTTCAAAATATTCGATTTTGATTTAACCATCAGAAGAGTAGTGAAGCCAGCACTTGCAGTTGTGGTTGATGATGTTAATTTTGACTCGAGCATTCTTGTGTGGATGCCATTGAACGTTGTCACACATAATTCAAATCGTATTGGATTTCTAAGCACCATAGATGGTACAATTTGAAACTCATTACTAGGTGTAGTATTTAGGCATCATTTTCTTTGTTTCTTTAATAAATATAAAAAAATTAATAAATCAAAGGTCTGTTTTTTTAATAGTCAAACTGGTGATTTTTTTTGTTGCTTATCCACCTATTTAGGCAGTAGTTCAAATAGTTGCTTGTAGGTTGAGGCCTAAGATCCCCAAGGATTGCCCACAAATCTTGAGATCTGATGATGAAGTGTTGGAACAATTTCTCTTCAAACCATTCTCAACTCTTTGAAATACTCTCAATATTGCTGCAGCCTAACAACACCAATAAGTGAATCTCTTTAAAGCCTCTTTGAAATTAATTGAGAGTTCTTCTATAATATAATTTGTAGGAAATACCATTATGTTTCTATCCATTTGTGTTGTTCATCCATTTAAATGAAAAAGATCTAGAGGCAATGATTTGTTCTTTGGGAAGTTAGGAATATGGGACTTTCTTGCTTTGCTTTTGTTGAGTTCTTTTTATTCTTTTGTTTAAATCTTGCTTTGGTTATGTTGAGTTTTCCAGTCATCTTGCGTTTTGATATGATGGATTTTATTTGTTTGTTTGATTTAATGTTGGCCGTAGTGAGTTAATTTTGTGGAAGGAAAGATATGTATTCGATCACTGTTTCAGCGGGACTCCTGCACACGTGCCTATGGGATGAGATTCATTGGCTTCTCTAGATGTGGATAGGGGGATTCCTTAGAAACATTGCATAGTGTTAAGTACAAGGAATTTCTAGCTTTAGGTGAAAAAAAATCCAACGCTAAATATAGAGATTAGAAATAGCATTTACGAAGTACATGTTGCATCAGCGATGTGAACAAGAATTGGGAGGATGTCTTAGAATTGATTGGTTAGTTCTATTTCAAGGAATTCTTACTGTCGAGCTACGATTCTGTTAATTTTCACTGTTACTACTATATCTTTAGTTATCGTATATAATTAGATCTTTAGCTAAAGTAAGTATAAACATGGGAATTCTTTTTCCTACATACTGCATGCTCATCTGCTTATCTGAATTTTAATAGTGGAATAGTGTGACCAATACTGTTTGGTGGCAAGATTTTCCTCTAGGCAGTGCACTTGATTATTTCTCTTTTACCCAATTCTCTGATGAGGAAACAATTCAATATTCAAAATCTGATTTTGCTGCTTAGCTGGCTAGATTTATGGCATCTTTTATCGCTGATGTACCGATTCAGGAACTTTGGATCGTACAGTTGACTAAGTATGACTTTAGAGGGGCTGTTGGACATCTAGTGGCTTCAATCCCTGGAATACATAATCACAACACTCGTTATCCATTGGACTCCATGCACTTCCTATCAGTAAGTAGTTCGTTGTGAATGGGAAGACCTATTTGCTATTGTGAACCATTACGTTTCAGCTTAATTTAGTTGTATCTTATGTGTCTGCTTGTTTGTTGGTTTACCTCGTGCGTTTGTGTGCCTAAGGGCACAAGCAACTGTATGCTTGTCATCATATAAAGATTTAAACATTTTTTTGTTACGAACTTAACAAATGTTACATTTTGTATCTTATTTTGTTTCCTATGTGCTACTCTTTTATGGGGGTTTAAGTTTGAAGGAAAAAATTATGATCCCATAAACCATAGTCCAAAGTTGATATTAGAGGAGATCTGTTGATCTCAAATGCTTTATATTTCTAGGGGTTTAAGAGAGTTTGTCGCTGGCCGTCTTTGTTTGTTTTTATAGATTTCGGAAGTGACGTGCTTATTGTTTGGGAACAAATTTTGGGATTTTGGTAAATTTTAGGATTCTCCAATTCTTTGGTATGTTTGAGGACTTTATGCCTCGAGGTTATGAATATAAATTTTTATTTCTAATTTATCTTTCCAATTACTAGTGGACTTCCAGGAATCCTTATTTGTATTATCATGTTTGGAGTAGATTGGGTTTTGGATATACTTCGATACTTGCAGCCTTTATAGCACCATTTGGACCTTCTTTATTTTTAATGTAACCAAATATCTTGATTGGATGCACTTTTAAAAACTTATAGAACACATATTTTCTTTTCATGAAAACCAGTTAATGCTTTTCCAAAATCCTAACCTAAAATATCTTTTACAATATTTTTGTATCTTGCAGGAAGGTATGTGGCTCTTCCAGATTTTCTACCAAGAACAATGATATCTTCTGAAAATTTTATAAACCTTCAAACCTCTATTTCCACTGTAATTTCGTCCTACAAATCTGTTTTTGCCTAAAAGTACAATTACCGTCGGGAATTTCAGTTCACTCACTGAAAATTCAGTTGTTTGGGGATCATAATGGTGGAGAATTGTAGTCTCGAACGCATATGCTTGTAAGCTCTTTGGTCATCAACTGCTCTATCATAGAGGCAAGTGTTAACAGAACACTTTCTATATTAATCAAATGCATCTCTTGAAAATACCCATGATTTCATTGGTTTAATCTTGGAAAAGTGTTTCATATTGAAGTTCTAATCGCTCATTGTACTGTTCGAGCAGCACCGCTAGGAACACATTTTTGTGGCTTTAGCCTCTCAAATACTCATTGAAATCAGTTATTGTTATTGGTTCTTCTTTATACACATGTTTCATATTGAAGTTCTATTCCCGAAGATCTCAAAGTGATATACAAGGATGCACATTCCACTTCCTTGCTGTCTCGGTTATACATTTTTAAATACCTTGTTTCCATGCTAAGATAACATTGTTGCTACATTTTAGGACTGTGTGGGAGATAAAGCAAAAGACATTGGTTGACATGGCCACTATATTGATTAGAGTCAGAGCTTGAATATCCACATGTACCAACCCAATTTTGGGAAGCTCCACTTCTTTACACTTCTATGCTTGGTCCAAGGTATGAAGTTTGTGGAGCTGCGAGGGGTTTCGAGGTTCTGATGGACACCTGCAGTATGTGCTTATTTCTTGCTTTGCTTTGTATCGCAGTTCCAATGGACACCAGCTGTATGTGCCTAATTCCTGCTTTGTTATGTATTAATTTCTAAATTCTAATACACTATTATCTTACTTCTCTCTAATAATTGTTATTTCTAATATTGAGCGCTTCAAGTGTTTGTGCATGCTCAAAAGGAAAGTGTAGATTCTTTCTTCTCTCAAGGTTGAAGCCCTACTCTCTATGTGTTTGAAGTATTGTGATTTTTAAAGTAGTTAGAGTTGATTAGAAGAGTCAGAACGCACACACCGATCTCTATGTTCTAAAGCTAGATAAACACATCTAATGCATCTTTCAATACCAATGAGTGCAAACATTATTTGGTTACTCTACCACCAGGCAAGCGGGCTATAGGATTTTTTTGGATTGCTAATACTTTATTTATACCAAATTTTATTACATAAAGCATTAGAACGATATTTATACCTTGGTTGCACATAATTTTTTATGTTATTTAACTAATCATGAATTTGTGAAGTGCATATCAATCTTACCGAGATCCAGTCGGAAAGATTCTGACTCAATAGATTTTTGAATTGATGAAGTGTTCATAGTGAAGCAAACTACTCATCTTTGTTGGAAACTATCAAACCAGTTTTTCATAAATCTCTGTTGTCATCCAAGAAAATCTGATGAGGTATCGTACGATTTCATGAAGGACAGTATGTTGGGATTGCCCCATTAAGACCCACTTCCCCACTTTAGAAGAGTATTTACTTCATTGAAGCATTTTGGAAGTTTAGATTACGCAGAATGCTCTTTGATTTTCTTTTATTTTTGTTGGATTTAGGTAATTTTATCTGTACAAACTCATGCAGATCATGTGTTTACATCCATTCTATATATTTTTACATGTTATATATGTATGTGGATTTCTTGGAGAAATCACTATATCTAATATTTTGAGCGCTTCAGGTGTTTGCGCGCATGCTAAAAAATGTTGTACTTCTCTAATTTGCTTAAATGCGTTGGTAGGCTACTGCACTTGATGAAAAAAAAAATACGTTGGTAGGCTACTGCACTTGATGGTGAATGATAAATACAAGCCCATCATAATCTACCTAAACTTGAGGTAGGGGCAGAGCCCCCCCCCCCCGCGCCCCTATTTTTTTTGAAATTCCTTTTATTTATAGGAAAATACTTAACATACCCATGGTTTCCACTATGTAACGAAATGGCCAGTCCACACTCCACTTTTATGTATTTTTCCAACTATGGTGAGATTCACTCACCCCTAGGGTTCAGCAATCCAACCTTGGTTTTTAGAAAAAAAGCCAAAATCTTAACTTTAATTTAGTTAAGCTAAACCAGGGTTAAAGGGACATGAGGACATGGTGGTAAGATAAGAAGCGGACCCCAGGGTCCACTAATCGCTACTCTTATTTATATAATGGCTCTCTCAAAAGGGGCATGTTACTGGACCTTTATTAGAATGTAACATTAATTAATTTTATAACCACGATGGCCCATTACTCAAAAAAAAATAATCTCTGGGGCTACACCTCGAACCCCCAAGCTCCATCTCGTCAAATCCATTTGTTTTTTTGATACATGGATTTCGGTCCCCCCAAAGAAAAATTCCTGGCTCCTCCCTTGATTTAAGGGGCAAGTAGTAGATTAAATAAATAAAATTCAGATGCAGTTCGGTATACTTATCAATATTGCCATAACTTTTTGTATTTTTCTTTTTCATTTTGATAAATTTTTGTTATCCTTCTACTTTATTTTTATTGCTACCCAGTTTTGAAACAAATTTGAGTTTGACTGAATAGATTCTCATTCAATTTAGTGGAATGCCCACAATCTATTCATTTCTAAATTGAAAGCTAAATATTAATGTGGTTATCTGGTCCTTATCTCAAATGGCTCGATCTTTCACCCTTTCAAAGTGGATTGAGCTATAGTTACTCATAGCTAATGCCTCTAATGATGGAAACCTTTTTTCTTCTGTTACATAGTGAAAATTTGCATAAAAAACACTCGAAATACAAAATATCAAGGGCATTGGTATAAAAATGCATGCACTTGATCTTAGATCAAAGACTTATACTTCAGCCCAAATTAATTTTCTTATATTTTTGCATATTTTTAAACCATATTTTGTCTATTTCTTTTAATAATGTGTGGTCGAAGAATGTACAAATATGCCTACAAATTGTTGATAGTTGAGTTATCCTCAGTTTCAGGCTACTGCATTATACAGATCAGTTGCAGAATGGGGGGACCTTGGATTTCTTTGTCAAGATGTAGCCAGTGGGAGCGAGATCCGGGGTGTGTTGTTTTTGCTGGGGCATCGCTTTTTTTGTATGTGTATGATTTCATTCTCATTTTTGGTACCATTTTGGTCTGGGATTAGGCACCGGGCCAGACTTATGAACTTGTATATATATTATATATATATATATATATATATAGAGAGAGAGAGAGAGAGAGAGAGAGAGAGAGAGAGAGAGAGATACTTAGTCATCTTATAAGCAAGGTATTTCATATCATAATTTAAAAACTCTATTTGAATCAGTTGTTTCATTTCCATGTCGAATTTGTTGAAAGGGAAATACACTTGCACGTGCAGGCCCAACTAGTAATACTTTTGATGCGTATATTCTATCAAGTAATTTGTGCAAATTATCTATCTTTTCTATGAGGGTGGAGGACCATGTTTTTGTAACACTAAAAATCAATATGCTAGCTTAAAGATCAATGAATAGTTTCAGTACTTTTCTTATCAATAAATAGTGTAGCGTATAATAAAATCGCTTTTTACCTGACTTATGCTTGCTACCTATTCAAAATTTCTTTTTTGTACTCATTTTAGCTAATGATAAAAATCTACTTCTTCTATAACTTGGTTGAAAATTTTCTTGTTTAGAAACTAACTTACTACTTCTTCAAGGTTCCATTCATCATGGGAATGATTCAACATGACTTGGCAAGTTTCTGGGATATGGTGTGATAAAATAGGAAACTATGATTTTGGATTTGAACACCCTTCTATCCTACTACATAAGCAATTATATGTTGAATCTTTGTGACATCATTGACATATTGGATATGATTTGGATGGTTATATCTGCCATATATTTTGCATGTTCTGCTGTTATTTTTGTGTACCATATCTATTAATATTTCTGTAATGGTATTCATATCTTTTTTGCTACATGTCTCTTGCATTTCCTCTTTAAATGTTCTTTGCTTGCATTTCTTTGCTCTGCTGCATGCATTGTGTATTCTAATTCTCAAATTTTAAGAAACTTTTACGTGTTTGTTGTTGAATATAAGGTTGTTTAAGAAAATGCTCTTCCGTTGACTTTTGAAAGGCTGGATGTAGTTATGGCCTTGAATGCAGGTATCTTTTAGATGGGGATGTATGATTTGATTTTCATACTTCTAACTCTCTTATATTTTTTCCCTGTTCATTTTAAGGTTTTTTTAGTTTGTAAAAAGTTCACTTTACCTGGATATTTGTTGGCTTTAGCTTTTGTACCTTCTCTATGCATTTCTAAATTATTGGAAATCAATAAAAACTGAATTATTTTCTTGAATCATGTGCGTTTGTGATTTTCTATAGCTGATTATTCATCATAATTATCCCTTTGACAGGTGTCACTTTCTTCTTCAAGGAAGAAATTCTTAATTGGTTTTCCTCTTGAGTCATTAACAGAGGAATGTGCCACACATTTTTGAATCGATGTTGGGGATAGAGTGTTAATGAAGCAGAGAACTACTTTCTATTGCAATGATTTTTCTTTCTTGTAAGGTTTTAATGCCAATTGCATTTCTTTTTTACCTTTCTTTTCTATAATAATCTGCCTATTTATTAAGTATCATTTTTTATCCAAAGCATAATAAAAACAGGAAGCAAACCAAGAGATCAATTATACAAGATGGGGAACGCTAGTCTCAAAACACTATCCCCACTCATCATTAACCTCTATAAAATTTAGAAAAGGAAACATCTAACTTTATCAAGCCATGAGCCTATATTGGAATTGTTAACTCTCATTATCCCCATGATCAAGCAATTTTCCTTCAACCGCATGCTAAGTTGTTTGAGTTGAGTTGCCAATTGCCCATGGGGCCTAGAAACTCATCTAATGACCCACCTCATCGCCAAGAGGGATGCTAATACTTGTAGGCCATAGTTATTGATGGGACTCCCTTCACTCCTCTAGCTATCTTTAATATCAATGATCTTCGTCTATGTATACAATAGAATTGACTTCCTCCATCAATTGTCTCTTCCCTCGTATTTCGTTTGAGTTTTATTGTTGAAGACTAACACAAAATCTAATAAAATTAATTTATGGAAGCATAACATCGACACATTGTGTAGAAGGATCTCTTTTCATTATTATTTTTGGATGAATAATAATAATTTGTTTTGAGAAGGGAAGAATTTACGAGTGAGGAATGAGACTATTCCCCCTATAAGTACTTAGAGAAAAAAAGCTGATCCACTTGTCACAAAATCATTAATATTGACGTCCACAAGACACCTGATTTCTCAGTCCCACCCAGTAGAGGCACATAGGTTGGGGATTGAGGAGTCTATCTTGTTGAATGTCTCTCGCCGTACAAATTATTATGCAGAGCAACATACTTCAAATAGTATTTGCCCCTATTGCTGAACACTCTTTTTAGCCAACTAAGAATTACTCACCAATCTCCTATTATGAAACAGTGGTGACATGGAAAAGGGAGTCAAAGAATCTACACTCCTAGCCACCGAACAATGGAGAAGAAGATGATGGACGTCTTCCTCGGCCTTGGTACACGTGCAACACCCATTAGGAAGCTGCATCCCCCATGTTACTAAGATGACCATTAGTCAGATTCTTGTCTAGAGATGACAACAATCAAATACTTGTACCTTGGAAGGATTTTTTTTTTTGAAGAACAAGATATCAATTGCCTTTGAAGGAACCTGGAATTTCTAAATTTGGCATTCTTCCTAAGGTAGGGCCTGTTTGGTTCGGATTATTTGAGCCGATTTAATCACTTAAAATCAATTCCAAATGAATCAACACTATAGAATCATGTTTGGTTAGTCATAAATATTCGATTATTTTAACATCCATTACACTTAAAATCGGTGCGGAAAGAATCGCCAAAGGGGGTGATTCTCTAACCATCACAATCGGCTCCCGAATGACTTTTCGGACCAATTACGACAGAGGTTGCATTTTGGAAATTAGGTCTCAACTCTTGACTCTTTTTCGCTTGCGCATCTCAACTCAAGCCAGAGAAAACAACTTAGAGCCACCGCCCGTCAGGTACGTCTTCCTCATCCCTTCTCTTCTTCTTGTAAAAGCCATCGCATTCGCTTCGTCGTCTACCCTAAAATCCTCTCTTTCTTTCTTTGATTTAGCTCTCTTAAGTTTTAATGGCTACTTTTAACTTTTGTTTCACAATTTTTTATAATCTCACCATCCATTCCGTTTGCTGAACTAGGAAATCCTAGAAATAGAACCTTTGGTTGGCTTGCCTTTTTAAAGCTTATAATGGGTCTTTAATGGCGTTTTGTTACTATAGAAATTAACTTTGAAAATGAGAGATCGATAGAGAGTTGCAGAGAGATTGGCAACCATGGCGTCGTCGATGTTGAAGTCCCTCTTGTCTCCATTGAAGAGCTAGTTCGCTACTCAATACATGAAAGCCCTTTCCAATCATCTGAAATTTGTCATGTCTGTCCATTAATGTGGATCATCAAAAAATTACTAGTCTTTGATTTGAATAGAGCCCCCAAATCACACGTATTAGATGACCCTCACTATTCAAATCAACAATGTCATATTACCAAACAAGCTATTAATCGAATGGTTAGGATCAATTGGTTAATCAAAGGGGTTTCACAACACCATTAGAGAAATCTTGGAAGTTCAATTAATTTTTGACATGTTGCTATTTTCATGGACTCAAATTATTCAAAAGTATCTTGTATTCATTGGATAGGTGGGATGACTGGACCAGAGCATGTTATATCATGTCTTTTGTCTGATTGGAACTTCATACTATCCATTTTCAATGGGTATTTTTGTAAAATTTTGTTAATTAGGAGATAGTCCTTGGTAAATTCGAATTGGGTTTTTGCATTTTAAGATGGTTTTTATTATTGACAACATGTTATCTTCTCTTGTATGTAGCTTTTGAAGGTCGATTCCTAAAGAACAGTTAAATTGTAGTCGCCAACCAAAGCCTCCCTGATTTCATTACACGGAGAAAAGAGATTCAAACGCGCCAACAACCTCGTCATCTCATCAAATTCCCATTCATTTAGGCCTCGTCTCAAAACCGGACACCATACCACCCCTTCTCCCTTTCTTTCAAAGTAGTCGCCAACCAAAGCCTCCCTGTCGGCACTTGAATCACAATATGTTAAGTAAATTTGCAGGAGAACAATGGGAAGGTAATTCTTGAGCTCACTACCCACAAAAGAAGTATGAAGAAACATGTGAGTATTTTTTGAAGTCGGAAAGCTAATCTGTAAGATTATTTTGGTGTGTTACAGTAATTATAGGAATCAATTTTTTGGGATTTATATTTCTCTATTCCATTTGTTTCATAAATGACTTTATTTCTTTAGAAAAACTAACTGCAAGTCGATGGTCATAAGCAATAGAAGAGGAATCTAAATACAAGTTTAGTAGACCACCAGGATGATCTCTTTATGACATATCGGTATATGTGATGTACATGTAGGGACTTAGGACTATCCTAGGAGATCGTTTACTTGGACGGTCATTACTATTCAATCTACGAGTCTTTTGGAAAATCAAAAAAAGAAAGAGGTAATGGATTGTTGATTTTTTTGGATTAGTCTAGAATTGATGTTCTTATGAGGAGAAGAATACTACCTGTTAAATTAGGCAGACCCCTACCAGAGAGATACACAGGCGGGATTCGATCCCAGGAGGGGTGTTACCTTGCTTTCTGAATCAAGATCTGTTTATTTTGCAAAGGAGTTGAATTCAGTGGCAGAAAATCACTGTGTATTGACATAGAGTTTAACGTAGTTAAGGATACGGGTGTAAAGTGAGCCGTACAGGTGCTTCATCAGATCCTGGGGCTCGTGAGATAAAGTCTTAATCTTGGTTTCATAAAGAACCTGATTCTGAGCTCAGGTTCTGCTAGATTAGGTTCAGCGAGCTAACTTTCAATGCTTCTATATGGATAATTTGAGCATAGATTATGTTACATTATACCAAATTTTCTTCTATTGTGTCGATCATCTTAAAAGTTAAAACAAAGTCAGTACCTCCAGGCTCGGCTCAAGCCATTTATCTTCTAGGCCTACTTTGAGGCAAAGGCTCAGTTTGCGAGCTTCTACAGCGATTTAGGTTATGCTCATTATTAGCTGAGTATGAAGTTCTCCGAGTTAGCTTCGCTCATTTACACACCTGAGGGAGGAAAGCCTTTCTCTCTTCCTCCTACTTTGCTTTAATATTCGTTTCTACTGTTTTCGTATGCTACTTAAATAAGGTCTCACAAACCCTTATATCTCACAAACCCTTATATCTGACCTATGCTGAGAAGCAGTTCTTAAAGCCTTATTAGGAGCCAGAGATGCTGTTCTTGAGATCAGATTTCATATACGCCAGATGGGCGAGGCAGCAGGAGTACCAGTAGGCTCTCTTCTTTTTTGAAAGAATGTGTATGTATGCATGGAGGGTCAAAAAAAATCATCCTGCTTGCGTCTGATATACATGTGATACACGTGTAGGCTGGACAGTGCTCAGTAGGAGATCTAGGCTCTCTTCTTTTTAGAAATGAAAATTTGAAACTGGCTAGAAAGAAGACTGGATGACTATAATCATTTGTTCCAATGACCTTGGTTGTCTCCTCAGACGCATCATTAGATGGATCCAACCCCCTTCATATATACAATGTGTATGGCAGCGGCAGAGAGGAGAGTTTCCTCACATCCTTGCATATTCCTCATTTTACTTTTCCCTCTTAGATTTACTTTTACCCTTGGTACTGTTTACAGGATATTCCAACTACTAACTGATGTGGCTGGCTGTGATTACCATACAATTTAAAGTGGTGCATTTTCAGGAAACCTTAAAATGGATGGATGTGAACAAAAACTAATATGAAGACTACAAGTACAAATCTGAGAATACCACGCAAAAATTACTAGCACGGAGGAACTTCATACACTTAAAGTGTGTGTATGGTTTAATTTATAATTATAAGAAAGCTAGGTGATGCTCTTGCTTACCTATCAAAAAAATGAACAATACATCCCGTGGACCCACCTGTATGATCAACTTATCCGGAAACTACATCAACCCATTATGTGAGGCTTGTTACAGTAGATTCTTATGGTAGGTAAAAGAACAAAAGAACTGGCCATGTTTCTACAGAAGTAAAAAAAAGGACCCACACCTCTCCGTTGAAATTGTGAACATATCGATCTATAGGTGGGATTTTAATCGGACAGTCTATTACGTGTATTACTTCTAGGTGAAAGGTAGACTTGTTTGTATTCTTAAGTCCTCCTAGGGCAGCTCTAGTTTCCTATTGGAGAAAAACACGGGATACTCTATATAGGTAGGCACGTGTGCTTATGATTATACCAATATGTGTTGGTGCATTCCACATATGCATGAATTTTGTTTCATTTATTTTCTCTTATATCTAATTATGCATATATGGTTTTGGTATTTCTGGTTTCTAGAGGATTAATTATCATTTGAGAAGTTTGAGTTTGTATTTCTGTTTTTCTAATGTGCAGGTTACTGCAATTGTTACTACAAATCTGAACAAAATAATTGATGTAAATTACTACCCCGTTGAAACTGCAAAGAGGTCAAATTTACGACATAGACCAATTGGTATTGTAGTTTTAAGGTCTTGCTGATACCTTTACCTTGCTCAGCATAGTATTTGATTCACCAAAGGTATAGCTAGGTTTCAAAAGGTTTAATTTGTTATTGCTTCAAACTGGTTCACACGCATTTAATAATTGTTTGTCCGTGGATTGCGAGCTCAACAGCTTAACACAGACATATTTGAGACCATAAACTACCATGCTCTTAGAGCTTCTTCTGAGTTGGCTGCAAAAGAAACCCTTATGAGACATGTCATGGGGCTCTTGTGAGCAAGGTGTGGACTTATTAAGCTTGCCATGTTGATGGGTTGGGTGCACCTTAAGTGCTTGCATATGAATGTTTTAATACGTGTTCATCTGTGTAGGGCTTTGCAATGATCATATGATGTCCAATTTCAGCCTGTCATTGCAGGAGGATAAGAAAAAGCTTTTTTCTGCCTTTGCATTCGTTGTGATGCAAATCTTAGGTGGACTTGGGCTGACCATTAAATGGGTTCTACTTAGTGGATCTCTTTGGCCTAATTGGAACCATCAAAATAATTCCAAGTGTTTAATTTGATGCATCATTCTAAAACTTTCTTTGCAATATGAGGAGTAGTCGAAGAAAAATTCTAGAATATGTCCTTGATTAGACTTCATAGTGGGCATTTGTGCCCCACACGTATGAAAAAGGTAGATGAATGGCTTCTTTGGTTCCTCCATCTCCTTTGCACTCGTTGAGTTCTGAGTCAGCTCCTTTTAAGAACTACAATCGATTGCTAACTAAATCTTCTTTATATTCCAGTTGTGAATTTGTTGTCATGAACAAACACCTTTTAAATATAATGCTACTATATGCTGATTATTTAACGAAATGCTATTCTTCAGTTACTCTACAAATTAATGACTTTGCTGAGGCTGTCGACTTCTTCAAGTCTTATAAATTTGGAGCTTTAGCAGTCACTGAGTGCGATAAGCTGGTCTACCGCACTTGGATCTGCAAGTGTGCTTGTGTCTCCAAGCTCGTCTAACTTCCTAGAGGTGATTTTCCTCAGGATCCTTCTCATTATCTTTCCACTCATTGTTATCGGAAATCCAGGTGCTCAATTGATTTTATCGGGAGCAACAAATGCCCAAATCTGATATCAGCCACTTACACAATGTCTGAGTAACGATGTATTACTGTGCACACAACGTGTGTGTGAGTGTGCACGCACATAGACCTACCAATAAACACAAATGAGAACTCATGGACCAAAATCAAACCAATCAAATGACCATAACCATCAAAACTATCAACGTCTTATCCTGGAACTTTCATGTGCACTTGTAAATAAACTCAAATGAAGAAGATAGATATTGAGTTGTCAGTAGACTCAGTCCTTCAATGCAGCAAGCATAATTATTTTGGACCAGATGCCTATAAATTATATAATAGAAGGGATGGTTTTGGTTTGTACAATTTTTCATTTTCCGGATTTTTTAATTTCAGTTTTCATGTCCAAAAATGCCCTGTGAAAGGTGTAGTGAACAAACACCTTACTATATAACCAGTGGCAAATTAGTCATGGATGCTTGTAAATGTGAAAGAATGTGACCTCATGGTCGTTGTCATTGAATCAGGTTAATATTACATAGAGGACACTACACAATTTCTTCAATTATAGACCATATCTATGGTCTTTAGAAGCCTAATCCCTAAAATCTTGGGTGGGGGGGAGTCTGTGGAGTCAAATTCCCTGAGATTTACATACTCATTATAAGTAAATAAATCACTGATTCTAAACAATAGACGACTGCATGCTTATTAATAAGGATGGATCAATCCTAAAACTCCTATATATTCCTGAAGATCTGAAAGTGATATAGAAGTATTTACATTCCATTTCCTTGCTGTCTCGTTTATACATTTTTAATTATATTGTTTCCATGCTAAGATAACATGGCTGCCTGGGAGATAAAGCAAAAGACATTGGTTGACATGGCTGCTATATAGACCAGAGTTAGAGCCTGAATATTCACATGGACCAACCCAATTTTGGGAAGCTCACTTCCTTGCATTTCTATGCTTGGTCCAAGGTACGAAGTTTGTGGACCTGCGAGGGTGTATCACGGTTCCAATGGACACCAGCTGTACGTGCCTAATCCTTGCTTTGTTTTGTATGGTTTTCTGATACACTTTTATTCTACTTCTCTCTCTAATAGTCGTTATTTCTAATATTGAGCGCTTCAGGTGTTTGCGCATGCTCAAAAGGAAAGTGTAGATTGTTTCTTTTCTCAAGTTTGAAAGCCCTACTCTCTTATGTGTTTATAAAATTGTGAATTTTTGTTTAGTTGGAGGTTATCAGAAGAGGCAGAATGTGCACGCCGATCTCTATGTTCTAGAACTAGATAAACACATCTAATGCATCTTTCAATTCCAATGAGTGCAAACATTCTACATGATCGACACGTGGCAATGTAGGTCCTTTGATCGACACGTGTCAATGTAGGTCCTTTGATTTTCAAGGCTCTGGCTACACACTACACATTCGTGCTGTTAACTAGCAGCATCGATGTTTTTATACTGATATAGAGAATATGTTAAATTACAGATATTGGTATCGAAGTAGAGATTTCCAGTTTCTTTTTTGTCATCTTGGAATTAATTAGGAAACCAAAATCCTAGTCTCCAATAAATTTAATATGCTCAGTATATTATAAAAGCCTATATAAGTTTTCTTCAAAGGGAGTTAAAAAAATAGATTTTTTCTTGAGTTTATTATCTAGTGATAATTAATTGTTTTGGTATCACAGTAGTTTTAAATTGAGAGTTATCATTTTAACATATCTAGGTGATTTCAGGTTTATGAGTCTCTGGAGCATCGGCTGGTTGTTGCAGAGGCCAGCAAAACCCAATAATCAAATTTCGATATGTATATGTATATATGTTCACATACGCCTAATTGTACCCTACTTTTGATTCTGCAGATTTTCACCCAACAATCAAATTTCGAGTGCTCGGCTTTCATGAAGGTTCTCTTTTTTCCAGTGTAGTCAAGGCGTCTAGGCGATGCCTAGGCGATTAGCCCCGGCTAGGCGAGGCGTTGCCTAGGCGTTGCCTAGGCGTGGCCTAGGCGTGGCCTAGGCGATAAATTTAATATAAATATATATATATCACGTATATATATATAACATCAAAAAGATCAAAACTCCACACCCACATTCCACAAAAACATAAAATAAAAAGTCTATTACAAGCATTCATCACATAACCAAAGACATGTTAACATAGTGGAGTATTAAACACTTCAAAATTCGGGGCAAAATACCCAAATTTGTGTCGTCCATGTATAATATTAGGCAGAGCCCCCTACGATTGCCTGGGGGGGTGGCAGGGGGGGCAGCGCCCCCCTGCGACGCACGAAGTGCGTCCGCAATCTGGGCCTAATAGGCCCAGATTGCGTCGAAAACGATATTTTTAGTGAAAAAAATTGATATTTTTAGTGAAAAAAACGATTTAGAATTTTATTACTACTTCATTACATGTTTTTATATTTTTATTTATTTATTGGGAATTTTTGGATTTTTTCCGGTCATCATAATGTTTCCCTCCTAATCGAGTAAATATGAAGAATCCATTTCCTGAACATTCAAAGACTAAGACAAGGTTTAAAAACAACGAAAAATAACAGAATGGTGGGAGTGTTACAACTGGGCCCCTACTACATCTTCTGGACATAATGTGTTGATTATCTCATTTCGTTTTGGGGATAGATAAGCGGGACGAATAATGAAGTTAGGAGAATAAGTCACTTCTATGCAGCTTGCAGAAAAGTTTGTAACACTCCGATCACTGTCGGAGCCAAGGTTTCTTATAGGGAAACTAAGGTAAAGCTCCTACAAGTTGCAAATCTAGCAACTAAAATTTTTGATTCCTCATGTTTGTCAAAGAATTCAGATTTTTAGTTAGGAAAAAAATTTAATTTTTTTGATTAATCTTTGTTATTGGTGGTGCTTAGAGTATTAGAGTACTCTAGTTCAGTGTTTTAAAAGGCATGTGAGGCTTACGCCTCAAGGCGAGGTTTAAGGAAAACGCTTGAGGCTCAACCTTGACGCTTAAATCTCATTAGACTAACTCCTCAAACTGTGAGGCTCACAGAGGCACACGCCTCATGTCTCGATGGTCTGAGGCTTGCTTTAGGCCTGTATCTCATACATTATCAAAAACAGGGTTTCAGCCACATAATTAAGACTTTAACATAATTTTTTTTAAGGCTTGTACCTCATACATTAATCACAAATATGGTTCTAGCTGCATAACTCATAACTAAGACCTAAACATTAAATTATAGGGTAGGGTGTCAATGGGCCAGGCCTAGCTGGGTTCTTGTTGGCCCGATTATTAAACAGGCTTATAGGTAGGCCCAAGCCTCGCCTCCTATTAATTGGGCTTGGCTAGGCTCGGACCTTTACGGGCTTGAGCGGGCCAATTGTAATCGGACCTATGTGGCTTAGGCGGGCCAATTATAAAGGGGCCTACATTTTTTACTATAAACGGGGGCCGTCTAATTAATAACTCAGCCATATGGAAGGTAAAAATTGGATCCAATTATTCAGTCTCAAAAGAGGAAATTTTATGTACCTTCCTTCAGTTTACCATGCCTAGCATGGGCTGCATGCCTTTCCTGAGAAAATAAATTGTAGGGTTAGTGTAAGTTGTAGATTTCTTATTTGGAAGCCATGGTAAGCATTTATTCGTCCTCTTTAACGATTTTTGGAATTCTAGGGTTAGTGTTTCATTTCCCTTTCAGTTGTTGCTTCTATTTTGGAGAATTAGGGTTTGTATTTAAAAATATAATTTGGTGATATTTTGTATTCTTCATTTCGAGTAAATTGAGGTGGGGTTTGTAGGCAATTTATTGTGAGGCGAATACAATGGTGAAAAATTATAAACAGGCTTTTTCAGTGGCAAATCTCAGGAATTTAAGATGTTTAGGGTCTTGTACCCGCAATTTGGCTTGAAGAGCTCTCCTCAGGTTTCAATTGCTCAAACTTAGAATTCTCATAGCTAAAATAGACACTTGTATATACGTAACCATCCTCGAAACTAATAAATGGGACCCACTTCTGTTCCCTTCCCATCTTCTCTAACAACGTTGCTCTTCCAATCCTCTTTTGCCTTCCGTAACTTCATTTTACCGAAGAATCCAATGAAGCATTTCATCAAGCATTTAGGATTCAGGAAAAAATACCCCGTAAAAACTTTGCAAATCAGAGTGAAATACTTGACAGATTAAAACCGATGGTGTGTAAAAAATAAGATTAATGGATAACCTAAACTCAACCCGGCATATAAACACTGCTAGAGAAAACTTTACAGCATTGGGTAAACCATGCTGAAAAGGTATTTGGTCTACAATCCCTCCCACCACTTGCACACTCTCAAGTATTGGGTAGAAATATTACTTGGAAGGATACTAAAGATTCAAAAAAATTGTAAGATGAATAAAGAGAAGTTGCATCCCAATTGACAAACCAAGAATTTTGTTATTGAAAGAGCAAAAGAAAAAGCTGGATCTTCACTCATGTGCATGCACGGGAAAGGAACAGAAATTAACAAAATTAAAATCAAGAGGAAAACAAACTAAGACCCTAGCACAATAAGTTGTAAGAAGAATAGTTAGATCAAAGTAACTAGGTTTAGAGGTATGATCCTTAAAGACAATGATAAATGAAGAACCAGAGAAGATAGTGAGAGATGTCAACAGAAAAATTACTATCACAGCCGGAAACTCAGGAGATCGGGTGCAAGGTGCGTATGAAAGAAGTGGAGTTGGAAGTGAAGAAGACAAATGTTTTTTGGAATCGTTTGATGGTTTTGCAGGTTTTGAGAATTGTTTTCTTCAACGATGATATATTGGGATGAAGAGGCACAGGGAGCCGGGGAACTCATTGGTAGTCGAAGGGACACATAGGGATTCGAAGGGACTGGTTGGTTTAATGGATAGGGAGAGAGAGGAGTCGGAGCGTGGGTGAAATGGGGAGGGATCCAGCTTTGGACGCTTACGCTTAGAGGAAGTAGCTTTTCAATATGACTAGATGTGGAGTCTTGGAATAGGGAGAGAGAGGAGTCTGAGTGTGGGTGAAATAGGGAGGGACCCAGCTTCAGACGCTTACGCTTAGAGGAAGTAGCTTTTCAAGATGAGTAGATGTGGAGTCTTGGATCCATGTTCATGGTTAGCATTTCCTTGAGATTGAAATTTCTTAAAAATGGTCACTAAGAGTTTTCAGATAAAGGTATCAGTGAGTAATAGATATCGTCCGCCTCAACTCTCAAACATTATGGTTGGTGAGTTGATTGATATCACAAAGAATTTTATGGAAATCCTAAAGAAGAGAATATACAATTGGCACTTGAATTTTGATTCTGGTCAAGCATCTTATCTTGACTATCTTAGGTTTTCCCTTGGCGATGTTTCTCGCATCGCTTGTATATTCTTCATTCTTTAATATATTTTCTCGTTATCTATCAAAAAAAATATATATATATTTATATCTATGGTTGTTGGATCATTAGTTTAACTTGCTAATACTTAGGGCTCTTTATCACTGGTTGATGCATTGTTATTTAACTTCAGTTAATGGTGGTAACATATTTTATTATTTCATCTTTGCTTGGTTTGAGCTAACAAATTTAATTACCTTATTGTGATAACATGAGTGTTTTTGTTTTCTGTAATAAATTTACATTATGATTCAGTTTTAAGGGTTGTCTAACACTTACCTTGGTTTTCTAATCTTCAACTCCTTATTCTAATGAACTTTATGTATGTGTATTGTAATCCGTATTGAGCTGGGTACACTATTTGATGGATCCTTGATCTTATATGCGTAATAGAAGTAAGATTCCTAGGACTCTTGGATAGATCCATTACACTGTATTGAAGCGTAAAGCTCAGTGGCCCAAAAAATCTTTCACTTCCATTATCCATATTGTCATTGATAAGCTTATGTGGGAAATAATTAGGGAAGATATCAAGAGTTTTATTTCTTTTCTTGATTTAGTTTTGTGCGTTTGAGCTTTGCCTTTGCCTAAGTTGGGCATCCTTTCTTACAAAGTCATTTTAGTCAATCTCGACCATCCATATTGATCTTAACCCATCTAGAATCTCGCCAGATTCCACACTCTACGATCAGCCCAAAGGGTTTCTCATGCTATAACTTCACAGAGCTCTCTAACCATTGGACATCAAAGATAGTACACCTCACCTGAGTTCTTAACAGTGAGATAGAGCGAGTAACAATGGTAGGTAACAACAGACAGAGGAATTCATGTCCCTGCTTTTCCATGCTCACTTCTAGGAGTTTGCGTGATTGGAACCATACATGGGATGAAGTTGCAGGGAACAGGTGAAGGGTACATCCTAGCGATGATGACAAAGCCCGTTAGGTGGTCGAACCCGACATCGATAGGAAAGCTTCGGCTTTCATAATAGAGAAGTTGGTTCGATGCAACCACATAGACTGCAAATGTGGGAAGCCCGAATCAATTATCAAAGAAAACTACCAAGTCCCACAACTCTGAAAATTTCATTGGTGGGTATTTCACCAAAGCCATAATTAACCCCCTAAAGGCTAAAACCATAAGAGTTTAGTTTCTTTCTTCTTTTACCCGGAAAACATGGTGGCAATTGGTCATGTAATGATCTAGATGCCGCTGCAAGGTCTTTTGCAGCAGGTTTTGTTGCAGAGTAATTTGTTTCTTACATTTAATGGAAGAGTCTTCTTTGCTAGAAATAACCTGGAAACATGTTTCCGTTTAGAAGAATTATGTTATTTAAATAGCATGTATTTGCAGCAGGATACGCTTACAACTTTCACCTTCGGCCAAATCATTAAAACTCAAACAAAAAAACCCAGGTGCGTTACTCTCTCCTTATCAATTCCCAATAGGTTAATAATCATTACAATAATTGGGAAACTTTAATGTAGTTGTAGAACTTTCAACATCGCAAAATCACAAAGCATCATTATTGCTGATTAGCTTGATTGATGCGCTATCTGGAAATCACTGAAGTTCTCACAATATTTTACATCTATGTTTGCAGACTCTGCAAAAACTCTGTTTAATATTTTACTTGATAACTTCTGCCGCATTGAACTGCCGGTCCTGAGCAATCAATGTATAGATTAAATTCTCATCTCAAAGTGTTTTAACAGAGTCTGAATCACATTGAATTTAGATTGAAATTTTCCTAGAATGGAAAAAGAATAACCAATGTCATACACACCTTGCACAGTCCTCTCTTCCATACGCCCCTCTCACATGTTTTAAAGAATTGCAAAAAACTAGGTAAATTATTATCTTGATCAATGTCCGTTGCATTTAGCGGTGGGTTTAGGTATGAGTTTATGATCTGTTCGTGCAGACATTTTCATGCTTTTATGTATGAGTTCATACTACGATCTTGCAGTGACTTAATTTGTTCTCTTTTCAATAGAGTTTGATGATTACAAAACCAACGAAAACAATATTCTGGGTTTATCTCTCTGGATATTATAGGATTGAATATATTTTTTCTCTTGGTAACATATTTTCTGATTAGTATTGTTACTGTAAATTTTTTTTCCTTCTGTAATGGTTTGGCTGTGTTGGATTTTTGTGTTTTCTAGGATTTCGAGCGAAGTACTTGAAGGTGATTTCTCTGGATCTTTATGTTTTCAAGGATTTTGAGTGATTTAATTATTTGGTGGCATCACTTTCGAGTTTGTGAGTGATTTGGCATATTGGAGTTCAAGTTGGGGACGGAGGCTTTGTTGTGTTTATTACGTTTTAAAACAAAACTTGTGTGGTTTCTGGTTTTTAAAATGTAAGCCCCGATGAACTACAAGAGCTATATGTCTTAGGTGCATAGAATCGAGATTACCCCCATCCAAGAATCCCTTATTTTAGGTGCAGAGAATCGAGACCATGCAAGAAAGGAAGGAGATTCGAAAATTTGGGGTTGAATCAAAAACCTTTGAGGTATAGGAGGTAGTTTTGCGTAAAGGTTTTGCCCTTCAGATAATGGAGAGGCAGAGAAGGAGAGGGAGTAATAGCTTGTGGGTTTCAGAGGAAACAATTCAATGGTTGATCAAAACAGTGAAGGATTTCATTGATAGTTTGGGGTATTGTTTTAGGAAGTTCAGGGGAAGGAGATGTACTTTAATGGGAGAAAAGAGAAGTAATGTTAGGGGCAAGGTTCGTAATATTGAAATTATCGGCGATATATCGCCGATATATTTCGATTTCGGTGTTGACCGATGCATCGACATGCTGTAGGGGAAAAATTACACAGTATCGGGGGTTATCGCCGATATATCGCCGATATCGACGATATATCAGCGATAACATATCGATATCGACCAAAAGGAGAGGAGAAGCAGGCATCCATCCAAAAAAAAAAGGGGGAAATCACAGATCAATCTTCAGATCACTCATGCAATTGAAAAACATCTTGAGATTAATAGTTTTGATTTAGTAGAAAAAAAAAGGGGTTGATTTAGAAGAAAGAAGAAGGAAGAAGAAGGAGGAAGAAGAGGCTAGAGGGTACCGTGGCCGTTCACTGTTGCCGTCCACCGTCGCCGTCCACCGTCTTCTTCGCAGTCGCCATCGCCGTTGCCTAACTCCCAAACCCAAGCTAAGGTTCCTCCTTCCTCGGCTCCCCCCATTTCCGAGCTTTGCTTGTTTTTTTTTTTGGGTTTGTTCTGTCATCTGAAATGAATCACGAAGGTTTGGTCTTAAAAACAGATAACCCTTATAAGGGTTTTCTAACGTCACTCTTATACACTTAAAAATGTTAAAACCCTTATAAGGGTTATTTAACTTCACTCTCTTAGGGTTGTTTTAAAATAAATTAAAATTAAAAGTAATAAATTTATGTTGTTTATAAATTTATTAACTTATGTTGATTCAAAATAAAATAAATTAAAATTAAAATTTATAAACTTAAAATTAAAAATGCTTGTATTTTATAAATTAAAATTTATTTATATGTAATATCCCTAACCTCATAAGGGTTGTTTTAAAATATTATAACACCTTGACTAATCAGTAATCACTTAGCTATACTTTTTAGCAAAAAAATTTAACATACTTTGACTAATCAGTAATCACTTTGACTAATAAGTTAACATACTTTTTAGTACAAAATTTATAAGTTAATATACTATTTTTACTACATAATCTTAAAAAATTATAGAACATACTATTTTGAAGACAAAAAATTTATAAAACTGGTTTGTCATATTAGAAATTATATTATATGAAAAAAAATAATATGTTATAAACTTATGTTATAAACTAATATTGATTTATATTATACATCCAATTTTAAAAAGTATTAAAAATTTTAAGGTAAAGCCTTTTTTTCTATTTTTATTTTGTAAGAATTATACTTGAAATTCATGTGTATTTTTATTTAGTTATTGTTATATATATTGATGAAACTTGATTATTGGTCTGCACATTGTCTTAGGAAAATTACATCCACTTCAATTATTTTTCTACTCTAATGTGCACTCATAAAGTCATATTATTTCAAATTTTCAAAACAATTAACATGGATAATCATTTAAAAAAAGAGGCGATTAGAGTTGATTATATTATGTGTTTAACTTGATTATATTTGTTAGTGATTCATTGTGTAGTATTTTTTATATTGTAAAAGAATTAGCCCGAGTAATTCCACCACTCTATAATTTCTAAAATTTAAAACTTAAACAGGAGTCCCGCACATTTAAATAAAATTGAATCAACTTTTTATTACATAATTACATCCACTTCATAGTCAAATAAAATTACATCCATTACGTTTTTTTTTTTAATTACATCCACTATAGTCAAATAAAATTGTATCAACTTCTTTTTACATAATTACATCCACTTCATAGTCAAATAAAATTATAGTCGTCTTCTTTTTCTCTTGATGTAAGGTCTTCAATCATTTAACCATTTCCTCTCCCTTTCATATTGATTCAGTCCTGTAAAAACATTGAGCTCATCAATTGCATATATAGTTTGAGAAATTAAATTAAATTTTAATTATTTATCAACTTTAACGTGAATTCATAAGCTTTTCATATGTCTAAAACAATTAACATGGATAATCATTAAAAAAAAAAAAAGTATCACGGGTTTTGGGACATGATTATATTATGTGTTTGACATTAACATTTATTAGTGATCTACTAGGAAGTATTTTTCACTATAGCCAGCTAAGTCAAGACAGAGATGATGACATCGAATTTCTGCGTAACTCCTTCTGGTGGTGATTGTAGGTTTTTTGGTAGGTTGTATTATGTATGTAATATTATGAATCTTATAAATTATGAATTTATGATTAATTGAGAAATGAATGAAACATGAATCAATCATACATTATCGTCATTCGTACGCGCACATCTTTGCTCTCTTCTCATTGCATCTCATATGTGCATTGTTATTTTTTTAAATGTTTTTATTCTAAAAGGTGTATTAACATCTATTTTAACATTTCTTGAAGTTTCATTACAAAATTCCATGTTTTGCCCTATTTTTTGCCATTTTTTTCAAAAATCACCGATAAACGATATATCTTCCGATATATCTCCGATATATCTTTTTTCCACGGCTTCGACATGTCGAGCGACATCGACATTTAGAACATTGGTTAGGGGTGAGTTCATCGTATTCCAGGCCTACCTCGGGGAAGGGGCTGAAGGTCGAGTGATCATTCTGAGAGGCAATCGTCAATCTGGTTGGGTTGCTCTCCTTTCGGCGTTGGGGGTGGTCGATTCTTCTCGTTCAAGTAAGGGGAAAAGAGTTACGATGCTCAGCAGGCCAGTGATGAGGTATGGTCAGAGTGTAGATCTGAGAGAGGAATTTGTAAGTCTCAATGAGAAGGAGAGGACTTCGAAAAAGGAGGAGGTAGATCAAGCAGATGGAGACTTTCAACACTAGCCTATGGCAGTTGTTTGTTCCATTGCTGGTCCAGAGGGGACTGATGACTGGGAGGAGGTTGCTAAAATTATCAATAAGTTGATACCAGAAGAGGAATCTGTTACCTAGTTCCCATTTGAAGCTCACAAAGCAATTTACCATGCAAAGAAGGAATCCCATATATCAAGTATGAGCAGTAGTCGACCAATTCCGGTGGGCAAAAGTAATGTGGGATTTAGGCGGTGGTGGCTGGCAGCAAATTCATTGTCTCTCACTGGTCTTTTGTCTTCTATTTTGGGGTTCTTTTTTCTCTTAGAGCTATTACCTGGTTTATATATATGTTGTAAATACCCTTGTAACTTATTGCTGAAAATAGAAAGAAACGTAATTAGATATTTAATACAAAATGTTGTGATTTGCAGAGGATATCACTTTCTTTAGATTCAAATAAAAAAAAATCTGAATATCACTTTCTTTCATGCGAGCCCGTGGTACATTTATTTAATGCATTCTCTAGGTGATCAGTTCCCATGATGTCCTTTTCTTTTGTGCTTTTTTGTTTAGCCTAGCATTTATCTATATCTATCATTTTATTGTCGGTCACTGTTAGTGGCTCTTGAGAAATATTTTACCCTATTGACTTCTATAATAATTAATAAGTCTTCAGAGTTATCAGTTCATCACTAACATGTATGCAATTACTAGGTTATTGAAGCCTCTCTTCATTATCTAATGTGATTAACTGTATGGAAGCATGTTCGATATTGCGTTTCATGTTTGTGTGCAACCAAATGCGTACATCAATACCCTGTTGGTGCCCAGAGATGGTCAAATTCCAGTGGATGCTCAATGTTTGGCTACCCAAGGAATCTTTCATGTGGTATTGTACACCTTTGACCAATGAGTTCTATTTGTTTATTAGATTATCTAAGAGTAATAAGTTTTAGCTTAATGATCACACAAAAGATTACTCTATGTTTGTTGAGCTTATGAACCCTTTTAAGGAACAAATAATTAATGAATAAGAAATTTGGAAATTTGATAAGGGAAACTAATTATCATGTTGCTCAGTACCATCAAGTTTTAGCTGATTTCACCCGGAACATTAACATGTTTTTTTGGGTGGACAAGGATGGTGGTTAGGGTGTTAGATAGTTAAGTGAAGAGGATGGCTCGAAATCCAGCTCTTGGGTTTGATATATTTGACACCCAGTTACCAAAGCTGCCTTCAAACATATATGGGTTGGATTTTATCTGGTTTTTGACTTTTGAAATACCTCCTCTGCTTTGGGTATTTAGAAATAGAGAGATATCCCTCTACTTTTCTGACACCCAGCTACTACCGCAGCTGTTTCCTAATTTTCACCATCTCAGGCACCTTTTGTCTTGCCATTGTGTCGAGCCATTTTTTTTAAGGCCAAGATCGTATCAAAGATTCAGAAGTTCAAGGAGGTCGGGGGTACTATTGTCCTCACTACTTAGATTTGCCTTTTTCTTGTGGTGACTTAAGCATTTGAGTGTTGTTTTGGGTAAATTTTGGTTTGAATCTATGTGCACTTGTTGGCTTTTTTGTTAGATCTGTTGAATCAGTTTAGATATAGTCAGATCCTCTCCAATTTGATCCGTCCATTTACAGCCTTATTGAATCATCCTAAAATAGGTCTCAAACGTGAATTTATTGAATCCCAAGTGATACATCCTTCTTGATCTCCGCACCATGCATGCTTGTGTCATAATCATATCATAATTAGAAAAGAAATAATTTTGTTGTCCATTTATCTGAGTAAGAAGCTATAAGCAGTATTGGAAAGCTTTTTCCTATGTTTATAAGGGCTATCTCTAGGAATATTAATATTAACAGTAATAATAAATAATAGATGTCTTGTTGTATGCTCACACATTTGATGACTTTTCAATGTGGTAATTGTTTCACATCTGTGGTTGAGGGTTCAAGTTGTAGGGTTTATGTTTATATTAACATAAGAAGACTGAAGTAGGAAGAAGCAATGCATACAAGTGGAGGAGCAAAACACACACATAGTGGTCGATGGGAAGTTGGCAATTAGAAGAGATTAACATATGTGAAACTATTGATAGAACATGCCAAGAGATCTATAAGCTCTCAGTTAAATGTAAAATGCATCTTATGAGCTAGAATGCAAAAGGCATTTTATGAGCGAGGAGCAATAAGAGATGTCTTGTTGTATGTTGGAAGCTTCAACTATAGGTTCTCTATTTCTCTGAGATTTTCAAAGGCCATCCCATGAAAAAAGAAAAGGGGAATGCGGAATTAGTATGTTGGCCTCGCAAAGCTGTTAAATACATGTAATTACGGAACCCATTTTTCTTCAGGATGCTTTCTTGGATAATCTTTCTGTAGGTGGTGACTGAAAAAATATAACAATTTGATGTTTGAAAAAATATTTTCTAACATTCTCGTAAGATAAATTTTTAGAATATCGAGATAATATGTCTTTTCTCTCCTGGGTAATGTGTTCTAGTTTCTGAGGCAACATATAAATGCCAAAAGAAGGTGGTTTTGGTGGTAGTGATGGTGGTGATTTTAATCTTGCAGGTTCCAGTCATAGCGGTCGCAACAGGTCCAATGTCGAGGAATACTGTAAGAAGACGGTTGAGGAAATTCCTTGCAACCCTTTATTTCGAAGAAATTACACTCAGTTTCTGTATCAGGTGAGATATATTCATCCTGTTTATCTGGTGGTGAATATCGTTCTCATGTTTCAATCATCAGAAACCTCTTTCAGAATTCAGAGCCTTCCGCTGTAAGCTACCTCTAAATTGCTATAGGGAGAGATTTTCTTTTGTTTTTGCATATAGTAAGAGGTAATAATGTATGCACCAACCCTTTCTAGTCATATATCCTGAAGAGTGTTCTTATATATGTATGTAATATTATGAAGGAAATGCTTGTTAATTATTTTATTTTGACTACTTTTCTAAGTTAATCTTTTGGTAGATGTTCTTGCGTCCAATTTGAATAAATGCTAGATAAAGTGAAATAGATTGCACGAGCCTGTGTTTCTTTCTATTCTTTTTCTCATGGCTATAGTGGACATTAAGCGGATTTTGTTTCCATATGTATGTATATGAAATATCCTTTTCAGCATGTATCATTTTTTTGTTGTACATGTCACAAAGTTAATTAGATTGTTAACCCCAATTAATATTTGTTCTGGTTAGCGAGTAGACATTAACTGTCAATCCGAGGGACTTGATCCCGGGTCTTCTCAACGTGAGGGATATAACTCTGCTGAGCGAAAAGGCAAGGGGTTTAGACTTGTTTGCTGTTAGCAATTGAAAGTATAAGTGACCAAAACATGTATTTAGATCGATGTAGGAAAGTAGCCCCACCTCAAAGATGGAAGGTATGGATGTACTCCTCGTATATGGAAGATCATGTAATGGATCCCATGGAGATAGCAGAAATAGATTTGTGAGTGATGTGACACCTCCAATTGGGTCGTAGCTTCAGTATCAGGGTATAGTGGACAATTAAGCGGATTTTGTTTCATTATTAGGTGGAAATTTGGGTATGCTTTAAGAGCTTCTGGACTTATTCCTGGGAATGGTTTCCCCACCCCAAGTTTGTTATTAGCTTCCGTAACTTTGTGCTCCAATGAAGAACCTATCCCGGTATAACAGAGAACAACAACAGAACAAAATTAAAGAAAGAAAGGGAAAAAGAAAAACCAAAGAAGAAAAAAGAATGACGTTCTTAAGTTCTATACAGTAAAGACAAAGTAAAATGCAGTCTTGAATTCAGTGAGAAGAACTCATCTTTTGGCATTTAGGCAATTTATCAAAAAGATGCAAAGTGTTTTTTTTTGCTAGAGGATATCATTTACCGATGTTAATACACGGTTAGTGGTTAACATTTCGGCATTGGAGTTCTTGGTATCCCATTTTTTTTTCCTAGAAGTTAATATATTTCTTTTGTGATTTTGTGATAATTTATGAGAAAACTAATGAAGATGTGATATGTGTGGTCCTCTCTTCTTTTCTTGTATGCTTGGGTTTACTGGAGAAATCAGAACAATCAGCAGCTGTAGGACTCCCATAGAAGGATCTTCTTTGCGAACTTCATTGCAGAAGTTTCAACCTTCAAAAGCTACTCTCAGTCCATCCCTTCCCATTCCTTGGTCAACTCGATCAAGGCCTGTCGAGTTAGAGGTCTTCTGTTTTAGTTAATTCTATCACTCACCCGTATAAGAAAATAATCAATTAAACATTCATAAAACTCAACGAGTTTTGGGTTGACTCATAAGTCAGACCAAGATTTTTTAGTTCCTAAGCCTTCGATCGTGCCTCAAAATTTTCTACCAATGGCTTTAGTACGTTTGAATAAACGAAAGGTATGTAGCAATGTTTTTCGATCTGTTTATATGCTTTTAAATCTTACCCTTGTAATGAACTTCTATTCTTCTTCCAGGGATCCTCAACTCGGGAAGAGCATTGGCGCTGCAACTGCACTTGAAGTTAGAGCCACAGGCATTCCTTATGTTTTTGCTCCATGTATTGCGGTATATAACCAAATTTCTAAATTATTTTATTAAATTTCAGAAATTCATATGATGTACTTGTAATAAGTTTTAGTTCATATAAGGGCCTTAAAAGTTGTTTTATTACTGAATTTTCCTTTTCATTGGATCTTCTATATAGGTTTGCAGAGATCCAAGATTGATTTCTCATTATTGAAATTATTTTACTGTTATGCAAAATGCTTGAAAGTTGAAACATATTTGGAAAGCACAATCTAATAATGCAAAAACGTAAAATATTTAATATATGTTTCTTAGAAATTTTGTTTTCTTAGTGTTTTTCATAGTCAGGGAATATGTTCAGATAATTATAATAATTTCTTTTGGCTACGCAAATATGTTTTATTTGATTATATTTCTTTGTATCCCTTTTCTTTTATACATCTTCTTATTAATTTGTTCACTGAAAGTATTGTGCAGTCCATACTTGTCTTTGTGTAAGCCTTTAATTGAGAATACATGAAAAACAAAAACATCAGGGGTACTTCAGCATTAAAAGACACCTTTCTAACATGCATTAGTTGTTACACATGCTGTCTCGGAGATGGATTTTAGTCTTTGGTGAGTCTTGAAAATTTGGCTTCTGTAACAGTGATGTAATTCTTTAATTTTATAGTTGCAAGCGACATTTTCTGCAGTGCTCACAAGGGTTGCTAACCAGGCATTTGAAAGGCTTATCCAGTGTGATCAACGTGTCAACTTGCTGAGTCGACAACCAGAGATAGTGTTAGATTCTCCATATTTTGAACCCAGGGCTTCTATTTTTGAAGACCTAGATGAATCTAATCCTCTTCAACTGAATTGCACATGTTCCTGCTAGCAATACACATTGATTTTCTCATTATTCCTAAAGTTATGGTGAAAAGAAATTTATTTCAATGACTCTTTGAATCCCACATGAAGGTCATTTTTTTGTTTTCCTCTTAAGTAACTCTCATTTTAATTCCTTGTAGGAACAAGGTTGCGGCTTGTGCAAAGCACTTTGTGGATGACGGTGGTACGACCAAGGACATCAATGAGAACAACTCAGTGATCGACAGGCCTGGATTGCTTTGCACCCACTTGCCCGCCTACTACAACTCGATCATTAAGGGTGTCAACCGTCATGGTCTCCTACTCAAGCTGGAATGAGAAAAGATGCATTCCAACCATAATCTAGTCACCAGATTCCTCAAGGACACCCTAAATTTCAAGGTAAGACTACTTCAATTTTTTATGCAGATATGAACTTCTCTGTAGTCATTTAAACTGGAAGCAAACAAAGCTAACTGCTTCATTTTTTGGATGAATCAGGGTTTTGTGATCTTGGATTGGCAGGGTATCGACAGGATTACCTCACTGCCCCATTCAAGCTACACGTACTCTGTCCTAGCTGGGATTCAAACCGGCATTGACATGGTGAGTGCCTGTCTTTAGGTACAAACCCTCCTGCCTTGGAATAGTTTGAAAAGAGGTGGAATGTTTTGTATGCCCAGATATACCCCATGAAAGGTTGAAGAGGATTACAATGAAATATTTTTCAAACTCAAGAGGCTTTGTTTTGGGAGCTTTACAGGTAATGGTTCCCTTAAACCAGACCGAGTTCATCGATGATCTGACATACCTAGTCAAGAACAAATTCATCCCTACGAGTCGAATTGATGATGTTGTTAGGAGGATTTTGCACGTCAAATTCACCATGGGTCTCTTTGAGAACCCTTGGCTGATCTCAAGCAAGTCGACGAGCTCGGAAGTCAGGTCAATTACTCAATCTATCCATTCTCAAATGTAGATGTTCCCAAATTTCAAATTGGTCTTTTTATTTTTGAATTCGGACATCCTATATATATATATATATATATATTAATCTTTGGCCTAAAATATGATGCTACATATAGCTCTTTCTATGCTGTGTATAATATTGAGACTGTATTTGAGACCCTACATTTGAAAGTAGATCTTGACATTGGTGTATATGAGGCATAGGCAACCCCAGACCGCATGGATATTGTGGCCAAGCCTCTTATCTAAAATCATGTAATATGTTTGAGAATATGACTGTTTTAATTAATATATTACTCCTTAAATAGGTAGTAACTCATATAAAAATCTAGTTAGATGCTTATTTTCCAAAACTTGAGCTTCCTTGATGGCGTGTGAATATATGTGGTCGTAACTAGGTGATACATTGCAGTAATGGGTTGGTTAGAATTGTTTGAATTATGCAATCTGTGGAAATAGCCAATTACGAGGTTGCTGATAGACTCAATGATCCTATACAAAGATTTTATGCATCGTAGGGTGCATTAAAAAGTGAAACTTTAGTCCCTGGTGGGTTTTTGCCTCATACATTTCATGAAATTTAGTCAGTTGCAAGACTATCTTACCTTGGCCACACACATCCCTCGAAAACGAGGGGTGAGGTGGGGGTACTTAAGGAGGACCCTACCCTTGTTAGTTGATGTGGGATAAATGGGCGACACACAAGCTTTGCTTGTTCTCACAACAGACAACCATTAATCTCTACTAAAGCCTTTAACCACACACATCCCTTGAGAAAGAGGGGGGAGGTGGATTGCATCAAAATGTGTGTTATTAAATCCTTCTTTCACAATTTCAAAAACCTTTCTTCCCTAAGTATATGTCTTTATTAGCCTTTCATACTTGATTTAGACGCTATCAACTTGCACCAAGTTTTTATTCTTACTAGTATTGTATTTGGTATTTTTGCATGTCCAAATCATTTGGTAGAGTTACTCTCCATTGTGTTCATTTTTTATATGTGAATGACCTCTTGTATCTGACAAAAAAAAAAAACCTCCAGACTCTGCTTGTTATTTGTCACAACTTAATTTTGTATTGGTCATTATCAAATCGACATCCACTTCTTTGAGAGGGGTTACAACAATATGAGTATTATTCGCAGGAGACAATTTTCAATTATTTCTATTAAGCTAGGCTCCAAAGCCATGTTGAAATTTTGAGATAAGTCGAGATTATTTTATCATCTCTCTACATTTATAAAGAGGTTATTTTCTTCACTAGTGGAAAGCAAATAGACTACAAAGAGGCTATTATGAATGTGCATTGATCTTGTTTATGCATTTTGGTTGTGTTGATAGTTTGTTATTAGGTGATATAATTTTATATATAATGGTCATTAATTTAGACTGACAATTAAAACTATATGGACACTACGATGCAAAATAAACAACTTCTAAAACGAAAAATTAATTCCATGTTTCACCTTGCTTTCGGCTTCACTTGCGGTTTACGTCTCATCATTTTGATTCGGTACTCAAAATTTTCATTGAAATTTTATTCTTACTAATCTGAATTTTTATGGCTTAAATAATCTTACATAATACGAATATTCAGTGCTCTAAATACAAACACTGGATAAATAATCACAATATTATACCTCAATAAAAGTAAGAGAGTGCTAGCCGTAGACGCCAACTCTTTTTAGCAAAAGCATAAATACTTTGTGGTTAAGCCCATTACCTAAGTGTTTGTCGAACTAGTAAGAGTGGGACGTCCACGACCCTACGAGTTTACATGCAGCTAATTCTTAAAAGTAATATTTGTTTCTAAAATAATATTATACTATAGAAATATTGCTCCATTTAGTTTTATTGAGGTTTATTATTTTTATTATTTCTCTAGTGGTAGTATTTAGCTTAGCGAGTTAATCAATGATGACTAGATGTCTTTCTTGAAGGAAATTGTTTTCTAAAGACTCGATCCAAATACAATCATCTTCTTAGTTCTTGCACTTAAGTATTATATTTTATATTCTTTATTTCTTCAAAAATTTTGATGTAGAAACTGATATTTTGATTTTTTTTTCATGTACAACTACACCTTGTGAGCTATATGGAATGGGACGCGAACGGCGACTTCTGCAAAATGGCAACTTACCCTAGGCCTCACATTGCTCTCGGCTGCCCTTCTGCTTTTGCCTTTGTTGCTGTCGATGAATGCCCTTGGCTCTCGGCTTCATTAACGATAAGTTTTATCATTTTATTTAATTTCTTTTCTTGTTTTGTTAATAATATGATTTTTTCTAATTTCTAAATTAGAGTTTTTTGCTAAAGTAGTTAATTAGATAATTAAAATATATGGAAATTACGATGCAGAATTAACAACCTCTAAAACGGATAATTAATTCAATGTTTCCCTTTGCTTTCGGCTTCACTTGCAATAAGTCTCACCATTTTGATTGGGTACTCAAATTTTTCATTGAATTTTTATCCTTGCTACTTTGATTTTTTTATGGCTTAAATAATCATAAATAATAAGACTATTCGGTGCGCTAAATACTAACATTAGATGAATATTTATAATATTATACCTCAATAAAACTAAGGGGAGTGCTAGCCAAAGACGCTCACTCTTTTTAAAACAAATACTTTGTGGTGGGGCCCACAATCTTGGTGTTTGTCGAACTGGTAAAAGTGGGACGTCTATGACCTTGCGAGTCTACATGCAGCTAATTCCTAAAAGTAATATATATATTTTTATAATAATACAATACTAATGAAATATTGCTCCCTTTAATTTTATTGAGGTATATTATTTTTATTATTTATTTAGTGATAGTATTTAGCTTAGTGAGTTAATCAATGGTGACTAGATGTCTTGCTTAAGGGAAATTCCCTTATAAAAACTCGATCCAAGTACAATCCTCTTCTCAGTTGTTGTACTTTTATGTATTATATTTTATATTCTTTATTTTTTCAAAAATTTTGATGTAGAAACTGATATTTTGATCTTTTTTTTTTAAAATGTACAACTACACCTTGTGAGATATATGGAATGGGGCGTGAATGACGATTCTACAAGTGAGCCACTTATCGTAGGCCTCACTTTGTTCTCGGCTTCATTAACGGTAAGTTTTATGAATTCGTTTAATTTTTTCTTATCTTGTTTGTTTAATACAATGATTTTTTTAATTTCTAAATTAAATTTCTTCGGTAAGGTAGTTAATTACACCATTAAAACTGTATGGAAACAACGATGGTGAATCAAAAACTTCTAAAACGGACAATTAATTCGATGTTTCACCTTGGTTTCGGTTACAGTAACGTTAAGTCTCACCATTTTGATTAGGTACTCAAATTTTTCGTTGAAATTTTATTCTGGCTAATATGAGTTTTTATGACTTAAATAATCTTAAATAATAAGAATATTCGGTGCGCTAAATACTCCGATAAATCTGTGTCTGTGGCGGATATGTATGTTCAGAGAGCGGGCGTGGTGGTTTGGGCCCCTAGGTTCAGGAGGCCGCTTAACGACTGGGAAGTTCAAGACTTTACGAATTTTCTCCTCAAGTTGGAATCAGTTAGCATTGACGGGTCCTCGAGGGATAGTCGGGTTTGGTTGGGTAATACCAAAGGGAGGTTCTCTGTGAGCTCTTTTTTGCAAGTAGCAAATCCGAGCCCCAATGTGGAATTCCCCCGTCGGTTAGTGTGGTTCAATGGGGTGCCCTCCAAGGTCTCTTTCTTCCTTTGGTCAGTAGTCTTAGACAAGATCTTGACCTTTAGACAATTTGAAAAAAAGATGTTGGAGTATTCTAATCGTTGTTTTTTGTGTTTGATGGAGGAGGAATCGATTGACCATTTGTTTATGCATTGCCCATTTGCAAGGAGTCTATGAGGGTACGTTTTGTCCCAATTCGAGGTTGCTTGGGTATTTCCTGCTTCCTTCCAGGACCTATTATCTTGTTAGTTCTCAGCGTAGGTGGTGCGCTCAAGCAATCTCATTTCAGCCTTCTTTCAAGTTGTGGTCTCGTGGTCATTGTGGAAAGAGCAGAATGGGAGGGTGTTCGAGAATTCCTCGTCATCTATTGAGAGAGTTTGCTCCCATTCGCGCGGGTTGTTAAGGATTGGATTTCCACTAAAGCAGATGTGGTGGACATAGGGTTTGATGAGTTTATATCGTAGTGGTAGTAGAGTTGGTTTGTTGATTGTTTTGTTAGTTGGTAGTGTTTGCTTGATTTGTTGTTTTGTATTCACTCTTCGTGAATTGTCTGTTTCCAATTTATGATATTTCTTTTTACCAATACAAAAAAAAAAAAAACTAGATGTCTTGGTTGAAGAAAATTCCCTTCTAAAGACTCGATCCAGATACATTCTTCTTCTTAGTTCTTGTACTTTTAAGTATTATATTTTATATTCTTTATTTCTTCAAAATTTTTGATGTGGAAACCGATATTTTGATCTTTTTTTCATGTACAACTACACCTTGTGAGCTATATGGAATGGGGTGTGAACGATGACTTCTGTAAAAGAGCTACCGTAACTTTGTGCTCCAATGAAGAACCTGTCCCGGTATAACAGAGAAGAACAACAGAACAGTATTAAAGAAAGAAAGGGAAAAAGAAAAACCAAAGAAGAAAAAAGAATGACGTTCTTAAGTTCTATACAGGAAAGACAGTAAAATGCAGTCTTGATTTCAGTGAGAAAAACTCATCTTTTGGCATTTAGGCAATTTATCAAAAAAAATGCAGAGTTTTTGTTTTTGCTAGAGGATATCATTTACCTATGTTAATACAGGGTTAGTGGTTAACATTTGGGGATTAGAGTTGTAGCAACTCAAAAAAAAAAAAAAAAACTCAGTAATTAAATGCTAAGATGTATTTTAATAATTTCTTAATTGGATAATTTAGTAATATTATATTATGATGTTGGTAATAACGTTTTAATAACCTTGGGGGAGATAAATAGAAAACGGGAATAACATAAAAGGTTAATGTCGAGCTATGACCAAACACCCTATATCAGGATAAGGGATTAGTATAATAAAAGATAATGATAATCTAATCTCACATTATCTTTAAAAAAATCTAATCTAGAGATAAGAAAGAGCAAAGAGAAACGAGGGTTTGGAGTTGGAAGAAGGTGGATCCAGAGCTCTCGCTAAGGAAAAATCAAGTGCTTGACGAAATCTCTATTTGATCTCTTCGAAACCCTAAAGCTCTAGGGTTGAGGCAAGTGAATATTCCTTGATGTTCTTTAAATCCATGGTAGATGTGACATTCTTGTTATGTTGGTAATAAATAAATAAGTTATTATGATTTAGATGGAAATAAAAGGTATTGTGAAAATTAGAGTTCATCTCATTTTTTTTAAAACCCTAGAACTCTATAAAGAATTTCAAGTCTACAGATTTAATGTCTCTCTCACAACCGAAAGAGAAGAGAACTAATTCATTGATATTTATAGGAGAGATTGAAAGCCAAGATTATAGAAAGTGTGCACATGGTTTACACAAAAAGGGCAAGTGTGCACACTGTTTACAGCAAATGTTTACACGGTCTTTCTAAAATATCTAATTGATTGGTAGTATCAATGGAAAGAGTCCTAGTGGGACACAATCTCTTATAAGGCAGGATGTTTCTTTAACCAAGTAAGGTAAGTTACTGCCGTGACTTTCTTCATTGGTGGCATTGGTTTAGAAACAATAGGATTCTCCTCTGATTCTTTCTTATTTGCCTCCAATGCTGTCTTATTTGCTACAGATCCTAATGGAAGATCTTGAGAATCATACGGCTCTATACTCTAGAGTTGAATCTATTGATTTAATGATTAATAATTGAATATATGTTAGTGGAGTATTTTAATGTCTCAATTAGGTCTATGAACAATTAAATTTGAAGAAGGAAGAATGATGGAAGTCGGAGTTTAGAAAATACAAAAAAAATAAAAAATTATAGAGTTTTTGAGAATTTCCGAGTTGGGTGATCGATCGCCCGTATAAAAGAAAAAAAAAAGGGAAGGTCTCGGGTCGATGGGCGATCAATCGCCGTGCTCCACCTTGTTTGCTTGTGTTTTTGTGTTTTATTAGTTCAATTAAATGTATGAAAAAATTAACTTGGAGACTCCTTACATTAGAATCATTGTTGAAACTTAGAAATTATGAATATCAGAGCACCCTTATTGAATTAGATAAAATTTTAAATTGATAAATTGTTATTCCTATTGAATTCCATTATCTTGCATCATGATGTACCTGTATTAATTTTGTATCTATCAAATGCTTGCATGATTAAATTAAATTGTCTAAATTTATATGGACCCTACTCAGCGTCACTAGAACCCTCTCGCTATGACGATATAAGACGTCATAGAGTTATAGCGGGGAGGATACTGTGAGCATTACCTTGGTTAATAAATTCACATTTAAATCAGTCTTGCTATGTGTGGTATGGGACGCCATAGCGGGGAAGATTTAATATCTTAATTCTGCAAAACTATTATAATTGTTGAACAAATTGTAGACCTAACCGAAGGAGTACGATTTCATCCTAGGCCTTGAGGTGTTGCCAGGGACTGCCAACTAGAGGTATAGGTGAGTGATGTCATCCTAGGCCTTGAGGTGTTGCCAAGGGCCGCCAACTAGAGGTACAGATGTGCAATCCAAAAACCATATCGCGAGGCGTGCCTAGGGCCACAGATGTGAACCAAGTAATTCAAATGGAGAAGATGAATTGACTTGCATTTTAGTTTAATATCTTTTTCAATAAATGACATATTGAAGTATGTATATTCATTGTTGTATGTATTCATCTTGCTGAGCTTGTACTCCCCCTTGCTATCTTTACTTATTTTAGGGAATCAGTGAAGGTTCTTAGGAGTTCTTGAGGAGCGTGAAGTAGAAGAATAATTTTTTTTTAATCTCTCATATAGAGTGAGTATTTGTAGGAGAGGATTGTTTATGGATCTTAGTCACACTTCATACTTAATTCGAACTTTTAGTTATGCTCTTATGTTATTGAATCTGAATTCATTTTTATTTAGTTGATAAAATGCGTTTACTATTGGGGTTTGTCCCAGGTTCATGCTTCGAGAACATATACAAATATAAGATATATTGTGTATATGGGTTTCGGGGCGTGAGAGGAGTTCTCGATACCCATTTTTTTTTCCAGGAAGTTAATATCTTCCTTTTGTGATTTTCTGATAATTTATGAGAAAACAAATGAAGATGTGATATGTGTGGTCCTCTCTTCTTTTCTTGTATGCTTGGGTTTACTGGAGAAATCAAAACAATCAGCAGCTCTAGGACTCCCCATAGAAGGATCTTCTTTGCAAACTTCATTCAAGAAGTTTCAACCTTCAAAAGCTACTCTCAGTCCATCCCTTCCCATTCCTTGGTTAACTCGATCAAGGCCTGTCGAATTAGAGGGCACCTATTTTAGTTAATTCTATCACTCACCCGTATAAGAAAATAATCAATTAAACATTCATAAAACTCAACGAGTTTTGGGTTGACTCATAATCATCCTTTCATTGAGTCAGATCAAGATCTTTTTAGTTCCTAAGCCTTCGATCGTGCCTCAAAATTTTCTGCCAATGGCTTTAGTAGCACTAAGCTTGAACAAACGAAAGGTATGTAGCAATGTGTTTCGATCTGTTGATATACTTTTAAATCGTACCCTTATGTTTTTGCTCCATGTATTGCGGTATATAACCAAATTTCCAAATTATTTTATAAAATTTCAGAAATTCATATGATGTACTTGTAATAGGTTTTAGTTCATATAAGGGCCTTAAAAGTTGTTTTATTACTGAATTTTCCTTTTCATTGGATCTTCTATATAGGTTTGCAGAGATCCAAGATTGATTTCTCATTATTGAAATTATTTTACTGTTATGCAAAATGCGTGAAAGTTGAAACATATTTGGAAAGCACAATCTAATAATGCAACAACGTAAAATATTTAATATATGTTTCTTAGAAATTTTGTTTTCTTAGTGTTGTTCATAGTGTCTGGGAATAGGTTCAAATAATTATAATAATTTCTTTTGGCTACGCAAATATGTTTTTTTGAATATATTTCTTTGCATCCCTTTTCTTTTATACATCTTCTTATTAATTTGTTCACCGAAAGTATTGTGCAGTCCATACTTGTCTTTGTGTAAGCCTTTAATTGAGAATACAGGAAAAACAAAAACATTAGGGGTACTTAATTTGTTCACTGAAAGTATTGTGCAATCCATACTTGTCTTTGTGTAAGTCTTTAATTGAGAATACATGAAAAACAAAAAAATCAGGGGTACTTCAGCATTAAAAGACACCTTTCTAACATGCATTAGTTGTTACACATGCTGTCTCGGAGATGGATTTTTAGTCTTCAGTCAGTCTTGAAAATTTGGCTTCTGTAACAGTGATGGAATTCTTTAATTTTATAGTTGCAACGACATTTTCTGCAGTGCTCACAAGAGTTGCTAACCAGGCATTTTGAAAAGCTTATCCAGTGTGATCAACGTCTCAACTTGCTGAGTCGACAACCAGAGATGGTGTTAGATTCTCCATATTTTGAACCCAGAGCTTCTATTTTTGAAGACCCAGATGAATCTAATCCTCTTCAACTAAATTGCACCTGTTCCTCCTGGAAATACACATTGATTTTCTCATTATTCCTAAAGTTATGGTGAAAAGAAATTTATTTCAATGACCCTTTGAATCCCACATGAAGGTCATTTTTTTGTATTCCTCTTAAGTAACTCTCATTTTAATTGCTTGTCGGAACAAGGTTACGGCTTGTGCAAAGCACTTTGTGGATGGCGGTGGTACGACCAAGGACATCAATGAGAACAACACAGTGATCGATATTCAGTCCTCTAATCTGAATTTTTATTGCTTAAATAATCTTACATAATAAGAATATTCAGTGCTCTAAATACAAACACTGGATAAATAATTACAATATTGTACCTCAATAAAAGTAAGGGTAGTGTTATACCCGTAGACGCTAACTCTTTTTAACAGAAGCACAAATACTTTGTGGTTGAGCCCACAACCTAGGTGTTTGTCGAACTAGTAAGAGTGGGACGTCCACGACCCTACGAGTTTACATGCAGCTAATTCCTAAAAGTAATATTTGTTTCTAAAATAATACTATACTATAGAAATATTGCTCCCTTTAGTTTTATTGAGGTATATTATTTTTATTATTTCTCTAGTGGTAGTATTTAGCTTAGCGAGTTAATCAATGGTGAATAGATGTCTTTCTTGAAGGAAATTCCTTTCTAAAGACTTGATCCAAATACAATCATCTTCTTAGTTCTTGTACTTAAGTATTATATTTTATATTCTTTATTTCTTCAAAAATTTGATGTAGAAACTGATATTTTGATCTTTTTTTCATGTACAACTACACCTTGTGAGCTTTGTGGAATGGGACGTGAACGGCGACTTCTGCAAAATGGCAACTTACCTTAGGCCTCACATTGCTCTCGGCTGCCCTTCTGCTTCTGCCTGTGTTGCTGTCGATGAATGCCCTTGGTTCTCGGTTTCCTTAAGGATAAGTTTTATCATTTTGTTTAATTTCTTATCTTATTTTGTTAATAGTATGATTTTTTCATATTTCTAAATTAGAGTTCTTTGCTAAAGAAGTTAATTAGACCATTAAACCTATATGGAAACTACGATGCAGAATCAACAACTTCTAAAACGGACAATTAATTCAATATTTCCCCTTGCTTTCAGCTTCACTTGTGGTAAGTCTCACCATTTTGAAACTCAAACTTTTCATTGAAATTTTATCCTTGCTACTCTGATTTTTTATGGCTTAAATAATCATACATAATAAGAATATTCGGTGCGTTAAATACTAACACTAGATAAATAATTAATTTTTTATGGCTTAAATAATCATACATAATTAGAATATTCGGTGCGTTAAATACTAATACTAGATAAATAATTATAACATTATACTTCAATAAAACGAAGGGGAGTGCTTGCCAAAGACGCCCTCTCTTTTTAGCACAAATACTTTGTGGTGGGCCCACAACCTTAGTGTTTGTCGAACTAGTAAAAGTGGGACGTCCACGACCCTGCGAGTCTACATGCAGCTAATTCCTAAAAGTAATATTTTTTTATAATAATACTATACTAATGAAATATTGCTCCCTTTAATTTTATTGAGGTATATTATTTTTATTATTTATCTAGTGATAGTATTTAGCTTAGTGAGTTAATCAATGGTGACTAGATGTCTTGCTTGAGGGAAATTCCCTTATAATAACTCGATACAAGTACAATCCTCTTCTTAGTTCTTGTACTTTTATGTATTATATTTTATATTCTTTATTTCTTTAAAAATTTTGATGTAGAAACTGATATTTTGATCTTTTTTTTTAATGTTCAACTACACCTTATGAGATATATGGAATGGGTCGTGAATGACGATTCTACAAGAGGGCCACTTACCGTAGGCCTCACTTTGTTCTCGGCTGCCCTTCTACTTTTGCTTGTGTTCTTGTCGATGTCCCTTTGCTCTCGGCTTCATTAACGGTAAGTTTTATGAATTCGTTTAATTTTTTTTTTTTTGGTACAATGATTTTTTTAATTTCTAAATTAGATTTCTTCGGTAAAGTAGTTAATTACATCATTAAAATTGTATGGAAATAACGATGATGAATCAAAAACTTCTAAAACGGACAATTAATTCGATGTTTCACCTTGGTTTCGGCTTCACTAGCGTTAAGTCTCACCATTTTGATTGGGTATTATACCTCAATAAAACTAAGGGGAGTGCTAGGCATAGACGCCCACTCTTTTTAGCACAAAAACAAATATTTTATGGTGGGGCCCACAACCTTGGTGTTTGTCGAACAGGTAAGAGTGAGTCGTCCATGACCGTGCGAGTCTTCATACAGCTAATTCCTAAAAGTAATATTTTTTTTATAATAATACTATACTAATGAAATGCTGGTCACTTTAATTTTATGGATGTATATTATTTTTATTATTTATCTAGTGGTAGTATTTAGGTTAGCGAGTTTATCAATGTTGACTAGATGCCTTGCTTGACGGAAATTCCGCTCTAAAAACTCGAACTAGATACAATCCTCTTCTCAATTCATGTACTTTTATGTATTATATTTTTTATTTCTTCAAAAATTTTCATGTAGAAACTGATGTTTTGATCTTTTTTTTTATGTACAACTACACCTTGTGAGATATATAGAATCAACAACTAAGATGCAAAATCAACAGCTTCTAAAACGGACAATTAATTTCATGTTTCAGCTTGCTTTCGGCTTCACTTGCGTTAAGTCACACCATTTTGATTGGGTACTCAAATTTTTTATTGAAATTTTGTTCTTGTTAATCTAAGTTTTTATAGTTTAATTAATCTTACAAAATAAGAATATTGAGGGTGCTCAATATTAATACTAGATAAATAATTAAAATAATATACCTTAATAAAACTAAGGGGATTACTAGCCATAAACGCCCACTCTTTTTATTACAAGCGCGAATATTTTGTAGTGTGGCCTACAACCTAGGTGTTTGTCGACCTGGTGAGAGTGAGACGTCTACGTCTCAGTGGGTCTACAGGCAATTATTTCCTAACAGTAATATTTTTTTTTTCTATAATAGTATTATACTATAGAAATATTGATCCTTTTATTTTTATTGAGGTATATTATTTTTATTATTTTTCTATTGGTAGTATTTAGTTTAGCGAGTTAATCAATGGTGGCTAGTGTTAATATATGGAAAGGTATAGTGGCGGGTTGGATTGAGTTTGCTTATTTTGCTATTTTGTATTCACTTTTCGTGAATTGTCTGCTTCTAATTTATCATATTTCTTTTTACCAATAAAAAAAAAAAAACCAGATGTCATACTTTAAGGAAATTCCCTTCTAAAGACTCGATCCAGATACATTCTTCTTCTTAGTTCTTGTACTTTTAGGCATGATATTTTATATTATTTATTTCAAAATTTTTGATGGAGAAACTGATATTTTGATCTTTTTTTCATGTACAACTACACCTTGTGAGCTATATGGAATGGGGTGTGAACGACGACTTCTGTAACAGTGCCACTTACCCTAGGCCTCACATTGCTCTCAACTACCCTTCTGCTTTTGCCTGTGTTGCTGTCGATGAATGCCCTTTGCTCTCGGCTTCATTAACGGTTAGTTCAATCATTTTGTTTAATTTTTTATCTTGTCTTGTTAATAATAAGATTTTTTTTTCTAAAGTATATTTCTTCGCTAAAGTAGTGAATTACACCATTAAAACTATATGGAAGCTTCGATGCAAAATCAACAACTTCTAAAAAGGACAATTAATTCCATGTTTCACCTTGCTTTCGGCTTCACTCGCGATAAGTCTCACCATTTTGATTGGGTACCCAGATTTTTCATTAAACTTTTATTTTTGCTAATTTGATTTTTTATAACTTAAATAGTCTAACATAATCAGAATATTCATTGCTACTTTATGTGAGTTAATCTTATCGTTAGAGAGTTGATAATCTAATATTTTTATAGTTTAGTATTATTATAGAAAAAAAATTACTTTTAGGATTTAGCTGTATGTAAACTCGTAGGGTCATGGACGACCCACTCTTACCAGTTCCACAAACACGTAGGTTGTGGGCCCCACCGCAAAGTATTTGTGCTTTCATTGACGTATATTATTTTTATTATTTATCTAGTGTTATTATTTAGCTTAGCGAGTTAATCAATAGTGACTAGATATCTCGTTTGTGGGAAATTCCCTTCTAGTGAGTCGATCCAAATACAATCCTCTTCTTAGTTCTTGTATTTTTAGGTATTGTATTTTTATATTATTTATTTCTTCAAAAATTTTGATGTAGAAATTGATATTTTGACCTTTTTTTCATGTACAACTACACCATGTGAGCTATATGAAACACGGCGTGAACGATGACTCCTGCAAAAGGGCCACTTACCCTAGGCCTCACTTTACTCTCGGCTGCCCTTCTGCTCTTGCCTGTGTTGCTGTTGATGGATGCCCTTTGCAGGCTTCATTAATGGTAAGTTTTATTATTTTGTTTAATTTCTTATTTTGTTTTGTTAATAATACGTTTTTTTTTTTTTTTCTGATTTCTAAAGTTGATTTTCTCGCTAAAGTAGTTAATTACACCATTAAAATTATATAGAAACTACGATACAAAATCAACAACTTCTAAACAGGATAATTAATTCCATGTTTCACCTTGCTATCAGCTTGACTCGCTGTAAGTCTCACCATTTTGATTGAGTACTCAGAGTTTTCATTGAAATTTTATTCTTGCTAATCTGATATTTTATGACTTAAATAATCTTACATAATAAGAATGTTCAGTTTTAATTTTTGTAAGTTAATCTTATCGTTATAGAGTTGATAATCTAATATTTTTATAGTTCAGTATTATTATAGAAAAAAATATTACTTTTAGGATTTAATTGCATGGAGACTCGCAGGGCTGTGGACGTCCTAGTCTTACCAGTTCAACAACAACAAACACCTAAGTTATGGGCCCCACCACAAAGTATTGGTGCTTGTGCTAAAAAGTGGTGGCGTTTATGGCTAGCACTCCCCTTAATTTTATTCAGGTATAACATGTTAATTATTTATCTAGTGTTAGTATTTGGTTTTGTGAGTTAATCAAAGGTGACTAGAAGTCTTCCTTGAGGGAAATTCTCTTCTAGTGACTCGATCCTCTTCTTAGTTGTACTTTTAGGTATTATATTTTTATATTCTTTATTTCTTCGAAAATTTTGATGTAGAAACTGATTTTTGGATATTTTTTTAATGTACAATTTCACCTTCTGAGCCATGTGGAATGGGACGTGAACGACGACTTCTGTAAAAGGGCCACTTACCCTAGTTCTCAGCTTGCTCTCGGCTCCCCTTCTGCTTTTGCTTGTGTTGCTGTCGATGGATGCCCTTTTCTCTCGGCTGCATTAACGGTAAGTTTTATCATTTTGTTTAATTTCTTATCTTATTTTTTTTAATAATATGATTTTTTTTTTCTAATTTCTAAAGTATATTTCTTCACTAAAGTAGTTAATTACACCATTAAAACTATATAGAAACTATGATGCAGATTCAACATCTAAAAAGGACAATTAATTCTATGTTTCACCTTGTTTTCGGCTTCATTTGTGGTAAGTCTTATAATTTTGATTGGGTACTTAGATTTTTCATTGAAATTTTTTTCTTACTAATCTGATTTTTTATGACTTAAATAATCTTACAAAATAAGAATGTTTAGTGCTACTTTATGTAAGTTAATCTTATCGTTATAAAGTTGATAGTATAATATTTTTAAAGTTTACTATTATTACATAAACCAATATTACTTTTAGGATTTAGCTACATGTAGGCTAACAGGGCCATGGACGTCCCACTTTTACTTCTTCGACAAACACCTAGGTATTGGGCCCCTCCGCAAAGTATTTGTACTTGTGCTAAAAAGAGGGGGCATCTATGGCTAGCACTCCCGGTAAGTCTAGTTTTGTTTCCTGAATATGAAACTCCTGAACTGCTTCTAGTTTTGTTTCCTGAATACAAACCAACGCCGCCCGCTTAGTTCTCACAAACCGTTTCATTGCTATATAGAAACTACGATGCAAAATCAACAACTTTTAAAACAGACAATTAATTCCATGTTTCACCTTGATTTCGGCTTCACTTGTGGTAAGTCTCACCATTTTGATTGGGTATTCAAATTTCTCATTGAAATTTTATTTTTGCTAATTTAATTTTTTATGACTTAAATAATCTTACTTAATAAGAATATCCATTGCTACTTTATGGAAGTTAATCTTATCGTTATAGAGTTGATAATCTAATATTTTTATGGTTTAGTTTTATTATAGGAAAAAAAAATTACTTTTAAGATTTACCCTAGGATTCATTTTTATTTTCTATTTCTTTACCTAATCGGTAAAACATGGAGAAAAACCATTGCGAATGTTTTGAGTGTAATTTTTCTCCTATATAAGTCTATTTGTTCAGTGTGATTATCTATTAATAGAGATCTTACAGATTGTTTTATTTTATTTTTTTATGAATTTTTGTTATTGAAGGATTATAATTGAAACCTACTAGAAGATGCAGTCCTTCAATTGTAATAGTATTTGCCCTTTGTTCTAATTTTCTATTATATTTTTCTATCTTTTTTACTGTTATTTATTCTCAAGATTGAATACATGCAGGATTGGGATACAAAATACTTTGTCAGTTATGAGTTTCCAAACAAATGCTTAAGGTAATTATTTTTTTCCTTTTCCTATATGAAATCTTTACTTCATTTTGATTGAGTTGTATTTTAGGTCTTGCTCAGACGAATGATTACATGATATAAACCTATAAGCTTCATTTTGATTGAGTTGGATGACATAGCATTTTGAAGCACAAAATGAATCTTATCATCCTGAATTGAAAGAACTATAATCTTAGGATAGGTATATGGAGAATGACTCGCTTGCTAACATTATCGAGCCAAACAAATTTAGCCCTTTCCCTGAATCATTGGTTGCAGTTTACAATGCCAAATGACTTCTGCAAAAGGGCCACTTACCCTGGGCCTCACCTTGATCTCGTATGTCGTTCTACTTTTGCGTGTGTTACTGTCGATGAATGCCCTTTGCTCTCGGCTTCATTAATTGTAAGTTTTATCATTTTGTTTAATTTCTTATCTTGTTTTGTTAATAATATGAATTTTTTTTCTGATTTTTAAAGTATATTTCCTCGCTAAAGGACAATTAATTTCATGTTTCACCATACTTTTGGCTTCACTTGTGATAAGTCTCACCATTTTGATTGGGTACCTCGATTTTTCGTTGAAATTTTATTCTTGCTAATTTGATTTTTTATGAATGAAATAATCTTACATTATAAGAATATTCATTGCTATTTTATGGAAGTTAATCTTATCGTTATAGAGTTGATAATCTAATATTTTTATAGTTTAATATTATTATAGAAAAAAAATACGTTTAGGATCTAGGTACATGTAGACTCGTAGGGTCATGGACGTACTCTTACCAGTTCGACAAACACCTAGGTTGTGGATCCCCCGACAAAGTATTTGTGCTTGTGCTAAAAAGAGGAGCCGTCTATGGCTAGCACTCTCCTTAGTTTTATTGATGTATATTATTTTTATTATTTATCTAGTGTTAGTATTTAGCTTATCGAGGTAATCAATGGTTACTAGATGTCTCACTTGAGGGAAATTCCCTTTTAGTGACTCGATCCAAATACAATCCTCCTCTTCTTAGTTCTTGTACTTTTAGGTATTATATTTTTATATTCTTTATTTCTTCAAAAATTTTGATGTAGAAAATGATTTTTTTGATCTTTTTTTTTATGTACAACTATACCATGTGAGCTATATTAAACAGGGCGTGAACGACGACTTCTGCAATAGGGCCACTTACCCTAGGCCCCACCTTGCTCTCGGCTGCCCTTCTGCTTTTGCCTGTGTTGTTGTCGATGGATGCCCTTTGCTCTCGGTTTCATTAACGGTAAGTTTTATCATTTTGTTTAATTTCTTATTGTGTTTTGTTAATAATATGATTTTTTTTCTGATTTCTAAAGTTGATTTCCTCGCTAAAGTAGTTAATTACACCATTAAAACTATATGGAAACTACAATACATAATCAACAACTTCTAAAAAGTATAATTAATTTCATGTTTCACCTTGCTATCGGCTTCACTCGCGGTAAGTCTCATCATTTTGATTGGGTACTCAGATTTTTCATTGAAATTTTATTCTTGCTAATCTGATATTTTATGACTTAAATAATCTTACACAATAAGAATATTCAATTTTAATTTATGTAAGTTAATCTTATCCTTATAGAGTTGATAATCTAAAATTTTTATAGTTTAGTATTAATATAAAAAAAATATTTCTTTTAGGATTTAGTTGCATGTAGACTCTTAGGGTTGTGAACATCCCACTCTTACCAGTTCAACAAATACATAGGTTATGGGTGCAACCACAAAGTATTGGTGCATGTGCTAAAATGTGGGGGCGTCTATGGCTAGCACTCACCTTAGTTTCATTGAAGTATAATATTTTAATTATGTATCTAGTGTTAGTATTTAGTTTTGCGAGTTAATCAATACAGACTAGATGTCTTCCTTGAGAGAAATTGTCTTCTAGTGACTTGATCCAAATGCAATCCTCTTCTTAGTTCTTGTACTTTTAGGTATTATATTTTTATATTATTTATTTTTTCGAAAATTTTGATGTAGAAACTGATTTTTTGATTTTTTTTAGTGTACAATTACACCTTGTGAGCTACGTGGAACGGGACGTGAACGACGACTTCTGCAAAAGGGTCACTTACCCTAGGCATCAACTTGCTCTCAGCTACCCTTCCGCTTTTGCTTGTGTTGCTGTCAGTGATTGCCCTTTTCTCTCGACTGCATTAACGGTAAGTTTTATCATTTTGTTTAATTTCTTATTTTATTTTGTTAATAATATTCTTTTTTTCTGATTTCTAAAGTATATTTCTTCACTAAAGTAGTTAATTACAAAATTAAAACTACATGAAAACTCTGATGCAAAATCAACTTCTAAAAGGACAATTAATTCCATGTTTCACCTTGCGTTCGGCTTCACTCATGGTAAGTCTCACCATTTTGATTGGGTACTCAGATTTTTTATTGAAATTTTATTCTTGCTAATCTGAATTTTTATGATTAAATAATCTTACATAATAAGAATACTCAGTGCTACTTTATGTAAGTTAATCTTATTGTTATAGAGTTGATAATCTAATAATTTTATAGTTTACAATTATTACAGAAACAAATATTACTTTTAGGATTTAGTTGTATGCAGACTCACAGGGCCATGGACGTCCCACTTTTACCTGTTCGACAAAAACCTAGGTTATGGGCCCCATCGCAAAGTATTTGTGCTAAAAAGAAGGGGCATCTATGGTTACAACTCCCCTTAGATTTATTGAGGTATATTATTTATTTAGTATTAGTATTTAGCTTAGCGAGTTAATCAATGGTGTGACTAGATGTCTTGCTTGAGAGAAATTCCCTTTTAGCAACTCGATCAAATACAATCCTCTTCTTAATTCTTGTACTTATAGGTATTTTATATTTTTATATTCTTTATTTCTTCAAAAATTTTGTTGTAGAAACTGATTTTTTGATTTTTTTTATTGTACAATTACACCTTGTGAGCTATATGGAATAGGGGGTCATCGTATTCTAGGCCTACATCGGGGAGGGGGCTGGAGGTCGAGTGATCATTCCGAGAGGCAATCGTTAATCTGGTTGGATTGCTCTCCTATCAGCATTGGGGGTGGTCGATTCTTCTCGTTCAAGTAAGGGGAAAGGAGGTACGATGCTCAGCAGGCCAGTGATGAGGTATGGTCAAAGTGTAGATTCGAGAGAGGAATTCGTAAGTCTCAATGAGAAGGAGAGGACTTCGAAAAAGGTGGAGGTAGATCAAGCAGATGGAGACTTTCAGCACTGGGCTATGGCAGTTGTTTGTTCCATTGCTGGTTTAGAAGGGACTGATGATTGGGAGGAGGTTGCTAAAATTATCAATAAGTTGATACCAGAAGAGGAATCTGTTACCTTGTTCCCATTTGAAGCTCACAGAGCAATTTACCCCACAAAGAAGAATCCCATATATCAAGTCTGAGTAGTAGTAGACCAATTCCGGTGGGCAAAAGTAATGTTGTGGGATTTAGGCGGTGGTGGCTGGCAACAAATTCATTGTCTGTCACTGGTCTTTTGTCTTCTGTTCTGGGGTTCTTTTTTCTCTTTGAGCTATTACCTGGTTTATATATATGTTGTAAATACTCTTGTAACTTATTGCTGAAAATAGAAAGAAACATAATTAGACATTTAATACAAAATATAGTGATTTGCAATGGATATCACTTTCTTTAGATTCAAATAAAAAAATCTGAATATTACTTTCTTTCATGCGAACCGTGGTACATTTATTTAATGCATTCTCTAGGTGATCAGTTCTCATGATGTCCTTTTCTTTTGTGTTCTGTTGTTTAGCCTAGCATTTCTCTATATCTATCATTTTATAGTCGATCACTGTTAGTGGCTCTTGAGAAATATTTTACCCTATTGACTTCTATAATAATTAATAAGTCTTCAGAGTTATCAGTTCACCACTAACATATATGCAATTACTAGGTTATTGAAGTCTCTCTTCATTATCTAATGTGATTAACTGTATGGAAGCATGTTCGATATCGTGTTTCATGTTTGTGTGCAGCCAAATGCGTACATCAATACCCTGTTGGTGCCCAGAGATGGTCAAATTCCAGTGGATGCTCAATGTTTGGCTACCCAAGGAATCTTTCATGTGGTATTGTACACCTTTGACCAATGAGTCTTCTATTTGTTTATTAGATTATCTAAGAGTAATAAGTTTTAGCTTAATGATCACACAAAAGATTACTCTATGTTTGTTGAGCTTATGAACCCTTTTAAGGAACAAATAATTAATGAATCAAAAATTTGGAAATTTGATCAGAGAAACTAATTATCATGTTGCTCAGCACCATCAAGTTTTAGCTGATTTCACCCCGAACATTAACACGTTTTTTTGAGTGGACAAGGATGGTGGTTAGGGTGTTAGATAGTTAAGTGAAGAGGATGGCTCCAAATCCAGCTCTTGGGTTTGATATATTTGACACCCAGCTACCAAAGCTGCCTTCAAACAAATATTGGTTGGATTTTATCATGTTTTTGACTTTTGAAATACCTCCTTTGCTTTGGGTCTTTAGAAATAGAGAGATATCCCTCTACTCTTTTGACACCCAGCTACTACCGCAGCTGTTTTCTAATTTCCACCATCCCAGGCACCTTTTGTCTCGCCATTGTATCAGGCTGTTTTTTTTAAGGTCAAGTTCGTATCAAAGATTAAGGAGAAGTTCAAGGAGGTCGGGGGTACTATTGTCCTCACTACTTAGGTTTGCCTTTTTCTTGTGGTGACTTGAGCATTTGAGTGTTGTTTTGGGTAAATTTTGGTTTGAATCTAATGCACTTGTTGGATTTTTTGTTAGATCTGTTGAATCAGTTCGGATATAGCCAGATCCTCTCCAATCTGATCCGTCCATTTACAGCCTTACTGAATCATCCTAAAATAGGTCTCAAACGGGAATTTATGGAATCCCAAGTGATACATCCTTCTTGATCTCTGCACCATGCATGCTTGTGTCTTAATCATATCATATTTAGAAAAGAAATAATTTTGTTGTCCATTTATCTGAGTAAGAAGCTATAAGCAGCATTAGAAAGCTTTTTCCTATGTTTATAAGAGCTATCTCTAGAAATATTAATATTAACAGTAATAATAAATAATAGATGTCTTGTTGTATGGTGACACATTTGATGACTTCTCAATGTGGTAATTGTTTCACATATGTGGTTGAGGGTTCAAGTTGTAGGGTTTATGGTTATATTAACATAAGAAGACTGAATTAGGAAGAAGCAATGCATACAAGTGGAGAAGCAAAACACACACACACAGTGATGGATGGGAAGTTGGCAATTAGAGGAGATTAACATATGTGAAACTATTGATAGAACATGTCAAGAGATCTATAAGCTCTTAGTTAAATGTAAAATGCATTTTATGAGCTAGAATGCAAAAGGCATTTTATGAGTGAGGAGCAGTAAGAGATGTCTTGTTGTATGTTGAAAGCTTCAACTTTAGGTTCTCTATTTCTCTGAGATTTTCGAAGGCCATCCCATGAAAAAAGAAAAGGGGAATGCAGATTTAAATGTTGGCCTCGCAAAGCTATTAAATACATGTAACTAAGGAACCCATTTTTCTTCTGGATGCTTTCTTGGATAATCTTTCTGTAGGTGGTGACTGAAAAAATATAACAATTTGATGTTTGAAAAATATTTTCTAACATTCTCGTAAGATGATAAATTTTTAGAATATCGAGATAATATGCCTTTTCTCTCGTGAGTAATGTGTTCTAGTTTCTGAGGTAACATATAAATGCCAAAAGAAGGTGATTTTGGTGGTAGTGATGGTGGTGATTTTACTCTTGCAAGTTCCAGTCATAGCGGTCGCAACGGGTCCAATGTCGAGGAGTATTGTAAGAAGATGGTTGAGGAAAATCCTTGCAATCCTTTATTTCTAAGAAATTACACTCGGTTTCTATATCAGGTGAGATATATTCATCCTGTTTATCTGGTGGTCAATATCATTCTCATGTTTCAGTTCATTCTTATGTTTCAGTCATCGGAAATCTCTTTAAGAATTCAGAGCCTTCCGCAGCAAGCTCCCTCTATATTGCTATAGGGAGAGATTTTCTTTTGTTTTTGCATATAGATAGAGGTAATAATGTATGCACCAAGTCTTTTTAGTCATATATCCTGTGGAGTGTTCTTATATATGTATGTAATATTATGAAGGAAATGCTTCTTAATTATTTTATTCTGACTTCTTTTCTAAGTTAATCTTTTGGTAGAGGTTCTTGCTTCCAATTTGAATAAATGCTAGATAAAGAGAAATAGATGATTGCACGAGCCTGTGTTTCTTTCTATTCTTTTTCTCATGGCTATAGTGGACATTAAGCGGATTTTGTTTCCATATGTATGTATATGAAATATCCTTTTCAGCATGTATCATTTTTTTGTTGTACATGTCACAAAGTTAATTAGATTGTTAACCCCAATTAATATTTGTTCTGGTTAGCGAGTAGACATTAACTGTCAAACTCATTCCGAAGGACTTGATCCCGGGTCTTCTCAACGTGAGGGATATAAGATATAACTTTGCTGAGCGAAAAGGCAAGTGCTTTAAACTTGTCTGCTATTAACAATTGAAAATATAAATGACCAAAATATGTAATTAGATCGATGTAGGAAAGTAGCCCCACCCTCAAAGATGGAAGGTATGGATGTACTCCTCGTATATGGAAGATCATGTAATGGATCCCATGGAGATAGCAGAAATAGATTTGTGAGTGATGTGACTCCTCCAATTGGGTTGCAGCTTCAGTATCAGGGTATAGTGGACAATTAAGCGGATTTTGTTTCATTATTAGGTGGAAATTTGGGTATGCTTTAAGAGCTTCTGGACTTATTCCTGGGAATGGTTTCCCCACCCCAAGTTTGTTATTAGCTTCCGTAACTTTGTGCTCCAATGAAGAACCTGTCCCGGTATAACAGAGAACAACAACAGAACATAATTAAAGAAAGAAAGGGAAAAAGGAAAACCAAAGAAGAAAAAAGAATGATGTTCTTAAGTTCTATACAGTAAAGACAAAGTAAAATGCAGTCTTGATTTCAATGAGAAAAACTCATCTTTTGGCATTTAGGCAATTTATCAAAAAAATGCCGAGTTTTTTTTTTTGCTAGAGGATATCATTTACCTATGTTAATACAGGGTTAGTGGTTAACATTCTGATGTTTTAGACAGAGACCATAAGGCAGGGGATGGATGGAACCCCTCTATTCACCCTCTAGCTAGAAGTCAAACCTGAATACTCAGAATGATGTTATATTTGATGTTTATATGCATGAAATAGTGGGGGAAGATTCTTGGCATCTTAGAATGCTATTGATAATGGCATATACACAGGATTCAAGTAAGGAGACAATCTCGGAAAATACTGCAGTGGCTTCTGTAATTGACGATTTGAAAAGCAGCAACAGTGATACCAATGAGGTCCCTTTTATAATAAGGTGGAGAGTGGAAGCATCACTTTTGATTTTGACTCTTCTACACTCACAATAAGCAACAGAGAGAAGAGTGCACAAAAGGTAGACTTTAAACTACCTCCTGAGAATCTAAACGTGTCTGAACTTGAAGATGGGACTTCGGTCAATCTAACAGCTTCAGGCAGAAGCTTTTTTATACATGGTCATGGAGAGTCGAGTTTCTCTGCAGTGGGTCCTCTATCATGGACAATACCATATTCTGGTAGCATCTCTTTGATATGATAGCAGCACAACCAGCACAATCTCTCTCTCTTTCTTTGTCTATTAAAAGGGATAAATCACAATTTCACTTAGTTTTTGGTATCTGCAGATTAGCCTCGGAATGGAATGTTAGCCCAGTAAAAATGACGAAAGTTGACAGGAGATATTTTCGAAAGATCATCGGGGTTAGAGGCAGGGCCATTTCAATAACTCATATTTTGCGCTTTACAATTCACAGCAGCCATGACTTTCAGAAGGATAAGCTTTCAATCTATTTTTCTTCATCAACAGTCGTTGTTTACTAATATTTATTAGTTTTTAATGGACTTTTTTCAGTTTATGTTCACTTGGGTTTCTTACTGATTTCTCATGAGATTGTGAAATTGTGGTTGAATATGATGCATTTTGGTTGTTTTTTCTTGGAAACGTACGGCAGATGCCGTTGTTAGGAGCTTGATCGTGTTTTAGTTCTACTTTCATTTGGATTATGTTGGATTCTGATTGCTCAGTAGATGCTCTTGCTTTCTTGTCCTACGCAGCTATGCCCCTCCTCATCCAAATCTCTGATATTTCAAAACCTTTGCGCATTTGGCTAGACCTATTTTGCTTTCAATTTTCACATGATTGGGGTTGATTTCAGAACCTTCACATCACATTATGGCCTGATCTATAATATTAAAAAGAGGATGGGCCAGGATAGGTCCTTTGTCATGTTTGTTTCAGTTTTCCTATTTGGAGATTAGGTTAGTAATTGAGTAAACATATACCAAGCAGCCTTCTGAACTAAATAACAAAATTTAGAAATGATGGGTCTTAATTAGCACATGTCTGATGTGTATGCCACAATGTCTGACTTCGTCCAAGCCTGGCAATAATTGAAGACCCGGCTCAAACTTGCCTACATCTAATAAATATGAAAAATAGAAGTCAGTATTATTTGCAAGTAATCACCAGGTAGTATTGGAAGTTCGTTTGATAATGAAAGAAAGCTACAAGTTGGTGAAGGAACGATAGATTGTTTCAATCATTCCTCTCTAATAGGGCTACCCTCTTCCCAAAAGATCTGATTCCATGCTTAGTGTCACCAGGCCATTATGCCCACAATGCATTGTACATGACCTATTTGCCATGGCATGGCCATATCAGGAAGCTTGAGGCTAAAGCAACTAGCTGTAGGACCTCACAGCCCTCGTGAGGCAACACCCTATTTATGGATGCATACAGGAGTCCCCTCACTACAAGTCTATGCTGCAAGACTGTTTCGATCCCCCCTTCATGAATCAACAATATTCAGCACTAAATGGTTCACTTAATTTAAGAGAACGATGCTCACAATGGTGTATCAGATAATATAATTTTTCTCATCATATATGTTGCAACCATGCATTATCTATTTGTATGTGTGCCTATTTATTCGGGTGATGTCATCAACTTAAATGTGAATAAGCACAAAAGGAGATGAGTCCTCCAAAATCAAGTCCTATGGACGATGTCAGTGTGTTTAGTAGTATGTTCCTCACGCTATACCGAATAAAATTCAGAGCAAAAATTAGAGAGAATACAGGAACCTATCATTGGACAATTTATTCATTAGGCAGGGTGCTAGACGGTAGGGAAATTCATTCCCCCCTCCCCCCGCCTCGCAAAAAAAAAAAAAAAAGTAAAAGAAGTACACATGCAAGCAAGATGGTTTGTTTCTAAAAGGGGTCTGATATTTTAAATAAAAAAAGTTCTTCGTGAACACATGAAAATATACTATTGATGGTTTGTTTCATCTACTTTTTAATTATGTTCGGTTTTCTTAAGTTGAATGCAATACATTACTTGCTTTAGAAATATCCCCATTCAAGACAACAGGGTTGCTACTGTCAAGTGCTTATCTGCTACTGGCTCATAGAGTTTTGGAGTTGAGTTTCTTGTAGGACATTACAAATAGAGGGATTACTCTTTTCACCTTTTTGGCTTCATATGTGTGATAATGATTGACGGGTAAGTTTTAACTTAATTGTCCACCTTGTTTAATAGCGCTTATTATACATTAAACAACAAACACGGGAAGACTACCCAAAAGTTTTCAGCATACAAAGGTTGCCCATGAAGATTTACCATTATTTTTTATTATATAAAGAAAGACTCACCCTAGGATTCTTCTTTATATTCTATTTCTTTACCGAATCGGTAAAACATGGAGAAAAACCATTGTGAATGTTCTGAGTGTAATTTTTCTCCCATATAACTCTATACATTCCACAACAAACATGTGTTTTAATTTTTCTCCCGGATATGGAGCTCCTGAACTGCTTCTAGTTTTGTTTCCTGAATACAAACTAATGCTAGCCGCTTAGTTCTCACAAACTGTTTCACTGCTATATGGAAACTACGATGCAGAATCAACAACTTCTAAATCAGATAATTAATTCCATGTTTCACCTTGATTTCAGCTTCACTTGCGGTTAGTCTCACCATTTTGATTGGGTACTCAAATTTTTCATTGAAATTTTATTTTTGCTAATCTAAATTTTTATGACTTAAATAATCTTACATAATAAGAATATCTAGTGCTACTTTATGGAAGTTAATCTTATCATTATAGAGTTGATAATCTAATATTTTTATTGCTTAGTTTTATTATAGAAAAAAAAAATTACTTTTAAGATTTACCCTAGGATTCATCTTTATTTTCTATTTCTTTACCTAATCGGTAAAACATGGAGAAAAATCATTGCGAATGTTCTGAGTGTAATTTTTTCTCCTATATAAGTCTATTTGTTCAGTGTGATTATCTATAAATTGAGATCTTACAGATTGTTTTATTTTATTTTTTTATGAATTTTTGTTATTGAAGGATTATAATTGGAACCTACTAGAAGATGCAGTCCTTCAATTGTAATAGTATTTTGCCATTTGTTCTAATTTTCTATTGTATTTTTCTATCTTTTATACTGTTATTTATTCTCAAGATTGAATACATGCAGGATTGGGATACAAAATACTTTATCAGTTATGAGTTTCCAAACAAATGCTTAAGGTAATTATTTTTTTCCTTTTCCTACATGAAATCTTTACTTCATTTTGATTGAGTTGTATTTAGGTCTTGCTTTGACGAATGATAACATGATATAAACCTATAAGCTTCATGTTGATTGAGTTGGATGAAATACCATATTGAAGCACAAAATGACTCTTATCATCCTGAATTGAAAGAACTATAATCTTAGGATAGGTATGTGGAGAATGACTCGCTTGCTAACATTATCAAGCCAAACAAATTTGGCCTTTTCCCTGAATTATTGGTTGCAGTTTACAATGCCAAACGACTTCTGCAAAAGGGCCACTTACCCTAGTCCTTACCTTGATCTTGGCTGTCGTTCTGCTTTTGCATGTGTTACTGTCGATGAATGCCCTTTGCTCTTGGCTTCATTAATGGTAAGTTTTATCATTTTGTTTAATTTCTTATCTTGTTTTGTTAATAATATATATTTTTTTTCTGATTTTTAAAGTATATTTCTTCGCTAAAGTAGTTAATTACACCTTTAAAACTATATGGAAACTCCAATTACAGAATCAACAACTTTGAAAAGGACAATTAATTTCATATTTCACCTTACTTTCGGCTTCACTCGCGATAAGTCTCACCATTTTGATTGGGTACCTCGATTTTTCATTGAAATTTTATACTTGCTAATTTGATTTTTTAAGAATTAAATAATCTTACATAATAAGAATATTCATTGCTATTTTATGTAAGTTAATCTTATCGTTATGGAGTTAGATAATCTAATATTTTTATAGTTTAGTATTATTATAGAAAAAAAATACTTTTAGGATCTAGGTACATGTAGACTCGTAGGGTTATGGACGTCTCACTCTTACCAGTTCGACAAACACCTAGGTTGTGGGTCCCCCGACAAAGTATTTGTGCTTGTGCCAAATAGAGGGGGCGTCTATGGCTAACACTCTCGTTAGTTTTATTGATGTATATTATTTTTATTATTTATCTAGTGTTAGTATTTAGCTTAGCGAGTTAATCAATGGTGATTAGATGTCTCGCTTGAGGGAAGTTCCCTTCTAGTGACTCGATCCAAATACAATCCTCATTTTCTTAGTTCTTGTACTTTTAGGTATTATATTTTTACATGATTTATTTCTTCATAAATTTTGATGTAGAAACTGATTTTTTGATCTTTTTATCATGTACAACTACACCATGTGGGCTATATGAAACAGGGCGTGAACGACGACTTCTGCAAAGGTTCCACTTACCCTAGGCCTCACCTTGCTCTCGGCTGCCATTTTACTTTTGCCTGTGTTGTTGTCGATGGATGCCCTTTGCTCTCGGTTTCATTAACGGTAAGTTTTATCATTTTGGTTAATTTCTTATTTTGTTTTGTTAATAATATGATTTTTTTTTTCTGATTTCTAAAGTTGATTTCCTTGCTAAAGTAGTTAATTACACCATTACAACTATATGGAAACTACAATACAGAATCAACAACTAAAAAGGACAATTAATTCCATGTTTCACCTAGCTATCAGCTTCACTCATGGTAAGTCTCACCATTTTGATTGGGTACTCATATTTTTCATTGAAATTTTATTCTTGCTAATCTGATATTTTATGACTTAAATAATCTTACATAATAAGAATATTCAATTTTAATTTATGTAAGTTAATCTTATCCTTATAGAGTTGATAATCTAATATTTTTATAGTTTAGTATTATTATAAAAAAAATATATTTCTTTTAGGATTTAGCTGCATGTAGACTTGCAGGGTCGTGAACGTCCCACTCCTACCAGTTCAACAAACACATAGGTTATGGGCGCCACCACAAAGTATTGGTGCATGTGCTAAAACGTGGGGGCGTCTATGGCTAGCACTCCCCTTAGTTTTATTGAGGTATAATATTTTAATTATTTATCTAGTGTTAGTGTTTAGTTTTGCGAATTAATCAATGGAGACTAGATGTCTTCCTTGAGAGAAATTGTCTTCTAGTGACTCGATCCAAATGCAATCTTCTCCTTAATTCTTGTACTTTTAGGTATTATATTTTTATATTATTTATTTCTTCGAAAATTTTGATGTAGAAACTGATTTTTGGATATTTTTTTAGTGTACAATTACACCTTGTGAGCTACGTGGAACGGGACGTGAACGACGACTTCTGCAAAAGGGTCACTTACCCTAGGCATCAACTTTCTCTCAGCTACCCTTCCGCTTTTGCTTGTGTTGCTGTCAGTGATTGCCGTTTTCTCTCGACTGCATTAACGGTAAGTTTTATCATTTTGTTTAATTTCTTATTTTATTTTGTTAATAATATTCTTTTTTTCTGATTTCTAAAGTATATTTCTTCACTAAAGTAGTTAATTACAAAATTAAAACTACATGGAAACTCTGATGCAAAATCAACATCTAAAAAGGACAATTAATTCCATGTTTCACCTTGCGTTCGGCTTCACTAGTGGTAAGTCTCACCATTTTGATTAGGTACTCAGATTTTTTATTGAAATTTTATTCTTGCTAATCTGAATTTTTATGACTTAAATAATCTTACATAATAAGAATACTCAGTGCTACTTTATGTAAGTTAATCTTATCGTTATAGAGTTGATACTCTAATATATTTATAGTTTACAATTATTACAGAAACAAATATTACTTTTAGGATTTAGTTGCATGTAGACTCACAGGGCCATGGACGTCCCACTTTTACCTGTTCGACAAAAACCTAGGTTGTGGGCCCCATCACAAAGTATTTGTGCTAAAAAGAAGAGGCATCTATGGTTACAAATCTCCTTAGTTTTATTGAGGTATATTATTTATTTAGTATTAGTATTTAGCTTAGCGAGTTAATCAATAGTGTGACTAGATGTCTTGTTTGAGGGAAATTCCCTTTTAGCAACTCGATCAAATACAATCCTCTTCTTAATTCTTGTACTTATAGGTATTATATATTTTTCTACTCTTTATTTCTTCAAAAATTTTGTTGTAGAAATTGATTTTTTGATATTTTTTTTACTGTACAATTACACCTTGTGAGCTATATGGAATAGGGCGTGAACGACGACTTCTGAAAAAGGGCCACTTACCTTAGGCCTCACCTTGCTCTCGACTGCCTTTCTGCTTTTGCCTGTGTTGCTGTCGATGGACGCCCTTTGCTCTCTGCTTTATTAACGGTAAATTTAATCAATTTGTTTAATTTCTTATCTTGTTTTGTTAATAATATGAATTTTTTCTGATTTCTAAAGTATTTTTCTTCGCTAAAGTAGTAAATTACACCTGTAAAATTATATGGAAACTATGATGCAGAATCAAACAATTTCTAAAAATGACAATTAATTCCATGTTTCATCGTGCTTTCGGCTTCACTCACGGTCAGTCTCACCATTTTTATTGGGTACTCAAATTTTTCTTTGAAATTTTATTCTTGCTAATCTGATTTTTTATGACTTCATTAACGGTATATAATAAGAATATTCAGTGCTAGTTTATGGAAGTTAATCTTATCGTCATAGATTTGATAATCTATTATTGTTATTGTTTAGTATTATTATAGAAAGAAATATTACTTTTAGGATTTAACTGCATGTAGACTCGCAGAGCCGTGGACGTTCCATTCTTACCTGTTCGACAAACACCCACGTTCCATTCTTACCTGTTCGACAAACACTTAGGTAGTGGGCCCTACCGCAAATTATTTATACTTGTGCTAAAAAGAGTGGACATCTATGGCTAGCACTTCTCTTAGTTTTATTAACATATATTATTTTTATTATTTATCAAGTGTTAGTATTTAGTTTTGCGAGTTAATCAATGGTGACTAGATATCTTGATTGAGGGTAATTGCCTTATAGTGACTTGATCTAAATACACCTTGTGAGCTATATGGAAGGGGGCGTGAACGACGACTTCTGCAAAAGGGCCACTTACCATAGGCCTCGGCGTTCTCTCGGCTACCCTTCTGGTTTTGCCTGTGTTGCTCTCGATAGATACCCTTTGCTCTTGGATTTATTAATAGGAAATTTTATAATTTTCTTTAATTTTTTATCTTGTTTTGTTAATAATATGATTTTTTTATGAATTCTAAAGTATATTTCTTCGCTAAAGTAGTTAATTACACCATTAAAACTATATGGAAACTCCGATGCAGAATCAACAACATCTAAACAGGATAATCAATTCCATGGTTTACCTTGCCTTTAGCTTCACTCGTTGTAAGTCTCACCATTTTGATTGGGTACTTAGATTTTTCATTGAAATTTTGTTCTTGCTAATTTGATTTTTTATGACTTAAATATCTTACATAATAAGAATATTCAGTACTACTTTATGTAAGATAATCTTATCGTTATAGAGTTGATAATCTAATATTTTTATAGTTTAGTATTATTATAGAAATAAATATTACTTTTATGATTTAGCTGCATATAGACTCGTAGGGCCGTCGACGTCCTACTCTTACCAGTTCGACAAAAACTAGGTTGTGGGTCCTACTGTAAAGTATTTGTGCTTGTGCTTAAAAGAGAAGGCGCCTACGGTTTGCACTCTTATTTTTATGAGGTATATTATTTTTATTATTTATCTACTGTTAGTATTTAACTTAACGAGTTAATTAATGGTGACTTGATGTCTTGCTTGAGAGAAATTTCCTTCTAGTGATTCGATCCAAATACAATCCTCTTCTTAGTTTTTGTACTTTTAGGTATTATATTTTTATTTTCTTTTTTTCTTCAAATTTTTTGATGTAGAAATTGATTTTTTGATCTTTTTCATGTACAACTACACCTTTTGAGCTAAATGGAATGGGGGGTGAACGACTTTTGCTAAAGTTACCGTAGGCCTCACCTTGCTCTCAGCTGCCGTTCTGTTTTTGCTTGCGTTGTTGTCGATGAATGCCCTTTGCTCTCAGCTAAATTAACGGTTAGTTTTATCATTTTGTTTAATTTCTTATCTTGTTTTGTTAATAATATGTTTTTTTTTTAATTTCTATTGTAAATTTCTTTGCTAAAGTAGATAATTACACCATTAAAACTATATGAAAATTACGACGCAAAATCAAAAACTTCTAAAAAGGATCATTAATTCCATGTTTCACCTTGCTTTCTGCTTCACTAGCGGTAAGTCTCGCCATTTTGATTGGGTACTCAGATTTTTCATTGAAAATTTATTATTGTTAATCTGATTTTTTATGACTTAAACAATCTTACTTAATAAGAATATTCAGTGCTACTTTATGTAAGTTAATCTTATTGTCATAAAGTTGATAATCTAATATTTTTATAGTTTAGGATTATTATAGAAAAAAATACAACTTTTAGGATTTAGCTGCATGTAGACTCACAGGGCTGTGGACGTGCCATTCTTACGAGTTCAACAAACACCTAGGTTGTGGGCCACTCCGCAAAGTAATTGTGCAAAAAAGAGGGGGTGTTTATGGCTAGCACTCCCCTTAGTTAATCAATAGTGAATAGATGTCTTGCTTGAGAGAAATTCCTTTCTAATGACTTGATCCAAATACAATCCTCTTCTTAGTTGTACTTTTTGGTATTATATTTTTATATTCTTTATTTCTTCAAAATTTTGGATGTAGAAACTGATTTTTTGATATTTTTTTTTCTTGTACAATTACACCATGTGAGCTTTATCGAATGGGACGTGAAAAACAACTTTTGCAAACGGGCTACTTACTCTAGGCATCACCTTGCTCTCGGCTGCCCTTCTAGTTTTGCCTGTGTGCTATCGATGAATGCCCTTTGCTCTCGGCTTCATTAACGGTAAATTTTATCATTTTGTTTAATTCTTTTATGATCTCAAAGACTTTCGTCTGATAAGTTTGGTGGGGATCGTTTATAAATTATTGGCCAAAATATTAACTTCGAAACTCAATTTAGTTATGTCTTTCATCGTTTCCCTTCTTAGGGCGTATTTATGAGCAGAAGACAGATCCTTAAAAAAATTTTGATAGCTAATGAATGTGTGGATGAAAGAAAGAAATTAGGATCCCTAGGTGTTGTTTCTAAATTAATACGAAGAAAGGTTGTGACAATGTGAATTAGGACTTCCTTGACTACATTATGCGTAGAATGGGCTTCAAAATCAAGGGGAGATATTGGATGAGAATTTGCTATTCGTCAATTTCCTCCTTTCTAGTTAATGGAAGCCCAACTGGTTATTTTATGTGAAGAAATTGGATATGGGCGTGCGTCATCTCTTGTGACATGCTAGCCATCTCTTGGCAAACTCTAGTTCACTTTTCCTAGAGGAGGATTGCCTTCTTTATTCTTCTAGGTTCACCTTCTTGTGATCCACTTCTTATACTTTTGTTCTTTTCGTTTGTATATATAAAGATTTTGATAGGCTAGAATGACAAGACAAGTTTTGTGTTGCCCAACCTTCTCGAGCCTATTTTAGTGACGCACAACTTGGGAAATAAATGTGTGAGGTGTTTTCATATATGGTGCACACATTCCTTTGCTAGAGTGATCGCAAAGGCAGTTGAGGCTCACTTTCACTTTTCATTGTTGTGGAGTCTCTAGGGCCTGTTCTCTCTGTTGATAGTGGTTCCCACCTGAGTAGGTGCATGGAACCCCATGCTAGACTCACCACGAATCTAAGGGCACTTACATGCAAAGGACTGTTATAAGAAAGAGACCCCTGTTCTTTTAAGACACCATATAATCCAATTCTAGGAAACAGAGACAGCCCACACTAGAGCGAAAACGGAGCTCATTCAGTAGTCAGTATGAGCCCATGACTTAGCTCGTCCAACAAGGGATGAGAATCTGATCTCCAATCAAACCCTCTTGTTTCCCTTCTTTTCTCTTGTTTTCTATGGTCTGATAAAGGCTTATGGCATGCAGAATGTCAGATTAGAGAGATCCTTGATCTTGTGCTATTGGATTTAGCCGGACGTATTGTTGTGATCAGTTGTTCAGTCTTGCGTGATCATTCGAGGATCAATCGATTTTAACTTCAATTTCTAATCTAAAATCTGGAATTGGGTTCAATGTCATTAAACAGCTTTTGACCCATTGGACAGAGATCAGTACAGAACTTTTTGTAGACAAGACAAGAACCTTGCGGTTTGTGTAAATAAGACTCGGACCTCTTTGCTTGGAATATAGATCGTCGCAGAGTGCATGAAGAAACAATAGGGGTAAGAACAAACTCTAGGCTTCTTGCTGAAACTGAAAGTATAAGACATTGTGCACATCATGTAAGGGTAGGAGTTGCAAATATCAAGGTGGTCTCTGTAATACTGATGTGGGATATGAATATTTTCTGGGTAAGTAGGCGCCAGATCAAAGTGTTTGTGCAACTTATGTAAGTACAGTCTTTGCACAAATCTTATTCTTTTCAGTGTACCTCATTCTTTCCGATGATAGTTTTAATGGACATGACTTATGATAATAATTGAAAACATATTGAAATTATCTCATGTATGGATTGAGTGCGGGTAATAGTCGTCTGTTACTCCTTTGGGAGAGGAAGTGGGGGCTATTTTGTTATGAGGTGCCTCGCCCCTAGTTAGCAGGCCTTTGTCTATGGTTTCTTTGTTTATCATTTTCATGTTGTTTTTGTTCTATTTGTTTTTGCTTTCCTTGGTTCACTTATTGTGAACTTCTTGTATATTGGCTTTCTTTTTTATATATTGATGGCTTGATTACCGATTAAAAAAAAAATTCTTCTCTCATAGTTCCTGTTTGGGCTCTCCACCTTCAACTTTTTCCTATGTAGACATCCGTGGGACGTATAGTTAAACAGAAATTCTGTGCTTATATGGCATTTTATGCTCGAACTAACTTTTACTCTCTCTCATTATTTTTGTGTATAATGCATTTGGTTTCTTTTGCCTTTTCCTCTTTTACCATGGCTTTTGTTCTTGGCACCTTCTGGATTTGTTCTCCCTCTATAGAATCCCCTCGCTTCTACAACTCCATTATAGCAGAAGAGAGTGATGGCTTGGATTACTCAAGTTCTGGTGCCAGAAGCTTTCCTGGCCTTTTGAATCCTATTCTCTCCAGAAACTTTCAGATCTAAATCAGACGGCAGATATTCGCCGAAGCTCCCTGTCTCTCTAAAACTCGCTCATCTCTTGAATTTCTCCACCTCTTGGGGTGTCGCTCTCTGGGTGTTACATTCATTGGCGGTATTATCATGTTCAAGTAAGTATTCATCCTCTCAAAGATTCCATCATTTTCTTTTCCCCTTTTAATTTAAATTTTTTTAAAAATCAGGAATCTTATGAGGCATCAGTTCGGGAATTTGTAGAGCAAAATGTTTCTTGCCTTTTTCTCGATGATATGCTTCTATTGTGCAACATCGGTAGCCTTGTTCGGTTATTTCCATCTATGGAAATTGGAATCCGCTACATGAAGTATCAACTTGGGTTTTTGCTCGCTGTATTTGCTTTCATTCTCACCAATTTGTTCGTCCTCACGCCCATGACAATTGAGGTAAATCCCACGCTTTTAGGACATTAGATGATTTGAATTGAAATAGTTATCATGTTTTGTTTAGTTATTCAAACATTTTGGCGTATTCAGGAAAAAAATGATTTATATAGATACTCTTTTGCAATTTGTACATAAATAATAAAATAATAACAATTATACGGTGTAAAAATTAAAGTAGTCTGGAATTTGATGCCAACAAGAGGAGCTAGGAGTTTTTGAATTTGTGGAGAGACCACCTGGGAAGAAAATCTCAGAGAGACTGTGCTTGAGTTTCTGAAGTGTGCTTTCCTTGGGTAGTTAATAGATTTCGTGTATTCCCAAAGAGATATTGAGAGTGGTTTCGTGGTCTGGAACATCTGACATTGCTTTTACTTTGTTAGAGCTTATGCACATGTCTGTAAAACCAGCAAGTATTGAAGAGACTACACAAAATTGCTCATATTTATAAAGAGAAACAGTGGTGTTATTTATTGAGTAGTTATTGTTGTCAATTTTCTCATGATTTTATTTGCTCGACATGTTTTCCACGATTATTACTCAAGGTTATCAAAGGGATATAAATGAAAGGTAACACTGAGAAAAGAATAATGTCCTAGCATGATAAATTAACTTCCTAGAAGGATTGAGAGTATAGAACTAGTGTGTTATTGTGGCTGAATATGTAAAAGACATGGATCATATGCTTCATTAGATGTGCCGCTGTGAATGTTGACTTATCCCAGTACTCTGAAAGAGTTAGGTAGGATCTTGAGATCAAGAGGAGTATAGAGAGCTTTAGGAGGCTCATTGAGCTCTTGAAAACCATACGTGCTGCCAAGTTTACCAATACACTTCCTGGTTGAGGATTGGTCATCTCAATCATAAAGCTTTCTCTTTATTTATGTTTGATTGTTGTCTCTGAGGAACCATTGATAAGTTATTATCAAGTAGCATATTAGGTTGTATGAGAAAGTTTTCACTAGATATGTGAAATCTGTTGATCTAAAATGTAACTAATTGATTTCCATGCATTTCCCTCAGACTAATCTTGTTGGTGAACCAGAAATCGCTTCTTTGATCCAACGCATAAAGGTTAGGAATTCAGCTTCTTTCTTATTTTGAATGTGATTTTTACTCTCTAGATTTTTAATATTTACATTTTGATTCGCTCTATTAAACTGTGTTGTGGTGCTGTCACTGGTACGAATATTAATCGAATGAAGGTGTCTTGGCTATTTTTATCGTTTTAGGAAGGTGTTAATATAGCTTTCTTTCGAGGGAATTTTCCATTGCCTGGAATTCAGACACCATACCTCGCCAGAAGCAAGGAAAGGAAACTGAGAATCTCATGTCCTTTGATCTGTATTAGGGGCCAGACATTCCTGACGTGTTATCTATAACTTGAGGAAATATAGCATCCTGTAATGATTGTTAAGGCTATCCTCTCAAACGTTATAGTTGCAAACATCAAATTGATGGGCCATAACAAAAGAGCCACACTAATTGGGAAATCCTAACCATTCTGTTGATGAACCTTTCTGTGGACAATAACACATTTTTATTGACCATCCAAGAGAAAGTGAGTAATGGATCCTAACTATTCTACTATTTTAGACAGAGACCATAAGGCAGGGGATGGATGGAACACCTACATTTCCACCCTCTAGCTAGAAGTCAAACCTGAATACCCAGATTGATGTTATATTTGATGTTTATCTGTATGAAATAGTGGGGGAAGATTCCTGGCATTTAGAATGTTATTGATAATGACATATACACAGGATTCAAGTAAGGAGGCAATCTCGTAAAATACGACAATGGCTTCTGTAGCTGACGATTTGAACAGCAGCAGCAGTGATACCGATGAGGTCCCTTTTAATAATAAGGTGGAGAGTGGAAGCATCACTTTTGATTTAGACTCTTCTACACTCGCAATAAGCAGCAGAGAGAAGAGTCCACAAAAGGTAGACTTTAAACCACCTCCTGAGACTCTAAACATGTCCAGACTTGAAGATGGGACTTCAGACAATCTAACGGCTTTAAGCAGAAGCTTTTCTATAAAACATGGTCATGGAGAGTCAAGTTTTTTTGTAGTGGGTCCTCTATCGGGGACAATACCATATTCTGGTAGCATCTCTCTCCGATCTGATAGCAGCACAACTAGCACAAGATCCTTTGCTTTCCCATGTAAGTTACCTTTGTACCTTTTGTTCTCTCTCTTTCTTTGTCTATTAAAAGGGATAAATCACAATTTCATTTAGTTTTTGGCATCTGCAGACTAGGGTCAGAATGGAATGTTAGTCCAGTAAAAATGACGAGAGCCGACAGGAGATATTTTTGGAAGAGCATCGGGGTTGGAGGCAGTGCCATTTCTATAACTCATATTTTGCGCCTTACAATTCACAGCAGCCAGGACTTTTAGAGGGGTAAGCTTTCAATCTATTTTTCTTCTTCAACAATCGTTGTTTACTAATATTTATTAGTTTTGAACGGACTTTGTTTAGTTTATGTTCACTTAGGTTTCTTACTGATTTCTCATGAGATTGTTTTGTTATGTGAAATTGTGGTTGAATATGATGCATTTTGGTTGATTTTTCTTGGAAAAGTGGGGCATATGCCGTTGTTAGGAGCTTGATCGTGTTTTGGTTCTACTTTCATTTGGATTATGTTGGATTCTGATTGCTCAGTAGATGCTCTTGCTTTCTTGTCCTACGCAGCTACGCCCATCCTCATCCAAATCTCTGAGTTTTCAAAACCTTTGCACATTTGGCTAGGCCTATTTTGTTTTCGATTTTAACATGATTGGCGTTGATTTCAGAACCTTCACATCACATTATGGCTGATCTATAATGTTGAAAAGAGGATGGGCCAGGATGAGTCCTTCTTTGTCATGTTTGTTTCAGTTTTCCTATTCGGAGATTAGGTTAGTAAATGAGTAAACATATACCAGGCAGCCTTCTAAACTAAATAACAAAACTTAGAAATGATGGATCTTAGTTAGCACATGTCTGATGTGTATGCCACAATGTCTGACTTCGTCCAAGCCTGGCAATAATTGAAGACCCTACTCAAACTTGCCTACATCTAATAAATATGAAAAATAGAAGTCAGTATTATTTGCAAGTAATCACCAGGTAGTATTTATAAGTTCGTCCAATAATGAAAGAAAGCTACAAGTTGGAGAAGGAACGATAGATTGATTCAGTCATTCCTCTCTAATAGGGCTACCCTCTTCCCAAAAGATTTGATTCCATGCTTAGTGTCACCTGGCCATTATACCCACAATGTATTGTACATGACCTGTTTGCCATGGCATGGCCATATCAGGAAGCTTGAGGCCAAAGCAACTAGCTGCAGGACCTTACAGCCCTCGTGAGGCAACACCCTGTTTTTGGATGCATACAGGAGTCCCCTCACAACAGGCCTATGTAGCCAGATTGAATGGTCTCAGTTTCATGCAAGCCATGGCTCAACGTGCAAAAGACTGTTTGGATCCCCTGTTCATGAATCAACAATATTCAACACTAAATGGTTCACTTAATTTAAGAGAACGATGCTCACAATGGTGTATGAGATAATATAATTTTTCTCATCATATATGTTGCAACCATGTATTATCTGTTTATATGTGTACCTATTTATTCGGGTGATGTCATCAACTTAAATGTGAATAAGCACAAAAGGAGACGAGTCCTTCAAAATCAAGTCCTAAGGACGATTTCAGTGTGTTTAGCAGTATGTTTCTCATGCTAAACCGAATAACATTTATAGCAAGAAATAGAGAGAATACAGGAACCTATCACCTATCACTAGATAGTATATTCAGCAGCCAGGGTGCTAGAAGGTAGGGAAATTCATTCTCCCCCGCCCCGCCAAAAACAAAAGAAAAGTAAAAGTACACATGCAAGAAAGATGGTTTGTTTCTAAAGGTGGTCTGATATTTTAAATAGAAAAAGTGCTTCGTGAACACATGAAAATATACTATTGATGCTTTGTTTCATCTACTTTTTAATTATGTTCGGTTTTCTTAAGTTGAATGCAATACATTACTTGCTTTGGAAACATCCCTATTCAAGACAATAGGGTTGCTATTGTCAAGTGCTTATATGCTACTAGCTCATAGAGTTTTGGAGTTGAGTTTCTTGTTGGACATTACAAACAAAGAGATTACTCTTCACTTTTTTGGCTTCATATGTGTGATAATGATTGACAGGAAAGTTTTAACTTAACTGTCCACCTTATTTGCTAGCGCCTATTATACATTCCACAACAAACACGGGAAGACTGCCCTTCTTCTTTTGCCTGTGTTGCTGTCAATGGATGCCCTTTGCTCTCGGCTTCATTAACGGTAAGTTTTATCATTTTGTTTAATTTTTTATTTTGTTTTGTTAATAATATGATTTTTTCTGATTTCTAAAGTTGATTTCCTCGCTAAAGTAGTTAATTACACCATTACAGTTATATGGAAACTATGATGCAGAATCAACAACTTCAAAAAAGGACAATTAATTCAATGTTTCACCTTGTTATAGGCTTCACTCGTGGTAAGTCTCACCATTTTGATTGGATACTCAGATTTTTCATTGAAATTTTATTCTTGCTAATTTGATTTTTTATGACTTAAATAATCTTACATAATAAGAATATCCAGTGCTACTTTATGGAAGTTAATCTTATCGTTATAAAGTTGATAATCTAATATTTTTATTGTTTAGTTTTATTATAGAAAAAATATTACTTTTAGGATTTAGTTGCATGTAGACTCACAGGGCCGTGAACGTCCTACTCTTACCGGTTCGACAAACACCTAGGTAGTGGGCTCCACTGTAAAGTATTTGTGTTTATGCTCAAAAGATAGGACATCTATAGCTAGCACTCCCCTTAGTTTTATTGAAGTATATTATTTTTATTATTTATTTAGTGTTAGTATTTAGCTTGGGGAGTTAATCAATGGTGACTAGATGTCTTGCTTAAGGGAAATTCCCTTCTAGTTACTCGATCCAAATATAAACCTCTTCTTAGTTCTTGTACTTTTAGGTATTATATTTTTATATTCACTATTTCTTCAAAAAATTTGGATGTAGAAACTGATTTTTTGATATTTTGTTTTCATGTACAACTACTCCATGTGAGCTATATATATGGAACCAAGGTTTTAAAAAACAATTTCGGACACCGTAACGGACACGGCCGAAACCTTTACGTAATGCCGTTACGTAATGGTTTCGGCCTTTACTTATTATTTTTCTTTTTTGCTTAAAAAATTCCAATAAATAGAAAAAAAAAAAACATATAATAAATGAGCAACAAAATACTTTTAAAGCTAATGTGAAGCTCAAAATTTAGAAATAAGAAAATTAGATGGGTCGAGGGTTTGAAACATCCTAGAAATAAAAAACCTGCCTTGAATTCCTTCAAATCTATGAATTAAACCCAAATCAAGTTGTTAATCAACAAAAAAACAAAAAGATTTTAGGAAAAAAAAGATACTAAGAATAGGTAAAGAAGATGAGAGGAATACGAAGTTTAGACATTCCATACGACACCTTAGTGTAGCCAAAATGAGGATTTTGAGATGGATGAGTGGGATGACAAGAAAATATAAGGTAAAAAAATGAGTGCATTTGAGATAACATGTGATTAACTTTAATAGGTGATAAAATAAAGAAGAATCAATTGAGATGGTTTAGACACGTTCATTGAAGACCACTAATAGTTCCAATATGAAGTGAATTAGTTCAAGTTGAAGGCTTTAACATGGGGAGGGAAAGCCAAAATTGATGTGGATGGAGTTAGTGAGAAAAGATTTGATAACACATGACTCAATCGAAGTTATGACTTCGGGGTGCTATGCCTGACGGATCTCGATCAAACTAAAGAAGGAAATTTTATAGGACAATAATAAGACCAACTATGCTTTATTGAACAAAATGTTGGGCTGCTAAGAAGCAACATATTAATAGAACTAGTGTAGCGGAAATGAGGATTTTGAGATGAATGAGTGATAAGACAAGGAACTATAGAATAAAAAGTAAGCGCATTTGAGATAATATGAGATTAATTTTAATAGGTGACAAAATAAGGAAGAATCAATTGAGATGGTGTCGAAACGTTCAATGAAGACCACTCATAGTTCCAATATGAAGTGAATAAGTGCAAGTTGAAGGCTTTAACATGGGGAGGGAAGGCCAAAATTGACATGACTGGAGTAGTGAGAAAAGATTTGATTACAAATGACTTAACCAAAGTTATGACTTCTAACATAACTTAATGGTGGAATAGGATTCATGTTGTCGACCTCAAATATTTGGATATGTCTCGAGGCTCGTCTCAAGGCAAGGCTTAAGGAAAATGCCTTGAGACTTAACCATGGGGCTTAAATCCGATGAGGCTCATGCCTCAAAGTGTGATGCTCACGGGAGGCACATGCCTCACACTTTGAAGCTCGATTTATGTCTATGACGTACATATCACACATCAACTCAAATTAGAGTTCTAGTTACAACTGAGACCTAAATTTCATTTTAAAAAATGTTAATTGTTTCAATAATAAATAACACTTTATTTATTTCAGATAAGACGTTGAAAATGATGATGATGATGATATTAGTTTCAACTAAAACTTAATTTATTATCTTTAACGTATTTGGACTTTTAAAACTCTTTTGAGTCTAATTCACACCATTTCCCTAGTAGACATCTAAAAAATTTGGAGCCACTACACTTCCTTACAATTTTTTACTAAAATTCTAAATTCACCACATGAATTGATGATTGAACAATATCTTCAATATGTATTTGAACAATAAAGTAAATCTAAATTTCAGCACTTGCTTGCCCTTCTATTTATATTTTTGAAACTTATATTGTATTTCCTATATGTACGCGTGCTCTCACATGCACACACACAATATACACGAATACAAATATATGTATGCATATCTCTCTCTTGCTCTCTCTATATACATATACTATACTCTTTCATTAGCTTCGTGAATCTTTTTGCAAATTTTCTGATATTTTACTTGATTATTAAAATGAGAGAGCATGAAACTTTCTTGTTAGGCTTAAGCCTCAAACCTTGAGGCTTATGCCTCACGCATCTTGAGGTCATAATGTAGTAACGCCTCGCCTCACCTTGCCTCATGCCTTTGTGTTTTAAAACATTTGTTTGAACACGCTTCCCGTGAAATAATTTGTCAAAATTGTAGTGCATGGGATCTAGACGTCATTTCTGATACCAAAGAATCATTAGTTGGAGATTAGTTGCTCTAAACTTCTAATTTGATCTATCTACAGACTGCTTTAACAAAAATGTATTCTATTTATAGAATCTCATGCGTCTTGTGCTTAAGTTGTCAATGCTTACAGTTCATACACTGAATATTGACATTTTTGTGTGTGATCTCATTAATTGTTGAATGGCTGTGTTACTGTTGTCTCTTTGCCTTCTGTCTTTGGCTCACTTGGTATGATATGCAGGAAAAAATGAGAGCTGCACAGTCCAAATTTATGGCAAGTCTCAATTCCACAGAAAAAAATGAGTTTGATGGTTCGAAATCCGAAAAAGAAGTATGCCTCTCTGATGTTGGTCGTGTCTCAGAAGAGTCGGCACAAGTTGTTTGTTCATTTTGCCGGGATCCAGATTTTAGAAGTCCTTTATCTTTCTGGATTTTTATCCAGGTAAGGGACTTGTGTGTGTTTCATTGGTAATATTGCTTGTGTTTATTGAAATTTATTTTCACCGCTTCAAAGTTCAAACTGGTTTCTCAATCGCTTAGTTTACTTTCTTTTTAACACAATGACAAAATCAATCTCATCTGTATCCCTGTTCTTGAAACAAGAAATCTCGACTTGTGAGTCTCAGTGATAGAGGCACACCATCATGGGAAGAAATTCACCAATCAGACGAGGAGTGTTTTTCCATTGCCACAAACAAGGTGCCTGATTCATTTGCAAGGGACATTGTCTCATGCAGTTTAAAAATGACTTCGTCATCTCATTTGGCTCAGTTTGTTCAGAGTGCAGTGAATGAGTTTGCCTATGATGGCCAACCCGGTGAAGTTGATGCGTTTCTGGACTTTATCAAGGCCCGACTCCCTGCTGTCAGGAATACTCAACTGCCAAATACTTCTCATGATACAAGCGTAAATGTTGAATATTCCCTTGAGATGATAGAAGAATATATGTATCAGTCTATTCAGAGAGATTTGCATGGTATTCTGCTTCATTCAAACGTTACAAAGGATGATGAGAAATTTTCAAAAGTTGAAGAGGGTTTAACACGAAGCAGCGATTCTAAATCTGCTTTGTTTAGAAAATATATTGCATCTCTTTCGAGAGAAACATCAGAAAATCCCTCAGCTTCAAAGAATGTTCTTTCATGTAGTGAGGATGCATTATCAAAGTCCAATATTCAGTTTACAACATATGATGGATTAGTCCTTCTGATTGTGATGGTATTCGTCTTTCTTCTTGTGGGTATACTGTGCATGGGGAGTATCGTGACCGTTATTTGTCATCTCTGAAGGACAGGTATATACTTTTGGCTAACTCGGAACCAAATATATTTATTTACCTTAAATACTTTTCCTGATAATAAAATTAGGATCGAAGATGTTATTTTTGCTTACATCTCTTTTCTTAATGCCCCTGTATCTGGTTTAGTTTTGGTTCATCCATATTTTTTATAATACACCGTACCATCTACATCAGCATGTTCTCTAAATTTAATATGTAGTTATGTACTCACACTCAAGGCTTAAAATTTCAGTGTCAGTGTAAACTTTGGTCATTCGAAAATGGAAATATTTTGTAGAACTTAATGGATCTCACCGTTTAAGGAAAGATCAGGAATCTGGGCCGTCCCCCTTTACGCTGCAAACCAAACCTCAAACAGTGAAGGACCTGCCCACTCGTCCTAGTCGCAACTACAGGCGCCACAGAACTCGCCAGGCCCGCAGAGCAATGGCATCACGTACTATACAACCCCCTCATTTAGCAGAGGCCAATGGGAGAACCTGGAAGGCAGAAGAGCAGCAGGGAGAAGATGGGGATGATCTGGGTGAAAAGGCAGCGTCAACTGTGTGAAGGTTAACGCAAGGGTTTGTAACCCTAACAAACAAACTTATATACCACCACAGGTGGATCTTACAGTTGTCATTCCACGACGTGGGAAGGAAGTAAGAAATCTCATGAGAAATTTATGCCCAAGCCTGCGGATGGAGGTATCTCAGTGTGTGCCCCAAGTCTGGCCCGAAGAAAATAGGCTTCAGGTGTCCACCTTGTTTAAACCAGCACGTATTTCAGTGGGTCTAACCCTCAGCCTGCAATCCGAGACCAACCTGAACTCACCATCGGGGCTGGGACCCGACTCTGATGACCCATTTCTCTTGGATCCCATTTTTGAACAACTTGGGCTGTTCACTTTGGTAGACTAGTTTCGCTCAAGAAAAGAATAGAGACCTCTTGTCTCGAAAGTGGAGTTGGTGAAGGAGAAGAGGCCAACCCTAGGAGGAGAACAAGAGAGAGGCTGGGACGAGAGCTTATCTGACGTCCCACACAGTCTGGAAGGCTTCTTGAGGGCAGGTGAGGAGTCCTTCATCGACGGGAAGGGGAGACGACCCTTGGATAACGAGGAAGGCGAGCCAGAACCAAATCTTTCCAGAACAGCTACACTGAGGAGGATTTTACTATGCACCCCAAAATCCCATTGTTGGTCAAATAGGACTTTGAGCTTGTGACACTGCATATCCATAATAACTTAACATAAAAGACATGCTAAAATGTGAGTCTCAAAATTTCTCTCATAACTAATTAAAATAAACCTCAAAATAGAGTGACATCAATAACATGATAATATAATCCAATTTAACTGTTGACCAACTAACAAAATAATAATTAGATTACCCATATGATCTCAAATATTAATTAACATAAGCAACATCTTTAACTGAAATTGTCTTAATACATCTTTCTCAACTGAAATAAATAAAACTAACAAAATACTGGATCAGTAGTATGGATAATGATCCATATCAACTTCTCCCTCTTGGTAATCACCTTCCGGCTCCTTTGGGTACTCTTTCTCAATCCAAGGTTCGAGAGCACAAATATGGAACCCTCCTTAAACTACCGACATAAAAGGTACGACTGAGCAAATAAAAACTCAGTGTATACAAAGTCTAGTTAACAATATCATATCATATAATCATGGTCATGCTTTATCATAATAAACTTCTTACAATTCATGTGCAGAAACATGTAAACATAAAAGCATTCATTCATGGCATGTAAGCCTTCTGTTTCTGCAGAAATATAAGAGAATGAGGGTTTAACCCTCCTTATATAAGTAAGGGGATGGGATCATGTTGAACAACACATGACCAATAATGTGTGGAGAGTTGACCGGTCAACTTGTTTGACCGGTTGACTGTTTGACCATTTTTTTGAATTTTTATGCATTTACGGTATCCGAAACCTTACTACATAGAGTCCGATTTTGACGAAACTTTAGGTGACCGAACTTGGGGTAGTCCGACACCTACTGTAAAAATTTCGCGGAAAAATACTGAGTTTTGACAGCTGCACTTTAGTCCGGAAGAAAATTGCAAAACCCATTAATTTTCTGATTTCAGACACAAAACACGCTGTCGCTTCTTCGTTTGAGATAACTAACTGCCGAGACGGCAGACATTAGTCCCCACGGCCGACCGACACGCATTAGTGCCAATCGCACGGATTTCTATTAGGATCTCCAATAGATATTGGGTCTCACTTAATTTATGCAAATATAGAAATTTCCCATTTTTCTCAATTTTATCACACATAATGGCCCCGCGGTCTCGCGAAATGGTACATGACGGAATCAATACAGTAGGGGTGTGTCCCGGCAGTCGACCGGCACACTGTGTGCGAGTTTCGCCAAAAGATACTGAGATTTCCTCTGTGCACTTCAATCCCGAACAAAATCCATTTTTTTATTAATTTAACAAATAATTAACTAATTAACCTCCATTAAGGACCCATAAACACATAATTTTATTATATTAAAATTCCGGGTCGTTACAATCTCCCCTCCTTACAAAAAATTTCGTCCTCGAAATTTACATATACACTAGTCATCAAATAACTGAGGATGATTGCTCCTAATGACATCTTCAAGTTCCCATGTGGCTTCTTCTATGCTATGGTGTTCCCATAAAACTTTAACTAGCTTAATCGTTTTGTTTCGTAACACCTGTTCCTTGCGGTACAAAATTATCACTGGCTTTTCTTCGAAAGTTAAGTCCTCTCTGACTTGAATTGGTTCATATCGTATCACATGCGAGGGATCAGGTACATATTTTCTCAACATGGATATGTGGAATACATTGTGAACCCTTGCCAGCTCTGGTGGTAAAGCCAAACGGTAGGCTACACCTCCTATTTTAGCCAAAATCTCAAAAGGTCTAATGAATCGCAGACTTAACTTTCCCCGCTTTCCGAATCGTACAATACCTTTTGATGGAGAGATTTTCAAGAAGACATGATCGCCGACTTGAAACTCTATGTCTCGGCGCTTTCCATCTGCATAGTTTTTCTGTCGACTTTGTGCAGATAATAACCTTGATCGAATCAACTCGATCTTCTTTGTTGTTTCTTGCACCAACTCAGGTCCCAGTAGTTTACGTTCCCCTACTTCAGTCCAACATACTGGTGACCGACAACTCCTGCCGTACAAGGCCTCGTAAGGAGCCATTTGAATACTTGCCTGATAACTGTTATTATCTGGAAACTCGATCAATGGCAAGTGATCGTCCCAGTTTCCTTGAAAGTCCAGACTACAAGTGCGCATCATATCTTCTAGAGTTTGTATTGTGCGCTCAGACTGTCCATCGGTTTGCGGATGATAAGCTGTACCCATGTTTAGCTGCGTACCTAAAGCTTCTTGCAAGCTCCTCCAAACTCGGGAAGTAAATCGCGGATCGCGATCTGACACAATAGATACCGGCACACCATGTAGCTTCACAATTTCCTTGATGTACAACTTTGATAAATTTTCCAGGGTTATGGTATCCTTGATAGCAAGAAAGTGAGCCGACTTCGTCAATCGATCAACTATCACCCAAACGGCATCATGTCCACTCCTTGTTTTTGGTAACCCTACCACAAAATCCATCGTAATGTGCTCCCATTTCCATTTGGGAATAGGCAATGAATTTAACAATCCAGGTGGTTTCTGATGTTCTGCCTTGACTTGCTGACAAACAAGGCATCGAGATACATACTCTGTAATTTCTCTCTTCATGCCGTTCCACCAGTAATTCTTCACATCCTGATACATCTTTGTACTTCCGGGGTGCATCGTAAAACGAGATCGATGTGCCTCATTGAGTAGATCATTCTTCAACTCAGGATTTCTAGGCACACAGATTCGACCTTTGAATCGAAGTATTCCATCGTCAGATTCTTCAAAATCACCTATTTTTCCTTGAAGAATCTTATCTCGGATAACCTTGATCTCCTGATCTTCTAACTGTGCTTTTTGAATCTTTTGTAATAACACTGGCTTGGCCTGAATACTAGTCAACTTGACACTATTACCCTAGAATCCTAGACTCAGATTCTAACTCTTGAATTCTTCGATCATCTTCCATCGCTCTGCCCTCATATATGCTACAGATCCAACTGTCTTTCTACTCAGGGCATCAGCAACCACGTTACCCTTACTAGGATGATACTGGATTACATAGTCATAATCCTTCAAGAATTCCATCCATCTCCGTTGTCGCATATTGAGTTCCTTTTGGGAGAATAAATACTCTAAACTCTTGTGATCACTATAGATCACCAACTTCTCTCCATAAAGATAATGTCTCCAAATTTTTAGTGCGAACACTATTGCAGATAACTCCAAGTCATGCGTGGGATAATTCCATTCGTGAATCTTGAGTTGTCTCGAACCATAAGCAATGACCTTTTTTTTTTGCATTAAGACACAACCGAGTCCCTTACTGGAAGCATCACAATACACCTCAAATCCTCCAGATCCTGAGGGAGTTGTCAATACTGGAGCGGTTGTTAATCTCTTCTTTAATTCTTGAAAGCTTCGCTCCTGAGATGCCGTCCATTCGAACTTCACATCTTTCTTAGTCAATTCCGTTAATGGAGCTACTATTTTCGAGAAACCTTCTACAAATCTGCTGTAGTACCCAGCCAATCCCAGAAAACTTCGAACTTCAGTAACAGTGGATGGCTTTGCCCAATCGGTTACTGCCTGAATCTTGGAAGGATCAACAGATATTCCATTTCTTGACACAATATGCCCAAGAAAGGCTACCTCTTCCATCCAAAACTCGCACTTGGAGAACTTAGCATATAGCTGATTATCTCTTAATGTCTGTAGCGTAATCCTCAAGTGCTCAGCGTGCTTCTCATGACTAGGTGAGTACACCAAGATATCATCAATAAATACCACAATAAATTGATCCAAGTACGGCCTGAAAAGACGATTCATCAACTCCATAAAGGCCGCAGGCGCATTTGTTAGTCCAAAAGGCATCACCAAGAACTCGTAGTGACCATACCGAGTTCGGAATGCTGTCTTCTGAATATCTTCTTCTTTGACCCTCAATTGGTGATAGCCGGACCGTAAATCAATCTTTGAAAACACTTGGGCGCCTTGCAACTGATCAAATAGATCATCGATCCTGGGGAGGGGATACTTATTCTTCATCGTCGCTTGATTCAGCAGACGATAATCTATACACAGACGCAGACTCCCGTCTTTCTTTCGGACAAATAACACCGGTGCTCCCCATGGTGAAACACTAGGACGGATCAAGCCCTTATCTAATAGGTCTTGCAACTGAATCTTCAGTTCTTGCAACTCAGCTGGAGCCATCCGATACGGTGTTTTAGATATCGAGTCTGCACCCGGAGTAACATCAATTGTAAAATCAATTTCTCTAGTAGGAGGGAGTCCTGGTAATTCATCAGGAAACACATCTCGAAACTCTTTGACCACCGGGGTATTCCCTAAAGTGTCATCTTCATCTTTATCGACCACCACTGCAGCTAAATACCCAGTACACCCCTTATCTAGAAGATGACATGCTTTAATTGCTGATATTAGCTTGGGTGCTTGCCCTCGGATAATCCCCTGCATTTCGAACTCTGGGATGTCCGGAATTCGAAATATCACTTTCTTGGCACTACAATCTACCACTGCATGATAATTAGCCAACCAATCCATCCTTAGGATAACATCATAATCCTTTATGTCTAACACGATCAGATCTACTAACATCCATACACTATTGACAAGTATGGGACACCTATCATAGACTGTTTTTGTGCACAGAACTTTCCTTGATGGTGTAGATATAGACATCATGCTTTTGAGTGTATCAGGCTTCTAACTTATCTGTTTAGCAAAACGAGTAGAGACAAACGAATTTGTAGTACCAGTGTCAATCAAAGCATAAGCAGGTACTTGAAATACTAAAAGCTTACCTTCGATGACACCTTCAGTCTGCTGTGCCTCTTCTTGGGTAATTGCAAACATTCTTCCTTTTCTGCCTTCCAACGCTAGTGGTTGAGCTTTAGGGCAATCCTTCTTGAAGTGTCCAGGCTTTCCGCACTGGAAGCAAACCTTTGCTCTACAGTCCTTGGTCAAATGGCCCTGACCACATTTCTCGCACTTAAGCCCCAATCTTCCTGTAGACCCTTGGCTTTTCATGTCCTCGAACTTTCTTTTCCCAGTAAACTGCCGGTTATTCTCCTTTATCCAGGGCTTCCCAACTGTCCCTTTGCCTTTGCGAGCACTAGACTGTGCCAGTTCTTCATGCACTCGCTCTACTCTGAGTGCTCTATCTAATATCTCTGAGAAGGAGGTAAATCGTTGAGCTGCCAATTTTCCCCTAATAGTCGGCTTCAATCCTTCTTAAAATTTCTCAACCCTCCACTGCTCATCCTCGACAAATCTCGCAGCGAACCTTGAGAGTTGATTAAACTTTTGTTCATACTCGCTAACCGACATATTTCCTTGGGTCAGCTGAAGAAACTCCATCTCCTTCCTCTTTTTCATCGACGCTGAAAAATAGCGCTCATAAAACAATTCAGTAAATTTTGCCCAAGTCACGGGCCTCTGATGCGGTGGAACTGTCCTTTCCATTGTGGTCCACCAATGTTCCGCTTCTCCTTCAAGTAGAAAGATAGCGAACTCGGGCTTGTCATTTTCTGGCAAAGACATAGCCCTAAAAACTTTTTCTAGACTTCTAATCCAGTTCTCCGCCTTCAGCGGATCAGTAGCACTCGAAAAGGCCGACGGTTCAAGCCTCTTAAACTTCTCCAATTGGGTCACATTCCCATGCTCTGACATGGTAGCAATGGGGATACGACTACCATTCCCATTTCCATTCATATTTTGGGCCTGTTGTTGCTGAATTAGGTTGGCTAGGGCTGTAATAGCCTCGAATGCCCCAGCCAAGGTATTCTCGGGTGCTCGTCGAGGTGGCATGATTCACCTATAATTATAAAGTAACGAACTTTTAATAATAAAATGAAACTGAGAATTCGATATCCAAAAAGAGACATTTCATTCACTTCATCTTTAATATATACAAAGCAACACTGTATAGTATATAGCACACCAGCGTATACAAAACATCATGTAACTGTACACATACAAAAAGTGATCTAATGATGGAAAGATCGAGTAAGACATCTATTATATTCCAAAACGCTAAAACGATATAGATGCACCACGCTCTTCCACCATGATCCTATACTTCATAAGTCTCAACCTCTATCGGTGAGACTGCTACACTACCCTCCTGCGGTGCTTGGTCCTCTGTCTCAGGTCTAGCCTCTCTCAACAACCAATCAATCTCGCTCTTTCTCAGGTATTCGCGCATTGCTTGTACTGTCAATCCCTTGCGGAGTGGTTTTACCGCCTTTAGGTGTATAGTGCGGTAACACGACCATCCGGCGTGACGTCTTCTTTGCATAGTCACCGCCCACTCAAATAGTGCTATCTCCCTCTTTGTGGGAATTCGGTGCGTCCTTGCCATTCCTGCACATGCACATATTCCAAATCAATGTCTGATTTCGAAATATGACATGTACAACAATCACTCAACTAGGAATATCGAATAAATCTCTAAGGGATCGCCTATCCAACGGTTCTTAGGTGTATTATGCTCAAGTATGATTTGTGTGATGGTTATTGCTATTGGCTCTGATACCAATTGTGACGCCCCGAACCCGCATCTCGGAACTTGATTCCCTAGGCGCGGGTTCGGGGCGTCACAACCCATGTGGACACCCATACCAAAGAAGCTTCCATGTGGGCCCCACTCCATTATCGTCCCACCGAATCAAGGTTTGGGCATAACTATTTTGCTCTTTACTTTGCCTCCTGTAAACTTAAAATGGCTGTGACTGATCCCTATCATCTCTCCCTGGTTTGAGAGAACTCGACCTTGGCGAGTGAAAGGAATGATAGTGCTCATACAAGTCTGGATTGAGGAGCTGAAACTCTTCAGCAGTGATCCATGTGCAATATGATAATGGATGACCCTTCCAATTGAAAAGATACTTCTGATAACCACCACTTTGAGTAGAAACAATCTGATCATCAAGGCATTCATTTTCCTCCATAGTTTTATAAATGGGTGGTAGGTGTGAACAGCTTGCCCAACAGCTTGAGAATCATCACAATGACCACGGTATATGGTTAAGTCTTCTACATTAAAGATGGAGTAATACCCGTGTCTTCAGGCAGCTCTAAAACATAGGCATTAATGCTGATTTTCTTTAAAATTTGTAAGGGCTTGCACTTCTAGAATGTATCTTCTTGGAAGTTATTCACTTATTCTTTGGAAATCGTTCTGGCCTTATATGCACCATCACCATGTCACCTTGAAATTCAACAAATCTACGATGTAAGTCAGCCTTTGCTTTGTAAGTCCGCTTTTGATAAGGCTTCCTACAAAGTGCAGCCATTGTTTCATGTATCTGCCAGGACACCGGATGTGCTGGCCATGTGCATTATATGTGTGTGATGCTAGCAGCCTAGCACTCCCCTAAGTTTAGTTATTGGAGGAAATTCATCCATGAAGTTATCTTTAGAAACTGTAAATACTCAAATCCTCATGTTCTTTTCTGGCCTGATTGGTTCTAAAGAAGAATGAAGTAGAAGTCAGAATGTTGGTTCAACAGCTATATAGGAATATATATTTTTTCTTGGGTCCCCTGTAGTGGAAGAGGACTTTTCCAAAGATGTAGAGTTGGGTTCTGGTTTGTTGCATGCAGCCTATTGGATGCTTGGTTAATTTTGGTTCACATTCTACATATTTTCTTGTTTTTGTGTATATCTATAGAAGTGAAAATGAGATACGAGCACTGTAGTAGTGGGACACTGGCACTTGTAAAGGGGAACCATTTTTTTGTTTGTTACAGTTCTCTGTTATCATTAAGTTTCAATATTTAGTAGAGAAAGCAAGGCATTGTAACCTTTGCAGTTAACTACAAAGGAATAATCTGGGGAGACAAAATGTTGATTACAGAAATGGTGCCTTTCATCATAAGGTGACTGTCAGAAAATTGGTAATTACCCATCTTTTGTTCTGTGCTGAAGCAACAAAACTTCCTTAATGCAGCATGGCAGTTTGTGGATCTCCACAAGGTAAAGAGGATGTGCCCTCATGTAAATTAGCCCTTAAGGGGCACAAGGGCCGAATGCGTAAATTCATTGTAGTAAGAATGTGATGTATGTGCAACAATGAATAAGAGGGGGGAGGGAGAAATGACACTGATGTAATTCACTAGACATGTACATGTATGCCACTGATGTAATTAACTAGACATGTACAATGTACAGAAATCACATAGCATAGATAAAAGAATGTGCTAGAAATGAAAAAAGGTTAATTGACTTTTTTCTTTCTTCCCATGTTGACTCACATGTCCTGCAATGATGTAATTAACTAGACGCGACAGAAATCACCTAGCATAGTAAAATAAAATGTGCTAGAAATGGATAAGGGCAATCTACTTTCCTCTTTCCTTCCATATTGACTCACCCGCCTAACACGTTCATGTTTAGGCAAGTGAACTTTTGCTCGGGCTCAAATTATTCATATAAGCTAAAAAAAATAAATTCATTTTTTATGAAATTAATTTTTTTTCCTGTTAGATTTCTCATTTAGCTATGCTTTCGCAGGTAATATGTCATCTATTTTGGATCATGTTGACAAGGGGCTACTATATCCTGACATTCAATTTTGGAAACGAGCTTCTGATCCTATCCTTGCCTGGGATCCTTTTTCTTCATTGATGTGGATTCTGTTTTGTCTTCCATGCCCGTTTCTATCATCCATGGATTCTTTCTTATCTCTTTGTGCATCTGTTCTATGTTGTCTGTGTAACTCAGGTGTGTACTACATTCTTTTAAGAAACCAATCAGTAGGAAAAATTTGATTGTGAGCTAGGTTTTTGTTTTATTTTTTAAATCCTGATCACATTACCCTGATGTGTTGCATTGCAGGCAATAATTACATATCATGGAAAATGTCAACTTGATATCACTGAACTAGGATTTGGTGATTGCCTTAATAGGGACATCTGATTATGGGAGAATCTGGAGTTGCTCAGAAATATTTTGTTTCCAATTATATTGATTATTCCTGCAATATTATAGATTTAATTCGTAGATTGAGCTCTCCTTATTCGCGGAGGTGTGCATTATTATGGAAAATTCTGAACTCTTCCACATCAGCAGCATTCTATGATAGATCTCGTTATGCAAACAATGATATGTTGTATGGCACGGGCACCTGTGGCCTTTTGCGGGAGCTTAAAGAAGTTGAAGAGCTGGGGAACATGTTTAAGATTCCACCACTGGATGTTGTTCTCAAGGATGTTGTGATGCGTGCTTTAGTAATAAAATGGTCCCATCATTTCCGCAAGGAGTTCAAAGTTCATAGTTTTGGATGCGCTTTACATTCTACTCCAGCACTTCCATTTAAGTTGATGTGTTTGCCTCATATTTACGAGGATCTCTTGCAGAGGTTTGTTTCTGAATATTCTCTGTGGATATGCTGATCAGTGACAGTTTTTTTTTCTTATTTTTTCAAAAATTCTAAGTCAGTAAACAATATTTGCTTCATCAGGTATATAAAACAACACTGCACTGATTGCAAATCTGTCCAGGATGAGCCTGCATTATGTCTGCTGTGTGGTAGATTATACTCTCCTAGCTGGAAGGCTTGCTGCAGGTTCCGTATTCTGTCCGTCCTTATTGTTGTCTTTATATCTTCCCAACAGTTCTTATGTTTGTTGATTTTCTAGAAATTTCATCTTTCCATGTCATCTTTGCACACTTCAGTTAAATATGCAACTTTGACATGGTTATTGCAACTTCTTTTCAAGGGAAAGCGGATGCCAGGCTCTTGCGATGGCTTGCGGTGCTGGTACTGGATTATTTTTGTTGATCAGGGTATACTTAGGAGTTACTTGGTATTAACTTCAGATAGCTTGGTCTTTTTTCTCATTTATTTCGTGGGTTCTATTTCCCTTTAATGCCTGTTGTTTGCTTAAAATGACTAGTGTAGCCTTTTCTTGTAACAGAGAACCACAATCCTACTGCAAAGAGCTGCACGTCAGGCACCTTGGCCTTCTCCCTACTTGGATGCCTTTGGGGAGGAGGTAAATTGATTGTTCTGCAATGCTAAATAGCGATAACTAGTGATAATGTCATACATATTATGACATAATAGGAGTTTCTCTGTCTACTGATAGTTACTTCTTTTTTTTTGTATATTTTGGATTCAACCTACTCTCTTTCTATTAAAAAAAGGAACAAGGATACATGAACCAAAGCAAATGCGGCCAAGAGTTTACATGCAAATAAACTCAAAGCAATATGGAAATATATATCTTCCTGACTCCTAGCCTAGGATCCTTCCCAAAATGAAATCTCACCCCAACACTTCCAGAAGTTCCTCCCCATTAAATTTTAGACCCGCCCATTTCAAAGAAACCAACTGAATATGAGCACAGATATGGGATTGAGATGCCGAAGAATCTTCAAAAACTCTGAGTTTTCTCCTTCTATATCATCCATGTTATGGTACTTGACAACATTGACCAAAGGGCCTCCTTGCCCCATCCTCACTAAACCTAGGCCAACTATATAAGAAGTTACGAAAGGAAGATGGGAAAACCCAATCCATGCCCAAGCGAGAAAGGAAATAACCTCAAATACGAAACACAGACGAACAATGAAGGAGCAAATAGTCTATTGACTCTTCCACCTGGAGATACATGAAACACTGTTTGGCCATCCTTTACCCTCTATGCTACAGATGATCACAAGTAATGCGATGCTACTACCCGTTCGACGATCCTACTTCTGATGTCAACCCCCCCAAGCAGGACTAGAAATAGGAACTTGCAAGCCTTTAGAAAATATTCCTTGAGAATTTTATTCAAAGCTGCGTTCCAGAGGAAAAAAGAGACTTTAGAGGGAATACTTGGATTCCATACTACCTGATGAGGGAACAAACCCATGGAACCCGAACCCAATGACTGAAAAATGGATCTTACTGAGAAACGGCCATTATTTTAGCTGAACCAGACCCTGCAATCCCTAATATCAACACACGGGGAATAGGAGCTAATGCGAGCCAATAGACGCGACACTTCATCAATTTCCCAATCATTTAAATCACGTCTCAACGTCGGACACCTAACCACCCCCTCTCCCTGCTTCTCAAAGTAGTCACTTACCACTGCCTCCTTGTCAGTTGAAATCATGAATATATGGCCAAAATCGTCCCGAAGCCTAGAATCGCCACACCACACGTCTTTCCAGAATCTCACTTCAGTCCCCTGGCCCACTCTAAACTTGAACTTAGGCACCACCAAACTGGTCGTTGCCATGATCCCCTTCCAGAGATCCAAGCAATAGGAAATCTTAACCTACTTTGGGACCCAACAAGACACCGCCCCGTACCTGGCCACGATCACCGCCGGCCACAAACTAGACATTTCCGCACCAAAATGCTATATCCATTTTCCTAATAGAGCCTTAGTCACCAAAACCAACTTCAGACTTAATTCCCCATCCTCCTTAGGCTGACAAATTTGTTTGCATACCATTAAATGATATTTAAATGAGTCACCTTCTCGTTCCACAAAAACTCTCTCTGTATTCGCTCAAGTGAAATGGCCACTAACTTGGGCATGGTTAAGGTGGATATGTAGAATGTCGGGAGGCTACTAAGGGTGCTTTGGATAAGAGTTAGTTTACCTCATTTCGATAGATAGTACACCTTCCACCCTGCTAACCGCTTCGCACACCTTTCTAGAACTAGCGCCCAAGCCTCTTTAGCTTGAAAGCCTCCCCCTAATGGCATACCCAGGTACCTTGACAGAAGGCCTTCCGTTTTACAGCCAAAACAAACTGCCAACTGGTCTATGATTAAATCGTCTTATAACCTTACTATCTCTGACTTGGCTAGGTTTACTCGCCGCCCAGACACTACTTCAAAACACCGAAGAAGACACATAAGGTACAAAAGATGACTTGGCAACTCATTATAGAAAATCAGGGTGTCATCAACAAACTGGAGGTGGGATATGCGCAACTAAGCAGAGCCAACCGAGAATCCCTCGAACACTGTCCCATTTGCTCTGGATATCATTCTGCTCAAAGCCTCCGAAACCAACACAAAAAGGAATGGGAGTATCGGGTCTCCCTGCCACAGTCCCCTAGAGTTGGGGAAGTAACCTACTGAACTCCCATTCAGAATAATGGAGAATGAGACATAGGAAATACACATCTTCATCCATTGCCTCCATCTAAGTCAGAATCCCATTCTGCCAAGAACATAATCTAAGAAACCCTAATTTACATGGTCGTATGCTTTCTCCATATCTTCTTTGCAAACAATACTAGAGGATGTGGACCTAATGCAGACATCAATACATTCATTGGCTATCAAAATCCCATCTAGTATCTGTCTTCTCCCCACAAAGGCACTTTATTGAGGAGAGATGATGGAGGCCATCACTTTCTGAAGGCGGGCCTGCCAAGACTTTAGAAAGAATCTTGTACATACTACTCACAAAATTGATTGGACGAAAGTCCATGAGTTCCACCGTACCCTCCTTTTTTGGAATCAACACCACAAAAGTACTATTCATCACTATATCGAAGCGCATTGCGGAATAAAATTACTTCATCACCTCCAAAACATCTTTTCCCACGATTTCTCAGCACGCCTTGTAAAACTCAATGGTGAAACCATCCCGGTCGAGAGCCTTATCCACGACCATACCACAAATAACACCCAATACCTCTTCCTCTTTGAACGGCCCCTCCAAAGAGGAACTCTACTCATGGGGCAGGCTCGTGAATGATAAACCATCCAACCTCGGCCATCAACTTTCCCTCTCTAGATACAGATCTTTATAGTAAGAGACAACACTATATTTTTTTTTTTGGAGAGTAAAAAAAAAAAAAAAAAAAAAAAAAAATTAATGAATAGGTTCTAAATAGCTCTTATCATTTTTAGGGAAAATTACATAAAACCTTCTTTCATTTTCTTTTTTAAATCCATTAAATTCTCGTTTAGGTATTTTATCAAACACATGGCGTGCAACCCATTCATAGTCATTTCATTTTAACTTCTTAGTGCATATATTTCATCATCCACATAAAGTGTGTTCCTTATGCTTGAAATGCCCATCCTCCATTTTTCCAACACATTCATCAACCAACACGGCATCCAATCGCCTTAACCTGCACCATTCATTCATACATTCCCACCCCCATCCTTTATCTTGTTAATCTTGAGAAGTTAAGCATTTGAATCAAAAAGGGGAAAAATAGGGGAGAATCAATACACTACATTCAAGAGAAAAACTACGTTATTGCGAAGTGAGTTAGTATGGTGTACTAACCTTGAAACCAAAGCTTGATCTTGGATGGAAACTCTTGATTGAACCTCCAACTTGGAAGAGGAGAACCTTTGCTTGAAAAATGCTGTGGGAAATGCTGCCCTAACTTGGAGAAGGAACTCCACACATTCTTGAGGGTGGATTTGAGAAATCCAAGCCTTTGGGATGATTCTAGGGTTCACAATACCTTGATTCTCTCAAGTTGAAACCCTAGGAGGAAAACCCCTTTCTCCTCTCTCACTCTCACTCTCACTCAAAGTATGATGCCTTAGGGTTCATGAACCCTTATGGCTCGAGCAAGCCTTTATAGGCAAGGGTAGAACGCCCAAAATACGAAAAAGCCTTTAATGAAATTCTGCAAAAACGCGAAAGACCGAGCGATCGGTGTTTTCGACCGGGCGATCGGTTGAAAACACCATCTCTGGAATTTTTTCCCATACAAAATTTTCGACCGGTCGACAGATACCGATTGATCGGATTTGGACCGATCGATCGCTAGTTTGGACCGAGCGATCGGTTGTGGATCGATCGATCTCTATCGATTGGTGTTCTGCAAGTTTTTGCTGTTTCGGCCATATCTTTTGACTCGTTCATCGGATTTTGATGATCCAACTTGCGTTTGATTCGTCATTCGAAAAGGGACATTTCCGATGTTTTAGAATCGTCCGATTCTTCGTTATTTATTAGTTGGATTACGTGAAAGGTCAAATTGACTATGAGAACACTATTCATTAAGTGTGAAAAGTTCCGGGGCGCTACATAAATAGTTATAATTGAATTGCCGAAACCTTTCGAAATCAGTTTTATATTTCTTTGAATTTTCTGACTTTCGTCTCTGCATCCATTAGCCCGCATTAATAAATCAAATAGTAGGGGTGAATGCAAATCATTTACAAGCACACAGTCCGACACAAGGTTAGATAGTTTGGTCTGTATAAGGAGCACTGTGGTTATTACATACTAGATGGAACTGCATTGGTTATAGTATTTTAATTTATTTTTCCTTTGGGCAAGTCAGTGAATGTTGTCAAGATGTCTTGCATATATACATTCGGTAACATTGTCATCTTTGTCTTTATGAGTTGCTTACATGACTCAGCCGAGTTGTAATAGAACTTCTTATAAGTACGGTAGCAACTTAGTCATGCAGTTTGGCTTTAAAGATTGAAACGGGTTTGCTTGATGAACACCATATACATTCTCATATATTTAAACTTTGTGCTGCGCATGCCGTCGATGATTACCCTTCGCTCTCAGTAAGTTTCACCATTTTGTTTTATTTCTTTTCTTATCTTGTGTTAATAATTTGGTTTTTTTTTTAAATTTCTAAATTAGATTTATTCGTGAAAGTAGTAATTACACTATTGGAACTATTTTGAAACTACAATGCAGAATAAACGATTTTTAAAAGAGGATTATTAGTTTCATGCTCCACCTTACAATCTGCTTCACTCAGGGTAATTCTCATATTTTTAAAATCATTTATTAAGTATTAGTATTTATCTTAGCAAGTTAATCAATGGTGAGTAGATGTCTTGTTGAATAGAAATTCCCTTCTAGTTACTCGATTTGAATACAATTCTCTTCTTAGTTCTTATACTTTTAAGTCTTATATTTATATAATCTTTCTTCAAAATTTTCTATATAAGAAACTTATTGTTTCAACTTCTTTCATTATACAACTACACCTTGTGAGCCATATGGAACGACGTGTGAACGACGACTTCTGTATAGGGGCCATTAACCCTAGCATGGACCTTGCTCTCGGTTGGCCTTCAGCTTTCGCCTGTGATGTTGTCGATGACTGTTATTTTCTCTCGGCTCCTCCCTCGGTAAGTTTCATCATTTTTTGAATTTCTTATCTTGCCTTATATTGTTAATAATTTGATATTTTCTTATTTCTAAATTACATTTATTTGTTAAAATAGTTGAATGACACCATTAGAACTATTCTGGAAACTGCAATGCAAAATCAACGGCTTTTAAAAAAGGAATGTTAGTTCAGGATTCTCCTTGCAATCACTCACGATACGTCTCACCTTTTTTTTTTCTTTTGTTATCTAACGTTAATAATCTAATTTTTCATCAATGCTAGATGTTAGTCTATAACTTAGTTAAATAATTTTTTTTAAAGTTTAATCTTTAAAAAATTTAGGATATTACTATTGGTTGACTCGCTGAGCCGTAGACATCCCACTCTCTCCAGTTTTGAAAACACTTAGGATTTCGTGGACCCCACCTCCAAAGTGTTTCTCCTTGTACCAAGATAAGATATTGGGGGCGTATATGACTAGCAATCTCGCTAGTTTTACTCATGCATCCCTTTTTTCTTATCATTTATCGAGTTTTGTTATTTATCTTAGCGAGTTAATCAATGGTGGGTAGATGTCTACTCGATTTGAACACAATCATTTTCTTAGTTTTTGTACTTTCAACCCTAATATTTTTATATTCTTTCTTCAAAATTTTCTATGTAATAAACTGATTGTTTCAACTTCTTTTATGTATTCCTTCGTTATACAACTACACCTTGTAAGCTATATGGAACGACTCATGAATGACAACTTCTGCACAAGGGCCATTAACTCTAGCATAAACCTTGCTCTCGGCTGTCCTTTAACTTTTGTCTATGCTGTTGTCAATGACTGTCATTCGCTCTTGGCTTCTCCCACTGTAATTTTTACCATTTTTAAAATTTCTTATCTTGTAATAATGATTTTTTTTTCTTATTTTTAATTTTCATTTATTCGCTAAAGTAGTTAATGACACTATTAGAACTATTTAGAAATTACGATGCAGAATCAACGATTTTTAAAAAATGATCATTAGTTCCAGGTTGCACCTTGCAATCAACTTCACTCACGGTATGTCTCACATTTTTTTTATTCTTTTGTTATCTTATGTTAATAATCTAATATTTCACCTATGCTAGATATTAGTCAATAACTTAATTAATTTTTTTTAAAGTTTAATCTTCAAAAAATAAAAAATAAAAATACGATTTTACTATTGGTTGACTCTTTGAGCCGTAGATGTCCCACTCTCCAGTTTGACAAACACTTAGGATTTGATGGGCCCCACGCCAAAGTGTTTCTCATTGTGTCAAGATAGTCGGGGTCTATATGGCTAGTAAATCCCTTAGTTTTATTGATGCATCCTTTTTTTTTTTAATCATTTATCAAGTCTTAGTATTTATCTTAGCGAGTTAATCAATGTTGAGTAAATGTCTTGTTGAATGGCAATTCCCTTCCATTGACACCATCCTCTACTTAATTCTTATATTTTTATATTCTTTGTTCTAAATTTTCTATGTAAGGAATCGATAGTTTCAACTTTCTTTTATGTACTTCTTCATTATACAACTACACCTTGTGAGCTATATGGAACAACGCCTGAACAAAGATTTCTGCACAAGGGCCATTAACCTAGCATGGACCTTGCTCCGTTGCTCTCCACTGTCCTTCAGCTTTCGCCTGTGTTGTTGTCGATGACTGTTGTTTGCTCTCGATTTCTCCTACGATGATTTTCACCATTTTTTAAATTTCTCATCTTGTCTTATATTGTTAATAATTTGATTTTTTTTCTTATTTCTAAATTACATTTATTTGGTAAAGTAGTTAATGACATGATTAAAACTATCTGGAAACTACGATACAAAATCAACGATTTTTAAATAAATTATATTAGTTTCAAATTGCACATTCCAATCAATTTCACTCACGATACGTCTCACCCTTTTTTTTTTCTTTTGTTATCTTATGTAAATCATCTAATTTTTCACCAATGCTAGATGTTAGTCTATAGCTTATTTAATTAATTTTTTTAAAGTAATATCTTAAAAACAATTAGGAATTTACTATTGGCTAACTTGCTAGGCCGTAGACTTCCCACTCTCTCTAGTTTGACTAACACAGGATTTGGTGGGCTCCACCCCAAAGTGTTTGTCCTTGTGCCAAGATAGTGGAGGGTATAGGGCTGGTGATCCCTGATGCATCTGTTTTTTTAATCTATTATAAAGTGTTAGTAAATATCTTAGCAAGTTAATCTATGATGAATAGATGTCTTGCTGAAAGGAAATTGCCTTCTAGTGACTTGATCTGAATACAACCCTAGTTCTCGTACTTTTAAGTCTTATATTTTATCTTCAAAATTTTCTATGTAAGAATTTGATTATTTCAACTTGTTTTATGCACTCCTTCATTATACAACTACACCTTATGAGCTATATGGAATGACGCGTGAACGACGACTTCTACCCAATGACCAATAACCCTAGCATTGACCTTGCTCTCAGCCGCCCTTCAGCTTTTACCTGTGCTGTTGTCGATGATTGTCATTCGCTCTCGGTTTCTCCCACGGTGTCATCATTTTTTAAATTTCTTATCTTGTCTTATATTGTTAATAATTTGATTTTTTTTTTCTTATTTCTAAATTACATTGATTCATTAAAGTAGCTAATGACACCATTAGAATTATCTTGATACTACGATGCGGAATCAACTGAGCTTGTGTGTATTGTGCCTATTTGCAGAAAGATTGCATTGAGGTTTACGCCTTAGTTTCTTGGGATTCTGCACAAGGAGATTATTAGTTATTCTTCTCCTGAAACCATCTCTTTTTTCTATCATTTCTTTTACCGTCACATGGTGCCTGGATTTCCTTCTGCAATTGATTTGGCTTTGTATTTGAGATTGGTAAATCTTTAGTCTAGTCCTATAGAGGTAATTATAGTAGCAATATGGAATATTAGATTGCAAGGTGTAGATGCGATGTAGGGGTTGGTGTTCATCATTCAATGAAACCCTAGTAGCCCTAGGAGATTTTCTTAGTCAAAAAACAAAATTTTCTAATAATTGTGATGTCTGAATATTTGTGTTCCTTTTGACAAACACTTAGGATTTAGTGGGCCCCATCCCAAAGTATTTCTCCTTGTGCCAAGATAGTGGGGGTATATATGGCTAACAATACCCTAAGTTTTATTGATATATCCATTTGTTTTTATTATTTATCAACTATTAGTAATTTTCTTAGAGAGTTAATCAATGGTGAGTAAATGTCTTCCTGAATAGAAATTCTCTTCTAGTGACTTGATCTGAATACAATCCTCTTCTTAGTTATTGTACATTTAAGTCTTATATTTTTATTTTTATTTCAAAATTTTCAATGTAAGAAATTGACTGTTTGAACTTCTTTTATGTATGCCTTCATTTTACAACTATACCCTATGAGCAGGGGTGGAGCCAGGATTTTCGTCCAGGAAGGGCTAACAGTGAGGTGTGGGTTTTGGGGTGTAGCCCCCCAAAAAAATTCGCCCCTGAAAAAAAAATTAGGGCCAAGTTTGTGGGTTATCTTGTCATCTCTTTGTTCGTTTGTAATGAATATATTTTTGAGTAGTGAGTAGCGGACCCCGGGGTCCGCTGCTTAACTTACGATCGTGTCCTCGTGTCCCTTTTAACACTCCTTTAACCTTAGTTAAGCTTAACAAAATTTAATTTAAGATTTTGTTATTTTTTTCTTCTAAAAAATCAGGTTGGATTGCTTAACTCTATGGGTGAGTGAATCTTAACCATAGTTGGTGAGTGTTAAAAAGTGGGGCATGGACCAATGAGGACCGGTCATTTCATTATATGATGGAAACCGCTGATAAGTTAAGCATTTTTATATGCCTTCACCATCTTAAATTAGATAATATATGTATACATTTTTTTTTCTTCTCAAAATTTTCAGAAGGGGCTTTGAGCCCCCACTGCCACCCGGCTTTGCCTTTGCTCCCAGGCCATGCCCACATTAAGCTATACAAAAAAAATTGCCAGAAAAATTGCCAAAGTTGAGGGGGGGCTTCAGCCCCCCTGGGCCCATGTGGCTCTGCCCCTGCCTGTGAGCTAATATAGAATGACGTCTGGAAGACGACTTCTGCATTGGGGCCATTAACCCTTGCATGGACCTTGCTCTCAACTACTCTTCAGCTTTCGCATATGCTATTGTCGAAGACTGGCATTCGCTCTTGGCTTCTCCCATGGTGCCCTTCAGCTTTCGCTTGTGCTATTGTCGAAGACTGCCATTCGCTCTCGACTTCTTCTATGGTAAATTTCACCATTTTTTAATTTCTTATCATTTCTTATATTGTTAATAATTTTATCTTTTTCTTATTTCTAAATTTCTTTTATTCGCTAAAGTAGTTAATGACATCATCATAACTATTTGGAAACTGCGATGCAGACTCAACGACTTTTAAAAAAGATCTATTAGTTCCAAGCTGCGCCTATCAACATTACTCACGGTTTGTCTCACTTTTTTTTTCCTTTTGTTATCATATGTTAAAATCTAATTTTTCACCAATGGTAGATGATAGTTTCTAACTAAGTTTATTAATTTTTTTTAAAAATTTTAATCTTCAGAAAAACTAAAAAATAAAATTAGGATTTTATTATTGGTTGGCTCACTGGGACGTAGACGTCCCACTCTCTAGTTTGACAAACACTTAGGATTTGCTGGGCCCCACCCCATAGTGTTTCTCCTTCTGCCAAGATAGTCGGAGCGTATATAGCTAGCAATCCCCTTAGTTTTATTGATGTATCCATTTTTTTATTATTTATCTGCTATTAGTAATTATCTTAGCGAGTTATTCAATGGTGAGTAGATGTCTTACTGAATGGAAATTCCCTTCTACTGACTTGATCTGAATACAATCCTCTTTTTAGTCTTATATTTTTATATATATTTTTTTAAATTTTCAATGTAAGAAACTAACTATTTCAACTTCTTTTATGTACTCCTTCATTATACAACTATACCTTGTGAGCTATATGGAAAGACGACGCCTGAACAAAGGCCAATAACCCTAGCATGGACCTTGCTCTCGATTTCCCTTCAGCTTTCGCATGTGCTATTGTCGAAGACTGTCATTCGCTCTCGACTTTTTCCATGGTAATTCACCATTTTTTTAAATGCTTATCATGTCTTATATTGTTAATAATTTTATCTTTTTCTTATTTCTAAATTTCATTTATTCGCTAAAGTAGTTAATTACACCATTAAAACTATCTGGAAATTGCGATGCAAAATTAACGACTTTAAAAACAGGACTACTAATTTTAGGCTGCACCTTGTAATCAACTTTACTCACGGTACATCTCACGCTTTTTTTTCTTTTGCTATCTTATGTTAAAATCTAATTTTTCACCAATGGAAGATGTTAGTCTATCACTTAGTTAATTAATATTTATTTTAAATTTTAATGTTCAAAAAATCTAAAAAAATTAAAATAGGATTTTATTATTGGTTGGCTCGTTGGATCGTAGACATCCCACTCTCTCTAGTTTAACAAACACTTAGGATTTAATGAGCCCTACCCCAAAGCGTTTCTCCTTGTGCCAAGATAGTGGGGGCATATATGCCTAGCAATCCAATTAGTTTTATTGATGTATACCTTTTTTTTCATCATTTATCAAGTGTTATTATTTATTTTAATGAGTTAATCAATGGTGAGTAGATGTGTTGTCAAGGGAAATTCCCTTCTGGTGACTCGATCTGAATACAATCCTCTTCTTAGTTCTTCTCCTTTTATGTCTTATATTTTTATATTATTTCTTCAAAATTTTAAATGTAAGAAACTGACTGTTTGACCTTCTTTTATATACTCCTTCATTATACAACTACACCTTGTGAGCTATATGGAATGACTCGTGAACGGTGACTTTTGCACAAGGGCCATTAACTCTAACATGGATCTTACTCTCGTCTGCCCATCAGCTTTCGCCTGTGCTATTTTTGATGACCATTATTCGCTCTCGCCTTCTCCTACTGTAAGTTTTAATATTTTTTTAATTTCATATTGCACCTTATATGGATAATAATTTGATTCATTTCTTATTTCTAAATTTCATTTATATGCTAAAGTAGTGAATGACACCATTAGAACTATCTGGAAACTGTGATATAGAATCAACGACTTTTAAAAAAAGGACTATTAGTTTCAGGTTGTACCTTGCAATCGACTTTACTCATGGTATGTCTCACATTTTTTTTTCTTTTGTTATCTCTTATTAAAATCTAATTTTCACCAATGGTAGATGTTAGTCTATAACTTAGTTAATTCAATTTTTTAAAATTTTAATTGTCAAAAAATTTAAAAAGTAAATTAGAATTCTATTATTGGTTGGCTCGTTTGGGTTGCAGACGTCTCACTTTCTCCAATTTAACAAACACTTGGGATTTGATGGGTCCACCGCAAAGTGTTTCTCCTTGTGCTAAGATAGTGGGGGCGTATATAGCTAGCAATCCGCTTAGTTTTATTGATGCATCATTTTTTTAAAAATCATTTATCAAGTTTTTTATTTATCTTAATGAGTTAATCAATGGTGAGTAAAAATGTCTTGCTTTCGCCTGTGCTATTGTCGATGATTGCCATTCGCTCTTGGTGTCTCCCATGGTAAGTTTCACCAATGTTTTAATTTCTTATCTTGCCTTATATTGTTAATGATTTGATTTATTTCTTTTTTCTAAATTTTGTTTTTCCGCTAAAGTAGTTAATGACACCATTAAACTATCTAGAAACTACGATACAAAATCAACGACTTTTAAGAAATGACTATTAGTTCCAGGCTACATGGACAATCAAATTCACTCACGTTACGTCTCACACTTTTTTTTGCTATCTTTTGTTAAAATCTAATTTTTCACCAATGCTAGATGTTAGTCTATAAATAAGTTATTTGTTTTTTAAGTTTAATCTTAAAAAAAACAATATGATTTTACTATGGGATGGCTTGCTGGGCTGTAGACGTCCCACTCTCTCCAGTTTGACAAACACTTAGGATTTGGTGGGCCCCACCCCAAAGTGTTTCTCCTTGTGTTAAGATAGTGGGCTCGTATATGACTAACAATCCCCTTTGTTTTATTAATGCATCCTTTTTTTTTTTATCATTTATGAAGTGTTAGTAATTATATTAGCGAGTTAATCAATGCTGAGGAGATGTCTTGTTGAATTGAAATTCCCTTCTAGTGACTTGATCTGAATACAATACTCGTTTAAGTTCTTGTATTTTAAGTCTTATATTTTTATTTTCCTTCTTCAAAATTATCAATGTAAGAAACTGATTGTTTCAACTTCTTTTATGTACTTATTCATTATACAATAACACCCTGCGAGCTATATGGAAGGACGGTGAACAACGACTTCTGCCCAAGGGGGATTAACCCTAGCATGGACCTTGCTCTCGTCTGCTCTTCAGCTTTCGCCTATGCTATTGTCAATGACCGCCATTTGCTCTTGCCTTCTCCCACTGTAAGTTTTACCATTTTTTTAATTTCGTATTTCACCTTATATGGTTAATAATTTGATTAATTTCTTATTTCTAAATTTCATTTATATGCTAAAGTAGTGAATGACACTATTAGAACTATCTGAAAACTGTGATGCAAAATCAACGACTTTTAAAAAAGGTTTATTAGTTCCATACTGCATCTTGCAATCAACTTCACTCATGGTACGTCTCACCTTTTTTTATCTTTTGCTATTTTATGTTAAAATATAATTTTTCATCAATGCTAAATGTTAGTCTGTAACTTAGTTAATTAAATTTTTTTTAAAATTTTAATCTTCAAAAAAGTTAAAAAAGTAAATTAGGATTTTATTATTGGTTGGCTCGCTGGGCCATAGACGTCTCTCGAGTTTGACAAGCACTTAGGATTTGATGGGCCCCACCCCAAAGTATTTCTCCTTGAACCAAAATAGTGGGGGTATATATGGCTAGCAATCTACGTATTTTTATTGATGTATCCCTTTTTTTTTATCATTTATCAAGTGTTATTATTTATCTGAACGAGTTAATCATTGATGAGTAGATATCTTGCTTCATGGAAAGTACCTTTTAGTGACTCGATATTAGTTCAATCCTTTTCTTAGTTCTTGCATTTTAAGCTATATTTTTATATTTTTTCTTCAAATTTTTTATGTAAGCAACTGACCGTTTCAACTTCTTTTATGTACTCCTTCATTATACAACTAGACCTCGTGAGCTATACGGAACGACGCGTTAACGATGATTTCTGCACAAGGGCCATTAACCTTAGAATGGACCTTGCTCTTAGTCGCAGCTGCCCTTCATCTTTTGCCTATGCTGTTGTCAATGACTGTCATTCACTCGGTTTCTCCCACTGTAAGCTTCACCATTTTTTAATTTCTTATATTGTTAATAATTTGATTTTTTTTCTTATTTCTAAATTACATTTTATTTGCTAAAGTGGTTAATGACACTGAAAGCTCCATTTGTAATTGGCGAATTCCGTTGTCAAAAACCTAATCAAGTTATAGTCATAAGTCAGTCCATCAGAATGTCAAAGTTCTAAAAAGACAATGAAGAAGCTCCGGAAGAATTCTACTAAAGACATCATGCAGGTGATGTGATATCTCACCTTAGGATGGTAAGTGACTTAGAGACCTAGTATAACCTTAGGTGGAGTGACTTAGAAAGCCATCATTTAAACCTTAGGTGATTAGTTACTTGACTTATGGATTAAAACTCAGTTGAAAAATGAGTTAATTGGCTGTAAAAGAAAATTACCGTGAAGGACACATATGTTGGCTTAATGACGCTGCAATTAGGAACATGCATTGAATTTTCTTTCTTCATTCATTGCGATATAACTATCTGACATGTCATCTGTTGCCTTTTCGTGTCTCTGTATCTGAGAGCTATTATTAGTGTCTACTAGCAAGACACGTGTCTTTGTATAGGTTGCAGAGTGTATATCCCACTGTCAATGGCTTAAAATTGCTTCTTATAGGAATTAATCCCCAATTACATGTCACTCCTTCTCATTACTCAATCCTAGGGACATCTGTCAAGGTCCCCTTCTTTTTCCAACTAGCCGCCCATTGACACTCCAATATAGCTTTCCTCGAACCATGGTTTAAGAGCACGCATATCAACCTGTGTACCTGTCGAAGATAATAGTTCGACTGAGCATTGAATACTAACCACTAACTAGCAATGTCATAACATTAAAATAACATATTTTAAAGCATAGAGACATAATTATAGTGCAGAAATCATACTTTTGAAACTCGTCTGTACATACTTTAAATCTTACTTTGAATCATTTCTTTGCAAAACATACTTTGAAATCATCCTTTCCAAACTTCTTTAAATCACACTTCAAAAACACATACTTTGAGCACTTGTTTTTTGAAACATTCTTTGAGTCCATACTTTTCAAAATACACTTTACAATGGGGCATCCACTACCCTTACAAATACTTTCAAAACATGCTTTACAAGGAGACATATAGAATACCCTTCATACATTTCAACTTTACAAGGGGGCATCAAATACCCTTCGGTCATATTCAGTTTTACAAGGGGGCATGTAAATACCCTTTATCGAAATCACATACTTTACAAAGGGGCCTCACATACCCTTCATTCTTATTCAGCTTTATCAGAGGGGAGTAAATACCCCATTTTGGTACTTTCACAACTTTACAAGGGGCATCAACATACCCTTCATTCTTTCACAGCTTACTTTTAATACTCAAATCATAACAAAGGTAGCTAGTAGAAAGTATTTACTTATGAAATCACAACAAAGCAATTTAGTAGAAGGTATCTACCATTTTTCATCAAAACACGTGCTTTACATATTACTTTTCATCTTTTTGTTCAAAACTAACCCATCTTTTATCAAAAACCATATTTTACAACTTATTTCTCATAAAGGAATCATAACAAAGCAAATTAGTAGAAGGTATCTACCATTTTGAATTATTATTTTCATTCAATTGAGAGCTTTTAGAAAGCTTAAGGGATCAAGATCCAATACTCAGAGTAGTCATGATGCAATTTAGGTGATTGTTGATAGATTAACTAAATTTGCTCATTTTCTAGCTACCAAACCCACTCGGTCCATCGACAGTCTTGCGAGACTGTATGTTTGGGAGATTTTTCGGTTTCATAGAGTTGCAGTCTCTATTGTATCAGACAAGGATCCTAGTTAGATTCACTTCTCAATTTTGGAAGTGTTTGCAAAGTACTCTTGGAACAAAGCTGAAGCTTAGTACAATTTTGATCCTCAGACAGATAGTCATAATGTCTAATAAAAATTTCATTCCAAACGGTTGAAGGTAACTGTTTGGGGTTGCAATGGTTTGAAGAGGTTTTAAAAAAAAACGTTTGAAAGTTTGATCTGACATGACCACTTAGTTTGAATTGAATAGATGGAAAAAAAAGTTTAAAAATTAGATCTTATGAAGGGTAATAATGCCAAATAAAATTTGATAGATTTCTTGTAGTTTTAATAGTAGAATGATTAATTGATTCTTGCCAAGAGTCATAACTATTCAAAGTTGCACAGAAAGCCCAAGACTCTTAAAAGAAACGGTTACAAAGAATCACAAATCATCATCATTCTACTATTAAAAGTACAAGATTAAAAAAAAAATTATATTTTAAAAGACTTTTGTAAGATAGTAAAATAATAAAAATAAAAACCTTATTTTGTCTAATTTTATAAGATATTTATGTAGTGGTTACGATGAGGGAAAGGGTATGAGAGTGTATGAACAATGAACATGTTGTGAGTACCTAATTTTAACCCCCATTCCCGATCAGGATAAATCCGATAAGGAATAGCAATAAATTGCAATTGGGTTGAGAGTCGCCACCTATCTAATTCTAAGGGAAAGAGGTCTCTGAAATGGTTGGATAAGACATGTTCTAGAAGTCAGAGGTTCGGGTAAAGGATTCAGTGGAGTTAGGGGAAGGTGTTAGGCACCCCTAAACTCCCATCCGGAAATGGTTACCTACTTCCTAAGTTTGAATCAAAATGGGAAAACCGTAATAGAAACTTGAAATTCCATTTATATGCTAAGTAGATATAACATCAATAGTAATGAATATAATGAAATGGACAGGGTAGAAACGGAATAGGGATTCTATCCTAGGGGGAGTTGAACTTGATCAGGGTTGCCTACGTATCCACTGTTAGTGGAATCAAGCCGCACGTAGTTCTGGAGGTGATTGATGGTTTGATTTGGTTTGATTTGATTTGATGGATTGTGGGTGATTGAAAGGTTTGAGGGTTTTTGCTCATATTTCAGGAGCAGATTGGCCTTATAAGCTCGTTCTGAGGAGCGAAATGACCTTTTAAGCTCGTGTTGTGGAGCGAAATGGCCTTTTAAGCTCGTGCTGAGGAGCGAAATGACTTTTTAAGCTTGTGCTGAGGAGCGAAATGGCCTTTTAGGCTCGTGCTGAGGAGCGATGGAATTTTGCTGGTGTAAAACTGAATCAGGGTTTGGACAAGGTTTTAGCTGGGGTTTGGCTTGGTTGACTTAGGATTCAACTAGGGTTTAATAAGAGTTTAACTAGGTTTAACTAAGACTTAACTAGGGTTAATTGGGATTTAATCGGGATTAACCAGGGTTTAATTAGGTTTTAACTAGGGTTAATTGGGGTTTAATAAGGGTTTAATTAGGGTTTACTGGGATTAATTGGGGTTTAATTAGGGTTTAATTGGGGTTTAACTAGGGTTTAATTAGGGTTAATTGGGGTTTAATTAGTGTTTAACTATGATTAACTGGGGTTTAACTAGGGTTAACTGGGACTTAATCAGGGTTTAACTATAGTTTAAATCAGGGCTTAACTAGGATTTAACTAAGGTTAACTGGGGTTTAATCAGGATTAACTAGGGTTTAACCACCGTTTAATCAAGGTTTTTTGGGTAGAGGTTCGATTTAGACACGGCTAGTTTTGAACCAAGATTTAGGCAGAGGTTCGACTAGGCGAGGCTAGTTTTGAACTGGAATTTGAGCAGAGATTCGACTAGGCAAGGCTAGTTTTGAACCGGGATTTGGGTAGGGTTTCGACTAGGCAAGCAGTCTAAGTAGTTAAATAATTTAAAAACAACTTTAAAAAGTGATTAAACTAACTTAAACTACTAAAAGACAAAGCAAGATAGGATTTTGAGAAAAATTATCTTCCTGGAAATCTGAAAAGATTTCTGAAAAGGGATACTGATAATCCACCATTCGCAATCGACTTTCCTGGGAATCCCAGTGCTACGAGAAGTTTTGAAGAAGAAAAGGGAGAGAGAGGAGAGGGAATCGATGAGAAATGAAGGGAGGGGGGGTGGGGTATTTATAGTTTTTCAAAACTGGGGGGGTGCTACTTCAAGTAGCGCCCCTATGAATAAAAACCCCAAAAAGCGAGGCGGTAAAACGGACCGATACTGGGGGGGCACTATTTGAAGCAGTGCCCCCAGCCAAGTTTTCTGAAGTGGCCTATTGACATGCGCAAAAAAATAGGCCCCAAAAGGGGCGCTGTTTGAAGCAGCGCCCCTATTAAGGGGCCAAAAATTAAAATTTTTTTTTGTTTTGTTGACTTTTGATTGGTCACGTGTCACGCTCCGCTTCGCCGAAAAGTCTTTTTTCCATTTTAAGCCCATTTTGATCTCGAAAATAGTCAAAATTGAGCCAAAAATCTTGTAAAATTATTTTGGACAAAATGATACATTTTGAACATTTTTTCAGGAGCATTTTGGTCTTTTTACACCACAAGGGCATTTTGGTCATTTCTCACAATTTTAACTCTAATTTGATCCCAAAAATAGTCAAAATTCATCGAAAAATTTCTAAAATCATTTTGGACCAAATGAAAACTTTTGAACACTTTTCTAGGGGCAGTTTGGTCTTTTTACACCACAGGGGCATTTTAGTCATTTTTCACCAATTTAAGTCCAGTTTGCTCTCGAAAAGAGTCAAAATTCATCAAAAAATTTCTAAAATCATTTTGGACCAAATGAAAACTTTTTAGCACTTTTTCAGGGGTATTTTGATCATTTTTTATCCTAAGGGTATTTTAGTCAATTTTTTTACCTCACGGCCATTTTTGAAAATCGAAGCACACGAAATGAGGGTTTTAAAAGAGGGTTTTTGAAAAGGTTTTTAAGAGTATAAAAATAGACTAAAGGGATGCAAAATTGGGGTGCTTATAGTTGCCTCTTTTTGTCGGAGGGTTAGGCACGTGAACGACAAAGGTTATAAGACTCCGATTTTGCGCTAAAAAAACTTGTGAATTTGAAGGCAAAAGAGTAAAAAAAAGAAGTTAAATTATACTTGGAATGCTTATCACAAATGGGATCCTAGAGGACGGGATTGATGTGAGAACCTGTTCAGTTGCTGGGGGATAGAGAGGAGAAATGGATGATTCATACTTAGTGATGAAACATCTGAGATATGGGAGAGATAGTTCTTCGCCTCATTACAGAGGGAAGAAAGAAGCATACTCATATTTGGAGTATTAAAAAGGGGGTGGCAACACATTACACTGTTAGCCAGATTGAAAGGTGGATGACAAGCGGGGCGATGTCAGCCAGATTGAAAGGGTGGATGACAACATATTATGATATCAATCGAATTAAAAGGGTGGATGGCAAGTAAGGCGATGTCAACTGGATTATAAGGGTGGATGACAAGCGAGACAATGTCAGCCGGATTGAAAAGGTGGATGACAAGTGAGGCGATGTCAGTCGGATTGTAAGGGTGGATGACAAGCGAGGCGATGTCAGCCGGATTGCAAGGTTGGATGACAAGCGAGGCGATGCCAATCGGATTGTAAGGGTGGATGAGAAGCGAGACGATGTCAATCGGATTGAAAAGGTGGATGACAAGCGAGGCGATGTTAATCGGATTAAAAATGGTGGATGACAAACGAGGCGATGTCAACCGGATTGTTAGGGTGGATGACAAACGAGGCGATGTCAGTCGGATTGAAAGGGTGGACGACAAGCAAGGCGATGTCAGCTGGATTGAAAAGGTGGATCAAAAGCGAGGCCATAGCAACCTAATTGTAAGGGTGGATGACAAGCGGGGCGATGTCAGTCGGATTACAAGGGTGGTGGATGACAAGCGAGATGATGTCAGCCGGATTGCAAGGGTGGATGATAAGCGAGGCGATGTTAGCCGGATTGCAATGGTGGATGACAAGCGAGGCGATATCAACTGGATTGCAAGGGTGGATGATAAGCGAGGCGATGTCAACCGGATTGCAAGGTTGGATGACAAGCGAGGCGATGTCAACCGGATTACAAGGGTGGATGACAAGCGAGGCGATGTCAGCCGAATTGCAAGGGTGGATGACAAGCGAGACGATGTCAATCGGATTGCAAGGGTCGATGACAAGACCGGTGATGTCAGCCAGATTGCAAGGGTGGATGACAAGTGAGACGATGTCAGTCGGATTGCAAGGGTGGATGACAAGCGAGACAATGTCAACCGGATTGCAAGGGTGAATGACAAGCGAGGCGATGTCAGCCGGATTGCAAGGGTGGATGATAAGCTCGACGATGTCAGCTAGATCAAATGTGCTTTTAGCCTCTTCACAGAAGGGATTGATTTTGAAATGTGCTTTTAGCCTCTTTACAGGAGCGATCAATTTTGAAAAGTGAAGGTTTTTAGATTGTGGATAACCTCACGCTTGCTCGGGCTACTGCTTCAAATTGAGTCTGAATCGGACTTTGCTGATGATTTGAGCGATTGTCAAGACAAGGTCGATCTAACCAAATCAAAATGGATAAAATGCTTTTTTAAAAAAAAAAATAAAAAATATCAAACCCTTGCCCTTGAAAAAATAAAATATGATGACAAGAGGTCCTGACCTACATAGAAACATTGCGCGAAGTGGTGGAAACTAGTTCTGGACTTCGCCACCATATGTTGAATCGCTGCTTGCTTTACCAAGAGCTCTGGATCGCGGTAGTAACAAGTTTCTCTGAACCCAACGATGGTTTACTGGGTCCTGGTAAGATCGATACCCTTCTGTAACTTGAGGTGGCATCTTCTATCGGATATTCTGCTCAAACTTATCTCAACTTTTTTCTTTTTTACCCTTGGAATGACCAAGTCTGGGGGTTGCATAATTTTTGCGCATGAGGCCATTTCTGGTTTTTACTCATGCCTGCGAAGCTGGTAACGATTTTTTTCCCTTTTTTACTCCTAATAACGATATTAGGTATGAGTTCGCTTAATGTTTGCGCACTAATGTCATTTCTAGTTTTCATGGAGCCTGTGATTTTGAAATGGATTATCTCCTCCCATAATTGCCTTGTGGGTACTTGTATCTTACTTGAGCACTTATTTATCTGATTGTCTGCACTCTTAACCTCTAGGGGATTTAAGAGGACTCAAGGTAGGACGAAACGTAGGCTTGGAGATCTGAATTTTTGGGGCACCCTTTTCTCATTTTCCTTTGAGCACCTCTGTTTGTAAACTTTTGCCTTTTTTCTTTTTGATTTTTGACTCTGTTTTTCCTCTACTTTGATTTTCCTTTCTCTTTTCTTTTATGGAGGTTAATTTTTTTGCTCAACTGGGTGATTATTTAGACCGCGCTTGTTTCTCAGGCTACCTACGTACCCTTTACAGGATCAGTCATGACATAGTTCAACTGCGGGGGGTGCCCCAGTATAGAAGTGTAGTGAAAGAAAGGCTTGTAAGACACAAAGGGTTAACTAGTGAATTTCATTGATAAAATTTGAAAAGGTTACAAAAGACAAGGACAAATGATATGCCAACATGGCCTCCTATCACTTCCCAAATTGATTAAGGGTACAGACAATTTCTAAGCAAGTTTTCAAGCATAATACTTTTTGACCCAATCCATGTTGACTGGCCCTGGGAGGTCTTCGTCATCCATGTCCCAGACGAAGGGCACCTTTAGAAAACTTTTCACGAACAATGTATGGGCCTTCGTAGGTGGGACAAAATTTCCCTCTCGGATCTGGACGATTGGGTAGCATCTTTCCAAGTACAAGGTCTCCCACCTCAAGGTCTCGAGGCTTGACTTTTTTGTTAAATGCTCGCGCTATACGCCTCTGATAGGCTTGCGAATGACTGATGGCCTTCAGTCGTTTTTCCTCAATCAGATTAAGTTGCTCGTACCATGCTTGGAACCATTCTGCCTCCTCTCGCTCTGCTTCTACAAGGATTCTTAGGGAAGGAATTTCTACCTCAATCGGTAACACTGCTTCCATCCCATAAGCTAATGAGAATGGTGTTGCCCCAGTCGAAGTGCAGATGGATGTTCTGTAGGCCATGAGTGCATAAGGAAGCGTCTCATGCCATGCAGAATATTTGGTTACCATCTTTTCAATAATTCTCTTCATGTTTTTGTGGGCTGCATCGACCGCACCATTCGTTTATGGCCTGTATGGAGTAGAGTTATGATGCTGGATTTTGAACTTCTCACATAGCTCTACCATCCCTTTGTTGCGAAAGTTGAGAGCATTATCAGTGAAAATCTCATATGGAACACCGTATCTACAAATGATGTCTCTCTTTAAGAACTTCTGAACTGCTACAGCTGTGACATTGGCATAGGAAGCAGCTTCGACTCACTTGGTGTAGTAATCGATGGCTACTAGAATAAACCAATGACTATTAGATGCTTTAGGTGTGATCGGGCCAATGACATCTATGCCCCAGGCTGAGAATGGCCATGGTGCAGTGAGATTATGTAGTTCGACAGGTGGTGCATTAATGCGGTTGACATAGATTTGACACTGATAGCATCTTTGTACGTGCTTATAGCAATCTGATTCCATAGTTGTCCAATAATAGCCTAGTCTTAGAATTTTCTTGGATAGCATCAACTCATTCATGTGTGGTCCACAGACTCCTCCATGAAGTTCTTCCACGACTTTAGCTGCCTCTGGTGCATCTAAACACCGTAACCATACCAAGTTTGGTGATCTTTTGTACAAAACCCCCACAGAGAGGGTAAACTGAATAGCTAACCTCGCCTGAGTGCTCTTCTGTCAGTTTTCGTAGCTTCCAAAAGGAAGTTTCCTTCGGCCAAATACTGTTTAATCTCGGTGTACCAAGGCTTCTCATCTGATTGTTCTTCTATCTCCAAACAATAAGCTGGCCTGTCTTGCTGTAAGATCTCGATTGGTCTCACATCAATACCCCTAGGGATCTGAATCATCAAGGCTAGCATGGCTAGTGAATCTGCAAATTGATTATGGGACCTTGGTCTGTGACAGAAAGTGATCCTCCTGAACTTTGTGATTAAAACCTTGAGACCTGCCAAATAGGGAATCAACCTGGCCTCTTTGATGGTCCAAGATTCATTTGCATGATAGACCACTAGCGACGAATCACCATATACATCCACTTCTTCTACGCCCATGTCGAAAGCTTCTCTCAAGCCAGCTATACAAGCTTCATATTCTGCAGTATTGTATGAGCACTCAAATTTTAGCTTGACTGCTATTGGAAAGTGAGCCTCGGATGGCGAGATCAATACTGCTCCCGCTCCTCTACCTTGACTGTTTGCTGCCCTATCAAAATATAACTCCTAATCGAACGACTCTAGCTCTTCTCCTTCTGCAAAGAGAACAACTTCGTCCGGAAACTGATCATGCATTGAGACATAGTCATATGACGGATTATAGGCCAAGTGGTCAGCAATCGCTTGTCCTTTGATCGACTTCTGAGTCATATAAGTGATATCAAATTCTGAAAGCATCATCAACCAATAGGTTATTCTCCCTATAGTTGTTGGCTTTTCCTAGAGATATTTCAGGGGATCTATGTGGGAGATCAAAATTACGGGATATGCCAGAAGGTAATGCGTGAGACGCTGAGAAGCCCAAACCAAAACCAAGCAAGTTTTCTCGAACAAGGTGTATCTTTCTTTGTATTCTAAAAGTCATTTACTAATGTAGTAAATTGCTTGCTCTTTTCTACCAGAATCATCATGCTGAGCTAAAATACACCCCATGGAGGTATGCTGTACTGAAATATACAATAGCAATGGTTGACCGAGTGTTGGTGGAACCAGAACTAGGGGTGTAAGAAGGCACTTCTTGATTTTTTCAAAAGCTTGTTGATATTCTTCTGACCAGACTGTGGGTACATTCTTCCTGAGAAGTTTAAAGATGAGCTCACAAATTGGAGTGAGTTGTGCTATGAATCTGCTGATATATTGGATCCTGCCAAGATATCCTCGAATTTTCTTCTCAGTTCGGGGTGTAGGCATGTCGATGATAGCTTTCGCCTTCGAAGGGTCAATTTCGATGCCTCTCCTGCTTACAATAAATCCCAGAAGTTTTCCAGAAGTGGTGCCAAAGACACACTTGGAGGGGTTTAACTTTAAACCAAATTTTCTGAGTCTATTACATAATTTCCTTAGGTCAGCCGGATGACCTTCAGTCTTTGGGGATTTGACAATCATGTCATCCACATAAACTTCTGCCTCCTTATGGATCATGTCATGAAACAATGCGACCATAGCTCTCTAATAGGTTGCCCCGGCATTCTTGAGTCCAAATGGTATAACCCGATAGCAGAAAGTACCACACGGAGTGATGAATGCAGTCTTGTCTATATCCTCTTCAGCCATCTTAATCTGGTTATATCCTAAGAATCCAATCCATGAATGAAAGCGTCTCATGGCCTGCTGTATTATTAACCAGTACATCAATATGCGGTAGGGGAAAATATTTAGGACTGGCTTTGTTCAAATTCTTGTAATCAACACACATCCTGACTTTTTCGTCATTTTTCGTACCGTGTACGATGTTAGATAGCTAATCAGTGTATGACGCTACTATCAAGAACCCAGCATTGATTTGCTTTTCGACTTCTTCCTTAACCTTCTGTGACCATTCTGGCCTCATTCTTCTGAGTTTTTGACAAATTGGCTTCATATCTGGATGCAAGGGGAGTCTGTGAACTACTAGATTTATATCGAGCCCTGGTATATCTTCATAAGACCAAGCAAACACATCTTGGTATTCGTGGAGAAATTCGATCATGGTGGTCCTCTGCCTAGGACTTAGCGAAGTGCCGATTTTCACATACTTAAGGTTGTCATTAGATCCAAGGTTTATAGTCTCAGAATCCTCAACACTAGGTTCCATTTCCCTCTCGCTTCGCTTTAAAAGGTCAATGATCTCTTTGGGAGCCTCCTTTTCCTGCTCCTCATCAGATTCTACTTTTAAAAGTTCAAGCTCGATTGATAGATTAGTTGTGATTTGAGCAGTTCCCTGTTCAAGCTAATGGCTTTAATTTAGTATTTGTTTGAAGTTTTGGGGCACACCCAATAAGAAAAAACTTTAGGAGGCTTCTGATTACTAGTTCTCGTGGGGAGTCTTAGATCACGCAATCATAAGCCAAGCAAAAGGAATATTGAGGTATTTTTAGAAAAGTATATTTGTTTGAAGTTTTGGGGCACACCCAATAAGAAAAAACTTTAGGAGGCTTCTGATTATTAGTTCTCGTGGGGAGTCTTAGATCACGCAATTATAAACCAAGCAAAAGGAATATTGAGGTATTTTTAGAAAAGTATCACTTATATATATATATATTGAAAAAGGATTTTTACAAGACTCGACTGAAAGTAATTTTTACAGACTCTTCAGCCACTATGGCTGACAAAAAAATGGTATGGCTTCACAAAGCCTCAACCGACCTTCTTGACAATCTCTACTCTTCCTCTGGCCGCCTCCAGAGTGATGGGCTCGGTCCACCATGATCTTGGGGATGAAAAACTCATTGTCTCCTTCTTATCTGCTGAAATGGTGAACAATTCGGCTTCGACATACTTGAACAGAGCTTCCTCTTGGTCTTCTCCTATTTCTGGGACCGCTTCCTCTATTGCCAATTCTTCAAACAGGCGCTCTATGCCCATTAGCTCCTCATCCTAGATGCTCTTAGAACTCTCACTTAACACACGTATGGTAGGGATTGGAGGTTCTGCGGTTTTGGGTATGGGGGAGATTATGAGTTCTAGTATCAGGTTGGATATGGGACTACTAGCTTGGGAAGTGGTAAGATGGTGCAGGTATTTCTAGATTTCTACCCCTCCTCTCTTTGGTGTGAGTTGTTCTATATAATCCTTCAATGTCAGCTTGTAGCCTATCCCAAACCACGGGGTATAACGAGACGGAGTGATGATCTTCTTTATACCTTGATGCTGAACTACTAAGCCCAGACCGGGTCGATATCCCATTCTTGCCATCATCTTGTACTTAGGAGCAAGGTTCGAAATATCGATAATATCGGCGATATATCGCCGATATATTTCGATATCGCCCATCACCGACACATCGATATGATGTTTTTTAAAAAATACAGCATATCGGAAGATATCGGCGATATATCGGCGATATATCGGCGATATATCGGAAATATCGGCGATATATCGGCGATATCGGAGATATATCGGCGATATCTTCCGATATCGCCCAAACAGAAAACCCTTTTTTTTTTTCTTTTTTTTTGTGGAATATTTTTTTCGTAAAACCCTGTTAGGGTTCACTTTGTTTGAAACAAAAAATGAAAAAAATAAAAAGATGAAAGGAAAAAGAAGGAAGAAGAGAGGAAAAAGAGAAGAGAGGAGAAAGAAGGAAGAAGAGGAAAAAGGAGGAAGAAGAAGAGAGGATGAAGGAAGAAGAACATACCCGGAGCATGGAGGTCACCGTCGCTCACCGTCGCCGATCGCCCTAGCCGGCATGTCCTAGGTCTCCATTCTCCTTTGAGTCGGAGTCGAGTCTGAGTCTACCTTCTTCATATGAGTTATCAGGTTTTATTTAATTTTAAGTGGGTTTTTACATATTAACTGCTAGGTTCTTCCTAATTTGCAAATACACTTTTATGTGTAAACATTTTGCAAATTAGCTCATGGTTTTCCAACAATAAACCCTTGGTTCTGTTAGACTTTTGTTTGTAATTTTTAGTAAAATGACTATTATGCCCTTAAGATATTTCATAAACTCATAAAGCCCTTTTAACTGTCCTTGAACTATGGTTAACAAGTTTTAGCCCATGTGGTTAATTTATCTCCTTTTAATTCTTTTAATTGTGGTTAAGATTTACTAACCCTTAAGGTTAAAGCATCTACCCTTGATTTAAAAAAAAAGTAACATCTCTTTCAACTCCCTTTAACCATGGTTAAGATTCACTAACCTTTATGGTTAAAGCATCTATTAGAAAATAAAAAAATAGAAAATTAAAAGTCTCTTTTAACTCCCTTTAATTGTGATTAAGATTCACTAAATCCTTAGGGTTAAAGCATTTAATCTTGATTTTTAGAAAAAAAATTTAAAAAATTAACCCTTTTAATTCCCTTTAACTATGGTTAAGATTTACTAACACATGCTATTCAATAATGAATGAAACATGAATCAATCATACATTATTGTCACTTATCAACGCACATCTTTGCTTTATTCTCATTGCATCTCTTATGTACATTGTTATTTTTTAAAATGTTTTTATTCTAAAAAGTGTATTAACATCTATTTTAATATTTCCTGAAGTTTCACTACAAAATTTCATGTTTTGTCCCATTTTTTTACAATTTTTTCAAAAATCACCGATAAACGATATATCTTCCGATATATCTCCGATATATCTTTTTTCCACGGCTCGACATGTCGAGCGATATCGACATTTAGAACCTTGCTTAGGAGGGATCTATCTTGCATTCCTTTTCCTAACCTCAACCTGTGTAATACATCTTACTTCCTCAAACTGCTGAGTCACGAGCATGGGCTTTAGCCTTTCTTCTTGAACCTCCAGAATGGAATAAAACAAACTTTTTGAAGGGATGACGATCAGTTGGTCCCATTGGATAAACTTTATTCTCTGATGTAGCGTGGATGGTACTGCCTTGGCTATATAGATCCATGGTCTTCTGAGGAGTAAAGTGAAAGATGCCGGGACATCCACTACCTGGAAATCGATGAGAAAATCTACCGGCCTATAGTAACATTCAAATTAACGTCACCAAGGTTCTGCCGTTTAGAATTATCAAATGCCCGGATCGTCATAGGCCTTTTATTTACATGACTTAAATCCAGACCAATGCTCTGCAACGTGTTCAAAGTACAAACATTCAGTCCCGAGTCATTGTCAATCAAGACTGAAGAAAGGTGCTTGCTCTTGCAAACCACCGCAATATATAGTGCCCTAGTATGAGATGTGTCCTTAGGAATTTCTCCCTCAATAAACGATATGACTTTTAGTTCCAGCACTTGACCCAATAGTTGCCCCAACTTTTCTAGAGTAATATCTGGATTGACGTGGGCATTGTTGAAAACTTTGATCAATTGCTTTCAGTGGTGATCAGAAGTTAGTAACAACCCTATTATAGAAATTTGGGCTAGAATCTTACTAAGCTGCTGGGCAACATGATATTCTTCGGCCTTCTGAATGGCTCTTAACAAGGCTTATGAATCCTCTTTCTCTTTCTCCAGGTCAAAAACCTTTTCCTTCCATTTTCCCCATTCTGGCATATTTACAAAAGAATTTTGCGGATACAATCTGCCAGACCTGGTGAGGCTTGTAATGTCAATGTTCCCCGGATCAGATGGGTAGGAAGTGGACGGATAGGTATATGGTACTCGATCTAGGTTATAGATTAGTGGAGGGGGGGGGGGGGGACGATAACGGGCATAGCTGATGGGGTTGACTGGATTAGTGGCCAATTGGCTGGATATGGTATCAAGTAAGTGACTCCTTCTACAACTTGGACCGGAAGATCAGAAGGAATTTGAATTGGAGAGTTAGTGATAGGTGAGGTGAAATGGTCAAATCATACATACACAAGGTTCTGCCTCCTCTAAAAAATTAACTTGCTGATTGTGAGGTGGTAAAGGGGCCTGAATAATGCTTGTGTTTCCTGGGGCTAACTCGATCTTTTTCTGGTCGAGGAGGTCTTCAATTACATGCTTTAAAGTAAAGCATCTATCAGTAAGGTGTCCAGGACTTTGATGGAAAGCACAATATTGGTCCATACGAAAGTTGGCTCTCGGATTAGTGGGTACTGGCATTGGGGGTCTGGGTGAAAGTATTCCCTTTTGTATGAGAAATGGTAACAGCTAGCTGAGAGGATAAGGTAGAGGGGTGAAAGTTCTGGGTGGTGTTTGCATTTGCTGAGGTGCAGAGGTGTGAGGTTGGTTACTGGGCTGAGCTAGGGCTACCTGCTGCGGTTGCGTTACATTTATGGGCAACTGTACTGGTACTGCTGGCGCTACTGGTGCTACCATTTGCACCTCTCTTTCTTTCTTCTTCTGATCTTTCTTGAAAATATTCCGGTTACTAGTGCTTAACTGCTGAGTGGCAGGCTGACGAAAATTGGCAGTAATGGTGCCATTTCGAATGGCAGTCTCGATTCTAACTCCACTCTTGGCGATAGTAGGAAAGTCAATAGCTGGTAGAGCTATCATGAGAGTCGAATAAGGTGGCCTGAGTGTTGCCAAGAATGTAGATATTAGTTCTTCATCAGGCAGAGATACTTTCATCCTAGATGCCATCTCTCTCCATCTGGCAGCATATTCCATGGATGGCTCATCGCTCTTCTGAGTCATTTGTTCTAAGTCTCATTTCTGAGGTAGCAACTCCATGTTAAATGAAAATTGCTTGAGAAATGTGCTAATTAGATTCTTCCACGTTTTGAATTGCCCCATGTCGAGGAAAGTGAACCATACAAGGGCTGCCCCCTTAGACTCTTTTGGACGCACCGAATTAACAAAGGGCCATTGTCCTCATGTTCCAACATGTCTGTGTAGTAAAGTTGAAGGTGGGTATGGGGGCACCTTTTTCCATCATACTTCTTAAAATCGGGCATCTTAAAATTCTTGGGAACTACAACCTCGGAATAGAAAGCCAGGTCCGCGAACTCCTTACCCAGAGTATCTTGCACTGCCTTTAGTTTTTTGATTTCTTCTTGCATCTCTTGAAACTGATCTTTGAAAAGAGAAGACGGGTCAGATGCATTAGGGACCTACAGTCTTACAGAGTATGTAGGTCGATTTATCTCTCCCTCGCCTTGGTCATGTTGATCAAAATCGAAGTCTGGGTTAGGGTTGGAAGTGGATTCTGGTTGAACTTTGAGGGGAATCTTGTTTGGTTGGACATCTACTTCTTGCAGAAACAATCCGGTGATCGAACATGTATGAGTACTTCATGTTACAATGAAGATCCACTTCACTCGCTAGCTTTTGCTGGTGAAGAGATTGATGTGGGAGCAACTGACAGATCTGATGCATGGGAGGGTTAAAGCATGCTGTCATTACTTGTTTCATTGATGAGGACACATAAGAAAAATCTGAGCAACTTTATAGAAGCAGGCAATTGCAATATGGCTTCTTTGATTGAAGATTTACTGAAAAAGTTTGCGGAGCTCGATGCTGGATGCATGACCAAGATGCAAAGACTTGCACCTGAAGTGGTTTGTCATTTACCACAATCCGTTCCAAATAGTTATATAAATATCTTGGGGTCAGCTTCTGATGCTGAGGAGCGCAAGGCAAAGGCTCGAGAGCGACAGGCTGCCATATTGGTGAGATGTTCTACTCTGTTTTCTCATTGTATATTCCCGTCCAAGATTTTTATGCAAAAGTTTTCCTTCTTGTCATTTTGTGCTAACTAGGTTAAGTCTCCAGATCTGATTTTAGATGTCATTCCAAACTCATTTCTGATAACAAATCCATCCTAGACTCCTAGTAAGGGATTGTGTTAAGACTAGGAGTTCAGCTCCTTTCAGGATTGAAAATAAGTTGTTGGAACTTGGAAGCATATATATTTAAGGAGTTGGTTAGGTCATGTTGGGAAGAGATGTCTGTCTAGGGATGGGCTGGTTTTATTTTTGGGTAGAAATTGAAGCTTCTGAAAGAAAATTAAAGCTTGGAATGTTGAGTGTTTTAGAGAGGAAATGGAAAACAGACCCCAGGGTCAGCTTAGAAGCTGACCCCGGGATCTCATTGGTCCACACCCCCTTTTTTACCATCCATCAACTGCTGTTAGATTCATTCACTTCCTAGGGTTAAGCAATCTAATCATGATTTAAAAAAAAATAAATTAACAAATTATTTATTTTAATTTAATTAAGCTTATCCATTATTAAAGAGCTGTTAAAAGGGACACGGGGACACTACGGTCAGCTTAGAAGAGGACCCTGGGGTCCTCTTCTCGGGACTCTTTTGGAAAGGTGGGGGAGAGGAATAAGGAAATTTGTTCTGAAACTAGCCAGCTGGACTCTTTGAAGGAAGAGAAGGGTCTCTTCGGTCAGAGGGGAAGCTGAAGAGGGTGGATCTTAAGAAAGAGTTGCATTCTCTTATCCTTAAAGAGGAGATCAGTTGGAAGCAGAAATGTAGGATTCAGTGGCTTAAAGTAGGGGTGTCAATGGGCTGGACCAACCCACCTAAGGAATCAAGAGAAAAAATGGCTTGTCTTGGGGTTTTTAAATAAACGGGCCTTGTTGGGCCAGGCTAAGCTTGGTTAGAAGTATTCTAAAATGGGCTCAAGCCTAAGACTCCAAGCCCAAGTCCTGGGGATAAATTTATCAAATTTTTCCATGCCTGTGTTGACATAAGAAGGAATTATAATTTTATTGGCAGAATTAGACTGGTGATCAATCTTTTGGAGGATGAAGATTGTATTTAGATCGAGTAATAAGAATGGAATTTCCCTTAATCAAGAAATCTAATCACCATTGATTAACTCGCTAAGATAAATACTAACACTTGATAAATGAAAAAAAAAAAAAAAGACGCATCAATATAACTAAGGGGATTGATAGCCATATACACCCCCACAATCTTGGCATAAGGAGAAACACTTTGGGGTAGGCCCCACCAAATCCCTACTGTTTGTCGAACGGGAAAGAGTGGGACGTCTACAGCCCAGGGAGTCTACAAACATTAAATTCTTATTATTTTAAGGATGAAACTTTAATAAAAATTAATTAACTGAGTTATAAACTAACATCTAGCATTAGTGGAAAATTACATTATTAAAAATAGATTACAAAAGAAAAATAAAAGGGTGAGATCGTGGGAAAATCTGAGAGGATTGTATTTCGAGTAACAAGAAGGGAATTTCCCTTAAGCAAGACTTCTAATCACTATTGATTAACTCGCAAAGATAAATATTAACACTTGATAAATGATAAAAAAAAATGATGCATCAATATAACTAAGGGGATTTCTAGTCATATACGCACCCACTATCTTGGCAGAAGGAGAAACACTTTGGGGTGGGCCTTACCAAACCCCAAGTTTTTGTCGAACTGGAATGAATGGGACGCCTACGGCCCTACGAGTCTACAAATAGTAAAATTCAATATTTTAAAACAAATTCGTCGAAACATACCACATCGAAAAGGGGTCCTTGTTGGGATTCTATGCGCAACTCTTGGTTACTTTTTTTAATTGTTTGAATTTTAAAACATAGGTAACTTATGAACATCGTTTCCCAAATCGGGTAAATGGGATCTAAATCGAAAAGGTTAACGCAGCGTAAACTGTTTGCCAATTTTGCTATTTCCATTTTTATTTTAGACATTCTTGATTCTTATTCTTAAAAGTGTTCTATCCGGAGTGATTGTGCTGAGTTAGAGAAGTCTTCTTTCTTCGAGTATGGAATAAAATTGCTGTTCATTGTCTGTGGTTTTATTTGGTACCTTTTCCCCCTTTTCCTTTGTAGGTTCACCTATAGGCTTACACCTTTCAATCTATATATGTATCTTATTTTCTGATAAAAAAATATATATATCTAGAATAGCTTATTTATCGCTTGTCATATGGAATACAACTCCTGAGTGTCATCCTTTCACCAAACGGGTGCTTAATATCTGAGGAAGAAGAGGATAACAGCAACCATATTTTGTCTAATGCCTGCCAATTAAGGAGTTGTTGAGTTTTATCTTAGATCTATATGAGTTAATTTGGTCTTTCCTGTATATGATCTCATCCCTAGTAGATCCATTGGACAAATTGGAGAGAGAGAAGATAATTTATTGGAAAATCCTTTGAGTGGGGCACATGGAATGGATGGAGCAGTAGAATTTCAGAAGGCAGCTCTCTGTTTTCCAAGGCAGTTTTGTGATTGTAGCAAAGAGTTCTAGTTGACTGTGAGTCCATTTTGAAGGGCTTTTGTGGCTTTCAACAGTTTTGATCTCTATTGGATCATTATTTTGAATGGTAGACCAATTAAGTCAGAATTACGTCTACATTGTGTCTTCTGGAGGGGGATATTATAAATTAAGGGGAATGCTAGCATCACACGCATTTCATGTGCATGGCCAGCACCTCTTGTTGTTCTTTGATGAGGACGGAAGTGAGAGTGATGCTGGATTTTTAAGGGATGTGAGATAGATCATGAGAACAATAATTATAAATTCAATTACATAAGGGGAAGAGAGAGGAGGAGATGAAGTAGAGTCTCACATAGGGTGGGCATGAGCTGTCCGAGCTTTAGCTCAACTCGATAAAAGCTCGGCTTTGTTGGCTTTGCAAACAAGCTTGAACACCATTTTGAAGCTTGTTTTGTAAACGAGCTGAGCTTGAACACCCTTGTAGTCGACACGTTAAAGGCTCAGCTTGTTTATAATTTATATATATAAATATATTAAAACTATAAAAAAACTAATAACATGTATAAATATATAATATATATACATTAAAAATAATAAAATAATAATATATGTATATTAAAAATAAAAAAGTAATAATATTGTGTAAATATACAATCAAAATATTTCAATTAGGGGGTTATTTTTTTTTAAAATTAATCATATATTATAAGTTTTTTTTTTTTATTAAAGTCATATATTTAATTGAGCTTGTTAAAAGCTCAAGCTCGGCTCGTGTTCGGCTCGAGCTCGGTTTGGCTCGTTTATAAATGAGTTGAGCCAAGCTTGAACACCTTGAAAAATTCACATGCTTGATAAAAGCTCGGGTTGTTAGCTCGGCTCGATACCCACCCCTAGTCTCACACTACTACAGAAATCGTAGTTTTGGAGTCTCACCAACCTAGGCTTCCAAATGATGGAGTTACACCACCAATGCAAGGAATCACACCTTACTAAAAGACTTTTCTCAACCCATCTTCAAATCTGGAGTGCCTTACATTACAATAGTGATGTAGGACCTTAAGAGGACATAAGGTTTTCTAAGATTTAGGGTTAATGACATATTTAAAGATAGAATAAGGGAGAATCTAGGGTTTAGAAATGAGAACAGACCTAATATTGATGCTGGTTAATAGATATATTCAGGGCGGAACCAGGATTATCTTCTAGGGGAGCTAATGGTGTGGGGGTTCGAGGGCTTAGGCCCCAATTTTTTTTTTTTGGGAGGGCCAAGTTCGCTCTGTTTGTATCTATTTGTGAAGATTTTTTTTAAGTTAGAGTGCGGGTGCAACTACTCTCCTTGCCCATGGTTATGCCAAGTGAAATTAAATAATATATTATAATTGTTTTATAAATAATGTAAGTATAGATTTAGTTTCTTTCTCAAATGTTTGGAGGTAAAGCCTCCCCCATCCCCTGGGTCCGCCCCTGCTTACCCTATGAATTCTTTAAGACTTGGAATCCTCTACGGTTATAACCGGACTCCAAGGGAGTTCGCTTACAACATAAAAGCTTTTTAAGTGCTCTTTTAAATTTAGTTAACAATTTTAACCTTTAAAGTTAATATTTTTTTCTCAAAGCCAAGGTTAGATGGATGAACCCTAAGGTTTATTAAATCTTAATATAGTTAAGGGGTATTAAAAGGGACACATGTTGACTTGTGGGATGTAATTGGACTACAAGGAGTCCGGTTATAACCGTAGAGAATTTCAAGTCATACTTCAAATTTTTTTTTTCTTCAAACTTTCAGGGGGGCTTCAGCCCCTCCTGGGCCCCATGTGGCTCTGCCAGTAGATATATTTCAGCCAAAAATTGAAGATTAACGGCAACAATTAATGGTAGAGAAGAAGAAAGAGATAGGTCTATTGGAGTCAGACTAAGAGGATCCTAGGAATCACACCTAGGGTTTCTTGAAGCTTCACACATCCAAGAGGGAATTAGAAAACTGCATTCTTTTCCATCCTCTACTGGGAAAACACAAAATAGGACCTATATAGTGTTCAATAGGTCTAACCCTAAATCTGTCTTGTGAATTAAAATAAAACAAAAATGACTAAACTACCCCTATTATACAAAAAAGAGAACAAATAAACAGGAAAATAACAGTTAGATTCCCAACAAATCCAGCTGTCCACTGTTATTTGCAATACCCAAGCTACCCATGTGGACCCCCCTTAAAGAAGCTTCCATGTGGGCCCCACTCCATTATCGTCCCACCGAATCAAGGTTTGGGCATAACTATTTTGCTCTTTACTTTGCCTCCTGTAAACTTTAAATGGCTGTGACTGATCCCTATCATCTCTCCCCGGTTTGAGAGAACTCGACCTTGGCGAGTGAAAGGAATGATAGCGCTCATACAAGTCTGGATTGAGGAGCTGAAACTCTTCAGCAGTGATCCATGTGCAATCTGATAATGGATGACCCTTCAAATTGAAAAGATACTTCTGATAACCACCACTTTGAGTAGAAACAATCTGATCATCAAGACATTCATTTTCCTCCTTAGTTTTATAAATGGGTGGTAGGTGTGAACAGCTTGCCCAACAGCTTGAGAATCATCACAATGACCATGGTATATGGTTAAGTCTTCTACATTAAAGATGGAGTAATACCCTTGTATTCAGGCAACTCTAAAACATAGGCATTAATGCTGATTTTCTTTAAAATTTGTAAGGGCTTGCACTTCTAGAATGTATCTTCTTGGAAGTTATTCACTTATTCTTTGGAAATCGTTCTGGCCTCATATGCACCATCACCATGTCACCTTGAAATTCAACAAATCTGCGATGTAAGTCAGCCTTTGCCTTGTAAGTCCGCTTTTGATAAGGCTTCCTACAAAGTGCAGCCATTGTTTCACGTAGATGCCAGGACACCGGATGTGCTGGCCATGTGCATTATATGTGTGTGATGCTAGCAGCCTAGCACTCCCCTAAGTTTAGTTATTGGAGGAAATTCATCCATGAAGTTATCTTTAGAAACTATAAATACTCAAATCCTCATGTTCTTTTCTGGCCTGATTGGTTCTAAAGAAGAATGAAGTAGAAGCCAGGATGTTGGTTCAACAGCTATATAGGCATATATATTTTTTCTTGGGTCCCCTGTAGTGGAAGAGGACTTTTCCAAAGATATAGAGTTGGGTTCTGGTTTGTTGCATGCAGCCTATTGGATGCTTGGTTAATTTTGGTTCACATTCTACATATTTTCTTGTTTTTGTGTATATCTATAGAAGTGAAAATGAGATACGAGCACTGTAGTAGTGGGACGCTGTCACTTGTAAAGGGGAACCATTTTTTTGTTTGTTACAGTTCTCTTTTATCATTAAGTTTCAATATTTAGTAGAGAAAGCAAGGCATTGTAACCTTTGCAGTTAACTACAAAAGAATAATCTGGGGAGTCAAAATGTTGATTACAGAAATGGAGCCTTTCATCTTAAGGTGACTGTCAGAAAATTGGTAATTACCCATCTTTTGTTCTGTGCTGAAGCAACCAAACTTCCTTAATGCAGCATGGCAGTTTGTGGATCTCCACAAGGTAAAGAGGATGTGCCCTCATGTAAATTGGCCCTTAAGGGGCACAAGGGCCGAATGCATAAATTCGTTGTAGTAAGAATGTGATGTATGTGCAACAATGAATGAGAGGGGGGAGGGAGAAATGACACTGATGTAATTCACTAGACATGTACATGTATGCCACTGACGTAATTAACTAGACATGTACAATGTACAGAAATCACATAGCATAGATAAGAGAATGTGCTAGAAATGGAAAAAGGTTAATTGACTTTCATCTTTCTTCCCATGTTGACTCACATGTCTAGCAATGATGTAATTAACTAGACACGACAGAAATCACTTAGCATAGTAAAATAAAATGTGCTAGAAATGGATAAGGGCAATCTACTTTCCTCTTTCCTTCCATATTGACTCACCCATCTAACACGTTCATGTTTAGACAAGTGAACTTTTGCTCAGGCTCAAATTATTCATATAAGCTAAAAAAAAGTAATTCATTTTTTATGAAATTATTCTTTTTTCCTGTTAGTTTTCTCATTTGGCTATGCTTTCGCAGGTCATCTATTTTGGATCATGTTGATACGGGGCTACTATATCCTGACATTCAATTTTGGAAACGAGCCTCTGATCCTATCCTTGCCTGGGATCCTTTTTCGTCATTGATGTGGATTCTGTTTTGTCTTCCATGCCCATTTCTATCATCCATGGAGTCTTTCTTATCTCTTGTGCATCTCTTCTATGTTGTCTGTGTAACTCAGGTGTGTACTACATTCTTTTAAGAAACCAATCAGTAGGAAAAATTTGATTGTGAGCTAGGTTTTTGTTCTATTTTCAAAGGCTGATCACACTACCCTGATGTGTTGCATTACAGGCAATAATTACATATCATGGAAAATGTCTACTTGATATCACTGAACTAGGATTTGGTGATTGCCTTATTAGGGACATCTGCAAGATTAAGGGAGAATCTGGAGTTGCTCAGAAATATTTTGTTTCAATTATATTGATTATTCCTGCAATATTATAGATATAATTCGTAGATTGAGCTCTCCTTATTTGCGGAGGTGTGCATTATTATGGAAAATTCTGAACTCTTACACATCAGCACTATTCTATGATAGATCTCGTTATGCAAACAATGATATGTTGTATGGCACGGGCACTAGTGGCCTTTTGGTGGAGCTTAAAGAAGTAGAAGAGCTGGAGAACATGTTTAAGATTCCGCCACTGGATGTTGTTCTCAAGGATGAAGTGATGCGTGCTTTAGTAATAAAATGGTCCCTTCATTTCTGCAAGGAGTTCAAAGTTCATCGTTTTGGACGCGCTTTACATTCTACTCCAGCACTTCCATTTAAGTTGATGTGTTTGCCTCATATTTACGAGGATCTCTTGCAGAGGTTTGTTTCTGAATATTCTCTGCGGATATGCTGATCAGTGACTTAGTTTTTTTTCTTATTTTTTCAAAAATTCTAAGTCAGTAAACAATATTTGCTTCATCAGGTATATCGAACAACACTGCCCTGATTGCAAATCTGTCCAGGACGAGCCCGCATTATGTCTGCTGTGTGGTAGATTATGCTCTCCTAGCTGGAAGGCTTGCTGCAGGTTCCATATTCTGCCCGTCCTTATTGTTGTTTTTATATCTTCCCAACAGTTCTTATGTTTGTTGATTTTCTAGAAATTTCATCTTTCGATGTCATCTTTGCACACTTCAGTTAAATATGCAACTTTGACATGGTTATTGCAACTTCTTTTCAAGGGAAAGCGGATGCCTGACTCATGCGATGGCTTGTGGTGCTGGTACTGGATTTTTTTTGTTGATCAGGGTATTCTTAGAGTTACTTGGTATTAACTTCAGATAGCTTGATCTTTTTTCTCATTTATTTCGTGGGTTCTATTTCCCTTTAATGGCTGTTGTTTGCTTAAAATGACTAGTTTAGCCTTTTCTTATAACAGAACCACAATCCTACTGCAAAGAGCTGCACGTCAGGCACCTTGGCCTTCTCCCTACTTGGATGCCTTTGGTGAAGAGGTAAATTGATTGTTCTGCAATGCTAAATAGCGATAACTAGTTATAATGTCATACATATTATGACATAATAGGAGTTTCTCTGTCTACTGATAGTTACTTTTTTTTTTGTATATTTTGGATTCAACCTCCTCTCTCTTTCTATTAAAAAGAGGAACAAGGATACATGAACCAAAGGAAATGCGGCCAAGAGTTTACAAGCAAATAAACTCAAAGCAATATGGAAATATATATCTTCCTGACTCCTAGCCTAGGACCCTTCCCAAAACAAAATCTCACCCCAGCATTGCTAGAAGTTCCTCCCCATCAAATTTTAGACCCGCCCATTCCAAAGAAACCAACTGAATACGAGCACAAATACGGGATTGAGATGCCGAAGAATCTTCAAAAACTCTGAGATTTCTCCTTCTATATCATCCATGTTATGGCACCTGACAACACTGATCAAAGGGCCTCCTTGCCCCATCCTCACTAAGCATAGGCCAACTAGATAAGAAGTTACGAAAGGAAGATGGGATAACCCAATTCATGCTCAAGCAAGAAAGGAAATAACCTCAAATACCAAACACAGATGAACAATGAAGGAGCAAATGATCTACTAACTCTTTCGCCTGAAGACACATGAAACACTGTTTGGCCATCCTCAACCCTCTATGTTACAGATGATCACAAGTGATGGGATGCTGCTAATTGTTCAATGATCCTACTTCTGATGTCACCCTCCCCCCCCCCCAAAAAAAATTAGGACTAGAAATAGGAACTTGTAAGCCTTCAGAAAATATTCCTTGAGAATTTTATTTAAAGCTGCATTCTAGAGGAAAAAAGAGACCTTAGAGGGAATACCTGAATTCCATACTACCCGATGAGGGAATGAACCCATGGAACCCGAACCCAATGACTAAAAAGAGATCTTACTGAGAAACGACCATTATTTTAGCCGAACCAGACCCTGCAATCCCTAATATCAACACACGGGGAATAGGAGCTAATGCGAGCCAACAAACATGACCCTTCATCAATTTCCTAATCATTTAAATCACGTCTCAACGCCGGAAACCAAACCACCCCCTCTTCCCGCTTCTCAAAGTAGTCGCCTACCACTTCCTCCTTGTCGGTTGCAATGTTGAATATATGGCCAAAATTGTCCTAGAGCCTAGAATCACCACACCACACATCTTTCCAGAATCTCACTTCAGTCCCCTGGCCCACTCTAAACTTGAACTTAGGCACCACCAAATTGGTCGTCGCCATGATCCCCTTCTAGAGACCCAAGCCATAGGAAATCTTAACCTGCTTTGGGACCCAACAAGACGCCGCCCCATACTTGGTCACGATCACTGCCGGCCACAAACTAGACATTTCCGCACCAAACCGCCATATCCATTTTCCTAATAGAGCCTTATTCACCAAAACCAACTTCAGAATTAATCCCCCATCCTCCTTAGGTTGGAAAATTTGGTTCCATGCCATTAAATGATATTTAAATGAGTAACCTTCTCGTTCTACAAAAACTATCTCTATATTCGCTCAAGAGAAATGGCCACTGACTTGGGCATGGTTAAGGTGGACATGTAGAATGTCGGGAGGCTACTAAGGGTGCTTTGGATAAGAGTTAGTTTGCCTCCTTTCGATAGATAGTACACCTTCCACCCAGCTAACCGCTTCGCACACCTTTTTAGAACTGGCACTCAAGCCTCTTTAGCTTTAAAGCCTCCCCCTAATGGCATACCCAGGTACCTTGACAGAAGGCCTCCCGTTTTACAGCCAAAACAAACTGCCAACTGGTCTATGATTAAAACATATTATAACCTTACTATCTCTGACTTGGCTAGGTTTACTCACCGCCCGGACACTGCTTCAAAACACCGAAGAAGACACCTAAGGTACAAAAGATGACTTGGCAACGCATTACAGAAAATCAGGGTGTCATCAATAAATTGGAGATGGGATATGCGCAACTAAGCAGAGCCAATCGAGAATCCCTCGAACACTGTCCCCTTTGCTCTAGATATCATTCTGCTCAAAGCCTCCGAAACTAGCACAAAAAGGAATGGGGGTATCGGGTCTCCCTGCCACAGTACCCTAGAGGTTGGGAAGTAACCTACTGAACTCCCATTTAGAATAATGGAGAATGAGACATAGGAGATACACATCTTCATCCATTGCCTCCATTTAAGTCAGAATCCCATTCTGCCAAGATCATAATCCAAGAAACCCCAATTTACATGGTCGTATGCTTTCTCCATATCTCCTTTGCAAACAATACCAGAGGATGTGGACCTAATGCAGACATCAATACATTCATTGGCTATCAAAATCCCATCTAGTATCTGTCTTCCTCCCACAAAAGCACCTTGTTGAGGAGAGATGATGGAGACCATGACTTTCTGAAGGCGGGCTCGCCAAGACTTTAGAAAGAATCTTGTACATACTACTCACAAAACTGATCGGGCGAAAGTCCATGAGTTCCACCGTACCCTCCTTTTTTGGAATCAACACCACAAAAGTACTATTCATCACTATATCGAAGCGCCTTGCGGAATAAAATTACTTCATCACCGCCAAAACATCTTTTCCCACGATTTCTCAGCACGCCTTATAGAACTCAATGGTGAAACCATCCGGGTCGAGAGCCTTATCCCCGACCATACCATGAATAACACCCAATACCTCTTCCTCTTTGAACGGCCCCTCCAAAGAGGAACTCTAGTCATGGGGTAGGCTCGTGAATGATAAACCATCCAACCTCAGGCCATCAACTTTCCCTCTCTAGATACAAATCTTTATAGTAAGAGACGACACTATCTTCTATCTCTCTTTGTTCCACACCTTTAGTATTGTTTTCAAGGTTTTCAATTTCCGACTAAATCGCGTGCTCGCTGACCCCCATCTCCCCTCACCCCTCACCTCTCCACAATTTCGCCACTACATCTTGGAATCTCTCATCCTTGAGCCACATATTCTCAAAGCAAACCACTGGATGAGCATTGGCAACGCTCCACTCTATATGCATCCTTGGCAAGCCTCACACAATCCCCAACGAAATGAAGCAACCACCAAAAGCTTCGCTCCCTCAGCTGTAACTCCACAGAGCTCCCCTTCCCACGCTCGATGATCTTTACCAAAAGCCCTTCTCTGGTTTCCTCACTGCCAAATTCGAAGGTCCTTGATTCAACAACAAAAATTTTCTTCCGCGACGACATCTCCGGACATGCAAAAAGCCATGAAATGAACAATTCTGCATAGGACATGCTCTCGTAAACGCGTTTCAACTAGTTCTGGAATTATTAACACAATATAAGTCTATAACTTAAAGTATAATCGTTAAAAAAAGTAAAAAAAAATTAGGATTTTACTATTTATAAACTCGCTGGTCATAGACATCCCACTTTCTCCATTTCGACAAGTACTTGGGGTTTGTTGGGGCCCACTCCCAAAGTGTTTCTCCTTCTGGCAAGATAGTGGGGGTGTATATGGCTAGATAGTGGGGGCATATATGGCTAGTAATTGCCTTAGTTATATTGATGGTTATATTGATGCATCCCTTCTCTATCATTTATCAAGTGTTAGTATTTGTCTTTGTGAGTTAATCAATAGTGAGTAGATTTCTTCCTTAAGAGAAATTCTCTTTTAATTACTCGATTTGAATATAATTTGATGCTTAGTTCTTGTACTTTTAAGTCGTATATTTCGACATTATTCATTCAATATTTATCATGTAAGAAAACTGATTGTCTGAATTTGTTTTATGTACTCTTACATTACACAACTACACCATGTGAGCTATATGTAACAAGTCGTGAACGACGACTTCTGGTCAAGGTTAAGCTTAGCATGCATCGTGCCAGTGTTTTAAAACCCGAAAAATCGACTCGACTCGGAAACTTGCCGAGTAGAGTCAACTCGGAAACTCGAGCAAAACTCATCCGAGTAATGACACCTAAAACTCAGACATATATAATATTTTTCTAATACTTTATATATAGTATAAATTCAAAATTAATGATAAACCATGCCTAGAATGAGATATATAATTCAATACAATTCATCAATTATCATCCATAAATAAGAATAATCATCCAAATCATTCATAATTTCATATAACCAGTTAAAAGGAATCATGGATTAATGAAGAATAGACAAAAAAAAGTAATCAGAATATTTTGAGTTATAGCAGAAGATAACCCCCCAAAAATAATAATAAATTATACAAAAAAAAACTATTAGTCGAAGAATCACTTAAAAGTTAAAACATATATGTCCCAGGGAAATTGATGATTTTTTAATGAGAAAACGTGAACCATGGGTAGTTCGTTTGAAAAAGAAATCAGTCTCCCTGACCCAAGGTGATTGTGGGAAGGAGTATCAAACCATGGCTAGTTCGTTTGAACAAAAAAAATAAAACCATCTCACTTGATTTCTAAACTGAAAAGAGGAAGAGAGAAAGAGAGTTAAGTTTTATCTCTTGGTCCATTAGCAATCTTCGAAAAAAAATGCTCTTCTTTTTCTCTAGGTAAGTATTCTTCTACTGAAAAAAAATGGAAAGAAAATAAGTTCACTGTTGATGAGAATGTGAAAGAAAAGAAAAGAACAGAGGAGAACAGAGAAGTTCTTCTCGGAGAGGGAAGAGAGGATAGAGAATAGAGAGAGGAGAGAAACTTCTAGTTTATCTCCGGCCATTGTTGATTGCTGACCACTATCGCTGGCTAGAGATTTTCGGATGAGAGGGTGGGGCTATTGGGTGTGGGAGATTACGTTCCTTAACCCCTACCCTCTTTTTTGTTTATATACTGTAGGGTTTTAAAACAGAAAAAAAAATGATGTTTCAATAACTCAGATGATCTCATGGGTCGGGCGACTCGGGTCGGCTCAGGCGAGTCAACTTCATTACTCGTTAAAAAATCGCATTTCCGAGTTTTTAGCCATACTCAACCCAAAACCTGGCCGAGTTGAGTCGACTTGGCCGAGTTTCAGGCAACTTGGCGAGTTTTAAAACAGAGGACTGTGTTCTTGGTTGCCCTTTAGCTTTCGCGACAGTCATTTGTTGTAGGATTCTCCCATGGTTAATTTCCCAATTTTTTAAATTTCTTATCTAGTCCTATATTGTTAACAATTTGATTTTTTTCTTATTTATAAATTAGATTTATTCAGTAAAGTAGTTAATAACACCACTATAACTATTTGGAAATTACAAGGCAGAATCAGTGACTGCTAAAAAAAGGACTATTAGTTCTAGGTTGCGTCTTTCAATCGACGTCACTAATGGTATGTCTCACCATTTTATTTTGATTTTCTTTTCTATCTTAATAATCTATTTTTTCACTAATGCTAGATGTTAGTCTACAACTTAAAGTATAATCATTAAAAAAAGTTTTAAAAAAAATTAGGATTGTATTATTTATAGACTCGCTGGTCGTAGACATCCTACTTTTTCCATTTCCACAAGCACTTGGGTTTGGTGGGGCCCACCCCCAAAGTGTTTCTCCTTCTGGCAAGATAATAAGGGCGTATATTGCTAGATAGTGGGGGCATATATGGCTAGCAATTGCATTAGTTATATTGATGAATCACTTTTCTATCATTTATCAAGTGTTAGTATTTGTCTTTGCGAGTTTATCAATGGTGAGTAGATGTCTTCTTTAAGGGAAATTCTCTACTAATTACACTATCTGTATATAATTCTCTACTTAGTTCTTATACTTTTAAGTCTTATATTTTTATATTATTCATTCAAATTTTTTGTGTAAGAAATCTTAATTTGTTTTATGTACTCCAACCTTATTCAACTACATCATGTGAGCTATATGCAATGAGGCGTAAAGACGACTTCTACTCAAGGGTCATTAAGCCTAGCATGGACCTTGCTATCGGCTGCCCTTTAGCTTTTGTGACTGTCATTTGCTCTCGGATTCTCCCATGGTATGTTTCCCCATTTTTTAAATTTCTTATCTTCTCTTATATAGTTAATAATTTGAATTTTTTCCTAATTCTAAATTAGATTTATTCGGCAAAGTAATTAATTACACTATTATAACTATCTGGATGCTACGATGCAGAATCATTGACTTCTAAAAAACGACTAATAGTTCAAGGTAGTGCCTTTGAATCGAATTCACCAATTGTACGCATCGCCCTTTTAATTCATTTTTCTTTTGTAAGTTAATAATCTGATTTTTCACTAATACTAAATGTTAGTCTATAACTTAAAGTATAATCGTTAAAAAAAGTAAAATCAAATTAGTATTTTATTATTTATAAACTCGTTGGTCGTAGACATCAAACTTTCTCCATTTCGACAAGTAGTTGGGGTTTAGTGGGGCCCACCCCCAAATTGTTTCTCCTTCTGGCAAGATAGTGGGGGCGTATATGGCAGCAATTGCCTTAGTTATATTGATGCATCATTTATCAAGTGTTAGTATTTGTCTTTGCGAGTTAATCGATGGAGAGTAGATTTCTTAAGAGAAATTCTCTTCTGATTACTCGATCTGAATATAATTCGATGTTTAGTTCTTGTACTTTTTTTAAGTCTTATATTTTGATATTATTCATTTAGAATTTATTACGTAAGAAAACTGATCGTCTAAATTTGTTTTATGTACTCCTACATTATACAACTACACCATGTGAGCTATATGTAATGAGGCATGAACGATGACTTCTAGTCAAGGTTAAGCTTAGCATGGATCCTGCTCTCGGATGCCCTTTAGCTTTCGCGACTGTCATTTGCTTTAGGATTCTTCCATGGTTAGTTTCCCAATTTTTTAAATTTCTTATCTTTTCCTATATTGTTAACCATTTAATCGTTTTTCTTATTTCTAAATTAGATTTATTTGGTAAAGTAGTAAATAACACCACTATAACTATCTGGAAATTACGATGCAGAATCAGTGATTGTTAGAAAAGGACTATTGGTTCTAGGTTGCGTCTTTCAATCAACATCACTAATGATATGTCTCACCCTTTTATTTTAATTTTCTTTTGTATCTTAATAATCTATTTTTTCACTAATGCTAGATGTTAGTATATAACTTAAAGTATAATCGTTGAAAAAAGTAAATTTTTTTTTATGATTTTACCATTTATAGACTCGCTTGTTATAGACATCCTACTCTTTCCATTTTGACAAGTACTTGATTTGGTGGGGTCCACCCCCAAAGTGTTTCTCCTTCTAGCAAGATAATGGGGGTGTATATGGCTAACAATTGCCTTAGTTATATTGATGAATCACTTTTCTATCATATATCAAGTGTTAGTATTTGTTTTTGCGAGTTAATCAATGGGTGAGTAGATGTCTTCTTTAAATGAAATTCTCTACTAATTACGCGATCTGTATATAATTCTCTACTTTGTTCTTGTACTTTTAAGTCTTATATTTTTATATTATTCATTCAATTTTTATGTATAAGAAAACTGATTGTCTGAATTTGTTTTATGTACTCCTACATTATTCAACTACATCATGTGAGCTATATGGAATGAGGCGTGAACGGCGACTTCTGCTCAAGGGCCATTAAGCCAAGCATAGACCTTGCTCTTGGTTGCACTTCAACAGTCGCGACTGTCATTTGCTCTTGGATTCTCCTATGGTCAATTTCATCATTTTTTAAATTTCTTATATTGTGTTATATAGTTAATAATTTGAATTTTTTCCTCGTTCTAAATTAGATTTATTCGGCAAAGTAATTAATTACATCATTATAACTATCTGGATACAATGATGCAGAATCATTGATTCTAAAAAACGACTAATCGTTTAAGGTTGTGCCTTTCAATCGACTTCACTAATTGTATGTCTCACCCTTTCATTTTATTTTTCTTTTGTATATTCATAATCTAATTTTTCACTAATGCTAGATGTTAGTCTATAACTTAAAGTATAATCGTTAAAAAAGTTTTTTTTAAAAAATGATTTTACTATTTATAAACTCGCTGGTCGTAGACATCTCACTTTCTCCATTTCGATAAGTAGTTGGGGTTTGGTGGGGCCCACCCCCAAGGTGTTTCTCCTTCTGGCAAAAAAAGGGGGCCGTAAATGGCTATCAATTGCCTTAGTTATATTGATGCATCCATTCTCTACCATTTATCATGTGTTAATATTTGTCTTTGCAAGTTAATCAATGAAGAGTAGATTTCTTCCTTAAGAGAAATTCTGTTCTAATTACTCGATTAGAATATAATTTGATGCTTTGTTCTTGTACTTTTAAGTCTTATACTTTGATATTATTTATTCAGAATTTATTATGTACGAAAACTGATTGTCTGAATTTGTTTTATGTACTCTTACATTGTACAACTACACCATGTGAGCTACATGTAATGAGGCGTGAATGACGACTTCTGATCAAGGTTAAGCTTAGCATGGACCGTGCTCTCGCCTGTCCTTTTTTTTTTATCGGTAAATTCATTTTATTAAAGAAAAGAAGAGAAAACAATGATTCACAACAGGTAAATCCACACCAGCTCACAAAGCACAAAATCAGCAAACAACCCAAGGCAACCCACAGAAAAAACCCCCAAACTCCTCACAAAAAACCCCGACACTAACTACGAAATCAACTCATCGAACACCTGCCTTTTAGCGTTCACGACTGTCATTTACTCAAGGATTTTCCTATGGTTAGTTTCCTAATTTTTTAAATTTCTTATCTTGTCCTATATTGTTAACAATTTGATTTTTTTCTTATTTCTAAATTAGATTTATTCGGTAAAGTAGTTAACAACATCACTATAACTATCTGGAAATTACGATGCAGAATCAATGACTACTAAAAAAGGACTGTTAGTTCTAGGTTGCATCTTTCAATCGACGTCACTAATGGTACGTCTCACCCTTATATTTTATTTTTCTTTTGTATCTTAATAATCTAATTTTTCACTAATGCTAGATGTTAGTCTATAACTTAAAGTATAATCATTAAAAAAAGGAAAAAAAAATAAAGGATTTTACTATTAATAGACTCGCTGGTCATAGACATCCTACTATTTCCATTCCGACAAGTACTTGGGGTTTGGTGGGGCCCACCCAGAAAGTGTTTCTCCTTCTGGCAAGATAATGAGGGGGCATATATTGCTAGATAGTGTGGGCTTATATGGCTAACAATTGCCTTAGTTACATTGATGAATCACTTTTCTATTATTTATCAAGTGTTAGTATTTGTCTTTACGAGTTAATCAATGGTGAGTAGATGTTATCTTTAAGTGAAATTCTCTACTAATTATTCGATCTGTATATAATTTTCTACATAGTTCTTGTACTTTTAAGTATTATATTTTTGTATTATTCATTCAAATTTTATGTGTAAGAAAACTGATTGTCTGAATTTGCTTTATGTACTCTTACATTATTCAACTACATCATGTGAGCTATATGGAACGAGGCTTGAACGACAACTTCTGCTCAAGGGCCATAAAGCCTAGCATGGATCATGCTCTCAATTGCACTTCAACTTTTGAGACTATCATTTGCTCTCAGATTCTCTCATGGTAAGTTTCACCAGTTTTTAAATTTCTTATTTTGTCTTATATAGTTAATAATTTGAATTTTGTCCTAATTCTAAATTAAATTTATTCGGTAAAGTAATTAATTACATCATTATAACTATCTGGATACTATGATGCAGAGTCATTGACTTCTAAAAACCGACAAATAGTTCAAGGTTGTGCCTTTCAATCGACTTCTCCAATTTTATGTCTGACCCTTTCATTTTATTTTTCTTTTGTATTTTAATAATCTAATTTTTCACTAATGCTAGATGTTAGGCTAAAACTTAAAGTATAATCGTTAAAAAAAGTAAATTTTTTTTAGGATTTTACTATTTGTAAACTCGCTGGTTGTAGACATCCCATTTTCTCCATTTCAACAAGTACTGTTGTGGCCCACCCCAAAGTGTTTATCCTTCTGGCAGGATAGTGGGGGCGTACATGGCTAGCAATTGCCTTAGTTATATTGATGAATCACTATTCTATCATTTGTCTAAGTATTAGTATTTGTATTTGCGAGTTGATCAATGGTGAGTAGATGTCATCTTTAAGGGAAATTCTCTATTATTACTCGATTTATAGAATTCTCTACTTAGTTCTTGTACTTTTAAGTCTTATTTTTTTATATTATTCATTCAAATTTTATGTGTAAGAAAACTGATTGTCTAAATTGTTTTACGTACTCCTACATTATTGAACTACATTATGTGAGCTATATGGAACAAGGCGTGAATGGCGACTTTTGCACAAGGGTCATTAAGCTTAGCATTGGCCTTTCTCTCGGTTGCACTTAAACTTCCGCAATTATCATTTGCTCTCGGATTCAACAACGGTAAGTTTCACCATTTTTTAAATTTCTTCTCTTGTCTTACATAGTTAATAATTTGAATTTTTGCCTAACTCTTAATTAGATTTATTCAGTAAAGTAAATAATTGCATCATTATAACTATCTGGATACTACGATACAGAATCATTGACATCTAAAAAATGACTAATAGTTCAAGGTTGCGCTCTTCAATCAACTTGTCCAATATTTTGTCTCACTCTGTTATTTTATTTTTCTTTTGTATGTTAATAATATAATTTTCACTAATGGTAGACGTTAGTTTATAACTTAAAGTATAATTATTAAATAAAGTAAAAAAAAATTAGGATTTTACAATTTATAAACTCGCTGGTCGTGGACATCGCACTTTCTCCATTTCGACGAGTAGTTGGGGTTTGGTGGGGCCCACCCCTAAAGTGTTTCTCCTTCTAGTAAGATAGTGGGGGCATATATGGCTAGATAGTGGGGCCGTATATGGCTAGCAATTGCCTTAGTTATATTGATGCATCCCTTCTCTATCATTTAAGAAGTGTTAGTATTTGTCTTTGCGAGTTAATCGATGGTGAGCAGATTCCATCCATAAGAGAAATTCTCTTCTAATTATTCGATCTGAATATAATTCAATGCTTAGTTTTTGTACATTTAAGTCTTATATTTTGATATGTTTCATTCAGAATCATTCAGAATTTATTATGTAAGAAAACTGATTGCCTGACTTTCTTTTATGTACTCCTACATTATACAACTACACAATGTGGGCTATATGTAACGTGACGTGAACGACGACTTCTGGTCAAGGTTAAGTTTAGCATGGACTATGCTCTCGGCTGCCCTTTAGCTTTTGCGACTGTCATTTATTCTAGGATTCTCCCTTGGTTAGTTTCGTAATCTTTTAAATTTCTTATCATGTCTTATATTGTTAACAATTTAATTTTTTTCTTATTTCTAAATTAGATTTTTTCGGTTAAGTAGTTAATAACACCGCTGTAACTATCTGGAAATTACGATACAGAATCAGTAACTGCTAAAAAAGGACTATAAGTTCTAGGTTGCGTCTTTCAATTGACGTCACTAATGGTATGTCTCACCCTTTTATTTTAATTTTTTTTTGTATCTTAATAATCTATTTTTTCACTAATGCTAGATATTAGTGTATAACTTAAAAAGTATAATCGTTAAAAAAAGTAAAAAAAAATTAGGATTTTACTATGTATAGACTCGCTGGTCATAGACATCCAACGTTTTCTATTTCAAAAAGTACTTGGGGTTTGGTGGGGCCCACCCTCAAATTCTTTCTCCTTCTAGCAAGATAATAGGGGTGTATATTGCTAGATAGTGGGGGTGTATATCGCTAGCAATTGTCTTAGTTATATTGATGAATCACTTTTCTATCTTTTATCAAGTGTTAGTATTTGTCTTTGCGAGTTAATCAATGGTGAGTATATATGTCTTTAAGGAAAATTCTCTACTAATTACTCGATTTGTATTTAATTCTCTACCTAGTTCTTGTACTTTTAAGTCTTATATTTATTCATTCAAATTTTGTGTAAGCAAACTGATTGTCTAAATTATTTTTTATTTACTCCTACATTATTCAACTACATCATGTGAGCTATATGGAACGAGGCGTGAACGACAACTTCAGCTCAAGGGACATTAAGCCTAGCAGGGACCTTGGTCTCGGTTGCACTTCAACTTTCGTGACTGTCATTTGCTCTCCGATTCTCCCGTGGTAAATTTCACCATTTTTTAAATTTCTGATCTTGTCTTATATAGTTAATAATATGAATTTTTTTCCTAATTCTAAATTAGATTTATTCAGTAAATTAATTAATTACATCATTATAACTATCTGGATACAACAATGCAGAATCATTGACTTCTAAAAAACGACTAATAGTTCAAGGTTGTGCCTTTTAATCGAATTCACCAATTGTATGTCTAACCCTTTTATTTTATTTTTCTTTCGTATCTTAATAATCTAATTTTTCACTAATGCTAGATGTTAGCCTATAACTTAATGTATAATCGTTAAAAAAATTAAAAAAAAGTTAGGATTTTACAATTTATAAACTCGCTGGTCGTAGACATCTCACTTTCTCCATTTCGACAAGTGCTTGGGGTTTGGTGGGGCCCACCCCCAGAGCATTTCTCCTTCTGGCAAGATAGTGAGAGCATATATGTCTAGATAGTGGGGCGTATATGGCCAGCAATTGCCTGAGTTATATTGATGCATCCCTTCTCTATCATTTATCAAGTGTTAGTATATGTCTTTGCGTGTTAATTAATGGTGAGTAGATTTCTTCCTTTGGAGATTCTCTTCTAATTATTCGATCTGAGTATAATTCGATGCTTAGTTCTGGTACATTTAAGTCTTATTTTTTAATATTATTCATTCAAAATTTATTATGTAAGAAAATCGATTGTCTGACTTTTTTTTTTGTACTCCTACATTATACAACTACACCATATGAGTTATTTGTAACGAAGCGTGAACGACGAGTTCTTGTCAAGGTTAAGCTTACCATGGACCATACTCTCGGTTGCCCTTTAGCTTTCGCGACTGTCATTTGCTCGAGGATTCTCCTCTAGTTAGTTTCCCAATTTTTTAGATTTCTTATTTTGTCCTATATTGTTAACAATTTGATTTTTCTCTTATTTCTATATTAGATTTATTCGGTAAAGTAGTTAATAATACCACTATAACCATCTGGAAATTATGATATAGATACAGTGACTGCTAAAAAAGGATTTAGTTCTAGGTTGCGTCTTTCAATCAACGTCACTAATATTATGTCTCACCTTTTTATTTTAATTTTCATTTCTATCTTAATAATCTATTGTTTCATTAATGCTGGATGTTAGTCTGTAACTTAAAGTATAATTGTTAAAAAGTTAATTTTTTTTTATTTTACTATTGATAGACTCGTTGGTCATCCTACTCTTTCCATTTCAACAACTACTTAGGGTTTGGTGGGGCCCAACCCCAAAGTGTTTCTCCTTTTGGCAAGCTAATGGAGCGTATATTGCTAGATAGCAGGGAGCGTATATAGCTAGCAATTGTCTTAGTTATATTGATCAATAACTTTTCTATCATTTATCAAGTGTTAGTATTTTTCTTTGCGAGTTAATCAATGGTGAGTAGATGTCTTCTTTGAGAGAAATTCTCTACTAATTACTCGATCTGTATATAATTCTTTACTTAGTTTTTGTACTTTTATATTATTCATTATATGTGTAAGAAAACTGATTGTGTGAATTTGTTTTATGTATTACACTATTCAACTACATCATATGAGCTATATGGAACGAGGCGTGAACAACGACTCCTGCTCAAGGGCCATTAAGCCTAGCATGGACATTACTCTCGGTTGCACTTGTACTGTTGCAACTATCATTTGCTCTCGGATTCTCTCGTGGAAAGTTTCACCATTTTTTAAATTTCTTATCTTGTGTTAAATAGTTAATAATTTGAATTTTTTTCCTAATTCTAAATTAGATTTGTTGGGTAAAGTAATTAATTACATCATTATAAAAAACGAAGAATAGTTCAAGGTTGCGCCTTTCAATCGACTTCACCAATTGTATGTCTCACCCTTTTATTTTATTTTTCTTTTGGATGTTAATAATCTAATTTTTCACTAATGCAAGATGTTAGTCTATAACTTAAAGTATAATCGTTAAAAAAAGTATAAAAAAAAAGTAGGATTTACTATTGATAAACTCGTTGTTCGTAGACATCCCACTTTCTCCATTTCGAAAAGTACTTGGGGTTTGGTGGGGCCCATCCCTAAAATGTTTCTCCTTCTGACAAGATAGTGGGGGCATATATGGCTAGCAATTGCCTTTGTTATATTGATGCATCCCTTCTCTATCATTTATCAAGTGCTAGTATTTGTCTTTGCGAGTTAATCAATGGTGAGTCGATTTCTTCTTTAAGAAAAATTATGTTCTAATTAATCGATCAGAATATAATTTGATGCTTAGTTCTTGTACTTTTAAGTCTTATATTTTGATATTATTCGTTCAGAATTTATTATGTAAGAAAATTGATTGTCTAATTTTGTTTTATGTACTCCTACATTATACAACTACACCATATGAGCTATATTTAATGAGGCGTGACTGACGACTTTTGGTCAAGTTTAAGCTTAGTATGGACCGTGCTCTCGCCTACCCTTTAGTTTTTGCGATTGTCATTTGCTCTAGGTTTCTCCCATGGTTAGTTTCCCAATTTTTTAAATTTCTTACCTTATCCGACTTTTTTCTTATTTCTAAATTAGATTTATTCGGTAAAGTAGTTAATAACACCACTATAACTATCTAGAAATTACGATGCAGAATCAGTGACTGCTAAAAAAGGACTATTAGTTCTAGGTTGCGTCTTTCAAACGACGTCACTAATGGTTTGTCTCACCTTTTTTTTAAAATTTCTTTTGTATCTTAATAATCTAATTTTTCATTAATGCTAGATGTTAGTCTATAACTTAAAGTATAATTGTTAAAAAAAGTTTTTTAAAAAAAGGATTTTACTATTTATAGACTGGCTGGTCATAGACATTCTACTCTTTCCATTTCGACAAGTACTTGGGGTTTGGTGGGGCCCACCCCATAGTGTTTCTCCTTCTGGCAAGATAATGGGGGCATATATTGCTAGATAGTGGGGGCGTATATGACTAGGAATTGCCTTAGTTATATTGATGAATCACTTTTTTATGATTTAACAAGTATTAGTATTTTTCTTTGCGAGTTAATCAATGGTGAGTAGATGTTATCTTTAAGTGAAATTCTCTACTAATTACTCGATCTGTATATAATTTTCTACTTAGTTCTTGTACTTTTAAGTCTTATATTTCTTTATTATTCATTCAAATTTTATGTGTAAGAAAATTGATTGTCTGAAAATGGCGAGTAAAAAGATATGGTCAAAACTGTCGGGACCTGCAGAGCACCGATCGCTCTGTCATTAGTAGCGATCGATCGGTCCAAAACCGATCGATCGGAGGCTATCGATTGGTTAACTTTTTTGTATGGGGAAATTTTTCAGAGAGCATGTTTTTGACCGGTCGCTCGGTCAATAACACCGATCGCTCGGTAGGCAACCGATCGATCGGTCATAACCACCGATAGCTCGGTTTTCGCGTTTTTGCAGAAATTCCAGTAAGGGCGTTTTTGTCTTTTGGGTGTTAAACCCTTACCCATAAGGGCTTGCCCGAGCCTTTAGGGTTTCATTCACATACTTAGAGGATTTTGGGAGTTAGAGAGAGGGGAGGAGACTCCAACCTAGGGTTTGCTTTTGAGAAGAAATCAAAGGGGTTTAAGAACCCTAGCTCACCCCAACTCGTTTTGCTTCACGTTCAAGGCTCAAGCTCGTGTGGGGTTCCCTTCTCAAGCTAGGGCAGCACTTTCTATGGTATTTTCAAGAGGGTTTCCTACCCAATCAAGTATAGTTCGAGTAAGGGCTTTCTTCTTGCAAGTTGGAGCTCCAATCAAGGTTTACAACCAAGATCAAGCCTTGATTCAAGGTTAGTACACCCTACTAACTTTCCCTAGCAATAACCTAGGTTTTCTATTGTAAATGGTGATTCTTTATATTATGCTTTCCTTCCCTATGAATTGTATCATCTCAATAAATATAAACAAGATAAGAAAAAAGGATATGGATGTGTATGGAATGTTGATTGAGGCAATGGGATGCTAAATGTATGATGTGTGATATGTGTGGTGTAGGAAATGGAAAATGGAGGATGGGCATTTTATAAATAATAAACTTACCCTTATGTGATTGGATGGAAAATATGCATTAAAGAAGAAGGAAGATGAACTATTAATAGATATCGTCTGTTATGTGTTTGATAAATGCCTAACCTATGAAATGATGACTTAAAGGAATTGGATGTAAGCCTTATGTAATTGGTCTTCTAAATGATGACTCGACCGAATGCTATGTTGATCACTTGAATGTTTGCATGATATGCTATGAATTTAAATGAAATGCAATCTCTCTTTTGTTATCCTCATTCCCATGATTGTCACTATTAGCATGTACACGAGCACACATGTTAGCATGAACCGAGATTTCAAGAGCATGTGCATATAATAACCAACAAGAAAATATTGCATGTCAAGGAGGTTGGTAGCCCAGGGAGATTCGGGTACTAGCCCTTGGCTCACAAGAAAACCCCAAAACACATATGGTCAAGGAGGTTGGTAGCCCAGGAAGATTCGGGTACTAGCCTCTGGCTTACAAGAAAACTAAACAAGTAATAAAAATCACATATTGTCAAGGAGGTTGGTAGCCCAGGGACATTCGGGTACTAGCCTCTGGCTCACAAGAAAACCATATATCAAGGAGGTTGGCAGCCCAGGGAGATTCGGGTGCTAGCCTCTGGTTCACAAGTTACAAGATGTAAGGTTACAAGATGATGACAAGGCATTCATGCATGCACGCATACATGATTTCTATAAGCCATACCAAGACATGAAACGGATTTCCAAGCATGAGATTTATCGGAGTTTTTGCATTCATGCACGCACGTCAAGATGATTGTATTGTACTATGTCTTATGCTAATTCTTTTGTGATGCTCTGATTTCTGCTTTGTACTGTATTACCGTTGTTGTGTTCATTATGGTATGGTTAGCTAGTAGCTTGTACTCGTTGAGTATTCCATGCTCAGTTGTACTTTCATGTCGGCAGGTACTGAGGGAGCCCTCGACCTGGAGCCTTGGGTCGAGGAAGAGTATATAGAGGAGAGAGAGCCGTCTATCCCACTGCAGTTTCAGGCCGACCGAGACCTTGACGTGTGGCCGTACCTCGACTACTGTTGATGGGAGAGTACGAGAGGGTGCTTATAAGTATTTTGACATTTTGATAGGTGGGCCTGTCCACCTTAGACTTAGTCATGTTGTATATATGTTAACTTGGAATACTATTTTGGAAATCTTAGAAGAAAAGAAAAAGTTAGTTTACGCTTCCGCATTTACGTTTAGCTTCCGCGCTCTGATTATCATTGTTTAGTACTGTAATTATCTTGTTCATTACAGGATGGTTTGGCAGGTACATATAGTCACACCTAAAGTATCCCTTAACTCCTAGGGGGTATTTTGGGGCGCGACAGTCTCTCTCTCTCTTCTCCCTCTCTTTCAAATCTCAACCAAACCAGAGAGGGGCAAACCCATTCTGGCGAATCCATTCCAGCCAAGCCTTTGAGTCTGCCATCGCCAAAGTCATCTCAGTCACCGTTGACCAAACCATCTCCGTCCACTACTGTCATTGTCGCAAGGTAAGATTTCCTCCGTCTCTTCCATTTTTTCTCTTTTTCTTCATTTTGTCTGTAAGTTTTTTATTCATTCTCATTCTTTCTTTCATCTTATGATTCATTCACTTTGATTTGATATCTAGGGTTTGCTATTTTGTTTGATAATCCAATGGTGCCATGAAATTTCTAGTTTTTGCTATAAATTTCTATATATTTTCACCCTTTCACAACATAGCAAGCAAGACTTGTTGATATGGATCCTCCTCTCTCTGTTTCTTTTGCCACATATTGAAATGTTTACACATACCATTTTAATCAGCCATCTAGTTTCACATGGTATCAATAAAATAAAATCGAAAGAAATAAGCCACAGAGCATTACAGAAGAAATAAAACAAGGAATGACACAACGTTATTCTCAAAGGGTTGGAGACAGATTTAGTTCAAATGGCTATCTTTGGGCTAGATTGGATAAACACAAAGTTCATGATAAATCTTAGACTGCCTATCAAATTGAAAGAAAAAAGGGTGAGCTATTGTGGTCAAAGCTATATATAACTTGTTGGAGAAAAGGTATTGTGGTACTGAGCTATTTAGAACCTATTAATTTTTATGGTCATGGTTTTTCCTTGTATTGGAATTGTATAAATGGTGAAAATTGCAGAAAAATGTGAAACTTAACATTATGTTTTTGTTTACTAATTTATTGTTATTGCTATAATAATTATTACAGTTTCTGCAATTTTCACCACTTATACAATTCCAATACAAGGAAGAACCATGACCATAAAAATTAATAGGTTCTAAATAGCTCAGTACCACAATACGTTTTCTCCAACAAGTTATATATTGCTTTGACCACAATAGCTCAACATGAATCACCTTCAAAGTCACCTCCTAAAAAACCTACACATCCTAGGGTTATAAGACCTCACTTCTCAACTGAAATTATCGAAAACCTTGAAAGTGGAGTGAGAACTCGAAAACAAGTTGAAAATGAAGTTAGCCATTTGTGCTACACTTCTACATTTGAACCCAAAAATGTAACTGAAGTTCTCACAGATGAAAATTGGATAAATGTCATGTAAGAAGAGCTAAATCAGTTTACAAGGAATGATGTATGGTTTTTAGTTCCTAGGCCTAAAGATACAAATGTTATTGGTACTAAATGGACTTTCAAGAACAAATCTGATTAAAATAGTATCATTGTAAGAAACAAGGCCAGATTACTTGCACAGGGATACACTCAGATTGAGGGCATTAATTTCGATGAAACCTTTGCTCCTGTTGCCCAGCTAGAGTCAATTAGAATCTTGCTAGCTATTCCATGTCATCTAAAATTCAAACTCTTTCAGATGGATGTCAAGAGTGCCTTTATGAGCAGCATTCTTCAGGAGGAAGTCTATGTGGAACAATCAAAAGGGTTTGAGGACCCCAATCATCCCGATCAAGTTTACAGTTTAAAAATGGCTCTCTATAGTTTGAAACAAGCTCACAGAGCTTGGTATGAGAAACTGACAATATATCTCTTAGAAAAGGGATTTTCGAGAGGGGGAGTAGACAGGACCCTATTCATACAAAATATCAAGGATGATATGATCATTGCTCAAATCTATGCTGATAATATTACCTTTGGTTCCACATCAGACTCACATGCTCACTCATTTGCTGAACAAATGAAGAATGAATTTAAGATGAGCATGGTTGGTGAGCTGAACTTCTTTCTTGGTCTGTATCCCAAACCAAATATGCCAAAGACCTTGTAAAGAAATTTGGCATGAGCTCAGCTAAACATGCTTGCACTCCTACGAGCACCACCACCAAACTTAGCAAAGATGCTTCAGGCAAAACTGTCGATCAAACCACATACCGAAGTATGATTGGTAATTTGCTCTATCTAACTGCCAGTCGTCCTGATACTGCCTTTAGTGTCGGAGCTTGTACTCGTTATTAAGCAAGCCCCAAAGATTCACACTTACTAGCTGTCAAACGTATCATTCGATATGTAAATCGAACTCTATCTTTTGGCCTCTGGTATCCCTTTGATACTACTGCCGTGGTTGTTGGATATTCCGATGCCGACTGGGCCAAAAATACTGATGATAGGAAAAGCACCTCTGGAGGATGCTTCTATGTTGGAAACTGTTTAGTTGCTTGGCTTAGCAAAAAACAGAATTCCATCTCCTTGTTTACTACCGAGGTTGAGTACATTGCCTCCGGCAGTTGTTGCACCCAACTTCTATGGATGAAACAGATGTTGCAAGACTATGGGGTAGAACAGGGCACCATTACTGTGTATTGTTATAACACAAGTACCATTAACATCTCTAAAAATCCTATGCAGCACTCTCGCACCAAACACATAGACATTAGACACCACTTTATTCGAGAGCTTGTTGAGCAAAGTGTTGTGACATTGGAATATGTGCAAACTGATACTCAACTTGCGGATCTCCTCACCAAACCTTTAGATTCTCTTAGGTTTGAGTTTCTTAGGAAATCCATCGGTGTGTGCGGCATTGAGTGATTGAGTGCTTTCTGATAAACTAGGTGATCTCATATCCATATCTCTTCCTAGCTCTCTTCCTCCGGTGTACATTATCTGTCTTTGAGTATTTTTGTTTTTGCTTGTTTCCTTTATTTCAAAAATTCAAAAACATTGAAAAATCCAAAAACATTACAAAATTTCAGAAAAACTCCAAAAAGATTTGTTTTTGTTTTCTTTTAGTTAGGCATATTGAAAAACCAAAAAACATTGAAAAATCTAAAAATTCAAAAAGAGTTGTGTTGGAGTTGTCTCTTCTCCCTTGATGTGCATGCTACCATCTTGCTCAGATAGAGAGTCAGTGAAATTTTCTTGTGCTCATAATGCTTGTCCAAGATACATATACTTCATAGAAGTGAGTTCATGAGGATATCATACCCACCAAAGTGTCTTTTGGGAGTGTGAACATAGACTATCTTGCTAAATACAATTAGAAATATGGTGTATACTGTTGCATTATCGCATGCACTTGCACTCTGACTGTCTCATGCAAATGGTACATATCCCTAAAATAGGTGATGATATTATTCATGATGGCTCTTCGTGTTGATAAAATCTGTTTTGACCATGAAGGAACCATCCATTACAATGTGCCCCTGTTTAAGCTTTATGCACTAGAAAGGGCTACCTCTGGGATAGTGTGCAAGCCACTATTGGATGCAAACAGTATGAAATGGCTACCTAGGCGGACAGTAGGTATCTATCTAGGTCATTAGAGTGAAAGCCTCTGCTGCTAATAGCTAGAGCTACCTTCCCAATCAGTGTGAAAGCCACCATTGCCTTCAAAAAAAAAAAATTATGAAGCAAAGGCTGAAAAAATGACTTCAAAAGCATCAAATTTCACTAATACTATGAGTACACAAAGTGTTTACGGGTAAAAATAGCACATAAAAATTCTTAAATTTTATGGATTACCCTAAGTGAGTCTTTTAGTATTTTTTGAAGCTTGTTGTTCCTGAAATGCACTAATGTCATTATCTGTCTAAGGGTGCCTACTTTTAAAGGAGTCAAGTCAGAATTTCATTTCACACACTTCACATTTTTTGGTAAAGCCTATTACTCACTGTACATTAGCTTGTGTGATTGTGTGTTGATCTCCTGTGTACTTAGTGTCGATGGACATATCCTCATTTATTCATCATTACATGCTAAACTATCTTGGACATGTATTATTTGTCACTTGTAAATTCTCACAACCTTGCATTAATGTTGAAAATATCTTTTGACAAGTGTTTGAGAAAAATGGATTGGTTTTAAATTTGAAAAACTCTCTGACAAATTTGCCTATTGTTGGATATTTCCTTGAGGTGTTTTTTTAAAAAAGGTTGATCATAATTTGTAATTTTTCAGCTCTCTCTAATGTGCAATTTTCCTCTCAAAAGATGATCCACAAGATGCCAACTAGGGATGGATTTTGTCCATAACATTTTGAGGACCAAGAGTCACTAGGGTGGCATAATTTTTTGAAGTGTTTTAGCAAGTTGTGCAGCATTTTCAGGTTAAAATTGCAGCATTTTCTCTCAAAAAGACTACTCCACAAAATGCCAAAGTGCAAATTGGGTCAAAATTCACAAATATAAACTTTTTGGGCAGAGGGTCGACCTTGGGAGTGAGTTCGGTCGACCGAACTCAGAGCTTTGGGGTTTCCAAAACCCTCGATCTCTTTCATTTGGGATACACTTTTGGTCTTCCCCTTTGCAAAAATCCAGCTGCTCCTTGCCCTATTCATCCTTCTACAGGATTCTCAAGCTCCATTACAGTGATCCACGATCACAACATTGTTTGATTTGAAGCGTCAAGATTGTGAATGAGCTTACGGTCATGTATGAAGCTTTTCCCGATTTTTGAAGTCTCCAAGCTCTAGGGTTTTTGCTAGGTTCTCTCTACCACACTCTCCACAATCGAACCAGAGGGTTCCTCTTGCATAGTTCTTGCTCCTCAGTCAAGATCCGAACCCACAACACCCATTCCAAGTTGTTTATGTGCTTCCAAATCATATTCAAGGTAAAATCCTAGCCTTTTTCCTCAGTTAATTTCAAATTTGGGTCTATGGCATTTGAATACCTTCTTATCATCTCCGTTTTCATGGTGGGTGGCTCTAAGCCCCGCCTCATCATTTCTCGGGTGAAGATGATGCTCCCCAGTCTGAGGATGCATCATATGATGCTGACCATGGGGTTTATGTGGGTCATGCGGTCCATACCAGGGTTCCTCTACCCTCAGCTACTGTTACAACTTAATTTAATCCAAATTAATGGACATAAAATCAAGAGTAAAAATAATATACTTGCAAGTGCACAAGTGACACAGTTGATGTATCTGGTGAGCACATGGTCGAATCCACAGGGACTGACTATTGTGCAACAAGAATTAAGGAAACGAAATCTAAAGAGAAGAGAGATTTAAAATCGGTTTTCCACTCAATGAGAATAGAGCAAAAATCACTGATAACTGTAAAACAATGAAAAAGAGGTCTAAGGCTTCAGGAAAATCCACCTATCCCTCCTTATGCTTAGATTTGGATGAAAACACATCTAGAATTAATCTAGATGGAAAATTATACGATAAAACCACTGACCATTAAATTCAATTGAATAATTAGAGAAATTTGAAGAGTACTCTGTATCTAACTCACAAGAGATCCAAGCATTCCAAGCATTCCATATATCAGTAGATCATATAAAATCAAAGAGCATATAGAGAAGAACAATTAACCAAAATAATAACTATTCAATTAAAATTAATGATCAAACCATCCACATAGATCGGAAAAAGGTTTCAAATCCCTAACCTTAGAAAGCTGTTTAGCCCACCATGATTGGAGTTGTCATCCTCCTTAATGGTGTTCCAAACACTACAATAAAATAACTCAAAAAAAGCTAAAAGAATAAGAGAGAAAATAGAATGAGAAAAGATCAGAGAGCCCCAAAAGTCTCTTAATTTAGGTTTATATAGACTAAAGGGAAGAAGAGAAGGGAAAAAAAACAAAAGAGAAACTTCTAATTCCAAAATTCCAACCAAAATTGCACTTTCCTCTACTTGACGACATGTTTTGACCCCTTAAACGTCCGAATTAGGAGATCTTCGTGAAATACAATTTTGTTCCCCTTTAAGTCTTCTTTCCAAAACATCAAACCTTGCCTTAATCCGAATTTTAAGTCAAAATTTATGTCTAAATTAGTAAGTATTGTCCAGATTAGGCAGGAATCCGGGAAATCCTCATTCTTTGTTTGAGATTGGTTGCTAAATAATAGCACTCCTCTAGCCATCCACAAAATTTCTTGCTTTTCTTGTAGATGTAGTTGGCCTCCATTAAGCTCCTTGCTTGAATTCCAAAATCCACCTAAAATAAAGAGTTTTTGTGACCAAAATAAGCTTTCTCATTTTTTTCTGGAATAGAAACATTAATATAGCACACTTCTTCTTTCTAATTCAAGAGAGTTCCACAATTTTTATGCCAAAATCATATTAATCCATATATTCCTAAGATTCTCCAGCCATGTTGTAGAATCTTTCTATACTTGGTCTTGGGCTTTGCTTTTGGGCTTTGACTCTTTGACTTGAGACTTAGCTTCTTGGACTTTTGGCTTGGGCTTTGCTCTTTGGGCTCTAGCTCCTTTAGATCTTTGAGTTGAACATGGGCTATTTGAAACTTTGGACTTCTTGAATCCCAAGAGTAGTCTAGGGTTAGGATTCCTACAAAAAATAAATACACGTAATAAGTCTTTCTTAAAAATATTTTGCATGCGGTCTTCCAAGACATGTATGAATACATGCAAATGTATCATGAAAATTAAGAGAAAGAGGACAACACAATGGTGAGAAGAGAATACACCACTTTACGTGTAAAAATGAAAATATAAACCAAAGAAGTATGATAATGCTTATTTAAATGAAGATAATTAAGCAAAATTAAGCACTTATCAACACCCCTCAACCAGCATTTTGCTAGTCCTCGAGCAAAAAAAAATGTGAAGAAGCAATATCAAAATATCATCATTTCAATTCTATGAGACAATCAGAAAACTTTCATTATGCATGACAACCAAGAAATTTTGAAAGAATCTCAGTTCATCTCTCAGTAGCATCACCCATCTGTGACAATGATTTCAACTCAGATTTAAGAGGCAGAATATAGTCAATCAATTAATCAGGATAATAACTATAAAGCATGACTGACAATCCTCCTTTTCAAAACAGATTTATCTTTTCGAAACAATTGAAGAAGAACAAAAATTACTCATAATAAACTTCTTCATGTTGCACATTCTAATCAAGGCATCAAATTTAGAATTATTAGGGCACTGGTTTTCATTATATTTCTGCCATATATTCCAGCATTCTAAATCAAGTCCAAATCACTAAGTCGTCATTTAGAAACTTTTGAGTGCATGTGCAGTCTGACAAATATCCAAAGTATCGGTTTCTTTTAGGTGATAAGCATCATTTCGAATTTCGTCCAACTCATCCAGTTGGAGTTTGCGAAGCGAGCCTGCTTTCTCCAAATCAAAATTGAGTGTCTTTATCACCCAGTAAGCCTTGTGTTCCAATTCAACAGGCAAGTGGCAAGCTCTTCCAAAGACAATTCGATATGGAGACATTCCAATCGGGGTTTTGAAAGCTGTACGGTAAGCCCATAGCGCATCGGTTAGTCGTATGACCAATCCTTACGGTCTGGATTTACAGTTTTTTGTAAAATATGTTTAATCTCCTGATTGGATATCTCCACTTGTTTGTGGGTGATAAGGGGTAGAAACTTTATGGGTTATCCCATATTTTTTCATCAAGGCCTCAAAAGGCCGATTACAGAAGTGCGTACCCCCATCACTGATAATAGCTCGAGGTGTTCCAAACCTTGATAAAACATTTTCTTTTAAAAATCGTAAGACCGTTTTGTGGTCATTGGTTTTGCTTGGAACAGCCTCGATCCATTTTGACACATAATCAACGGCTACTAAGATATAAAGATACCCAAAAGAAGGAGGGAATGGTCCCATGAAATCGATGCCCCAACAGTCAAAGACTTCAATAATCAAAATTGGGTTGAGAGGCATCATATTCCGACGGGAGATTCCTCCTAATTTTTGGCAACGCTCGCATGCTTTGCAAAACTCATGAGTGTCCTTAAAAAGAGTGGACCAATAAAAACCGCATTGCAGAATTTTTGCGGTAGTCTTTTTGGCTGAAAAATGACCACCACATGCTTCAGAGTGACAAAAGGAGATGACATTCAGGTGTTCAGAATCAGGCACACATCTCCTAATAATTTGATCAGAACAATATTTAAATAGATAAGGATCATCCCAGAAAAATCTACGTACCTCGGTCAAAAATTTCTTTTTTATCTTATTGTTTCTAATGAATAGGAAGGTTACTTGTAACAAGATAATTCGCAATATCCGCAAACCAAGGTAATTGGGAGACAACAAAAAGTTGCTCATCAGGAAATGTGTCTTTGATCGGCATTGTCTCCAAGGAATCAGAGAGTACAAGAAGGGATAAATGATCAGCCACTACATTTTCTACTCCTTTTTTATCTTTAATTTCTAAGTCAAATTCCTGGAGTAGAAGGATCCACCTAAGGAGTCTTGGTTTAACATCCTTCTTAGAAAGAAGGTACTTTAAAGCTGCATGGTCTGTGAATATAATAATTCGAGATCCAATCAAGTAAGATCGGAACTTGTCAAGTGCAAAGACTACGGCTAGGAGTTCTTTTTCTGTAGTAGAATAGTTCATCTGAGCACTGTTCAAGGTCCTACTTGCATAGTAAATGACACAAGGCTTCTTATCCTTGTGTTGCCCTAGCACGGCCCCAACCGCATAATCACTAGCATCACACATGATTTCAAATGGTAAACTCCAATCAGGTGGTTGCATTATAGGAGCAGAAGTCAACATGCCTTTCAACTTTGCAAAAGTTTCCTGACAGGCTTTAGTCCACTCAAAGGAGTTTTCCTTTGATAGAAGGTTACACAGTGATCTAGATATTGCACTAAAGTCTTTAATAAACCTTCTGTAAAATCCTGCATGACCTAAAAAAGATCTAATGTCCTTAATGGTCTTTGGGGTGGGCAAATTGGCTATCAAATCAATTTTGGCTTTATCCACTTCGATTCCTTGGGAGGAGACAATGTGGCCAAGCACGATCCCTTTAGAGACCATAAAATGATACTTCTCCCAATTCAGAATGAGGTTTTTCTCCTCACATCTAACCAAAACATTCTTTTAATGAAACAGACAATCATCAAAAGAATCACCAAACACAGAAAAATCATCCATAAACACTTCAAGAAAACGCTCTACCATATCGCTAAATATACTCAACATGAATCTTTGGAATGTGGCAGGAGCATTACACAACCCAAATGGCATCTTTCGATAAGCAAAAGTGCCGAATGGACATGTAAAAGTGGTATTTTCTTGATCCTCAAGTACAATTTCTATCTGATTATAACCGGAGTACCCATCTAGGAAACAATAAAATTTATGACCAGCTATTCTTTCTAAAATTTGGTCCATGAAGGGCAACGGGAAATGGTCTTTCCTAGTCACTGAGTTCAACTTCCTATAGTCAATGCACACTCGCCAACCAGTTGTGACTCTAGTTGGGATTAATTCATCATTAGCATTCTTGACTACAGTTATACCGGATTTCTTAGGTACCACTTGGGTAGACTTACCCACTGACTATCAGAAATAGGGTATATGATCCCTACATCCAAAAGTTTTAGGACCTCTGCTCTAACCACATCTTTCATGTTGGGATTCAGCCTGCGCTGCATCTCTCTAGAGGGTTTAGCATTATCCTCCAAATATATCCTATGGGTACAAATTAAAGGATTGATTCCCTTAATATCAGCTATGGTCCACCCTATTGCACCTTTGTGTTCTCTAAGAACATCAATTAATTTTTCTTCCTGAGTCTCATTCAATTGTGAGGAAATGACCACTGGGAATGCCTCTGCTTGTCCCAAAAATGCATATTTGAGATCAGCTGGCAAAGGTTTCAACTCAAGCTTTGGTGTTTGGATACTTGACGGGAGGGGTAGGGTATCGCGAGGTGGCAATTCCTCAAAACGTGATCTCCACTTGTTAGTATTCAACACCGGAACAAATTGCAACAAAGAGTTTACAGAATTAATTAAAATGTCCTCATTAAAATCATTAAAATGTGACAAACAAGCTTCTAGAGGATCAGAAAAAGAAGATTGAAGAAATTGGTCTTTCACAAGAGTTTCAATCAAGTTTACTCCATGCACATCATCATCATCCCCAGGTTGTTTGCAGATATTAAAAATATTTAATTCCAAAGTCATGTTGCCAAACGAGAGTTTCATGACACCATTCCTGCAATTGATTAAAGCATTGGAGGTTGCAAGGAATAGGCGACCTAAAATAACAGGAATTTGAGTGCATGCATTCAACACAGGTTGTGTGTCCAAGACAATAAAATCAACAGGAAAGTAAAATTTGTCTACTTGGACTAACACATCCTCAACTACCCCTCTCGGTATTTTCACTGAACGGTTAGCAAGTTGGAGTGTTACCTTAGTGGGATTTAGCTCACCAAGAGCCAACTGCTCATACACCGAGTAGGGTAAGAGATTAACACTAGCCCCAAGGTCAAGCAAAGCTTGCTCTATCCTGAAGTTCCCAATAATACAAGAAATTGTTGGGCATCTTAGATCTTTGTATTTGGGTGGGGTATTATGTTGAATGATTGCACTCACTTGTTCTGTTAAGAAAGCTTTCTTTTGTACATTAAGCCAACGCTTGACTGTACATAAATCTTTTAAGAATTTGGCATATGATGGAATTTGTTTGATAGCGTCTAACAAGAGGATGTTGATCTTTACCTGTTTGAAGATTTATAATATATCAGCATTATGGACTAACTTTTGAGGAGGTTATAACCTTTGGGAAAAATGAGTAGGTATCGGACATTGCAAAACCATATCAGATTTGGACTTAACAAGTTCATTATCACTATTTGATTTTAAAGATTCCTCAGGTTTGTGAACCTTCTTTAGAATATCTTTATCAATTATTTTTTCATTTCGTAGAGTGGTGATGGACTTAATATGTTCCTCTTGGGAATCTGAAGAATTTGAATTACTTACCTCAAATTGACCTCTAGGATTTGGTTGAGGTTGAGCAGGAAATTTGCCCTTTTCTTGAAAGCTCAACGAAGAGGTCAACTCTTTGACAGAATTCTTCAGATCATTGATAGCTTGCATTGTCTGATTATTAATGTTTGTTTGACCTTGCATGAATTGTTGCAACGTCTCTTCAAGGGTCTTCTTATGTGGAGGCACATAAGGAGTATGAGTGGAAGGCCCCTGAGGAGGGTTGTTTGTAGTAGGACCATTTTTCCAACTAAAGTTGGGATGGTTCCTCCAACCAGGATTGTAAGTTTCCGAGTAGGGAGAAGAAAAAGGCCTTTTATAGGTGTTCATGACATTTGCTTGATCATGTAACACCTCTTGAAAAGCTGGGATTATTGGACAATCCTGAGTTCGGTATACATTAGTCTCGCATATGCCACAAACATCTTCCACTTTTTCAGTGGCCTTAATTGAGTTTACTTTCATAAGTTCCATGGCTTCTACTTTTCTGGTCAAACTGGCTATTTTGGCATTCACATCATTATTTTCTTCTTTCAGGAGGTACATACCTCCCTTAGTCATGGCATTAGGCTTGGTCTTATCTGACCTATCAGATCTATCAGTGTTATCCCAAGATTGAGCATTTTCAGCTAATTGGTCAAAATAATCCCAAGCCTCTTTGGGATCTTTATTTAGAAACTCACCATTGCACATCATCTCTACAAACTGGCGCATTTGAGAGGTTAAACCTTCATAGAAGAAACTAACGGTGTGCCATGTCTCGTAGCCATGATGGGGGCAAGTCAACAATAATTCTTTGAAACGTTCCCAACATTGGAAAAAAGTTTCATTCTCCTTTTGGGAGAAATTTATGATGTTCCTCCTAAGAGTATTAGTCTTATGGGTAGGGAAGAATTTTTTTAGAAACTCCCTGATCAGTTCTTGCCATGTGCCAATGGATCTTGTCTTTAGAGAATTTAGCCAATTTTTGGCCTTCTCTTTTAAAGAGAAAGGGAACAATTTTAACCTAACCACATCATCACTAACATTTTGATTGCGCAAGGTTGCACAAACCTCATCAAATTCTTTCAAGTGTAGGTAAGGACATTCTGAGTCTAAGTCATGGAACTTAGGAAGTAATTGAATCACTTCCGGTTTTAAATCAAAAGTATTTGCATTAGTTGGAAAACCATACAAGACGGAGAACTCGTCCTTGTTGGTTGCAAATATTCACGCAAGGTCAGCATTGGTGGATTATTATGAACTCTATTATCCCCCTGATCACTTTCAGTGTCAGTCATAGTGTTTGATGAATAAGAATGATCAGAATCTTCAAACAAGTTATTAGACAAGTCTTCAATCTCAAAGTCTGTTCTCCTCAAGCGGCTTGTGTGATCTCGATTCCACGTGATCATACAAATGAGAGAACTCAAAGGGAAAGTCAGGGATTCAAATAAGAATGCATGCACCTCCTATAAGTCTTCTATATGAACAAGCTAGCTAAAGGGACGACAGACAAGACATGTATACAGAGTATACGCCGAGCTTCCCCACTAGGTTGTAAGTTGACAGTAGATGTCAGATAAGTAGGAGAATAACGAGAGTGAAGGAGTGAGTTTACCAGAAGTTAAGAAATTCCTGAACTTAGGCAAAGCAATGTCTGTTTCCAAGTAGGCAAGCAATAGATGTACTTGTTTTACACGAGCAACGCTCAATTACCTACCATGGGAGGGTGCACGGAATTCCAACCTTCCACCTATGTTATATATTCCATTCAAGCAAGTTAATTGACTTTCTACCGTGGGAGGGTGCACGGAATTCCAACCTTCCACTAAAAATAAAAATAAAAATTCAGACTTTTTTTTTTCAATCAAGTTAAAAAGCAAGAAAATAGAAGTTAGAAAATAAAAGTTAGAAGTTAGAAGCAAGAAAGTAAAAGTTAGCAGTTAGAAGTTAGAAGTTAGGAGCAAGAAAGTAAAAGTTAGAAGTCAGGTGTAGAAAGTAAAAGTTAGGAGTTAGAATTAGAGGGAATGACGAATGGGAGAATTTCGTAGCCTGTGTTCTCGTCACACGTTGCAATCCCCGGCAACGGCGCCAAAAACTTGTTACAACTTAATTTAATCCAAATTAATGGACATAAAATCAAGAGTAAAAATAATATACTTGCAAGTGCACAAGTGACACAGTTGATGTATCTGGTGAGCACAGGGTCGAATCCACAGGGATTGACTATTGTGCAACAAGAATTAAGGAAATGAAATCTAAAGAGAAGAGATATTTAAAATCGGTTTTCCACTCAATGAGAATAGAGCAAAAATCACTGATAACTGTAAAGCAATGAAAAAGAGGTCTAAGGCTTCAGGAAAATCCACCTATCCCTCCTTATGCTTAGATTTGGATGAAAACACATCTAGAATTAAATAAAGATTTAATCTAGATGGAAAATTATACGATAAAACCACTGACCATTAAATTCAATTGAATAATTAGAGAAAGTTGAAGAGTACTCTGTATCTAACTCACAGGAGATCCAAGCATTCCATATATCAGTAGATTATATAAAATCAAAGAGCATATAGAGAAGAACAATTAACCAAAATAATAACTATTCAATTAAAATTAATGATCAAACCATCCACATAAATTGGAAAAAGGTTTCAAATCCCTAACCTTAGAAAGCTGTTTAGCCCACCATGATTGGAGTTGTCATCCTCCTTAATGGTGTTCCAAACACTACAATAAAATAACTCAAAAAAAGCTAAAAGAAGAAGAGAGAAAAGAGAATGAGAAAAGATCAGAGAGCCCCAAAATTCTCTCACTTTAGGTTTATATAGACTAAAGGGAAGAAGAGAAGGAAAAAAAAAACAAAAGAGAAACTTCTAATTCCAAAATTCCAACCAAAATTGCACTTCCCTCTACTTGACGACATGTTTTGACCCCTTAAACGTCCGAATTAGGAGATCTTCGTGAAATACAATTTTGTTCCCCTTTAAGTCTTTTATTCAAAACATCAAACCTTGCCTTAATCCAAATTTTGAGGCAAAAGTTATGTCTAAATTAGTAAGTACTGTCCAGATTAAGCGGGAATCCGGGAAATCCTCATTCTTTGTTTGAGATTGGTTGCTAAATAATAGCACTCCTCTAGCCATCCACGAAATTTCTTGCTTTTCTTGTAGATTTAGTTGGCCTCCATTGAGCTCCTTGCTTGAATTCCAAAATCCACCCAAAATAAAGAGTTCTTGTGACCAAAATAGGCTTTCTCCTTTTTTCTGAAATAGAAACATTAATATAGCAAACTTCTTCTTTCTAATTCAAGAGAGTTCCACCCTTTTTATGCCAAAATCATATTAATCCATATATTCCTAAGATTCTCCAGCCATGTTGTAGAATCTTTCTATACTTGGTCTTGGGCTTTGCTCTTGGACTTTGACTCTTTGACTTGAGACTTGGCTTCTTGGACTTTTGGCTTGGGCTTTGCTCTTTGGGCTCTAGCTCCTTTAGATCTTTGAGTTGAACATGGGCTATTTGAAACTTTGGACTTCTTGAATCCCGAGAGTAGTCTGGGGTTAGGATTCCTACAAAAAATAAATACACGTAATAAGTCTCTCTTAACAATATTTTGCATGCGGCATTCCAAGACATGTATGAATACATGCAAATGTATCATGAAAATTAAGAGAAAGATGACAACGCAATGGTGAGAAGAGAATACACCACTTTACGTGTAAAAATGAAGATATAAACCAAAGAAGTATGATAATGCTTATTTAAATGAGGATAATTAAGCAAAATTAAGCACTTATCAGCTACACATAAGAAAGCCATGGGTGCCTCCAGTTCCAAGACCTCTGCCAAATCCAAGGGCAAAACCCAGATTCTCACTCCTCGTGATCCTGAAGTTGCGAGGTTTCGAACCTCCGGGAATGAAATTGTGTATACTAAATTTCTCAAAACCAGGACAGTCACAATTGAGCAGAGCACTCTCATTTCGGATTTTGCTCTACTCGGTTTTGTAAACATCATTACCTCTCGTGGTTGGTCTGGCCTTTTGTAATTGTCCGGCCACACCAGTTTAGACCTTGTCAGAGAATTCTATGCGAACATTTACTCTGCCAATTCTCTTTCAAAACTCAAGTTCGAGGTAAGAAATTTCAAATTAATCCTGATGTCATTGCCTTTTTCACTGGAACTTCTCGGGTTCCGAACGCCTATTATCCTTATCAGTATCCCACTAATGAGGATAAGCATGACTTGGATATGGTTGCCGGTAATTTATGTGATGACCATTCTCAAAGATGGCCGCATCCCCATCTACCTCACTCCAGTCTTTCCTATCTGGCCCGTCTCTTTCACCTCATCATGTGCTCTAACATTCATCCTAGGGTTCACTCTACCACACTGAATCCTAATCGGGCTCGGTTTCTGTATGGTGTCATGACAGGGGACACTATAGACACAGGTGCACACATTATCAACTTGATCCTTCAGGCTTACTCTGTGTCTCAAATGCGTGTTGCCCTCCCCTTTGGTGTCCTAATTACTAATATCATGGTTGTTGAGGGCATCAAGGCTAGTTCCATTAAGGCTTCCAAGCATTCACTTGGCCCCATCTATAGTCGCACTTTGACCAGCAGCATGTCGCATGCTGCGATGCCTGAGCATGAGGTTGATGCTGAGGTTGACCTAGCTTCTTCGGCTTTGATTGCCGGTTCATCTTCTAGCTGGGTTAGACCTCCTTCGGGTCCACTCTCTTTCCAATCCATGGCTGCCATAATCGCAGATATGTTGGCTACTCAGTCTGCTTTTGCCACTGACCTTCATGCACTCCTTGACACCCACGAGTCAGCTACTTAGGAGAGTTTTTCGGTGACCAGTCGTCGGATTGACGCCCTTTCCGATATTGTGCAGGCATCTCACCAGGAGCTTCGCGATTTCTGTACTCGCTATGAGGATGATGTCGCTCACCATTTCCCCCCGCGCCAGGATGATTAGGCATATTAGCTAGTCTTTCCTTCTGTTATGAGTCTTGTGGTTTGTGTGTTGTGCACCCTTTGTTGCTATATATGGGATGCTACTCCCTTGTTTCTGATGATTAGTTGATGCTTATGCTTCTTGGTATTTCGCTACTCTATTTACTGTTGATGTTTGTTGATGACTATGCTTCTTGGTAGGGATGCTCCTTCTGCATGGTTATTTCCCCTTGGCAATTCAAGCCAAAAAGGGGGAGAAGATGTGTGGATGAATATATCACCATATGTGCAATTTGTTCTCATCATCGCTCTCATCATCATATGTGCAATTTGTTCATTTGTTCTTATTGTCACATGGTGCATTATCATATGTTACCTAGTTGCACTGATTCACACATTATTTTATGTATAGTGCACTGCTTCACACATGGGTTGGTTTACATGCTTATGATTCTGAAAATTTTTCTCACAAGGGATCTCATATTGAGGGGGAGATCTCAAATAATCAAGCATGATGTTCTTTGCATTTATTGTTTTACATTTTATGAAAATCCCCCATGCTTCACAAGGTATTGTGTGTGTTTTTAGCTTTTCAGGGTTGATCCATTCCCCATTGGTCTCAAAAGGAATATTGCTTCATGGAAGATGTCCAACAGTCTAAAGTCATGTACTTTTCATTCTCTTTGTTTTTCATGGGTTTAAGAGAATCTGTAATGTCATGTTCTTCAGTCATGTTGTATGTTTTGTCTCGGAATTGCCAAAGGGAGAGATTGTAAAGTCAAGTTTTTGTATTGGCAAAATTTTGAGTCCAAAAGGTTGTATAGTACTCCTTAGGTCATCATCCGCTTCAAAGTAAAGCAAAGAAGAAGCCATGAAAAAGAATGAAGCTCAATCATCCAAGATTGGCTCAAGGTTTAGGATGGTAAGTGAGACCTAGAAGACCAAAAATCACCTTCTTTGTAATGCCCAAAATCATGGAAATTAGTTCAAAAAAGCATAGGGTTAGTGGAGGAATGCACTAAAGGTTTAAAGAAAGAAAAAATGAAAAAGTGCTCCTCAGGGTCGACCCTAACCCTCTTAAGATTTGTATGGCAAAATTTGGCAGAGAAGAGTTTTTTCCAAGGTCGACCCTGGAAGACGTTTGGGTCGACCGAAGTACAAAGTTGGATCGACCCTGATATGGGGTTGTTCATTAATTTAGATTTTAGCACCTCAAGGTACACCCAAATGACTTCCAGGGTTGACCTTGATATGGAAGAACTTTCTTTTTTGGTTTTTAGTAACTTCTAAACTGCTTAGGGTGTTCCTTTATTTAATGAGACTTCCCTAGTCCGTGAATTACATCTCTTGGAGAGTTTTTAGAGCAACTTAGGCTCACTCTAGAATTTATCAAAACTCTGGAATCTATTCCACTCGTCTCCATTAGTTTTTCTTTAGGGTTTGCAAGTTCTTCACTTCTATTATTGTGAACTTGCATTGGATGATCCTCAACCATTGATGAGATCACCCTAGAGCTTTTCTATACCCTAAAACCCATAGTGTGCTCTGTTGTGAGTGTTGGTTGGCTTGAGCCAAAGCCGTCAAGGACAGGAATCGATCTTTGGAGATCGTGGTAGATCGCATTGAGTAAGATTGGCCGGTGAGGAACCGGAGCTACTGTTGCAGAGATCGAATGTGTTGAGTTCGTGGTTTGCAAGTTGATGAATCAATACCGAGGAATGGTGTGTCGTGTCCGGTTGGGTAAGATTTAAGTCTTGTATTGTTCAAATCTTCTCATAGTGAAATTTGTGCTGGACTAGGTCCCATGGTTTTTCCCGGAAGGATTTTCCACGTAAAAAGTTTTGCGTGTTCTTGTGTGATTGAATGAGTGTGATTGCTTAAATTTAAAATTGGTGGAAATACTTAAGTAAATCTATTCACCCCCCATAGGTCAAAGGGTTCATCGAAATAAGGAATTTCACTCGTACTTGGGTTTGTGTCCTAAACCGAATGGAGATGTGTAACGAGGAGGTACGTATCTCTTCTTCATCCCCTGGTTTCTGACTCCCAGGCCTAACCCTGGTTGGTAGTTTATCCTGGTCCTCATTTTGATAAATGACGGTACTACCTACTTGCTTTGCTCTTCTATCTAGGCGATAGAACTGACCTACTCGAACTGGTATGACATGAAGGCTGCGCCTTGCCCCAGTTCCTAGATGTCCCCGAAGGAACTTGCCAACTCCTCTAAAGGGATCACAACTAGGTGGTGATCCTGAATGAATTTGATCCTCTGATGGAGGGAGGATGGAATGGCTCTGGCCATGTGGAACCACGACCTTCCCAGGAGCAAAGTGAATGAGGCGGTCACATTCACGACTTGGAAGTTGGTTGTGAAATGAGCATGTCCGACCCTAATGGCCAAGTCAATGTCACCCAAATTCTACCTGGTGGAGTTGTCAAAAGGTCTGATAGTCATGGGTCTCTTCTTCACTTGACTGAGGTCCAGGCCCAGGCTTTCCATAATGGATAATGTGCAAACGTTTAGGCCGAAGCCATTGTCAATGAGCACTAATGATAGAGTTCGGTCTATGCACTGTACTGAAAGTAGGCCTCTTTTTAATTTTAGAAAAATAGTTCTTGGGGGGCATACATCAAATACCAAGATTTGACTAAGATTCTAATTGATTTTATTCAATGAAGGTTGAATTAACATTCACCTTTGTGACTTTGAAATTGTTAAGTCAAATCCACGATAGAACGATAGACCGGCGAAACTTCACAAATGTCAAGTCTCCTTTGCAATTCACACGAACCTTCATCTTTTCCTTTAAAGCTTTTTTTAATGGAAGCTAATGGCCCTTCCAAATTTCCAGCTCTTGGATCTTGAATTAAAGATCCTTTCTTGATGATCAAATAAGCTTGATCTTCTTCTTCTTGATGTTCAAACTAGAAGAAAAGAGAGAAGAAAGGTGGAGGGTGTGACCGTACACTATCCAAGGAAGGAGAGAGAAGTGGGTGTGAGATTAGAGGAGAGAAGAGAAGAGAAGAGAGCAAACCGTGAGGTCTAGAGTGGTCTCCCAAGGGTGGGCGTCCACCTATATATAGGCTCTCTTATGAATAGCTTGCAACCCAAGAATCCATTCCCTAATCCAATTAGGATTCCTCAATATGTTTCTTTAATGATTATCCTTAATTAATTAGGATTTATCTTTAAAAGAAACTAACCTTATCCATTAGTAACTAACTAATCTTATCCTTATCTAATAAGGAATCTTAATTAGTAACAAACTAATGAAATCCCATTTAATTAGGGATTCTTTAATTAGTAACTAACTAACTAACCTTATCCAATAAGGAGTCAATTAATTAGAAACTAATTAAAGCTAGGACTCCTCCATGAAGTGGGCATCCCACCCTAGGTGGGCCCCACTTCCACACGCCCCTAGGGTTTCCAAAACCCTTTAGGTCACTTTTGATCTTTTGTCGAAATCCCCAATGGGTCCTACTCATTTGGTTTACCACATCTAATGTGATTCCACCTATTAGAGTTTCACTATACTATATAGTGATTACTTAGAGAAATTAATTAATTCAATTAAATACTTTAAGAAGGTCCTAGTGTGTGGGATCTAAAGAGATCTCCTATTTCCGGTTGTGAGACCAAGTGCTTAACCTTTTGGTTGAAGCATTGTTACTAGGAAACACCTTTCCTATAATTCCATTAGGATTATAGAATATTATCTATATCCCTGGATTTCCACTAATCACAATAATGTCTATTAACATAATGTGATTAACCTCCAGAAAATAGAGAATTACTTGCAGGTATTTCTATCTCAAGATTTGTTTACAAATGCGTCCCTCCACTTCCAATATTGTTATAAGCTTACGAGACAATATCCAATACAGTCCTTAATCCCTAGCTTATATTGAGAACCCACTCTCTTTTATACTTTTAGTCAAACTTGGACTTTCAAAACTATTTTAGAAAAATTTTAAAATAAATAATTATTATTATTATATTCCTTTTATACAGAAAATAAACTTCTCGATAAAACCATTTCATCGATAAATACTAGCGTTGGGTTTTTCAAGTCCAGTTTTGACAAGTATCAACTCATATTAATTACTCTGTAAGAGTGGTGGAATCCTTGTTGAGCATACACACACTTCTTCTAATATAACGTACATAACCCAACGAACCCGTATTTAGTCCGGTGTGTTGGACATTGACGATTGGCTACATCAAAGGTATATAGGAAAATACTAGAGAAGATGTCGACCTCTCAGGTTAAGGACAATTTGTCAAATTGACTACCCTAAATATAAAGATAGTATGTTTCTAAGGGTATCCACTAAGCGATCCAGTTGCAATATAAGTACTTCTTACTTATATCCACATCTTAGTCAAGAGACCCTTCTCTCAGTGATTGAGATTCATCACTCCATCATATGGAACTAACAATGTGTAAGTTAGTTGGAATATATTGTCCAGATGTATCATAAATAACTTAGAACAATATTAGGTCTACAAGGAACCGAAAAACCATATCTCCTTAGCAATTAGTTGATAACTAATTGAACGGTTTTCCTACAATGTTACCTAAGGGACCAAGTAGTCTCATCCAATGAGATACTTTTGATATGTTACCTAATGTAAAAGACAATGTATGAATGTAAAACATGCTTTTATTGATTAAGTAGACTAATACAATTTCGGAATGACTTTCGTGGGTATATATGTCTAACATGTACTGCGATGTATAGAGCCCGAGTACGATCTCTATCACCATCCGGTATTTCCTCCTCTGTAAAGGAGATGATTTTGGCTTCTAGCACTTGGCCCATCATATGCCCCAGTTTCTCGGGCGTGATGCATGGTGTGACATGGGCATTGTTGAATACTCGGAGGAGCTGTTTCAGGTGATGCTCGGATGTCAAGAGAAGACCCAAGATGAAGATCTATGCTGGAATCTTGCTTAATTGCTTAGTGATGTTGAACTCTTCTACCTTTTCCAGGATTTTTAGTAATACTATTGAGTCTGCTGCCTCTTTCTCTAGGTCTAATACTCTCGCTTTCTCTTTTGCCTTTTCCTTTACCAACTCAGCCGCCGGAGGTTGGTATACTCGATCAGATCGAGTGAGGTTGTCTATGTGCTCACTCTTAAGGATGAGAGAGTGAGGGGCAGGTACATGGAGGGGATGTATGGGATCCTGATGGGGTCGGAAGAGGGGAGGATTGAGCTGGGGTTGTGGGCCAATTTGTAGGGCAAGGGATGCTGTAGGCGATCTACAGGGATCTGTACCGGTGGTAAGATAGTCTGAATGTTTGACTGAGGGAACGGGATGATGACAGGAGGCTGGTAAGAAGATCTGATAATACCGTCGTTCACTGCGGATGCGTTGGGTCTAGGCTGCCCTACCCCGGGCTCAATGAAATTGACTTGGTTGTTGTGTGAGGGCAGTGGCACCTGATTGATGCTAGTGTTGCTAGGAGCCAGCTCAACCTTACACTCATCCAAGAGATCCTGGATGGTGCATTTCAGGCCAATGCAATAGTCTGTATCATAGCCTGGGCCTTGATGAAAGGTACAGTGATGATCAACTCTGTAGTTTTTGTTTTGTTTGTTAGGGGGTAAGAGAGGGGTAGGGCTCCTCTAGGTGAGAAGACCTTGCTTGGTCAGGAAGTCCAATAACTGACCGAGAGTGTATGGAAGAGGGGTGAAGTTTCTGGGGGATGATTTTGCCCCTAATTTTGTCTAGCTGGTCAGGTGTTTCCGGGTGCTAGCTGTTGTTGGGCGGTTGGAACCGGTAATCTAATAGGTGCTATGAAATCCACCATCTAAACATCTTTTCTTCTTTGGTCCTTGGGACCATTGTTTCTGTTGGCTGATGTCGCCGTTCTGGTGGAGCAAGCCCTAAGCTAGAGTGAATGGCACCACGCTGTATAGCTATCTTGATGCGGGCACCGGTTTTGACAATTGTGCCAAAATCTACAACTGGTGGAGTTACCATCAGGGTTGAGTAGGGCTGCTTCAGGGTGCCCATAAACATGTTTGCTAACTTCTCTTTGGGGATTGGAATAGGGATTTTTGCTTCCATTTCCCTCCAGTGGGTGGCGTATTCCAGGAATGATTCATTGTTGCGCTGGCTCAATTGCTCCAAATTGCTCCTCTGAGGTCGAAGCTCTTGATTGAAGGAGTATTACTTTACAAAGCTATCCATGGCATCTTACTAGGTCTTGATTCACCGCTTGTCGACTAACATCCATCAGGTAAGGACTGCCCCCTTCAGACTTTTTTGAAAGTACTGGATGAGCAGAGGTTGGTTCTTGTTATGCTGGAGCATGTCCCCCAGATACAGTTGTAGATGTTACTTTGGGCAGCCTGTGTCATCGTATTTATCAAAGTCTGACACTTTAAAACCTGGGGGAAAGCATCCCCAGAGGAGAAAGTCAAATCTTCCAAAGTTAGGCTGGGGCAGGCAGATGCCCCTTTCATTCTTCTTATCTCCTCCTTCATTTGTTTGATTTCCTCATACTGATCTCTGAGGGATGGTGTGGGGTCTGAAGATGACGGCCTGTCCTGATTGACATGTGAGGCCTTAGGCTGCTCATCATACTGATCATATTCTGCTTCACCTCCACCTGTTGTGGGTCCTGGGTTAGGAATTATGATAGGAATAGGGTGAGGCTCAAGAATAGGTTGCTCGGATTCTTCAGTTGGATTCCGGATAGGGGATTCGTTGGCTCGGACACCAATAAAGATCTTCAGGGATTCTAAAACACTTTCAAGCTTAGCCTGCAAGGCTGTGATGTCTCAGTCGTGAGACTACAACAATTCATCGGTCCTCTACTGTTGGTCCGAAGGTTCTGTCATTACTTTTGAGCAGCTCTCTAATAGGGTAATGTTGGGTACTATCTCCGTGACTGGTACCTCTATCAGGATTGCATTAAAGACTGTTGCTTCTATGAGAATTGCAGTCATAGAGCGAGTCATGGGTCGGCTCATGTAATTGAAAATGATGCAATGGGTAAACATAAATATGCATAATGCGCAAGAAGGAAGATGCTAGAAAATGATTTTTCATTTTATGCATGCAAGGTGAGTACAAGATTGTGCGACTCAAAAGGGAAAAAGAAGACTTGATCCTAGGCAAGTCCGTTAGGGATCATGAAGTCAAGTCACCGAAGCACATCGTTAAGGTCCATGATTTGCTGTTAGAGGCATGTGACCTCAATCTCCATGTTCTCAATTATCTCGCTAGCGTTAAACATCCAGTATCCAAACTATTGGATATGGGAGGTCATTTCAACCTTTGCACTATCAAGCTGCTCTTGGTAGAAGTGTAGCTGTGCCCTGATGATGGCGGTTTCCCTGGCGTCACCTCTCCACTTCTTCTGAAAAGATCAGACAATCTGCCCGATCTACCCTGCATGGCTTGAAGTTCGCGGTCCCGCTCTGCTTCCTGTTGCCTAAATGCCTGCTGAGATTTTCGTAGCCTTCTCTCCTTCTACTAGATTTAGAACTGTCTCTCTAGGAAGATGTCTCTCTAGTAAACCACCATTTTAGCTATGGGTATAGTTCCTTTTGAAGGAGCTGAGACGGGAGTGGGCAGTTCCCTAGGTACGGGCATACAGGATGGAATGTCAGGATCTTCCACTCACAGTCGGTATGTTGAATCAGTGGGTGGTCCTATTATAACCATGAAGTTTGGCCATATTCTCTTCTGGAGCTCTACTAATCTGACTGGAAGTGACGGATGAGGCATTCAGAGTGCACTAAGAAGGTGACTTAATCATTTACCTGTCGGTCTATCACTGGGATGCGTTGAGAGAGTCCAAACTGACGAAGGACTCGGAGTGGTGCATAAACTACTGAGCCAGTTAGACTGGTAAGGATCATGCATCGTCTTCCAGTTATGACAACGCGAGATAGCTTTTCATGACTAGCCACTCGCATTGCCATGTGATCTCTTCTGATAGGCCCTGGAGAAACTGGTAGAGCATTTTGACATCTGTAGTCACGATCTGGCCCTGATTCTAAGAAATCTTCTAGGGTAGACTATATGCTTCGCAGAGGTTGGATGGTACCGATATGATTGTAAGCAGGTGTCTACCAATCATAGGTGTAAAAGAGGTGCATTGGCCTGGAAGAGGCCCTTTCTATAGTCTGCTGCTTGATTGAGAGCCCTGAGGAGCTCTGCAAGGATGACGGGTACAACATGTCCTTGATGACTCCTACCAGTACTGACTCGGTGAGGGTACGACACTTTGGGAATACCAACTGAGACATGACTATCAGTGTAAAGGCATTTAGACCAGAAAGTTCTACTGCTATGGGAGTTCGACTGCGGCTGTACTGACCTTCCAGAAATGTTATGGGTATCCGATCAAAAAAGCCATTAGGACCGTGCTGCAAGCAGAAAAGGCTTAATATGTATGAACCTTGAGAGGTTTGCTTGATATGTTGTCTTGTAGCGCGGTACTATAGCTTCGCCGCCCATGTTTAACTCTAGAGTTCGATTTACTAATCGGAGTTAAAAGAGAATTAACCACAGTTAGGAGTGCTAACCAAGGTAAAAATGTCCAAACTCAGCATATTCGATCTTTTTGTATTTTTTAAATGTTTTTAGAATTTTTCCAGAATTTTCAAGGGTTAATGGGTGCTTAACCATAGTTACATGTTAACCAGGGTTAGGTTAACCCTAGTTAAAGGTGCTGGGTAGGTTAGGGTGGGCCCAGATAGCATGGCAGGGCCTAGAATGACCTCCTACTTGGTCTGGGCCCTGTGCAAAGCCCAAGAACGCAGAAATAAGGAATGACGGTGAACTGTTTACCGCCATTCCAAAACCTTCACAGTTTAGAATGGCGGTAGACAGTCTACCGCTATAAACAGAGTTTTCCAGACCTAGGTTTGCTAGTCTAGGGTTAAGTTAAGGGTGAACCCAAGGAACCCATAGAATTGATATAGGAGACTCCCCTAAAGGTCTTGGGCCTTTGGTGGGCCCTGAAACTAGTCTGAAATAGGCCCATGAGGGCCATGAATACACTGCACATGAAATAACAGAATAGCGGTAGAGTTTTTACCAGCCCTTTTTGATAGTCTCTAGTTAGGTGCATTTTAACCATGATTAGGTAGGCTGGGTGACCCTGGAAGGACCAAGATAGAGAGATAAGGGTCATAGGGACCAAACCTGGGCCCTGCAATGGCCTAGGGCCCACCAAAATGAGTGATACAGCTGCTGCAAAGAGGAGGGCCAGGAATGGCGCTATTGTGTTTATCGTCATTCCTGATTTTTTTTCAGAAAATCATTTTCCCCCTGGGGATTGCACCAGGGCTTGTCCAAGGGATCCCTCATGGCCTGAGGGTCCCCCAGAACCCGAGGGGAAGTGCCATGAACGGTGGGGTCTTGTACCCAAGCTACTAACCCTCAAGAGGGTCCTCCATACCTATGGAGAGGTAGGGGGACCTCTGTCCCTGGGTAGAAATACATATACAGAACATAAAAGGCCCCTAGAATAGGACCAGGGGCTTACAATGCTGCAACAGAAAAGAAATGAGGAGGGTAGGGAGGTCCTATCCCGTAGCTCGACTCCCACAGGTGGTGGTTCACGGTGGTGAGTTGTTGCTCACAGGTGAAGGCCTGGGGTAGCTCCTGGGGTTGCCTAGGTTCTGCCTTGATGGAAGACAAAGGCTAGAGTGGGTGGAGAGTGGTCTGGCCAAATCTCAACAGGGATTTCTTATCGTTTTTTTTTTTTTGAGTGGGCTTAAACCAAGGGTTGGGAGAGTTTATATAGAGTTGGGCAGACCTAGGGGCAATCTAGGGATTACTAGAGGCACGCCAGACAGGAGGGAGGCGGAGCTGAGGAGGCCAGGGGTGCCAGCTGTTGTTTGAACAGAAAAACAGGAATGTCGGTAATGTCATTACCGTCATTCCTATTTTAGCTTAAAATGGGAATGGCGGTAATGTTATTACTGCCATTTCTTGTTTTATGCTAAAACAGGCCCAACCGTCACACGATTGGCCTGATTTCACTGTTCATTTTGCTAATTTGAAAATGGCGGTAATGTATTATTACCATTCTTGAAAAATTCAAAATAAAGCAGGTGGGCCCCACCTTAACGGGTCTCTAGGGTCTATGGGCCCATGCTTTGGCCCACAGATGGTTTTGGCTTCGATATTAGGGTTCTTTGGGCCCTATGGTAGGACTAGGGTTTACCTAGGGTTTGGTTTAGGTTTTGACTAGGGTTAGGCCTAGGGTTTACCTATGTTTAGGGTTTTGATCAGGGTTAGGCCTAGGGTTTACCTCTGGTTAGGATTTGACTAGGGTTAGACTTAGGGTTTGATTAGGGTTAGGCCTAGGGTTTACCTATGGTTAGGGCGGGGTGTAAAAATTGGGTGCTTACAATATGTATAAACAAATATCGTCACAAGAAATGGGGTTATTTTTTAAAGCATGTCTCTAGTTGATCAGTCAAAGTTTTAGTTCTTGCATAAATCATGTCTATGTATCTAAGAAAAGATTTGTTGCTAAATATGGATAGAAGCATGATTTAAATTCTAAATAATGCACAAATAGCATGTGAATTAAGAATTACTAATTATTTGGTTTTCAAATTCTAAAGTGGATTTATGTTTAAAGCTTAAAGGAAAAAAAAAGAAAAAAGAGTTCAAGCGAATCATAAAAGTATCCCCTAGTAGAGTCGTCATGTTGTGGATAGGGGACTTTACACCCTTTCAAATAGGGATAACCCAAATTTAGAGTAATGAAAATCACAAAAACAAAGTCAACACCATTCTAATGCCAGAAGGAATATGAACCTAAAATTATCCAATGGTTAAATTAGAGATTTGGGTAAGAGATTCAATTGTGCTAAGGAAAAGTGTTAGACACCTGCCAAAGACGGTTACTTACTCCCAACACCTACCTTAGAATAAAAACTAAACTTATAATTTTGAAATTACAACTTGTTATTAAATCATGCTTAAGAATGAAAACATAATAAACATAACCAAATTCAAGTTAGAAATATACTATCAAATTAGATATGTGCAAGTAAACAACTTTCTAATCATGTATTTATTCAAAATAGAAGCATGCATACCAGCATTCAACATAATAATAAAATAAAAAAGAAAACTAAAATGAGGTTTTCACCAATAGATGAACCCGGTCAAGTTTGCTTACATATCCACTAAAGTAGAATCAAGCCACTAATTCCAATACGCAAGCAAGTACTTATAAAGTTTTAAAATGTTAATTTTTGAATTTTTTGAGTTTTAAAATTTTTTAAATGGCCCCAAAAATTTATGCTCATGCAGGTATGGAGCATGGACGTGCCCGGGGGACTAGTCGGGTGCTCTAAGAGGCCCAGACACCCTCAAAAAAAAGAAAAAAAGTAAAGAGCATAGAAGGCAAAGAAGCTTAAACGAGCCTCCAAAGTGTACAAGTGTATGCAAAAAGGATAAAAACAAAATGACAAACTTTGGGGAAGCATCCAAAGACCTAACACAACCTGAAAGAAGGCTAAAACAGAGCTGGGACTAGTCCCCACATTAAACCTAAACCTGTAGGGGTCTGCCAAACCCCCCACTCCTTCTGAGTGGATTTTATATATATAAAAAAAAGTAGTCCCCACAGGTCATATATAGTACTCCTATATTGTGCTTCTGGTTGTATTTAATTAAGTTATGCCTAAAAACATCTCTGGGAAATAACTTGCTCTTTCAATTTTGAAATTAAGTGAGGTTTTGTTTTGTGTGCTCCAAATTAATGATGATTCTACTATAAAAAGTTTCAGGTTAAAATTCAAGCCAACTAACTTGTATGGTCCAATTAAAGTTTTGAGTCTCTTCTATAGGTACATTCATACTCTCCCGAATTCAAAATCTAACTCCATGGATGGATTTATAAAGTAGGAAAATCTTCTAAATATTGCTAAAATTCATTTGGTAAGAAGTCGATCAAGCCAAATTAATGAAAACAATCAAGTCAAACATGATTAATTTCAGATCTATTTGACTTGTAAAGTCCATATTTGTGATTGACTAAATTCCATTGACAAAACTGAGTCAAGTTGTAATCTTGAGTCTTGTCCGTCCATGTTTAGTACAATCTATAAAGATGAAGCTTGAAAAGGTACAACTGCTTGAAGCTTCGTTCTTACCACTTGGGATGGTAAGTGACCTAGATATCTAATCCATAACATAGGTGGTTTGACTTACAAATTTTTTTACCTTAGGTAACTAAAGACTTGACCTTGTTCTCGGAATTATAGACAAAGTACGCACTATGCATGTGTATTTTGCAGACAAGCTGGCTTGAGCAAGCCATGTTTTTAGCTCGAGCTTTGGCTTGAGCGAATTTTGGTTGGCTCGAATAGAATATTCTTCTGTTTCAGAGTCATTATTATTTGTGCAATTGATACAAATATAGTATCCTCTTCGCTTAAGCAAATTGAGGCTGGCTCAAGCGAAATGCTCTCGGGTTGTGTTAGAGCAATTGCAGAACAGTTCTAGTAACCAATTCACCCAAGCAAGTATAAGTTGGCTCGAGTGAGTTCAGAAACAGTTATTTAGAAACTTCTAAACTCTATTTTTGGGTACCTATATATACTAATTCTTACCCAATCAAAAGCCCCAAACTGTTTTCTTTTCTCTCCAAAAGTGAGTGGTGAAGATTCAACTTGGAGCCAGTGAACAATTGGGTCAAGTGAAATGTTCTTTCTCTACTGTTTTATTTTGGCACATTACTATTTCACCTGGTTCAAAGGAAGCTCCTCTAAACTTTGAGATATAATCACAGGTGTGGTTCAGTAATGTACCCCATACGCGACTTGTTGAAGATAAAGGGGGTCAGAATTGGATTTCAAGAGAGGGAGATAAGTTTAAATTTCCAGGGGGTGGAACTCAGTTCATCCATGGGGCAGATGAATACTTGGATCAGATTTCACAGGTATGTCACACTTCAAAATACCAATTGGTTCTTGATATTGCATTTGGTCATCATACCAGAGTTGCCTTCGAAACTGGCAACTACTTGAAAAATACGGATTTCGGGACTCTTGGTGCCCAAATCGGGCAAACGACCTCGGATTCCCTTGAAACCAATTCCAAAACTCAGGTTATATCAAAATAAACGCGTTAGAAAAAATGTCATCGAAATCCGAGCCCTGATTAGGATTTGGTGGAAGGTTATAGGTTTAGGCCAAAATATACTTAAGAACTTAGAATTCGGACCCCTCGGTGTCCAAATTGGGCAAACGACCTCGGATTCCCTCGAAACCAATTCCAACACTGAGGATATATTGAAATACACGCGTTAGAAGAAACGGTACCGAAATCCGAGCCCTGGTTAAGATTTGGTGGAAGGTTGTAGGTTTAGGTCGAAATATACTTAAAAAGTTGGAATTCAGGCCTCTCGGTGCCCAAATCGGGCAAACGACCTCGGATTCTCTCGAAACCAATTCCAACACTTAGGATATATTGAAATACACGTGTTAGAAGAAATAACATCGAAATCCGAGCCTCGGTTAGGATTTGGTGGAAGGTTGTAGGTTTAGGCCTGAGTATACTTGAAAAGTATGAATTTCAAGCCTTTCGGTGCCTAAATCGGGCAAACACCTCGAATTCTCTCGAAACCAATTCCAACACTTAGGTTATAATCAAATACACGCATTAGAAGAAACGACATCGAAATCCAAGCCCCGATTAGGATTTGGTGGAAGGTTATAGGTTTAGGGCCAAAGTATACTTAAGAAGTTGGAATCCGGGCCTCTCGGTACCCAAATCAGGCAAACGACCTTGGATTTCCTCGAAACCAATACAAAACTTAGGTTATATTAAAATACAGGTGATAGATGAAACGACATCAAAATTCAAGCCCCGGTTATGATTTGGTGGAAGGTTGTAGGTTTAGGTCAAAGTATACTTAAGAAGTTGGAATTCGGCCTTCTCGGTGCCTAAATCGGGCAAACGACCTCGGATTCCTTCGAAATCAATTCCAACACTTAGGATATATTGAAATACACATGTTAGAAGAAACGATAGTGAAAACCAAGCCCCAGTTTGGATTTGGTGGAAGGTTTTAGGTTTAGGACTGAGTATGCTTGAAAATTATGAATTCCAGGTCTCTCGGTGCCCAAATCGGGAAAACGACTTTGGATTCCCTCGAAACTAATTCCAACACTTAGGATATATTGAAATACACGCATTATAAGAAACGACATTGAAATCTGAGCCCCTGTTAGGATTTGATGGAAGGTTGTAGGTTTAGACCAAAGTATACTTCAAAAGTTGGATTTCGGGCCTCTCGGTGCCCAAATTGGGCAAATGACCTCAGATTCCCTCGAAACCAGTTCCAATACTTAGGTTATATTGAAATACATGTGTTAGAAGAAACAACATCGAAATCTGAGCCCCAGTTAGGATTTGGTGGAAGGTTGTAGGTTTAGGCTAAAGTATACTTAAGAAATTGGAATTCGGGCTTCTCGATGCCCAAATCGGGCAAACGACATCGGATTCCCTCGAAACCAATTCCAACACTTAGGATATATTGAAATACATGTGTTAGAAGAAACAACATTGAAATCTGAGCCCCGGTTAGGATTTGGTGGAAGGTTGTAGGTTTAGGCCTGAGTATAGTTGAAAAGTATGAATTTCGGGTCTCTAGGTGCCCAAATCGGGCAAACGACCTCGGATTCTCTCAAAACTAATTCCAACACTACTTAGGTTATATTGAAATATATGCATTAGAAGAAACGGCATTGAAATCTGAGTCCCGGTTAGGATTGCGTGGAAGATTGTAGGTTTAGGCCAAAGTATACCTAAGAAGTTGGAATTTGGCCTTCTTGGTGCCCAAATCGAGCACATGACCTCGGATTCCCTCAAAACCAATTCAAACACTTAGGTTATATTGAAATACATGCGTTAGAAGAAACGACATCAAAATTCGAGCCCCGGTTAGGATTTGGTGCGCATAGTTAGGTTTAGGCTAATGAACTTAAACTTTTATGTGTTAAACTTAATAAGATGAATGTATCTAAGATTAGTTTTTTTATTTGCATTATAGTGATAAAATCCATAAATTTTATCATTTCGATATTTTAATAATAAATTATATTTTCTAATTTTTGTAGGAGGGAGTCGGCAGCACACATTTGTCAGCTTTCGGAACAGCAGGAGCGACCTAGTCGGAGGGAGCTGCTAGGCAGCTTTAGCGTATTTTTTATTTTACTTTTGAAACATTTTTATGGGCATTAATTTATATATTGATGGATTATATTTCGATGTTCAGAAATTGTGTAGATAATTTGAATTTATTTTATATTGCTCACAGGTATAATTAATATTGGTAAAAAAAAAATTTATAAAAAATAATTTTTTTTTATTTCTCACCAATTGCGGCATTTTGAACCACCGTTACATTTTATTTTTTATTTAATTACTTTTATAATTACAACGGCGGTTTGAAACCGCCATCATGTAATTATTTTATAATGGCGGTGCCCAAACCGCCGTTATATAATTATTATATAATTGCGTTTGGAACCGCCATTACATAATAATTATAGAACGGCGGTTCCAAATTGCCGTTATAAAATAATTGTTTTGATGGAATTGCCCTTATTGAACAACCGTTATATGAATAAATAACCGCCGTTAAATATTTGCCTAGAGTGGCGGGTATTAAAACCGCCGTCATAGACCATTGTGTCAGGTCTTATCCCGATGGTTTGGGAAACCGTCATTATATGTTATAATGGTAGTGTTTGTAGTTGCAGCAGTAGTTTTGAACCGCTGTTAAAAACATTGAATTTTGTAGTGCTAGAATGAATTAAGGGATTTATTTTAGAGAGTTGAGATTTGTGAGTGTGCTCTAGGATTTCTATTGAGACCCCTTTTGTTTCTCCTCTTCCCTTCCTCTGTAGAGTTGTAACCTTAGTTCAATTACTTATCCTTCCTTGTTGTGCCCTATAGAGTTTTGTTTAAGCCAATCTATACTCATAAAGTTTCAATCCTTCGATTGTTTGGCCGGAAAGGAATTAGAGCCACTGTGGTGGAGATCGAACCTACAGATTCGTTACGTGAAAATTGCGGTTGGTGTGAGCCAAAGCCATTATTGACGGAGATCGATCCTATTGGATCATAAACTTGTGAAACCTTTGAGAAAGATTGGCCAGTGATGAGCCGAAGCCGCTGTGATGGAGATCAAATTTTTGTGATCATGGTTATGCAAGCATGGAGTATCTATACTAAGTATCGTAGTGTCGAGTCTAGCTGGATAAGATTCAAGTTTGTATTTTTACTTTCTCTTAGTGATCACTATTTGCTAGACAAGGTCCGATATGGTTTTTCCCCAAAAACAAAAAAGGTTTTCACATAAAAAAATATGTGTCCCTATGGTGTGAATTGTCTCTATCTTAATTTGAACTAAAAATTGTAGATAGACCTTAGTAGACATATTCACCCACTCTAGGTCTTGTATTATCATAATAAAGGGAACTTTAATTGGTATCACAGCTGGTTCACTTATAAAGCTAATTATTTAAATTGTGATCTTAGGCTAACTCCCTAATTATAAATTCATTGAAAGAGAGTGGATCCATCTCTCGTCCTCCGATGTTCAATGGGAACAACTATGCCTATTGGAAAGCTCGATCGAGTACTTCTCAAATCTCTATACAAGAGAGTATGGATGACTATAGAAAGAGGGTGGAAATATCCCACCAAAAGTGTAGAGGAACTGACCTATGAAAAACCTTTCACTGAATGGACTAGGGGAAAATTATATAGTTGTGGATGGAATATCAAAGGGTTAATGTCATCTTAAATGTTGTCACACCCGAAGAATTTCAGCGTATCTATAAGTGTGACACATCAAAGGAAGCATGAGCCGTTCTAGAAATACCCCATGAAGAGACCCTATCAGTTAATATCTCAAAGCTCTAAATGGTCACCTTTAGGTTTGAAAGCCTTGAAAGTATGCCTCTTTTTAATTTTAGAAAAACAATTCTTGCGGGGCGTACATCGAATCCCAAGATCTGACTATAGTTCTAATTGATTTTATTCAATAAAGGATAGAACAAGAAATACCTTAAAGACTTTGCAAGTGAAAAGTCTTCTTTTCGATTCGAATGATAGAACAATACCTACAAAACTTCACAAGTGAAAAATCTCCTTCGCGATTCACACGAACCTTCTTTATATCTTTAAAGCTTCTCTCCAATGGAAGCTAATGGCCCTTCCAATCCAAGTTCTATAATCTTTTGTTCTTTTCTTGATTGCAAGAACTCTTCTTGATCAATAAGGAATCAATCTTGATCCTTAAAGAAACGTTCTTGATCTTCAAAGAAATGATCTTGATCTTCTTCAAGATCAACAACAACCAAAAGGAAGAAGATGGAAGAGGTGGCCGTACAACCTAAAGAGGGAAGAGAAGGGGGTGTACAAATTTTAGGGAGAGAGTGAATGATTTATGGAATCTTTAATTGTGTTGGACGTTCCACACAAAAATGTCTATTTATAGACCCCTTGATTGCTAACTTGTAGGTCAAGTCATACTCTTTCTAAATTCTAATCCAATTAGAACTCTCTTTTTAATTCTATTATGATTATCCCGCTTTGGATTTTCGACTGAGATTTTGACATTCAAAAAGATTGATTCTGGAAAAACTTTCTTCACGAAAGTTGTAGATCTTTTCGACGGCTTCGAAACAATGTACTGTCGGACCAAAATTGAAGTTATGGTCATAGAGTTATGGCCAGAATACTTAAACTGTATCGATTCTCATAATCAAATACAAATCCGAAAAGCCACAAATCAAATCAAATCGAAATTCCAATTAGAATTAAATCAAAATAGAAATTCTTTTAATCTAATTAGAAGTCCCATTTAATTCTCATTATGTATTCTTAATCCAATTATGAAACAAATCATTAATTAGTAACTAACCGTTAGTAACCAATCAAAGATAATGAAGAATTATACTTAATGTGGGGCGTCCCACCCTAGGTGGGCCCCACATATCTCGTGCCCCTTTTGGAACACTCCTTGTTGGTCACCTTCTGATCTTTATCAAAATCCCATTTGGGTCCTACCCATTTGGTTAATCACATCTTATGTGATTTCACGTATAAGAGCTTCATTATACCATATTGTGAAATACATGAAGAAATTAATTAATTTAATTCTTAATTAAATTAAAAGCTTTAAGAACGTCCTAGTGTAACGACCCCAAAACCCCACTTTGGTCATAATGGGACTTTGGGTCCGCCACATTACTTACCATTGCTTAACCTCCATAGCAATAAGACAAAACTAAAAGATAATTCTCTCAAAATAGTAACTATAAAATTTCTTTCCATAAAAATAATCCAAACTATTTTGAACAACTGAAATGAACCCATATAATCCATCATGATCAAGTAGAATAGAGTCATCAAATAACGTTGAACAGTAAGCAACATCCTAAAATAACATAAGTTTAAAACAAAACAACTCAGAAAGTAAACTACAATCTACTAGTAGGGATAACTATCAAAATCTCTGGCTCCCTGCTCTGGAAGCTCACCTACTTCTCCTTCTTCAAAGTACTCTTCTTCCACCCAAGGAGCAGCTGCCTTATCTTGCGCTAGACCTGAACGACAATAACAAGTCGACTGAGCATTGAATACTAAGCGGATATCCAGTCTAACTAACAATAGTACATGCATAGATCCAATATCTAAATTATGTAACAATTGTAAAGTCAATAGCAGTTTAATATAACATGAACATAATGACTTAGCTTGACTCGTGTACTTGTGTGACTTTTGAACTTGTAACTCTTATGTACTTGTGCCATGAATGTCATGCATGCTTGTTTTCCCATTAAAATAGTCATCGAGGTCTTTGTATTTAGATCCATGGAGGTGCATCGATAGAAGCGTAAGCCCCTAGAGCTCTTAGATCTCAAATGTCCATGATAATTATCTAGGACTTAAAATCTTATCTATGGAGAGCATCAACGAATACCAGGGCTACTTGAAATTCAGGGTCCTTGAGAAATCATTCAGTGTCCTTGTCTTTGTACTTGTATTTCAGTTTTCAGAGTCCTTGTACTTGTAATTTAGTGTTCAGAGTCCTTGTACTTATAATTCAGTATCCAGAGTCCTTGTACTTATAATTCAGTATCCAGTGTCCATGCAATATTTGTGTTCATACAATGTCCGTCCGTGTCATGCTTGTGTACCCGTGAGACTTGTAATCTACTACACATGTGAACTTGTTCATGCAATGTCCGTGTTCATCACCTAGATTGCAGTCTTCCGTCAAGAAACTCCGCTAGGTTACATCTCCCTAGTTAGAGAATTCCCGACATGGAAGTCTTCCTCTAAGCGCTGGCCTACCCGAATATCAATCACCATGCAACATAAATAAGCATAATTTTATAATAACATATTTCATGTCTTGTCTTGCTCATGCTAACAGTTCTAACATCAGTTCTGAGCATAATTCATCATAGCATATCTTATCGTACTTATATAAAACTTCCAATATCATCATTTTCATACTTAGAGTTCTTAGGCATTTCAACAAATACCTACCATGCGTTAGCTATGTATACAATGTCCTTCTCATTTACACATTCCATAACCATAACACACCCATCCATAACCACATTCACCCATTCATCATCCATTCCTTCTCCATTTTAACCCATCATTTCCATACATTCATACTCCATAACAAAATCCATAGTTTAATTTAAGTAACTAACATAAGAATCCATCCATATCCTTATTTAAACATGCCATTTATTCACTAATTCATCATTTATCATACAAATCAATAATCATAATAATACAAGAGTTAGACTAGACATGATATCAACTTTAATTCATTAGGAGGAATATCGACCTTAGGGATTCTTCCCTTGAATCTAACTTGCTAGATAAAGCTCCTTCAAGCTTTGTCTTCTTTTCCAAGCAAATCCTTCTCCTCTAAGCCAAATCCTTTTGAAAACCTAGGGTTTTCTCTCATCCTTTGCCAAATTAGGTTAGAAACCCTTTAAAGTCTAAAACCCTTGAATTAGAAGTGTTATTTATATACTAGGGGTTTAAAACCCTCATTTTCGTAACATTTTTAAAAATTTGGTACATGCGTTGCGATCGATCATCCACCAAGTGCGATTGATCGTCAACCTTCAGTTCGATTGATCGTCCACCAAGTATGATTGATCGTAACCTATGCAGAAGCTAACCCAACTTTCTTGATTTCTGGCCATCGATCGTTCATACTTATACGATGGATCGTCCCCAAAAAAGAAGGTTGCCCAGGTTTTTGGTCCAGGCCGACCGATTGTCGGTTATGGGCGATCAATCATAAGCTCTGTTTTTCCACTATTAGATCGCTTAAACACTTTAGACTCTCCACACCGCTTAGACACAACAAAGCATGCATAACGACATGGCAAAAGACCATTACATCCCTATAAATTAAATTAAAGACATGAAAGAAGGTTCTAGTCTCTACATCTTCCCCCCTTAAGAGAATTTCATCCTCAAAATTTACGTACCTTAGATAAACAAGTACGGGTACTTTTTGCGAACTTCATCCTCTTGCTCCCATGTAGCTTCTTCATGGGAATGATGCTCCTATTGCAAGAGCACGAGGGGAATGGTACGCAAGACTTGCTCCTTCTGGTCCAAAATTTGAACTGGTTGTTCCACAAGAGTCAAATCTTCTTGGATTTCCAATGGGTCTAAATCCCCCTTGCAAAGGATCTGAGATGTATGTCTTCAATATAGAGATGTGGAAGAAATTATGCACACCTGCCATGTGAGGCGGTAAGGTAACCCGATAAGCGACTTCCCCAACCCGGGTGATGATCTTAAAAGGACCCACATACCTAGGACTGAGCTTTCCCCGCTTGCCAAACCTCATCACATCCTTTGTAGGCGAGATCTTGACAAAAACGAAGTCTCTAACTTGGAATTCAAGATCTCTCCTATGAGTATCGGTGCTCTTCTGCCTACTCTGAGCTACTTTCAACCTCTCTCTGATCAACTTAGACACATATCTGGTTTGGAAAGCAGACTTAGGCACATCTTCAACCTTTCTCTTTAGCTGATGGTAGCCCGACCTTAAATCGATCTTGGAGAAATACTCAGTCCCTTGTAACTGATCAAACAAGTCATCGATCCTAGGCAAAGGATATTTGTTCTTGATAGTGACCTTGTTTAGTTACTGATAGTCGATGCATATCCTCATCGAACAATCCTTCTTCTTCACAAATAAAACTGGAGCTCCCTAAGGTGATACACTTGGGCGAATAAATCTAAGATTGAGCAACTCCTCAATCTGCTCCTTTAGCTCTTTCAACTCTGCTGGAGTCATCCTATATAGCGCCTTAGAGATGGTTGTTGTGCTCGAGCTAACTCAATTGCAAACTCTACTTCTCTATCCCGAGGCAAACTTGGCAAGTCTTTGGGAAATTCATCTATGAATTCCTCTACAATAGGGATACTTGAGAAATTTGGTGTCTCTGAGGTAGTATGACTCAATGCCGTAAATCAAGCTAAGTCTTTGTTCTTCAATCCTTGGAAACGAAAAGGGGGCTCACTGATTGGCCTAAAGTTGACTACTTTCCCAAAACAGTCGACATGCCCATGATATTTGGAAAGCCAATTCATGCCTAGTATAACATTGAAGTCTTGAAATTCAAGGACAATTAGATCAGCTGGCATTTCTCTCTAGCCCACTCGAATGTCACAAGCTCAATAGACCTTATCAGTGATGACTTAACTACCAAACGAGGTGGGGATAGACAATTTACCGTCTAACAGACTTGGCTCCATAGGAAATTCTCGTGCAAAACTAGGTGTAACGAAAGAGTGAGTAGAACCGATATCAACCAACACATAAGCTAAAAAGTCATTTACCAACAAAGTGCTTGAATTGGATACATAACTAAGTGTGTCAAGTCATGTGCACAAACAGATAATATATATTTAGCATGTTGATACATAATAGCAAACACCATCAAAGCATAGAAGGAATATAACTTACAAAACTGAATTTATAAACTATACATACCCTGCACAACGTCGTCAGATGCCTGCGCATCCTGCTCCGAGGTAGCAAACACTCGGCCTTGAGCTGGCTGGCGGGACTGCTGAGGTCTAAGGCCCTAGGGTGGCCTCTGCTACATGGGCTGCCTGCCTGGTGGCTTGACTCCTTGAGGTTGTGCCTGCGAAGGCACCTGTTTAGCCTGAACTGGGCAATCTCTGATCCGATGGGTGAGATCCCCACAACGGAAACATCCCCCCAGTAGTTGATCAACATTCCCTTGCTGGGTGCCTCTTGCCACATTGGCTACATGGCGGATGGGTAGGTGCTTAAGGAGTCTGAGGAGCGGCCCATGGAGTCTGAGGAGCTATTGGTGCCGGCCTCTGGTAAGGGGTAAGCCTAACAAATGGCGCTGGACCCGACATCCTCGGCCTCTTGTCATGAGGACCATCCCTGCTTACTTGCATCTTCTCCCTCTTCTTAAAAAATTACTTAGAATTCTTCTCAGCTATCAAGGTATGTAGGTACACCTCCCTACATGATTTGAGCTGAAGTATCAAAACCTTCTTCTGGATGAAATCCTTCAAACCTTGCTCGAACCTCTTTGCCTTCATTCTCTCTGTGGCGATCAGATGAGGAGCGAACCTAGAAAGCTCCACGAATTAACTTGGCCTCATACTCGGTCACTGACATACTCCCCTACTCCAAAGTAGAGAATTCAATCTTGTTCTGTCACAACACAAAGCCCACCCTAGGAGTTAGAGTGAATCTTGGACGACTTGTCATGACCTATATGGTGTGCTTGACAAACCAATCTGTAAAACACTCAGAGCCTATACAAAAGAAGAAAAAATAGCGGAAGCATACACTAACAAGGCACAGTGGAAGTCTAACCAAAACCTTTATGTATATACATGATCCAAGTTGTACAAAATATAAACAAAAGAAAGGTGCGGACATGCCTGCCAAAATACATGGGTTTATCTCTCATGCTCACCCACACTCACCTAGAATCTACCACCTAATACTGGCCCTAGACATGAGGCTCCTCAGTAGGGACCACCTCAACGTACTCATCTTCCACCCATGGGCCAGGAGCATAAATGTCAAAAGGAGCGGGCACTCCACTAACATCTACCGACATCAAAAGTACGGCTGAGCATGGAATACTCAGCGGTTACCAAACACTATCCAACAGTCATAGCATAATGATAGCAAAATGAAGTAGGAAGTAGTTCACATCATAACAGGAAGTTAAAAAATTTATATATTTCATACTTGCATCACATCAAAGCTGGGAAAACTCTTGAAATCATCATGTGCTTGACTTGACGTGAAATACTCTTTTCGCGTTTGAAACTTGTCTGGTCATGTTCCGTCATGCTTGTTTTGTCGTGTCATGCTTGTCATGTCGTGTCATGCCTTACTTGTCGTATCATGTATGTCATGTCATGTTCTTGCTTGCTTGGAATTTAAATATGCTCATGCTACTTGTGAGGGAGGGGAGACCCCTCTTCTAATGAGATGCACTTGTGAGGGAGGGTGGTGTAGAACCCCTCATTTCAAATGAGATACAACTTGTGAGGGAGGGGAAACCCCTCTTTAACAAAAATGCATTTAGAGTAAACATGCATGTTTGGAGTCTTGTTTTGGGGTTTCTTGTTCTAGTCAAAGGCGAGGCAAAACATATCTTAAGATATGCCCTACCTCTCATACGAACCCTTACGTTTGGCCTTGTCATGGTGTTCGTGAATCGATAATTTTGTACTTCATTTTCTTGAAAACAAAACACGGTGTCTCATGCTTAAAAAACCCTACTCATGGACTACATGTCATGCTCGTGGTTTCGTGTACAATTAAGCATGACAATGATATAGAAAACATTTGCATATGATAAATAATTAAATCAATTAATAAGCATTTAATCACTCAACGTGCCATTCTAGGAAGTAAAGAAGTTCACACATGCATTTTCTAAGAACAATTATCATTTTCTTCATTGTGGCATTTCATCAAACACTTGCTATGTACATTATGATTAACACCTAATCTTGCGTTTCTAGGTGAGTTAATGCTCACAACATACATGTGTGTTCATTATTAATACAATGCCCTTCCCATTTCGTTCATCACAAAACATACACACGGCATCCATCGCCCATACACACCCACACAACCATCCATCTCCATTCATGTACCCCATTACTTTATCATGTTTAGAATTTGGGGAAAAATCCAAGAAAAGAAGAAGAATATAAACTAGGAGGGTAGTATAGGGTACCGACCTTGAAAAAAAAGGAGAAAACCCTTGTTCAGCTCCAACTTGAAAGAGGAGAACTCAACCTTGGATATGGAGGAGCCTTGCTTGATTTGGGGAGATCTTAATCTCCTCTCGATCTTGGATGCAATCCCCCTTGGAGATTTTCCCAAATCTCTCCTCTCTTCTTCTCTCAATCTTTCTCTCCTTTCCTCTCTCTTAGGTTTAGGATTCCCAAAAATCCCCAAATGGCTTCTATTTATAAGCCCAAGGGTTGAAACCCTTGATTTCGGGCCTTAAAAAAAAACAGAGTTCCGCAATGACGATCGATCGTCGGTCTTGGGACGATTGATCGTCCACGTTCCCGTAGACTTGCCCAGATTCCTGTCTCCAGACGATCGATCATCAGTGTTGGGCGATCGATCGTCTAGCTTCCCAAAAGCCATCTAATTTCTGGGTTCAGGGCGATCGATCGTCAAGTTTTGGATGATCGATCATCCAAGTTCCAGTAGGTTGCCCAGGATTTTGGGCTCATGATGATCGATCGTCACCATTTGGCGATCGATCGTCAAACCCAGGTTTTCATCCTTTATCACCTGCAGACCCCTTGAGGTACTTTGGCCATAACTTTTGACTCGTTAGTCGGATTTTGACGATTCAACTTGCGTTGGACTCATCATTCAGAAAGGAATATTTCCAGTGTTTTAGAATTTCTAAATTCTTCTTTATTTATTAATTGGACTACGTGAAAGGCCAAGTGACTACGAAAACACTATTCATTAGGTGCGAAAAATTCTGGGGCGCTACATTCACCCCCTTACAGAAATTTCTTCCTCGAAATTTGGACGATACACACATGTACAAACAATGACGAAATACAAGGAGAATGTTAAAGATCTAAATAAACAGTTGAGGATATTTTTCTCTCACTTCTGCCTCTCGCTCCCAAGTAGCTTCTTCTACTGAGTGGTGTTGCCATCTTACAAGGGCCAAAGGGATGGTCTTGTTGCGCAAGACTTGATCTCGCCTATCCAAGATCTACACTGGTTGTTCAATTAGTGTGAGGTCCTCCCGAATTTCTACCGGATCAAGCTCGATGACATGGGAAGGATCCAGGATATACTTCCGGAGCATAGAGACATGGAACACATTGTGGACCGCTGCCATATGAGCGGGTAAGGCAACACGGTAAGCCACCTCACCGACTCTAGTGATGATCTTGAACGGACTCACGTATCTCAGACTGAGCTTGCCTCTCTTCCCAAATCTCGTGACACCCTTTGTTGGTGAAATCTTAACAAACACAAAATCACCAACTCGAAACTCAAGATCTCGCCTACGAGTATCGGCATAGCTCTTCTGCCTATCCTGTGCAGCCTTCAACCTCTCCCGGATAAGCTTGATACTATCAGCAGTCTGCTCAATCAATTCGGGGCCCAGTACCTTCCTTTCTCCAACTTCATCCCAATACAAAGGAGATCTACAACTTCTCTCATACAAAGCCTCGAAAGGCACCATCTAGATACTTGCTTGGTAGCTGTTATTATAAGCAAACTCCACTAAAGACAAGTGGTCTTCTCAACTCCTCTTGAAGTCTAGCATACATGCTCGGAGCATGTCCTCGATGATTTGATTCACCCCTTCTGTTTGCCCATCCGTCTGTGGATGAAAGGTGGTGCTAAAGTCTAGACGGGAACCCATGGCACTCTGGAAACTCTTCCAGCATCTAAAAGTAAATCTAGGATCCCTGTTTGACACAATGCTCACTGGACTCCGTGCAACCAAACTATTTCTTTGACATACAACGCTGCTAATTGATTTGAATTGAAGGTAGTCCAATAGGGCAAGAAATGCGCAGACTTTGTCAAACGGTCCACCGCAACCCATATTGCATCTGCGTTCCTTGTTGTACATGGCAAGCCAACAATAAAGTCCATGGAGATGTGCTCCCATTTCCACTCAGGAATAGGGAGAGACTGTAATAGACCAACCGGTCTCATGTGCTCTGCCTTCACTTGCTAACACACCAAACACCTTGCCACATACTCGGTAACATCTGTCTTCATATTTCGCCACCAAAAGTGCCCCTTGAGATTTCGGTACATCTTCGTACCCCCAGGATGCACTGTATACTTCGAACGGTGGGCTTCATCCATAATCTCCCGCTTCAACTCTGCATCGGTAGGGACACATAACCTTCCCCTAAATGTGATAGTACCTCAGCTAGTCAAAGAAAATTCTTTACTGCCCTTGGTAACTTCCTTGTCATGGAAAGCCAACAAGTCAGTATCCGAAGCCTGTAACTCTCAGATCCGATCAATGATGTATGGACGAACCGTGATATTTGCCATGATAGGACTACGAACGGAAGTATTGAAACTGATGTCCAGGTTTGCCAAATCTTCCAATAGCTTCCATTCTCGTACTAACATGTGAGCCAACAACCCCGGAGGTCTTCTACTCAAAGCGTCAGCCACTACATTCGCTTTGCCTGGGTGATACTGAATGGAGTAGTCATAGTCTTTCAGAAACCCCATCCAACGCTGCTGCCTTAGACTCAGCTCCTTTTGGGAAAAGAGGTACTTGAGGCTCTTGTGATCCGTGAACACATAGAACTCTTTCCCATAAAGGTAATGTCGTCAAATCTTGAGTGCAAACTCTACTGCGGCAAGCTCTAGGTCCTGCGTGGGGTAAAGAGAGGAGAGGTACTAAAACAGGTACCGAAAACTCGAAGAGTGGAAGTACTGGCAGAGCTAACTCGACTTGAAGAAGGGAGTTAGCTGGCCTGAGATAACTCTACTTGCCAAGGAGCTCCCAGTGAGTTTAATAAGGCCTGTAAGCTTCTTGTTTTCACTTGCTAGTCTTAGATTGAACTATTCTCATTTCCTCTATCCTTATGAGGCTTCCTTTTCTTCCTCTAGGTCTTTTCTTCTCTAAGGGCAGTGAAAGCCATCTGCTATAGTTTTTTCTTCTTGTAAGAAGTATCTCGATAAGAAGCTTTCTTTTGCTCCTATGGGTTTAATCTTCTGGTACCGAAGGGAGTTTTGGAGCTTCCGTTTGAGTTTGTTTTTGACAAAAAGAGGTTCCCGCTTTGGAGCGAAGGAGCGGAGCTTGTTTATGGCTCCGGCTTGGAGAGCTAAGCAGCGGGGGGGTTCGGGGGGTCCTCCCCCTGATACGAAGCTCTCCTTTTAAGAGAAAAACCCCCTCCCCCTCCTACTAGAGCTAGAGCTCTAAAAAGAAGGGGCGAAGCCGAGGGCCGCCATTCATGCAATGAATGGAGTCAGGCCCGACCTTTCCTTCCAGAGCTTGAGCTAGAGCTAGAGCTGGAGCTCTAGGCCGCCATTCCTGCAAGGAATGGAGTGAGGCCTTCCAAAAAAAAATGAAAAACCACCCCTTGCTTTTACCAAAGACCCTCTCTGTCAAACCACTCTAAAAACAAAAGCTAAAAACCTTCCCTTCGGTACCTTATTAGGGGTATGGAGCCAACGTCGCAGTTTAGGTATAGCTTGCTGAGTATAACTTTGTCAACACCGTTTCCGCAGTGGTTGTCTTTACTCAGCTGTCACAACAGTTTCAGAATCCACACCCCCGAAGGGTGCGGCACGTCATCCGACTTACCACAACAGATGACAGCCTTCTTGTACCGATGGCATCGTCCCTCACCTTATCTTAGTACTTTCTCCCCTCAGAATGGATACTGTACAAGAGTTGGCTGGCTTCCACAAAACATGGCAGCAAAGCTCCAGAGGTTTTGAGCACTTAAGAAAGAATGAGGAACCACATCGGCTTTCTGTCATCACCTACGGAAATATGAAAACGAGAAAACAAGCAGAGTCACTTTCAGAAACCTGCTTAAAAGTCCGTTTAAAGGCCTTTCAGGCCGTTTTGCAGTAGTAGCTGAGCTTGAGCTAAAGAGAAAAAACAACTGTAACAACAAAGGAGAATCCCCTTCTGTTTTACTGCCCGCTATTCCCGAATAGGGAATAGAGTAAGGGCAGACCCTTTCATATGAGCTAGTATTAGTAGCTAAGACAGTTCGGAGCTATAGAATGAATAGCTTTAGCTTCCCTTTCTATTCCTGTTATGAGCTATCAGAAAGTAGAAAACAGACAAGTAACAATGAAGGAGAATCCGAGTCGTTATCTGCCCGACATTCCTGAAAGGAATGGAGTAAGGGCAGCCCCTCTTATGAGTTAACCTATCTCAACGACCTGAGGAGCTTAAAGAAGCCTGCTAAAGCAGTTGTTTTAAGTACTTTCAGGTCATAATCTGTCTTGAGCATTATTCTTATAGCTCCCTGCTCTCACGGAACAGCTACTTAACCGGCGAGGGCTACCCTTCCAGCTCAATTTCACCTCCCCCTGGTACCGAAGGGAGTTTTGGAGCTTCCGTTTGAGTTTGTCTTCCTCCTCGGCGACTGGTATTCCCGTGCGAGTTCTACTAAGGATACGAATTCTTCCCCGGTTTGTGACTTGGAGGATGAAGGGATTAACCTAGCAGCTTCTTCCTCTGAGAAGATGAGCAGAATTTTTTCATTTTCTAGAGGATCTATCAGCATTCCTGGATAGGCAGGAAGCTCCTCGGCCGCTATTTTTTCCACTATATCATTCCGGTATGGGAATTTTTCACATTGATGAGTTGTTGATGATACGGCAATGTTTTCATGCAGCCAAGGTCTTCCTAAGAGCAGATTAAACGAGGACGGTATGTATGTCAATGACATGGAATGGGACAGGTTTAAGCACTGGTCCTACCCGCATGTCAATGAAGGTAGTTCCTTTTGCTTCTCTTCTAGTATTGTAATAGGCCCTAATCCCAGGAGGAACTTGCTCTGATCTAACCCTATGGTCTCTGTGGTCCTTAGGGGACAAACATTCAATCCCGCCCCCTTGTCTATGAGCACCTTGTGAACCTCGAAATCCTCTATGTAGTTAGTTATGTGGAGAGGCAACATGTGCGGATAGCCTGTATGCGCTGCATCCTTTTCTTTTCATGTTCCTTTAATTGTCTTGATGCATAGGCAATGACCTTCTTGTGCTGCATGAGAACACACCCAAGCCCAACGTGCGAGGCATCACTGTACACCTCATAACCACCAAGCCCTGATGGCACTGTAAGGACGAGGGCCATGGTAAGTCTCTTCTTCAGCTCTGTGAAGCTGATCTCGCACTTATCGCTCCATATAAACTTGGCATTCTTCCTAGTTAGGTAAGTAAGCGGCGCTGTAAGGCTGGAGAACCCCTCTACAAATCTCCTATAGTAGCTTGCCAAACTCAGGAAGTTGTGTAACTCAGTGACACTCTTGGGCCTCACCCAACTCATGACTGCCTCTATCTTCTTCGGATCTATCGAGATGCCTTCCGCAGAAACAACGTGGCCTAGGAATGCCAATTTCTCTAGCTAGAATTCACACTTGCTCAATTTGGCACATAGCCTATGCTCTCTCAACATTTCCAGAGCAAGGCGGAGGTCTCGCGCGTGATCTTCCCGTGTCTGGGAATAAACCAAGATGTCATCGACAAATACTATCACGCATCGATCCAGATATGGTTGGAACACCCGGTTCATTAGATTCATAAAGGCTGCTGGTGCATTCGTGAGACCGAAAGGCATCACTAAGAACTCGTAATGCCCATATCGAGTTCTAAATGCAGTTTTTGGAATGTATTTTGCCTTGATCTTCAACTGGTGGTAACCGGACCGAAGATCAATCTTAGAGAAAAATTTTGCTCCCTTTAACTGATCGAACAAGTCATCAATCCTAGGCAATGGATACCTATTCTTTATCGTGACCTTGTTCAATTGCCTGTAATTGACGCATATCCGCATTGAGCCATCCTTCTTCTTGACAAATAACACCGGGGCACCCCACGGTGAGACACTTGGTAGAATGAAACCAAGGTCTTGCATCTCCTCCAATTGAGCCTTCAACTCCTTGAGTTCAATTGGGGCCATCCTGTACGGAGCCCGGAAGATGGGAGTTGTGCCTGGTGCAAGCTCGATCATGAATTCAATCTGCCTATCTGGGGGCAACCCTAGCAACTACTCTAGAAATACATCCAGGAATTCACTCACGACCGGAACAGTCGAAGAGTCCTTTGCCTCGGGGTTCGCTAAGCTTAGTGCTGCAAAGCGAGCAGTATCCCTTCTTTGCAATCCTTAAAAATAAAATGGCTTTACTCCTTTCGGCTTGAAGTTTACCACCTTCTGAAAGCACGCCACATGTCTGTGGTGAGTTGACAACCAATCCATCCCGAGGATGACATCGAAGTCCAAGTATTGGAAATCCAGGACGATGAGGTCGGCTAAGAATTCATTCAGCCCCACTTGTACCTTGTGTTCTCTATCCGTATCAACTGACTTGCCAAGTGGAGTCGCAATGGTTAACTCTCTCTCCAACGGACTAGACTCAGACGCAAAACCCTTTGCAAAACTGGGTGAGACAAAAGAGTGAGTGAATCCCGTGCTAATCAACACTCGAGCCAAACATTCATTTACTAATAAGGTTCCTGAAATTATAGCTAGCTAAGCCAATCCATGCATCAACAACGTATATATATATATAGGTATATATCTATATAACATGCCATATACGTACCCAATTGAACAATACATAACAAAATAATCATGGATAATCAATTAAAACTAAAACTGGATACCTTGCACTACATTGTCAGATGCAAGTGCATCACCCTCTATCAAGGCAAATACTCGCCCTTGGTTTGCCTGGTGAGGCTGAGGTGTAGACCGTGCAGGCTGGGAGGACACCTGGTATGATCCTGCTAGGCGAACTGGGGGCCTAATCCCCTACAACTGGCCTGGCAAATGCCTTGTCAGGCAATCCCTGATCATGTGGCCCTGGCAACCACAGTGGAAACATCCACCCGATGCCTTCCAGCACTCTCCTGCTGGATGCCTTTGGCTGCAAGACATGCAGACCTCATATGTGTAGGTCAGAGGGGCCGGAGGTGGAGCATACCTCACTGCCTGAGGTGCAACGAGTCGTGGGGTCGGAAGAGCCTGAGGTCATGGTGCCTGAGGCGCATACTGCCATGGAGCTGGAGGAATATAAGATAGTCTCTGTGGTGGTGCTGGCCACGCGTATTGATAAGGGCCACTCCTTGCCCTCTTCTCCGGTAGTGCCACACTACTAGATTGGCCTCTTGTCAAATCCCTCTTCCTCACAAAAGCCTCCGAATTTGTCTCGACCAACAAGGCTTTATCCACCACTTCGGCGTAAGTGGCGTGCCTGAAGACCGAGACTCGGTCCATGATGAAGTCTCTGTCTTCAGGCACGCCACTTACGCCTCATGACTAAAGTCCTGAGGACAATAGCACAACATGAGTCTAACTTGGAACCACAATTTACCACAGTTCCACTTCACAATAATTCAAGTAGTATTATTTGTATAATACTAATATACATAGCATCATAACCATCGGTGTATGTATAATAGACTTAATGTTCTAGTGTTTCTAGACACGCACTTGGTTGAAACAACCATTTCAGACTAAGACTAAGGTTTAGTCTTACACTTGGAACATGACTCGCTTTTGAATTACGTCCTTCCTAACTTGCTTCCTGACATATGCTCTTGTCAAGCCGTGGTACCAGATTCTAAGTGACCCTAAAGACCTAAAGCCTAAGCTCTGATACCACTTCTGTCGCGACCTAAAACCCACCCTAGGAGTTAGAGTGAATCTTGGACGACTTGTCATGACCTACATGGCGTGCTTGACAAACCAATCTGTAAAACACTCGGAGCATATACAAAAGAGGACAAAATAGCGGAAGCATACAATAACAATGCACAGTGGAAGTCTAACCAAAACCTCTATGTATATACATGATCAAAGTTGTGCAAAATGTAAACAAAAGAAAGGTGCGGACATGCCCGCCAAAATACATGGGTATAAGTCTCTCATGCTCACCCACACTCACTTAGAATCTACCACCTAATACTGGCCCTCGACATGAGTCTCCTCAGTAGGGACCTCCTCAACGTGCTCCTCTTCCACCCATGGGCTAGGAGCACAAATGTCAAAAGGAGCGGGTGCTCCACTAACACCTGTAGACATCAAAAGTACGGCTGAGCATGGAATACTCAACGAGTACCAAACACTATCAAACAATCATAGCATAATGATAGCAAAATGAAGTAGGAAGCAGTTCACATCATAACAGGAAGATAAACAGTTTATATATTTCATACTTGCATCACATCAAAGCCGGGAAAACTCTTGAAATCATCGTGTGCTTGACTTGACTTGAAATGCTCTTTTCGTGTTTGAAACTTGTCTGGTCATGTTCTGTCATGCTTTTTTTGTCGTGTCATGCTTGTCATGTCATGTCGTGTCATGCCTTGCTTGTCGTATCATGTATGTCATGTCATGTTCTTGCTTGCTTGGAATTTAAATATGCTCATGCTACTTGTGAGGGAGGGGAGACCCCTCTTCTAATGAGATGCACTTGTGAGGGAGGGTGGTGTAGAACCCCTCATTTTAAATGAGATACAACTTGTGAGGGAGGGGAAACCTTTCTTTAGCGAAAATGCATTTAGAGTAAATATGCATGTTTGGAGTCCTGTTTTGTGATTTCTTGATCTTGTCAAAGGCGAGGCAAAACATATCTTAAGATATGCCCGGCCTCTCATACCAGCCCTTACGTTTGGCCTTGTCATGGTGTTCGTGAATTAAGAATTTTGTACTTGATTTTCTTGAAAGCAAAACACGGTGTTTCATGCTTAAAAACCCTACTCATGGACTACATGTCGTGCTCGTGGTATTGTGTACGAATTAAGCATGACAATGATATAGAAAACATTTGCATTTGATCAATAATTAAATCAATTAATAAGAATTTAATCTATCAACGTGCCATTCTAGGAAGTAAAGAAGTTCACACATGCATTTTCTAAGAACAAATATTATTTTCTTCATTGTGGCATTTCATCAAACACTTGCTATGTACATTATGATTAACACCTAAATCTTGTGTTTCTAGGTGGGTTAATGCTCACAACATACATGTGTGTTCATTTCATCCATCACACATACACACTCACACAACCATCCATCTCCATTCATGTACCCCATTACTTTATCATGTTTAGAATTTGGGGAAAAATCCAAAAAAAGAAGAAGAATATGAACTAAGAGGGTAGTATAGGGTACCGACCTCGAAAAAAAAGGAGAAAACCCTTGATTGAAGCTCCAACTTGAAAGAGGAGAACTCAACCTTGGATATGAAGGAGCCTTACTTGATTTGGGAAGATCTTAATCTCCTCTTGATCTTGGATGCAATCCCCCTTGGAGATTTTCCCAAATCTCTTCTCTCTTCTTCTCTCAATCTCTCTCCTTTCCTATCTCTTAGGTTTAGGATTCCCAAAAATCCCCAAATGGCTTCTATTTATAAGCCCAAGGGTTGAAACCCTTGATTTCAGGCCTTAAAAAAAAGCAGAGTTCCATGATAACGATCAATCGTCGGTCTTGGGATGATCGATCGTCTACGTTCCCATAGACTTGCCTAGATTCCTGTCTCCAGACGATCGATCGTCGGTGTCGGGCGATCGATCGTCCAGCTTCCCGAAAGTCATCCAATTTTTGGGTCAGGGCGATCGATTGTCAAGTTTTGGACGATCGATCGTCCAAGTTCCAGTAAGTTGCCCAGGTTTTTGGGCTCGTGACAATCGATCGTCGCCATTTGGCGATCGATCATCAAACCCAGTTTTTCATCTTTTATCACCTGCAGACCCCTTGGGGTACTTCGGCTATAACTTTTGACTCGTTCGTCGGATTTTGATGATTTAACTTGCATTGGACTCGTCATTCGGAAAGGAACATTTCTGTCGTGTTAGAATTTCTAAATTCTTCTTTATTTATTAATTGGACTACGTGAAAGGCCAAGTGGCTTCAAAAATACTATTCATTAGGTACGGAAAGTTTTGGGGCGCTACACCTTCTGATCTCTCACAAACACAGGGAAGTATCTCTCATAGAAGATGTTGAGGAACTCTCCCCACGATCACTCTTGCCTGGCTTGCACTTCATTCCTCTGCCTAAATGTGGCCCTCCACCAATGTTCAGTCTTGCCTTCCAAGATGAATGAGACCCATTTCAACCTCTGCTCATCGATGGCCTTGACAGAGAATATCTTCTCTAGTTGCAGGATCCACAACTCCCCACTGCTGGATCTATACTACCATAGAAGGCTGGAGGGCTCATTCTCCTAAAAACTTCCACTCCATTATGTCAGGGTGGGTAAACATCAACCGGCTTTTCCTGCTTCACTTTCCCTACTGCTAGGAGTGTAATCTTGTAGCACCCTGGACTTTTTCATCCTTAATGAATAGCACCTTCGTAGCTAATTGGCCGTTTTTGTAGTCTAATTAATAAATAAGGGAGAAATCGGAAATTCCGAAATGTCAAAAATGTTCGTTTTCGAAAGACGGATCCAACGCAAGTTGAATCGTAGAAATCCGACGAGCGAGTCAAAAGATATGGTCAAAACAGTCCAGACATACAGAGCACCGATCGCTCAGTCCAGTCAGCGATCGATCGGTCCATAACCGATCGATCGGTAGCTATCGCACGGTCAGAAATTTTGTATGGGGAAATTTTCCAGAGAGTGAGTTTTTGACCGGTCGATCGGTCATAAACACCGATCGCTCGGTAGGCAACCGATCGATCGGTCATAACTACCGATCGCTCGGTCTTCGCGTTTTTGCAGAAATTTCATTAAGGGCGTTTTCATCTTTTGGGGGTTAAACCCTTTCCTATAAGGCTTTGCCCGAGCCTTAGGGCCTCATTCTCATCACTTAAGAGAAATTGAGAGATAGAGAGTGAGAAGAAGGGGGTTTCTAACCTAGGATTTCCATTAAGGAAGGAATCAAAGGGGTGGACCATCCTAGGTCATCCTCAAGCTTGGATTGCTTCAAGTTCAAGGCTCAAGCTCGTGTGGGAGCCACTCTCCAAGCTAGGGCAGCACTCACTCACGTTTTTGAAAGGGGTTTCTTCCCCAACTCAAGTCCCCTTCAAGCAAAGGCTTCCTCCTTCCAAATAGAGCTTCTATTTCAAGGTTTCTTCAAGATCAAGCCTTGATCTAAGGTTAGTACACCCTACTAACTTACCCTAGCAATAAATCTAGGTTTTCTTTATGAAATGTGATTTAGGCTATTATGTTTGCTTTCTTGTGAAATGTGTCATCCCTAATAAATATAAACAAGATAAAGAAATGGTACGGATGCTTGGATGGATGTTGGATGTGGCGATTGGATGCCGAATGGGTGATGTATGGTATGTGTGGGTTGTGGATTGGAAAATGGAGGATGGGCATTACACAAATAATAAACTTACCTTTGTGTGATTGAATGTAAACTATGCACTAAAAAGGAGAAATTGAACCATGAGGAAACTTGCATGCTAAGTGTTTGACAAAATACCTAAACTACCAAATAATGACTTGAATGAAGAAAATGGAAATAGGCCTTATGCATGTACTCTTATGAATGATGAATTGATCAAGTAATGTGCGAATTTCTTAAGTGCTCCTATGCTTATATTATGAATCGAATTAGGATGCCATATCTCTCTTACTATCCTCATTCCACGATGGTCACTATTAACACATACACGAGCACGCATGTCAGCATGAACCGCAATTTCAATTGCATATGCATGTAATAACAACAAGGAAACATTGCATATCAAGGAGGTTGGTAGCCCAGGGACATTCGGGTACTAACCTCTGGCTCACAAGTGCATTGCATATCAAGGAGGTTGGTAGCCCAGGGGGATTCGGGGTGCTAGCCTCTGGCTCACAAGAAAACATTGCATATCAAGGAGGTTTGTAGCCCAGGGACATTCGGGTACTAACCTCTGGCTCACAAGTGCATTGTATATCAAGGAGGTTGGTAGCCCAGGGGGATTCGGGTGCTAGCCTCTGGCTCACAAGTTACGAGATGGAGGTTTACAAGATGATGACCATGCATTCATGCATGCATGCATACATGATTTCTACGAGGCATACCGGGACATGACATGAGTTTTCAAGCATGAGTTTTGTCGGCGTTTTCGCATTCATGTACGCACGTCAGGATGCTTGTATTGTATCATGCCTTATACTGTTTCCTTTGTGATGTTTCTATTACTACTTGTATGATATTACTATTGTGTGTTTCATTATTGTTATGGTCTGCTAGTAGCTTGTACTCGCTGAGTATTCCATGCTCAGCCGTACTTTCATGTCGGCAGGTACTGAGGGAGCCCTCGACCCGGAGCCTTGGGTCGAGGAAGAGTATATAGAGGAGAGAGAGCCGGCTATTCCATTACAGTCTCAGGCGGACCGAGACCTCGATGCGTGGCCATACCTCGACTACTGTTGAGGGGAGAGTATGAGAGGGTCTTGTGTATTTTGATGTTTTGATAGGTGGGCCTGTCCACCTTAGACTTAGACATGTCTTGTATTTATGTTAACTTGGAATACTATTTTGGATCATTAGAAGAAATGAAAATTTGTTTACGCTTCCACATATAAGATAGCTTCCGCGCTCTGATTATCGTTGTTAGTACTGTATTTTATCTTGTGCATTACAGGATGGTTTGATAGGTACGTAGTGTGACACCTAAAATATCCCTAAACTCCTAGGGGGTATTTCGGGGCGTTACAAATCTGCTGGGTGATAGCAATAGCAATAGTCTCCAATATGCGGCCCATATCTGGTTGGCCATCATCATCAGGAGTGCCTCCTCCACTACTTCCTGTTCAATGACTCTCTCGGTATCCTCTCATGTCACGCCTCATAACTTCAATCCTGAAGCACAACAAACCATTTCATCATTCAGAGATAGTTTACAAACAATACTAATTCTAAACTTAAGCCTAGAATAAACCTAAAGTCCTAGACTTGATGTTGCTTTTCTAAGTTCGACAAATCCCCTTGTTCCTACTGAACCAAATGCCTTAGCTCTATGGACTCTAATGCTTAGGCTCTGATACCACCTCTGTAACGACCCCAAAACCCCACCTTGGTCATAATGGGACTTTGGGTCCGCCACATTACTTATCCCTGCTTAACCTCCATAGCAATAAGACAAAACTAAAAAATAGTTCTCCCAAAATAGTAACTATAAAATTTCTTTCCTGAAAAATAATCCAAACCATCCTGAACAACTGAAATGAACCCATATAACCCACCATGATCAGGTAGAATAGAGTCATTAAATAACGGTGAACAGTCTAAGCAACATCCTGAAATAACATAAGTCTAAAACAAAATAACTGAGAAAGTAAACTACGATCTACTAATAGGGATAACTATCAAAATCTCTGGCTCCCTCCTCTGGAAGCTCACCTACTTCTCCTTCTTCAAAGTACTCCTCTTACACCCAAGGAGCAACTACCTGAACCTGTGCTAGACCTGAACAACAATAACGTCGACTGAGCATTGAATACTCAACGGATATCCAATCTAAATAACAATAGTACATGCATAGATCCAATATCTAAATCATGCAACAATTGTAAATTCAATAGCAGTTTAATATAACCTAAACATAATCAGAGTGCGGAAACATGTTAACATCATGACTTAGCTTGACTCATGTACATGTGTGACTCTTGAACTTGTAACTCTTGTACTTGTACCATGAATGCCATGCATGCTTATTTTCCCTCCAAGCCAAATCCTCTTGAAAACCTAGGGTTTTCTCTCCTCCTTTGCCAAATTAGGTCAGAAACTCTTTAGAGTCTAAAACCCTCAAATTAGAAGTGCTATTTATGAGCTAGGGGTTTAAAACACTCATTTCTGTAACATTTTTAAAAACCTAGTACGCGTGTTGCGATCAATCGTCCACCAAGTGCGATCGATCGTCAACCTTCAGTGCGATTAATCATCCACCAAGTGCAATCAATCTTAACCCACACAGAAGCTAACCCAACTTTCCTGATTTCTGACGATCGATCATTCATACTTATGCAATCGATCGTCTCCAAAACAGAAGGTTGCCTAAGTTTTTGGTCCAGGGTGATTGATTGTCGGTTCTGTCCGATCGATTGTAAGCCCTGTTTTTCCACTATTAGATCGCTTAAATACTTTAGACTCTCCACACCGTTTAGGCAAAACAAAGCACGCATAAAGACATGATAAAAGATCATTACATCCCTATAAATTGAATTAAAGACATGAAAGAAGGTTCGGGTCTCTACACCTAGTGTGTGGGATCTAATGGGATCTCCTATTTCCCATTGTGGGACCAAGTGCTCACCTTTTATGTTGCAACCTTGTTGTTAGGAAACACTTTCATGTAACTCCATTAAGATCATAGAATGTCATCTAAGTCCTTGGACATCCACTAATCACAATAATGTCCATTAACACAATGTGACTAACCCCCAGAAATTAGAGGAATTATTTGCAGGTATATTCCATTAAAAGATTTGTTTACAGAACATCCTTTTACCATCTAATATTGTTATAAACTTATGGGACAATCTTATACTGTCTATAATCTCTAGCTTATATTGAGAACTCTTTCTCTTTGATACCTTTAGTCAAATTTGGACTTTTAAATACTATTTGAAATTATTGAAAGAATAATAATAATTACTTTTCTTTTATTCAAAAAATAATCATTTTGATAAAATAATTTCATCAATAAACACGAGCATTGATTTCCAAGTCCAGTTTGACAAGTATCAACTCAATATATATAACTCTTGATGAAGATTAGTGGAGTCCTTGTTGAATGTGCACACACTTCTTCAAGTATAGCGTACATAACCCAACGAGTCTATATTTAGTCCGGTGTGTTGGACATTGATGATTGGCTACATCAAAGCTATGTAGGCAAATACCAGAGAAGACGTCGACCTCTCAGGTTAAGGACATTCTGTCAAATGGACTACCCTAAATATGTAGACAATATATTTCTAAGGGTATCCACTATGCGATTCTGTTACAATATGAGTACTTGTTACTTATATCCAGATCTTAGTCAAGAGACCCTTTTCTCAGTGATTGAGATTCATCACTCCATCTTATAGAATTAGCCATGTGTCAGTTAGTAGGAAACATTGTCCAGATGTATCATAAATAACTTAGAACAATTCTAGGTCTACAAGGAACCGGAAAACCATATCTCCTTAGCATTTGGTTCAAAACCAACTAGATGGTTTTCCTACAATATTACCTATGGGACAAAGTAGTCTCATCTTATGAGAAACTTTATAATATATTACCTAATGTAGAAGACCATGTGTGAATGTAAAGATGCTATATTGATAATGTAGATTAATACAAGTCCGGAATGACTTTTATGGGCACAAATGTCTAACAAGCCTGAAGATGGAAGACAGTGAAACTTTTAATGACTTTAACGGTATTTTATGTCTCTTTTATTATTAGGTTATATATATATATATAAGGGTGGGAGTGTAATGCTAATTTCAAGATTTACATGGCTGCCAAACTGTATAAAAAAAATTGAGAGGGATCAGCTTTAGAGATGATTTAATAAAATCCCATTACATGGTGTGTGCTTAAGGATGAGTCCTTATTTGGTAGTCATTAATGGTTCAATTCATGGCCTTTTTCTTATTCTTTCGTCCAAGTTGGACCTGAAGTATATGCCTATTTAGCGGTGTCAACTGTCCAAATTCGGGTAAAAAACACCTCTTGTAAATGGGTCTACCTCATGCCAAACCTATACAGAAATCACAAAAATGCAAACCAAACCCAACCCGGCGTCACCCCTATGCCTATTATCATGGCAGAAAAAGTGATCAGTTTTAGCTTATTATAAAAGGAGAAATGACTGCATATTTCTCGAAAGAAAATGCATGACCTTATTGCTATGTTTGGTTGTTGAGAGAATAGGTGAAAACATGGAAAAGAAAAGAAAATTTTGGATTTTTAATACAATTTTTAGTTGTGTTTTGTCCAATTTTCTTTTCTTTTCCATGTTTTCACTTATTTTCTCGACAACCAAACATAGGGTATAAGTCTTTACAAAAGAACAGACCCTAAGCACTAAATCTTTTTTGTGGGAAATAGAGGTGAGAATTCGTAGATTCTGGGAATTGTCAATTTTTTTGTTATTATTTTGCTTCTCATTTCTTGGGATTATGATTCCTAAGTCACTTCAAAAGCCGCAAAATGAGGGATTTCAAAGTCCCATAAAAATTTTAGGACATGAAGTCTTGTGATGGAATGGAGCAGCTGGGCTCAAAAGAACACATATATTGCCAAATGACAAGACTTGCAAAGCCCGGTACTTAAAATCTCGAGACTTTAGTGCCTAAGTGTTAGTATCAACAAGAGCGTAGAAAGCTATTGCTATGTTTTTCAATTTCGTACTTGCCTACGAAAAGGCAAGGCCAAAGAGTTACTAAAAGTCTAAAGCAAGTGGAGCACCTCCACAACCATTTCTCCAAGTTATAGTCGGCTAGGAGAACCATTATTCAGCAATCCTTTGGCACTAGGGGCCGTTCTTTTGCTGAGACTTGCAAAGCTCAGCACTTTGAACGTCTCGGGAGGGTTTTGCAATTATGTTCATTTAACAATATTTTATTCTTTTAACTTTAGTGCAAGATGTAGATAAAACAAAATTCCTACCTTCTTGAGACTTCAAGTTCCTTCATTTTTTATGAGACTTAAATCTCATTTTGCGACTTTTAAAATCTCATGGAATTACAATCCTGAGAATTGAGAAGAAAATTTACATAAAATTCTCAGGAATTATGAATTCTCACCTCCAATTCCCGTGGGAAGAATAGGACCTAGGCTCCGTTGTTTTGGCGAAACTTTTAAAAGTTTGGAACATTAATGTTTTGAAACAAGAGGCAAGAGTCTGGGAAGAGAGGGGATAGGGTTTCAATTTAATTAGAAGTTTCAAATCTATGGAACTTCAAAAATCCAAAAATTTTGGTGGAACTTGAAAGTTCCATATTTGTAGAATAATTTTATATAAACATATATTCTTTGCATCTACAAGCTATTCCGGTCCAATTTTAACAACACTGATCGCTGAGACATGAATAGTATTTTCATAAGTTTGTGCTATTCCTATTGGAAAAGTCGGAGTTTTGATACCACAGACCTGGGGTCACTGTTGAATCCTTGTACTTGTAGTTTAACACTGGTTTGCAGTAACGTATCAACATTGACTTTGCCTACTTAGTAGACTAGCATCTTCAAAACATTATAGATGGCTCTTCTTGTTGGCTTCTTAAATCATGAAGATAGTTTCAAAAAAATACAAACATGATTACTATAGTAATTTATATATAAAAGATTCATCCGAGAAGTCTTTTATGGCATCCCAAAACCATGAATGGAAGCACAAACTACAAGTCCCACAGTCAAAAACAATCTAAATCTAGCATAATAAGGAAACTGAAATTCATTAAGCAAGAACAGAACAAAATAATTAATGACATGAAGATGCCTTGCATACCTGCAAAACAATTGTTGACCTCCCCCCCACATCAACTTATTGACCCTAAG